>CM062813.1:320777213-321977213 GCA_031772625.1 Pinus tabuliformis
ATAAGGCATTTTTTATTTTGTAATAAAAAATCCTCTCACTTGATAGTTTCTCTTATCAGAACCTAAGTATTGGAGGTCCAACCTTACAAATGTTATGATGAATTAAAACCTCGATAGGCCTTTTTCCTATTAAATTAATGCATTATCGAAGGATTCGTATCAGATCATTATAATATCGTAACTTTCCTCGTTAGAAAGTTACGATAAAATCATTCCCCGATCAAACATCCCTGATGGTTAATATATTTGTTAAAGGGGGATTTTGCTAAAAGGTAAAGTTAATTTAGGCACTTCTTGTTTAAAATAAATACTATAAAAGTTGTCGTCCTCACAACTGCCACATGGCATATCAAAACCCACAAATATTGTAACTTTTAAGGTGTGCCATGCTAAAAAATCCTGACATCTCAAAGCTCTGATACTCAGCGCTTCCACTATCCCTTGCTTCTGATATATGATATTCCCGATGTTGGTCCCCTTTGATATCATCAAACCTCTGATATTTCTGTTTTTATCCATAACGAGACTTTCATATCGAGTCCTCGCTCTTTAAATCCTTGATATTCCATCTATCAATACAAAACTCCTGATATCTATTCCCGCCCCCACTTATAGCTGTTATGTCTTTAAACATGATTTATTGAGAGTATCCAATATTGTAACTTTTTAGTGTGCATCTAAGTGATTTCTCTGATATATTTCTTCTGATATGCTGATGTGTGCAAAATCAAGTGAATTTAGGTTTTTACATTTAATTTCCAAAAGTGGTGAATTTATGGTTTTCAAGATTCTAAATAACATTATTCATTGCAGTTTGATTTTATCATAATTCGCCCTTTAAGACATAAATCATTATGTAAAATCGTTATTTGCCGTAAGTTTTTCGAATGAAGAAGTTATGATTCAGTCTTGTGTTTTTCCATTGCAGACCAGTCCTGATATACACAAATCAAAAGAAATGTCTAAAGTAGCTAAAGCAAAGAAGAAATCGGTTACTCAACAGTAGTCGGCTAATCCGGCCGCTGAAAATGTCGATACACCAAGATTGTTTTCTAACACAATCTATTCTATAGATGTTGGAAGTGTCTCCTGGGAATATATCTATCGGCCATTCGAAGATGAAGGAGCAACGGTCACCCAAAGAACAACTACAACCAAGGATTCTACTCAAGTTTCTAATACCACCTATAGTGATGTCACAAATTCATTTTTACACAGAATTGTTGCTCGACCCAAGATCCTTCCCTATATAGATATGATTCAGTGGGTCGTGGAAAACTTGAGCATTGCAGAAAAGAAATTCGTGACACAGAACGAAACATTGAACGACTCTTTCAGTGACAATGTTTTCAATGCAATGTACCATTTGTCACCGTCTTAGTGAAAATATAAAAAACAATTTGGAGAAATTCATGAGCAGCATTGATTATGCATCAAAACCTATTAAGGAATGGAGAAGAGACCCCAACAAGCATCAGTGCAAGGAAAAGGGTATGTATGGAGTTGACTCTCTCGTTGGTCCTTATTGTCAAATTACTACCATGGTATGTAGACTCTTTGCTTATCCTAATACTCGAAAATTCTTCGATCAATGGAATCCACTAATTAATGCTGCCTCGGAAGGATATATATTATATTGGGGAAATATATTATCTGATAACTTATCCACTCACATCCTGAATTTTAGGAGTAAGTGTACAGTTTCAGAAAATGTAATTCCTCCTTTCTACATGAGTGCCTATGTAATGGATGCCCTATGTTTCACTATGGATTTCACCTCCATGGGATGGAAATGGACCTTAGAGGACCCGAATCCTATTCATATATATCACAATATCCTTTGGGACTCCAAGTATCATCCTCACTTTCATAAAATCTGTCAGGGTGTTATGCTGCCTATTTATCAAATTATCTTTAATAAGAGAACTCTTAGGGTTTCCCCGGAAGTCGAGACAAACTTGCTCCGAGTTGGGAACTGGTTTGGTGAGGAGTTATTTACCTACATCTGGGCCTTTTTTATTCTTGTTAATCCCCATGTATTTCCTCTGTATGTCCCTGATAAACTTCTAGCTCGAGAGATAACATATTAAACCATAGGTAATGGAATTTCTAAAGTATTAAAATAATCCAATAAGAAATTATGGTCTGCATTTCCTCTTCATTGTGGTATGTATACATTGGATAATTTCAAACATGCAGTTGGAGAGATTAACTCTATCTTAGAGTTTAATTTTCATGCTATCCCTAACAGATAATACGATCCTCATGGAACTGTCAAGAAGGTTACTGCACGGGAAAGCATCAGGAAATTCTCTCATGAAATAAACAAGTTTGAAGACTTATTTGAATAAGATTCCACCTATTCAATGGTTACCAAACAAGCAATAAATCATTTAACTCACCAAGAAATGACTCAGTTTACCCAATACAGGGAAGCAAGGCTATCCCGTTTACCTATAGATTCATTAAAGCTTCCCCAAGAAAGCACGACTCAAGAAAAGGTTACAGTTGTTTCTTCTACACAGGGTACTGATACCCCTCAACCAAAGGAGATAGGGGCTTCTTCTACTTAGACTGAAGGTTCTTTTACAAGTTCTAATCTTAAGCAAATATGGGAACAATATAACCATGTTTTGAAAGGAAAGGAACCTAAGGTTTTGAAGAATCTCTCATAAGAGAAGGTCTCAGACACTTCTGAAATTTTAGAAAAGACTCCAATTGCAATAAAGGCCTTTGATAAGCCTTTGGAGGCTGAAGACATTGAAATTATACCAACTTTCCTGACCTCTGAGGTCATATTAAGGGTTGAAGAGATTCCTCCCCTTGACATATTCTACAATCCTGAACATAAGGCCGTTGTTAAAAGGAAAAGGAAGAAAAAGAAAATTGAGCAGTCTTAGAATTTAGTTCCTGGAAATGCCTCTTTCTAAGTAGTATGGAAGGGCTTAATGTCCACTCCTTTGGAGGAACTGGGGAGACTCACTCAGTTCATGGGAGCTTATGCTTCCGCAACTATGGACAAAGCCACTAAAATACAATAGCTATTGAAGGAAAAGGAGGACAAAATTTTGCAGTTAGAACATAGCCTTGAGAGTGAGAAACAAAAGATTGCTAATCAATGGTAAGAACAACTTGTTGAGCTTCAACAGTTTCAATGACGTTAAAGTTCAACATGACTCTGATTTGTAGGTCCGAGATGCTCAAATTCAGGAATTACAGAACAAGATTGAACAACTGAAAGTTAATCCTGAATTAACAGAGTTCAAAAAGGAAGCAGGAGAATTAAATACTCTCCTTGCTCAACAACAAGTTATATTTTGTCAGAAGTTGGCCATTATTCATGATTTGTGTCACATAACCAGTTCCCTAGTGGACCAATTATCTGACCTCAAAACATACTTTGATGATATTGAAGAAAATATTTTAGGTTTCATAACATGGCAAGATAACATTGATGGGAGATTAGCTGATCTCCCTAGGATAGAGGAATCACACAAAGAAATAGTCTTCAAAGAATGGGAGATCCGACTTAAGCATGTAGAGACAACAATATTCAATGCAAGGGATATCTCTAACAACCTCATTGAAACCATCAACGATAATTTGTTTTAGGCGAATCTTATTTTAGACTGCCCTGAGGGAACTCTACCAGATATCAAATTGCTAACCAAAATGTGGCAGGAATTATCCAAGAAAAGGGCCGAAACAATTGAGCAACTATCTAAAGTTAACTTAGAGTGCCATTGGCATTTCTTAGTCATGCCTCACAGCCAGTGGCTAATGCTCAAATGCCTATCCAACACAACCACCCATATGTTGCCAACATTGAGGGATGCCATATTTGCCAGTCAAATGTGGACTCAACCAAAGACTCCAAATTAATTGAGCCATGACATATATTTATGAATTGCAGCAGCGAATGGGAGGGCAATCCTCTTCACAAGCTTAGTCAAGTTGTTACAACAAATTCTAAAATTGTCTTGTTGATTTATTTTAAGCGTTGTTTGTTAAAACCGCTTCATGCTTTTACTCTACTTTTCTATATTTGTATTTCATTTTGAAACTATAAATCCCCTTCATTTGTTATGAGAAGGGGTTCTGAATTTTGGAAAGAAAGATTTTGTTTGCACTATTGTGACTCAAGTTATCTTAATAGAAAGTTGAACCACTACTATTTTCTCATGAGCAGAGTTACGATATATCGGGTACTACTATTTGTCTATTATTTCTTTGCTTAAGAGTTAAATGGTTATTTAATTATGTTTATCATATATGTGTTGTAAGAAATCACACATTTTTCACTATTGATATGTGTGATTGAAATCATATATTATATGTATAAATAACGGAATCTTATATGTGTACGAATTCATCAACTAATTTAATTAATTATTTAATTAAATTAGTTATCATTATATGCTTTAAACTCATAATAACAAGATAATATATATTGTCATGTTGCTTATGATATCATTTTGAATCACATATACATATAAGATTTCTCGAGATAGATATTTAGTTTAAGTATTCTTTGTTCTCAATTTTTACTAAGTCATAGCATCACACCTATATATTCCATCCATTTTATAAGTTATTTTAAGGGAAACTATTCCCATAGTCCCAATTGGAGCCACCATCTTAAAAGAAGAAGGATATGCTCTAAGGTCCCGACCGAGTGGTTTTCCGCGATGTTGAGGCCGAAATTTCTAGCTTTCAACATTTTTGGCGCTAGAAGGAGGGCCATCAGACTATGAATGGCAACAAGGTCCAATCCCAAATTAAAATGTCATTCTAAGAGTCATTGTCCCTCAATGTTACCATCAACTTCAAGATCCCATTCCAAATCTCCTAACCCCAGATCTAAAGTGGGATTTTTAAACTTCTTTCTTTTGCTACAGAATTTTTCAGGTTTCTTTGACACCCATCCTTTATAATTTTCCCTGATTTTCTTGCTTTGCTTAAAACATAGTTTTGCTTTCTAATGGTTTCATCCATTATTTTTGGCCAATCAAACTCAATTCTTTCTCTATAAGAGAAAGGTAGACAACTAACAAATCATTAGATTTTTGCTTTCCCCTCTTTCAAGTACAAAACATATCTCAACGGACTCATGAATTTGTTAACAAACTCATCCATGGTAAGTTGTCCCAATTTCAACTCATGGAACACCCTAGATTTCACATCAAAATATCTCTCAGTTAAATACTTCTTTTTGAATTATTTTTTGAATAATTTCCAAGTTAAATTCTTGCTTCTATTTTTGTTAACGTATTTGTTTTCTTCCCACCATAAGGCTACTTTACCAGTCAACTGATAGGTGGCCAACCTTTCCTTAATATTACTTGGATAATTGTACATTTCCAAGTATTTGGACATATTCAAGATCCATGCCTCCAATCCTTCTTTAGATTCACCATTAAAATCAGGAGGCCTAATTTTATTAAACTCTCCTTGTAACTGATAGGATGATATGCTTTTTATAGGTAGGGAAGAGTTGTTACTTGATTTCTATATGTCTTGATCACTAGATTCATTTGTTTTGCTGTCACTAGAAGTTATTGAATTGCGTCTACTTGTGGAACTAACAAATTTACTTCTAGGTCTTTTTCTACAAGTCTTTTAATTTTTTTCTCCACTGGAAAAATCGTAATCTTTCATTGACTTTGAAAAATTACACATTGTAGATGCAATTGCATATGCTGTATCTGTCTAGCCCCAGAGGGCTCAGTCAAAATTGCGAGGGTTCACCAAAATCTATATACTGTTCAGATTCACCACGCAGGGTGATCATTCTTTTTAATTGACTCTCTCACCTTCCAACTTCTTTAACATGTACCCATTGATCTCTTCTTTCTCTTCTTTAGCTTTATCTAACCTTTCCTGATTAGCCTTAATATCATCAAAATATGTTTTCAGACTCCTTATTACTTGCAACAACTCAGAATCTTGTCTTTCAACATTACTGGTTCCACCCCCAACCATTCCTAATTCAATATCATGTTCTGTATTGCCTCTTGGTGATCCTATAGAAGTTTCCCTGTTAAACTCCTTTGCCATCTTTCAAATTTTACTTCTTTTCATGCAATTTATTCATAACCAATATAAATGTTTCATTTTTTTTATTCTAAATCTGAAAAAATCCTAATGTTATAACTATAACTCTAATACCACTTGTAAAGACTTTCTTTCTCTATATATAATTAAATTCATAATTATATTATGACTCATTAAAATTATTAAGAATTTTATTTATTAACCATACAACTTTATTTCCATATCAATATTGTATTAACAATTTTGCTTTTTAAAATTTTAGTTAAATTCATAATTGTATTATGGCTCGTTAAAATTATTAAGTGTTTTAATTATTAAGCATATGACTTTATTTCCATATCAATATTGTATTAACAATTCTACTTTTAGAATTTTAATTAGTAAGACCACACCATACCAATGTATATAATATCATTCTATCGAATACATGTTTTTTCTTTAGATCCCACATATTACATCGTATATGAATGTATGACTCAACTATAACTTAGAGTCTCCACCATACTTATTTTTAATTATCTCACTTCTAAACGTAATTATATATACATAACTATTTTTATTATGTGATATAATCCTCGAGCTCGGGATATTCTGGATTGCTATATGTTATTTCAAAAGGAGTGGACCTTAGTCCAATCACATTTTTGTGTATGTTTAATATCATTGTTAGTGTTACCTGTGACCTTTAATTTTACACAACTGTCATAAAATTTCATACATCCTTCCAAATCGCAATTTGTTATATCCAAATCGCAATTTGTTATATTAAAGTTCGTGTATACATACAAATATTCTAGGCATGGAGAATGATTTAACATGAATCAAGTGGATCAAATTTCTTTAGGTGTAAACTTGTTTTAGAGTGTAAAAAATAATGTGTAATTTTTTATCATTTAAATTGTATTTTCAAATGTTATAAAGATTACATAATATGTGGATTGAACCATTTTATCACGCTAGTTTTTTTGTTATTAATATATTTTTAAGTATATACCAATATTAATTTATATTAAAATATTATATTTATAACTCATATTGGATATTTTATTCTATACAACATTAAAATATTTTCTTTTAACATTATTTTTCTATATATAGATATATATGAAGTTGATATCACATGTTAAAATATTTTTGAAATGTATAAGGTTTAAGCATGTTACTCATATATATATATATATATATATATATATATATATACTTTTAATTATTTTACATGAAATTTTATTAGGTCATATGGACAACTAATTAAATATGCATAACATTTATTTATTTATTTATTTTATTTTTATTATAGTCGACATTGCTTTTCTATTTAGAGAATATTTTATTTTTATTTTTAAGAGGGACATACATACTTACACATCACATCCACAATGGGGTGTAGAATGAGCCTCTCGACTCAATAAATGTGGGAATTCTTGTTGTTTACTGCATGTGGTATTGATATGTAATCGTTATTATCCACACATATTATTTATGATTAATTTGGTATTAACTATTCTTTTGGAGATTTCTAAGCTTGAGCGGGAATCCTATCCATTTTTCCACGTATATACTTTTATTTGGATTGATCTACAATTCACCTTATTTGTTATTTGATCGACGATCCCAGAGAATTTAGGGTTTCATTGAGGGTTTAATGACCTATCTCCACTTTGGTAATGTTGTTTCCCTTCTAATTTTCTCCTTTGGAGCTTCCATTCTTTGCAACTAGGTTTTTGACTATTTTTAAATAGTGATCCTCCCCTTTCATTGACGTTAGGTTACATATGTAAATATGATAATCGCTCAGACCCACTTCCTCCATCTGTCACACAGTGGCCATTGACTGTGCAATTTTTCAATGGAGTTCTTTCTCTTCTGGGAAGTGTCAATACCCTATCAAAGGTTTAAATTTTACTGTAATCATGATATTTCAAATTCTTCCCTAAGTTACAATTGAGAATTATATATAATAGTATCATACACTTCATTTCCTTCTTGGAGGATTTTTTAGAAGTCTATTTTGAGTATTGAGGCTATGTACCTTTAGGTTCACTTAGTTTCTTCGAGAGGAACTGTAAATGAACTCTTTAGTTCCACTCTGAGATCCCATCTAGGTAACTATTATTCAAATGTTTCGTTTTGAACAAAGGTTAGTTATTTGATTCACAATCTTCTTAACTTTCTTCTTGTTTTGTTTGAGGTTTTCAAAGGGTTCATACCGAAACCCTTATCCTTATTTCTATTAGAAATATACATGGATCGTAAGGGCATATCGAAACATTGGATTTTATGCATAATAAGAAGGAATCATCAATCTGTAAATGGTAATAATTTGTAGTCTACATTTTCGTTTTCTTTTCCCTTTACAGACTTAAAATTAATTTCCATTATTTCTTGTTTCCTCCTAATTATTGACTGCTTTTCTGGTCTTTAAATGAAAGAAGGGTTTATATTCCTTTTACATCTCTCGTCATAGGATTTATGATGATTTTGGAAGTTATCTCATTTTGTTTGTGTTTTTATACAAATATATAGTCTACAGTTGAAAATTTTCTTTTGAGTTTTTCTCTATGTTTTCCAAGACTGCCAAAACTTCTGTTGTTTTCATAAATTTTTGTCTGTGGTAAGAAACCTTGGATCTATCATGGTTTCTGACTATAACTTGGTATTCATATTTGTTATGGTAGATTCTACCTATAGATGTCCAATTTTCATGTCTTTTATTTATTTTGTTTTTGAGGGTTCTTCAGGATGTGTTTCATAATAATGATACAATTTTATTTCTTCTTATTTTCTGGCAAAACACCTCCATCAAAATTTTTGTTTGACTTTTCTTCATCTGCATGTAGGGTTTTTACCGAGACAAAGTGATAATCCTTGCCAAGTAAATTTTTTAGAAACTCTTCCTTCCATTCTTTCTTTTCATTGTATTCGATAAATTTTAAATATATGCTCATAGTAGTTTTTATTTTTATGGAAATGTACATTCACAATGCACTTCAATCCATAAGTTATTCTTCTCTGGAAGCATTTTTTTAGTAGTCGGAATTTGCTACGCTTTGAGAGAAATCTAACTGAGTTGTCTTAATATTACCAGGTTATAGCATTTCTACAATTATTTTCATTATTTTTTTTTTTGCTAAAGCAAGAGACGATCCTTCTATTATCTTAGGAAAAAGAATGATTTACACAAGTTACATCAAACGCACAGAGGTGAAAACTCCCACAAAAGGAGAGAGAAAATACTCAAAGTACCCAAACAACCCTCCAAAAAACAAACAGAAACAATGGCAAGACAACCCTGGAACCGAAAGCAGGCAAGTGGAATCAAAGTCCACTTCCCAAACCCACCATTGATTTGACTCCTAACAAATCGGCAGTCAAAAATCAACCCGCGCAGAGGCGAAGCTGCACGATCAACGTTGACTGTCGATCTCTTCATTTTGATCCAATGGCTGGTGTCCATATCGCGCGGCTTAAAAGCCCGCTGTTTATCGCGCGATGAAGGCGGTTTGCTTTTCTATTCCTCTGCCACATGGTGCTTCTTGAGTGGAATCGCTGGCTTTTCATAAAAACCACCTTTGGTTTGGATGGCGCTCCATGAAGGTGGTAAACCATTAGTGGTTTTATCCTTTCAGGCCCACCAACTAGCATGCCAAATGTTGGCCGTTGATCTTCCTCCTCCGGATCTGACGGCCACAAAACCAATCAGACCGCACATCTGCTCGCTGCTTACCCAACGATGAAGGCGGTTATCCCTGTTCATCCCCTTCCCCGCACCACTAGCAGAATGACATCTCTTGTCATCCGAGGACATCTTGAGCAGTGTTTGCCCCCGGTAATTTCTTTCAATGGCCTTCCCCGCATTGCACAAGGAAGACATAGCCGGAAGGGTGGCCTCCTCCATGGAATGCATTATGAGTGGAGTTTGCGTACATGTAATCCCTTCTCTTGTGTGCAGAAATCTATTGTCTCGATTGCTACCTTTGTTTCTAGAAGCACCCTCAGAGAACCATCCGTGCCTTTCCTCTAATAAACTACTTGAGGTGAACTTATTCATCGTTGACATGAAGTAAGATTCTGATACTGTTGTCTGTCATTGAGGGCCTGGGAAGAGAATTCCTCCTTCATCCTGCCGTCCATTACCTCCTCCCACCTGCAGCATAAGTCGATATGCTTGTTTCGAACTCCCTCATTGGCAAGCCAGTCTGCCACTTTGTTGGCTTCCCTGCGAACATGCACCAACCTAAGAGTTCTCAGAACTCTTAGGTGTGATTGGATTCTTTGGTAGACTTGCAGAAGCTGCCAGTGTCCTGATATTTTCTCAGGTGCAGCACCAACATTGATCCTCTTCACCGAATTAATGACTAATTCCGAGTCGGCCTCTATGATGACATTGTGAATGTTGTACTTGAGCAGTATTTCCAAGCCCAATTCCATCGCCATGAGCTCAGCCATATTGTTGGTTGCTTTTCCTAGATAACTGTGGAAGATGACCTGTATATTTCCTTCCTCATCCCTCATGACCCCTCCATAACCTGCTTCTCTCGGATTTCCTTTTGAAGCCCCATCGATGTTAAATTTTAAAAAACCATGAGGAGGGGGTTGCCAGAAAGCCTTATCTGTTGAGTTCTTCTTGTTGATCTGCTTAGAACACTGAGGGAGACGAACCTTGAGCTCTAACTTTTCCAGGATTCTGGCCTCTCTTTGTCCAATGGGTTTTTCAGTATCAACACCTCCCAGGATATGAATAGTCTCTTTGAGTTGCTTAAGGATTAGCTTTAGGATGCTGCTCACTGGGCTCGCCTTGTCCTTGAAAATCTTGTTGTTGCGCTCCTTCCAAACATTCTAGATTAAGAACCCTGGGGTCAGCTCCCAGGCAGAGGTTATTGTCTCATTATCCGAAAAAAATTTCCGCCAGTTTTTCAATGTAGCAATGATGTCATTTACCTGTCTGTCTGTCTGCTCGAAGAAATCTCCAACCCAGTTCCAAAGTATTGTAGTGAAAGAGCATCTATTCAGTAGATGATTAGTGGTTTCTTCCTGTTTCCCACATAGGTGACATCTTGAGGGGCCAACAAAGCCTCTTTTTCTTAGGTTATCCCACGTCAGAATCTTGCCCTGTTGAACCAACCACTTGAACAGTTTGACTTTCATCCAATGAGGATTATCCCAGAGTTCTTTCCACATATTATCAGTGTTTGGAAAGTTAAACCCAGTGTCTATCCTTTTGGCCTCCTTAAGTGTTATCGGAAAATCTAGTGTCTATGTAGAGCTGCTAGTCCCACTAAGACTGGTAGCTATCTTAGAAACAAACAAACTAAAACTACTTTCGTTTTCCTTTATGAGAAGTAGATAAGAGGGGAACAAAGGAGACCAACCTCTGTCTTGCGCTTGGTTCCTTGCTTGATTCCTCTCCCTTCTGGTAGATCTTTGCCACTCGTTTCCTCGTCTACCCAGCTTCAAAAGAGCACCTGTGGAATCAAAGCAGCATAACACTATCCAAGAACAAAGATCTACTATCATAAACAACATAGGACCATATATATATTGACCACACAAATGCATATATCATCAATCATACAAGAATGTGGAGGAAAACTTGAATAACTTTATTAATATCAAGAATAGCAAAGAGGATTACAACCAATTGTTCTAACCCAGCGTCATCCTCTCAGCAAGAAAGCCCTTCTTCACCTCATGAAAAGCTTAGATCACCCAACACTATGATGTTACACCAAGAAACCAACAACACTTCCTTACAAGATACAAAATTCCAGCCTTTGGATCTCTGGGATGAGGGATCCATATATAGATGATTGCAGGGAGGTGAGTCAGCTTCTGAGATTTGATTAGTGTCCTCTCTCTGATAGTTCTTGATTCCACTTGGAGATTGATGATCTCTTACTCATCCCTGGGCGAATGCAGAGAGGCAAGTGTCACAGGAGAAGTTTCTGGAAGATTCCAAGATCCTCCACCTCGCAAATTGACTCTGCCATTTGTCCACTCTCGCCCATCGCACCCCATAGAAGGGCTTTTCAGTATGTATCACACCTCCCGTGTGCATTTAGGTGGGATGCAACGCACTTTGACCATGGAGCAGGTGAGATGGTCCAGTTTTGACCAGTTCTGAGTAGTTTTTCATGGAGAACTTCTTGGAGATGATGTAATCAGTTGACCTTGTTCTTTTAGGGGTTGGAACAAAAATTTTAGGGACTTAGGAGCCCTTGGTTCATGGACATATATTATTGGGGTTGCAGCGCCCAAAAATGTCTATAACAGTTGCCCCCTAAAGCATGAGGTCGTTAATCTTTTGATGTCGGGTGAAATGCTTTATCATGAGGATCCAAAGTTTTTTCGAGCTGGAAGGCGACCTGTAATAAGATACAATACAATACATTATCTTCATAATATTTTCATGATCTAGCTGAGGCGGGCATTCCCATGCTCAGCTTTATAAATTCATTTTCATGTACATAAGACAGACAATCATCTGTGTGCAGACTGATGATTCTGGTAGAGACATCATCCCTTAGATTGGATGATTATCTGTGCAACAATGATGTACATTTGATGTCTTTATTTTCATGAATATATATCGCAGCCCGGATGGATGAAACTAGATCTGGGGTCTTCAATCTCGTTCGATCTTCACTCAAAGTACAAGTCGATCCATGTGAGAGATGTTCTAGAGTCGAACATGGAAAGACATTGCCTGATTACCAGCGAACGATGTAAGCTGTTAACATGCACGAGAGGAATCACCGATAATGAGGATGACCCTCAAGGTACTACAGTACAATTCATGTGGTGTGAATAAGGGACTTGGCGTCGAACACCACGCAAAATCTTTCGGTCGAAGGCCATTGATGTAAACTTGTCGCCGGAAGTGAGAAACTTGCCATTGAGGCATGCAAGCTTCAAAGTACTGAAAGGGTTGTTCCTAAATCGACTTACTGGATAATCAGCTGATGTCGATAAGAAGCGATCCGTCATAGGAGGGCCTTAGTGAATCCCACATCTATGACACGGAACAGAGCAAATGATTTTAATGGAGGTGAAAACGATCTGATGATATAAGGTTCAGGGTGGCGGTCATGAAAGAATGGAGCGTAAATGTATTGCAGTGGATGAGACACAGGCGAATTCTCTGAGCAACTTCTCTTGAACATATCGGCGACACTGACATGATGGATTGGTAGCGTTAACCCCAAATGTGGATGGTGTGATGGACCAATGGTGATATGACCAGTGAACAGAACAACCCAACCCGACTCGAATGCGGAGCGAAAGTGTCATGTTCAAGAGCGACTTGCTACCAATAAAGTTTCTTCAAGTTTTCTTCCCAATTTTCCCCCAATCATTGCTGACCAGTACCTCTTTATTTTTGTCAAGCTTGAGGAGGATAACATATGCTTGTTCTATAATTTGCCCTTCGGGCAAACCCATCGCTATGTTTTAACGAGCCTAGCGATAGTGAAACTCGTTCTTGTCGGTATGGACAAGTTTGTCGCTATTCGGTTTTAACGAGTTTAACGACAAAGATAACTCGGTCCTTTTCAATTTTAGAGAGTCTGAAAGGGACGTAAAGAAAAATCCAATAATCCTTTTTCATCATATAATCCCTTAAGTCTGAAAAAGTATAAAATAATACAAAAGGGATGAATTTTCGGTAATTTTAACGAGCCGAACAAAACAAGCGCTCGATCTTTTTGTGTAATAATCCCTCAGGTCCAAAAAGATTAAAATCTAAAGGAGGGATAGCACTTCCGGTCACTTTAATGAGCTGGAGAGGCCAATTACTCGGCAATCTTTTCATATTTTACGAGTTAGATGAAAAGAGCTTAAAGGAGACTCGTTTTTCGAGGAACGAGTGATAAATTTGGGTAGCAGCTAATTCCAGGTAAGGTTTGGAATTTTCCAATCACGGCAGTGTCACAAGGATGGCTAACAGGATCACTCTTCGCAGCTGTTCCTCAAAAAGGGTAAACAATCAAATGGAGGTGAATGATCGGCCAAAATAGAGTGGAGGTGATGATGAGAACACGACCAAGGCTTCAAAGGCTGATGATAATGCATTCACAATGGTTATTTACTGGAAATTGGTTCATTTTTTAATGAATGAGCTTAAACTCTAGGGGAAACATTTTCTCATTGCTTATGCTTAATTTTTAACGAGCTTGAACTCCACATAAAAACTTCTCGATCCAGTCGTATAATAAGGATGTCTCATCTAAGATGGCATTTTTACAAAGCTTTGCCCCACATCCTTTCTTTATGCAAGTTGGGAAATGACCAATCCTACGAGTTTAAAGGGTTAGAGGACCTACAAATTTAAAAAATAAATGGTCACTCTTCGCTTGCATGCCAAAAGGTTTGCATGCCCCCAGGTATAGTGAAAAATTTCCAGGTTACCAAAGATTGTTCTATCCACACTACAGACAAAACACTTCCTCGGCGATGTCTACCGAAATAGACAAAGGTGAGTGGCGCAACTTGCCTCCACTCACATAACTTTAACGGAGGAATCTTATTCCGGTCTAATATCATAAACCAGTCATATATCCTTCGTGGAAACCTACCCTATACCCAAGGTTTTCCTGCCGAAACATACCAGGGTGCATGCCCCCTGGGTTTCAGTCATGTCCTCCCGAACCACTCGCGCTCATCAGGTGGACGGATTGGGGATTGATGAGACATTAATTGCGTGAAAAGACCATTCAGGGATGGTATTTGACTATTTTCTATGTGTGAACCAGGGAATGAAAGCTGGTCTACGAGCTTGGCCACTCTTCCTTCATGCAGAAAACACATTACTCAAAGAGTGAGGAGACAATGGCTCCCATGCAATAAATATAGTCGCGTCCAAGGAGTAGATTATAATCCAGGGGTCGTTGGACTACCATTACGTTCATGTGAACGATTTTCCTTCTCAATGTTATCGACACATTGGGAAGGATCCCTAATGGTCGACTGGTTCCTTTGTCAAAGCCTGTTAGATTTCTCATCTCAGGCAAAAGCGATGGAGAACCAAGCGCTTTCCAAGCAGTTGAGGAAAGGATACTCATAGAAACCCCTTCATCTATGATGGTACCGGCCATGACCATTCTGTATATTTGAGCAATGATTCGAAATGGTACATTAGCCGGTAAACAGGGTCTGCCTAGTAGATTCTAATCGAAGGAAACAACTAGGTTGCTTGGAGGTGGGACCGAATAGACGGCTGGATATGACTTTGACGAACTTCCTTCCTGTGGTAAAGGAACGGGTAGACTGCCCCCATGTTCATCAGAGTCTGTGTTTACGAAGAGGATTTGAATGGTGTCGTTCTTGTTCTATTTGGTGACTGTATCATCTGAAGATGGATCCTCTAAAGGCAAGACTGGGTCAACTGCCGCCTTGACCTTTTGACTTTCGTTTGGTGTGGATTTAGATGGTTTATCTTCAATGATAGACGCTTCGACCGACCACAATGGTGTGTCAGTCGGATTTTCAACTAGTGATGGACTTGGCAAGAGTTTCTTATATCCAGGAGGAAGCCGTAATGGTGAAACCAGACAGTCGTCCAAAACTCTTTTAGCCTCATCTAGAAAGGGACAACGGTGGATGACGTGATCGCCTTCACACAGTTTACAAGGGAATTTACTTTTCCTTTTCTATCCCGACGTTTAGCTTTCACTAGTTGACGGTGTACTTTCAACATGATCATCAGAGGTTGTTGACACTGGATTGTGCAAATGAGGAGACCAGTACCTTAAGATCCGAGGGATTCAAGGAAAATCTCGATGATAGTGATATCCTTTGTAAATGACACATGGAGATTTAGGTTTTGACAATGCAGTGTGTGGATTTTCACTAGATGATGCCTGGTTGCCCCCTTTCTCCTTTGGCTCCTTCTTCTTCTTCTCTTTCTTCTCCTTCTTAGTTACTTGATTTTTGGCTTTACCAGCTTCATCAAGTGAAGAGGAAGAAGGAGAGGGAGAATCAGATGAAGTAGAAGTTTTGGGGGTAGCTTCGGTATCGTCTAGTTGCTTGCTTGATTACTTAGGAATCACGGTGTTCTGAATGACAGAGGTCGAGAAGAGCCATACGGGCAGGCCGATTGTCAATCCTGGAAGCGAAAATGTGGCCATATGGGGTGCACCAACATCTCCCCAAGAGGAGAAAGGACTAGGATTTCCTCCAAGGGGAAATCCTTGGTTTGTGGACTCCATTTTCTTCAACCTAAGACCAACGTAGGAAAGGTGATGTTTATTTCGATTAAAATAAATTTTAGACGCTTTGACACAACTTGTTTTTTCAATTTTTGAGAGTTGAGAAAAAACAAAAGATGACTCTAGTCGCCTTCGATTTTTAATGAGCCTGAAGTGACAAGTGCTCAGATGGACCTTTTCCTTTAAGGAGGATGAAAAGGAATGAAAGAGACTACTCTGGAAATCTAGACAGAAGGATTACCAAACCAATCGCAAAACTGCAGAATACTTTTTACGGTACGACAGTCAATCTTCCCGAATGCTGTGTTCAGTGCATTGCAATCGATAGGGCGGCAGACACGACTTCCTATGGATAAAGGATATAGCCTATTGTGGTCTCCCAATATATACTCGATGGTACGTGGGAGCACAAGTCCGTACTGGCACTTGCCGTCTGAAAGTGGAGGAATCACCCAACCAGCAATGAAAACAACAGTTGCCAGGCTTTACAACGCCGGAATACGTCTCTAGCCTAGAATTCTAAATGTTGTACGTTAGGTTCCAAAGCATTTTTAGATTCATTAAATTTATTTTACATTTGATCTTGTTTAAGAAATTTGCCTTTCAGGTTCACCGCGTGATGTAGATATACAATTCCTAAAATGCAATCTAAGATGATAAACAATCGTTTAATCTTCTTTTTGCAATGAAAATCCTAGCTACTAAAGAAAGAGAGATGATATTATTTCAACATAGAGCAGCGAGCACACACTATATGCACTGTCCTAAATCAAACCAACAAATAGTCTAAATGCAAATGCACATGCATGTATTTCTTTTCAACCTTCTTAATGTGTGAATGATAAAAAGAAAGCTAAGCGCAAATCTGAATTATTTTTCAAAGCGACATTACTAACAAGCTTCTTTTCAAGAAAAAATGAAGACAATGACGACACTTTGCGATTTGGAATGGAAAACTTGCTTTCGACACTTGAAAAACTACTAATTCAAATCAAATACAAGAGTAACAGTGTAATCAACTATCAAGAACAATCAGATTCTCTTCTATGACTGAAAATGACACTTGCGTCACTTCCAAATCAAGACGACAGTTGAATTACGCTACTTCTTTGTAAAAGAGAACTGAAAATGGCTCACAATACATAAAAACGTTTATAGTTATTTGCACAATGGAGGCGGAATAATGGCAAGGAAGGGGGTTTCCAACAGAGGTATACTAACTACAGACAGTAAAACTCCTGAATAGAGCTGAAAAGAGTGAAGAAAAACCAAAGTCTGGAGGCAAAATTAGCCTTCTCTGATCAGTGCACCTGTTACACAGGGATTCCAGTGTGCATCCCACCTACATCACATGGGAAGTGTGATGCATACTGATATCCTTGAAGAGAGGGTGCGATGGTACAGTGCGAGACTTTTGGTCCAGTTCTTGATCACAGTTTGCAGCACAGTTCAGGGATTTAGGCCGAACAAGTGATAATCAGTAAATAAATCACAGGGGTAGATCTAAAGAGGTTACTAGAGCCACCACAAGGGCAATTAGAGAGTTTGTAAATTGATTGTTCAGTTCATAAACAAAACCCGGAGATAGACTAAAGCAGCATTGATCTACTTTGCACTTGCATAGCAAATGCAGTTCGAAGGCTAGCTGGCTTGACTTCAGGCTCCGTTTGTAAGTTTATAAAACAAACAAATATAGACAAACAAACAATCTATTCACTCCCCAGCGGAGTCGCCATTTTGTTATCGGGAAATCTAGTGTCTATGCAGAGCTGCTAGTCCCACTAAGACTGGTAGCTATCTTAGAAACAAACAAACTAAAACTACTTTCGTTTTCCTTTATGAGAAGTAGATAAGAGGGGAACAAGGAGACCAACCTCTGTCTTGTGCTTGGTTCCTTGATTGATTCCTCTCCCTTCTGGTAGATCTTTGCCACTCGTTTCCTCGTCTGCCCAGCTTCAAAAGAGCACCTGTGGAATCAAAGCAGCATAACACTATCCAAGAACAGAGATCTACTATCATAAACAATATAGGACCATATATATATTGACCACACAAATGCATATATCATCAATCATACAAGAATGTGGAGGAAAACTTGAATAGCTTTATTAATATCAAGAATAGCAAAGAGGATTACAACTAATTGTTCTGATTCAGCGTCATTCTCTCAGCAAGAAAGCCCTTCTTCATCTCATGAAAAGCTTAGATCACCCAACACTATGATGTTACACCAAGAAACCAGTAGCACTTCCTTACAAGATACAAAATTCCAGCCTTTGGATCTCTGGGATGAGGGATCCATATATAGATGATTGCAGGGAGGTGAGTCAGCTTCTGAGATTTGATTAGTGTTCTCTCTCTGATAGTTCTTGATTCCACTTGGAGATTTATGATCTCTTACTCATCCCTGGGCGAATGCAGAGAGGCAAGTGTCACAGGAGAAGTTTCTGGAATATTCCATGATCCTCCACTCTCGTCCATTGCACCCCATAGAAGGGATTTTCAGTATGCATTGCACCTCCCGTGTGCATTTAGGTGGGATGCAACGCACTTTGACCATGGAGCAGGTGAGATGGTCCAGTTTTGACCACTTCTGAGTAGTTTTTCATGGAGAACTTATGGGAGATGATGTAATCAGTTGACCTTGTTCTTTTAGGGGTTGGAACAACACTTTTAGGGACTTAGGAGCCCTTGGTTCATGGAAATATATGATTGGGGTTGCAGTGCCCAAAAATGTTTATAACATTAAGGGTGAAGAGTACATCCTTGTTCTTTCCCCATCTTAGTTGGTTTTCCAAGGTTAAGGGTAAGATTTGCCTCTTTTCCAAAAGACCGTTAAGGCTATAGCTTGAGTATGCATCATGCCCCTTTCACTGTAATCTGGAAGTTTCCAAATTATCCATTTCCCATTATTCCTTGTTTGATCCCAATAGTCACTTACCCTTCTTAATCCTTTGTTGATGGTGTCTGTGTGAATGTCTGCTAATTCTTCACTACGGAGATTGTCCTCCTACTGCCAATTATCCTCCCAGAACCAAGCTAGTTTTCCATTTCTGATCTCCCAGAAACTATGATTTTGGACTAAGGCCATGTTCTCCCAAGCCCTATTCCAAATTGATGATCCTTTTACTTGTCCTGTCATTCTTATGAGATTCTTTTCCTACCAATATCTTGCATACTTTTGCTTCCAAAGATTTGCATAGGGGGATTGAATTTCCTTTATCCATCTCCACCTTATTTTGGCTCCTAGAACTCTGTTAAGTACTCATGGGTCATGGAGACCTAAGCCACAATGGGCTTTAGGTTTGCATACCCTGTCCCATGCCACTAGGGCCCATTTCTTTTTTTCTTCATCTTTCCCCCAGAGAAAGTCTCTTTGAATGTTTCTTATATTGGTAATTACACCACTTGGTGCCGGAATGGCTGATAGCATATAGATTGGGATAATTTGGAGGATAGCCTTAGTTAGGATCAGCCTCCTTGCGATATTTAGGGCTCTATTTGTCCATTTACTAATATTATCTTTTAGCTTATTTAGAACAGGCTCCCAGATTTCCTTGTGTAATGGTTTGTCAGTGAGGGGAACTCCCAGGTACTTTGCGGGCAAAGACTCTCTTTGAAAGCCCAAAATTCTGGACATATTTCTTTGAATCGAAATATCCGTATTGAAAAAGAAAATCTTTGATTTAGTAAGACTTACCTCTGTGCCTACTGCCATGGCAAAGTCCCTCAGAATCTACTTAAATGCTTTGGCTTCCTTGACTGTGGGTGTGCCTTGTAGCATAGTATCATCCATAAATTGCTGATGTGTCACCGTGTCCCCATCTTGAGTGAGTCTCAAACCCTGAATTCTCCCTTCCTCCTTAGCAGCCTTGATTTCTCTCCCTAACCCTTCCATCATTAGAATGAAAAGGAAAGGAGAAAGAGGATCACCTTGCCTGAGACCTCTAGTAGGCTTGAAGGTTTTGGAAGGAGAGCCATTGAGAAGAATTGAATAGCTGGCAGAGGTAACTAGCGCGAAGACCCACTTAATCCAAATGTAATCAAAGCCATAGGCTTTTAGAACTGCTCTTATGTACAACCAACTGAGTTTGTCATAGGCCTTAGCCATGTCCAGCTGAATTATCATCCCTGCTTGTTTATTAGTACTGAGTGAGTGAACCACTTCATGTGCTTGAATTATGTTATTAAGAATTTGTCTTCCTTCCACATAGCCAGTTTTCTCCTCTGACACTAAGGTAGGGAGAAGTGGTTTGAGATGATTGGCAATTACTTTGGATATTATTTTGTATACCACATTGCATAATGATATGGGTCTAAATCTGTCTGGAGAGGTAGCCTTTTCCTATTTGGGGATTAAGGCTATGAAGGATTCATTGAGTGCCCTCAAGATTGTCTTAAATCTTCGAGAGTCTTCCACCACCTCCAGAATATCCTATTTTACTATCCTCCAACATGTTTTGAAAAAGTCCATATTGAAGCCATACGGGCCTGGTGCTTTCCCATTCTGCATCTCTGTAATGACTTCCTCAATCTCTTCCTCTGTTACTGGTCTGTTGAGATTGTGATTGTTTTCTCTGGAAACCAATTTTGGAATGTATTGAGTAAATCTTTTCGTAAATTGATATCTATCTTCCGAGGTTTCCTCAATAATTCTCTGAAAATGCTAGACGAGAACCTCTTCAATCTCTTCATGAGAGTTTCTTTCTATACCATGCTGATTTGTAAGTTTCACAATTTTGTTGTTGTTTCTGTGAGCTATGGTGGATCTGTGAAAGAATTTGGTGTTTCTCTCCCCTTCCTTAATCCATTTTACTCTGGATTTCTATCTCCAGAATATTTCCTCTTGTAGACATCTATTTTCCCATTCATGTTGGAGTGACTCTGCCATCTCTTTCCTTTCATCTATAAAGCCTTCTGTGATAAGAATTTGGTTTATTTCCTTAAGTTTCTATTCCACATTTCCTTTAGCTTTGAAGATATTGCTACATTCCTTTTTGTTCCACTCTTTGAGTCTGGCTTTAATGTGTTTGAGCCTATTGTGTAGAAGGAACATCTTTGTACCTTGAAGGTGTAGCTCTTCCTTCCACCATTTTTCAAGGTTTGTGAGGAAATCCAAATGTGTGAGCCAAGTGTTCTCAAACTTGAAGAGGGAGTTCCTCGGTTTACCAAAAAGAGAAGCTTCCAATTGAATAGGCCAGTGATATGAACCTCCCAAAGGTAGGATGAGCGCATTCAGGCTACTTCCCATGAGAAGAAGTTCCTCCGAAATAAGAAATCTGTATAATTTTGAGGCTACTTGGGTAGGGCCACCCCTTTTGTTATTCCAAGTGAAGATTCCATTGCTGGTTTCCATATCAACCAATTTCATATTGGTGATGAATTTCTGGAAGGTAATTGAACCCTTGCCAAGTGTTCTAGTTCCTCCTTTCTTCTCCGTGAGTGATTTAGTCATATTAAAATCACCTCTTAGAATCCAGGGTAGAGCTGGGTATCTCTTCTTCATATCCTCCAGTGTTGTGAGTAGTCAAAGTTTGTCCTCCATTGGCTAAGGACCATAGACATTTGTGATCATGTAACACTGCCTATCACCCACCGGTTGGAAAATCAAAGAGAGGTGATGTCTGGATGCCTCCGCATCAATCACACCAAATTTCTGTGGATCCCATATCGTGAGAATTCCACCAACAGATTTGTTTGCCTTAACTTCAAGGTATTCATATTTATTTAACCATCTACTATGTTTTTCTTTGATCTTCTCCACTGAGCATTTTGTTTCCTGTATGAATACTATGTCAGGTTTTTCCTCTTTGATCCTGTTACCTATATTCCTCTGTTTTCTTCTACTCCGTAGTCCTCTAATGTTCCAGGTTGTGATCTTCATTGAGGTGGGGTTTTAAAGGAGTAACTGGATAGGTCTTTCATCCTTCCTGAGTCAATCATGAGTTTTCCACACTCCAGCAGTAGTTCTTTCTATCTTTTTCTTCCCCTCCTTTTGCCTGGGTTTTTTGTTAAATTGCATGTTATTAATCCTATTGAGGAAGTCCCTTTAGTATCCTAGTTATCATGTCCTCTTTTGACTCCTGTAGCTATTTGATGTGACTTGTAAAGGAATATCTGTTGTACCTTGTCAACATCCTCCTGAGGCATGGAGTTTATTCCTAGGTTTCCTCCTTGTTCTAGAAACTTTTCCAGCTCTAGGTTCTCCCTTTCCAGTATCTCTTGTAAGTCTTGGTCCTCTGTGCCACTTTCACTTTGAGTCATTTCCTGGTCTTTTTCTATTTCCATGTTACTCAAAGGGTCCTTCGCCTGATCATTCTGTTCCTGTGTGAACTCCATGCTGATCTCTTTTTCTTTCCCCCTTGCTGTTTGATTTTTTGTTCTCTTTTGATCACCTCTCTCGACATCTTCTTCTTCTGAGATCTCAAAACTGTTGTGACTTCTTGTTCTGTTATCCTTCTCAGTAGAGTTCTTTCTTCCTTCCCCCTCCTTTTCCTTTTCCTCCTACTTTGGTGAAACCTGTCTGATCTCACCCTTTTCTGGTGTTTAGGTGTTCTTCCCTTCTATTAAGTGGACAATCTTTAGATAGATGCCCATGCTCATGACATTTGTGACATCTGAATGGGATATGTTCATAGTAACTGTTTGAACCCATTCCTTGTCATAGACTTCTAGAATGAACTCATCTGGAAGGGCTCCTGATAGGTCCATCTCCACACATATACAAGCATAGGAGGTATATTTTCCTCGTAGGTTTGTCTCTGAAATTTTTAAGAAATGACCTAATTTATTTCCTATAGCTTTTAAAGACTCTGAAATCCAGTAATATAAAGGTAAGGAGTAGAGTATAATCCATACCGGAACCGAAGTGAAGGTTTCACGTTCTGGCACAAAGTTCATCGTCCATGGCTGCATATAGAGACCGACAACTGCAAAGAAGTATGGTCCTCCTTCAAAAATCCTGTCTCTGTCCTCCATGTTTGTGAATACCACTGTAAAAAAACCTTTGGATCCAAGATGTATTTTTAACTCCCCCTTTGGTTTTCAGTTGTATTTTATCCAGGTGTACAACGCTTTCTCTAACAGCCAGATTCCCATAAATTTACATATAATGGCATAGTTTTCCATGTGATCCCTATGCTCTTGCAGAGCTGGATCATTCAAAATAACTCACTGTTTGGTAATGGTCTTGGGTTTACAGGGTCCCATCTTGTTTCTATTCTCTGTTCCCTAACCTCTATCTTCCGCTATCTTCTCCTATCGGTATTCTTCGTGAGTCCCTTGTTCTGCATGGGTTTTGCTGCCTTCCACCTTCTGAGTTCAGTGTTTTTTGTCTTGACCTATAAGGGTTGTGGAGTCTGATTTTTATTCCCTGTTCTTCCTCTATTTGAAACCACATTACTGTAGGAGGGAGTGGAGCTCCCTCCTCCCTGTGCCTCCATGGGTGCTTGTTACCCTTTGTCACTCTCTATGTTGAACCGTAAACCTTGATCGCCAGTCACAATTATTTTCATTATTACTTATGCATGAATAAATTATTTTTCTTATGACTGGCATAGTTTTTATCTTAATTTTATTATATTTATAATTATAACCTTTCTATGGGTTTTTGTTTATTTATAAATTGACAGTTCTACTAGAATTGGAAACACAACTTTTAATCAAGGGTTGTAGACCCATATTGTTTTAGTCACGTACTCTTATTTTAACACAAAAATTGTTTTATAAACCCTACCCTTCAGTTTAATATCTCTCTCTCTCTCTCTCTCTCTCTATATATATATATATATATGGATTTCACACATATCTTGATTATGAGATTTTGGCTTGGTAGTATTGACTAAGATGGTTTTAAAAATGAAATACTTTTATTTCTCAACAATACTCTAGTTGGAATTTTTAATGTCTTAGAAAATACTTCTATAATCATTTTCTGTGATGTTCATTAGGTAATTTCTTAAGCTAATATTGTTAAATATACATTTGAATGATGCATGAATTTCTTGCAGTAATTTATTGTTATTATATTTGTCTTTATTATTTATACATCTAATAACTTGTGCTTTATATTATTGTAATCTCACTCTTCTTTTTACTTCTATTTCCCTCTGCAATATTCCTTCTACAGATCTCTAATTAATGAGAAATACAATACTTCTAAATTCTTCTTTTGAATTTATAAATTCCTTTCTTTTACATGCAACCCATACGCCTATTTCATAAATTTTCTATAAAAGCTACTACTGAAGCTTAAGTTTTTAACATTTCATTGCAGAAGAGATTCTTTTACTTCTACAAACATCTTTGTCCAAAGTCAAAGAATGCAGAGTCTCTATATATGCATTAAGTCTCTGTTTTCAAAATTAGTGTAAATTCCAATAGATATTTTCAAAGAGATTGATATTTCCGATTTATGAAAAAGGAGAAAAATAACCATATCATTAGTTTTTATGTTTTTCTATTGAATAACGAACATCAAGAAAAATAATAAAGGTTTCTTTTTGTCAAACCATTTATAAAAAAAATCATTCAACTGCACAAATTGTTTAACAACAATTAACTTTTAATCTATCAAATAATTGAAAAATAGAAGAGTTAGGGACACCGACTTGCGAAGTAATTTGGAAATTAATGGTTGAATACTTTGTCTCCTCCCAACCTTAACACAACAATCATCTTGTCTCCCCCGAGCAAACAAGCCTACTATCTCATCTCTATTTTTCTCACTGCTTCTCTTTAGACTCCCTAATTCTCTTCTCAAAAAATTAACAGACAAAAGCCGGAAAATTCTAGAGATATCTTCCATATACCACTCTTTAGGTGGTTATTAACTACCTCCACCTCACCAACAAGTGGCAGGTAGTTAACTTCTCAATAATGAGCTCATGTTTCCTACTTCTGAAGACAACTTTGTGTCTTCTAAGAACATTAAATTAGACAATATAATAATTTCAGAATGTTGGGCATGGAATCCCCCCACAACATGTTTTACGGCTCAAAGCCCAAGTTTTGAGTGATATTATTGTAAAGCTCCGCGAATTACGGGCACAAAATGTATGTTAGAGTCATAGGGTTGTCTGCCCTAAGTTTGAATGTAATGTTGGCCTACCCATGGTCCGCGGACCATGGGATTGTATAAATAGAGTGAGGCTCTAAGTTGTAAAGATATCAGATCATATCATAGAATCTAATGGATAGAATAAGATAGCGAAGCATAGAAGAAGAATCTAAGTGTGTCTTGGGTCGTAGTAGTAGGAAGAGGCTCTGCAGCTGAGTGTGTAGAGGCCTAGTAGAGTCCGTAGCTGAGTGCGTGGACCCCTGCAACTGAGTGCGCAGGGTAGAGTTGAGTCTGTAACTGGAGAAGAGATTAATAAAGAAAGGTTTTGTTACCAATTCTGTGCATCTGTTCTGAGTTATTACATGTTTGATATCATTTGCAATTATATTGTTTATTTACTGCGTGCACTTGTATGAATTGTGAATATTGTTAAGTATAACTAAAAGCATACAAATAAGCTAAGTTAATCAACTAATATTGGATGATTAGTAAGGACTTGGGTAATAACATTGTTCGGCCCCTGAGTAGGGCTGCGCGAAGGCAGTATCTTAGGCTGCGAGGTACAGGGAAGTGTGCATAGCAACGTGCACAACCGCGGACCACTTGAAACCATTAGACATCTCCAGGGTGTGGAAACCTGGTTCTAGCACCCTCCCATACTACTTCAGGTGAGACCTCAGTCTGCGCTCCGCAGATTGTTACCAAAAGGGCCAGTAGTACCGGGATTTGTTTGGCTAAATCACCTCTGAACCTGGGTCAGGCCCCAACAAGCCAACAAATGGTTCTGTTGCCGAGACCGGGATCTGCATAAGGGATGTCTGATGTCGTGTCACTAGAATCCAACAAAGAAAGAAATTGAAGGGTGGTTGGACAGAAAGATTCACGAGTTCGTGGCGTAGGAAAATAGGAATCTGCGAGTATCAAAGGAATAATGGTTGGAGCGCTACTTATATACGGAAATCCATGAAATTTTCTTTGCATCCTTCCCCTCTGAGTTGTACGAGTGGATCGCGAAGCTAGCAGACAATCAGGGAAGGTGTAGGCTTGACAAACCGATTGTGTGGACTCCAGAATTGGTGCACATACTAGAAGCATCAGAAAATAATATCGCGCATGCTGTGGATCATTGGCTCAATCAAATTATATTAGGGTTTATCACTGAGTTCACGGTAGACACAACCGTCAGCTACAACGAGGCAGAATGACGCTTCCTCAAAGGACCGTGAGGTAAGTACATTAAATTCTTGAACACTTGGATTAAAATGCTATTGTGTGAAAAGTGGGTGATGCAAATAAATTGATGTTTGGGGCTATGCGAAGTGGGAAGATCTAAAATAGCCCCTTGATTTCACCTCGGCGGGAAAGTGAGGAAGAGCGCGTGAAAGTTTCTCCGAGAAGCGCAATCAGTCTGATAAGGCAGCGAATTCCATGCATACCACCCCCACCTACACCGCCACCGATTTCACCATCGTCACCTCCATCTCCGCCCACACCACCTCCGCCACCACCACAGTTCAATATGGCGAGTGCGATAAAATTGTCGGTATTCAGAGGAGTAGGGAACGAAGATACAGACCAATTTTGGTTTGTAGTAAAGGCTGTATGGGAAGCACAAGGAGTTGTGGATGACAATATAAAGAAGGCAACGCTAGTAAGAGCGTTGCAGGATTGTACACTGACATGGTACATTAAACATTATAATGACCATCCAAATGTTGGGATCGCAGATATCCAGGCCGCGCTGAACAGGAAATTTAGAAGGCCAAATTCAGAGACACAATCATCGGGTTTAAGGAAATCGCGATGCTTCCAGGCGAGACCCCATGGTATCTGGACCAGAGACCGAAGAGTATGATTTGCAAAGCCAACATGACCTTAACGGATGGACAGCACCGCGCATGGTTTGTAGCATCACTAATGCCGCATTTAAGGACGACGCTATCACAACAGAAGCTATCCACCCAGGCCAAAGATTTGGATATTGCAATGAGACTGAACAAGACCCCAATACAAGATCCTGGCCTAGGTGTCCAACAAATTCATGCGCAACTGCAAAATTTGTGTCCGGAAATGTAGAGTTTGAAACGGGAAAGGACAACTCGGCCAGAGGCGCGTGAGGAGGTATGGTGCATAAAATGCAAAGGTCAGGGGCATGACAAGGACCATTGTCTAGTCTTCATGAACTACTTAGCAGGAGGTGAGCCGATGTCATTAAGACCAGAGGCATAATCAAGACCGAGCACGGTGCTTGCATTATGGTGCGCGATTTTTCAGATAGGAGGAAAACACACTACAGATATCTGTCACCTATTATAGATGTATACATAGACGTCCCGACAGTTGTTCTATAATTTCTGCAGGTTGGTAGGCCATGATGAGTGCACCTGCAAAAGTTACGAGCTGACGATGGATCAGACTCCTGCCTGTAGAGTACAGACCAAAACGTGATCCGTCGATCCAAATGCAAGGATGGTGCGCGCTGGATTTCAAGGGTGTGGACGAGGTTGAGGTGGAATGGGATCAGGAAGGGGTTGCGGATAGTTGATTTGTTATAATTGCGGAGGGCCCAGTGTTAGGCCCCTATACTACTAGTGCAACCCCTTATTGTTATTAGTATAACCCACCTATTATATTGATGTACCCATGTAGTGCCCATACTATTACTATTGTGCCCCATAGAAGCCCATTATTGTTATTATTGTGCCCTTACATTGTTATTGTTATGTCAGCTCTGATTATGTTATGACCCCTTAGACTCCTATATATAGAAAGGATGTATTTTCATTTGTATCATCCAAGAATTGTTCATTTATGTAATGTAAAGGAGGTTGCCCCCTCGAAGAGGCTGAATTATAAGGCGTTGATCTATCTTTTCTTGAGCTGGTTTCATAACATTTGGTATCAGAGCTTTGGATTCTAGGGTTTCGCTGCTCCAAACAGGTCATCGTGGAATTTTTACTATAACTTTTTTTCTGTGACATTTCAGAAGTCGCAAAAAAAACCCATTTGAGAAGAAATCGCGCTGAACCTTGGGTTCGAATTTCAGATATTTTCGCGCGAAATTTGCGGAGAAATGATCTGAGGAAGTTGGTCTTTTTGCAGACTCCTGAATTACATTCCAAACAGGTGACCTGGGGAAAATCATCATAACTTTCTTTCTGAGCATCAGATTGAAATTTCGAAAGAAGGTACAGAAAGAGGACGGACTGTAGTTTTCTTTTATATATTTTTTAGAGTCAAATCTTGAAACAGTGACACGTGGCACTTCATACAAGTTCGCTCTACTGAACTAGTCTACAATCAGGTCACTGTGGGAGATTGTGCATAACTCTTTCTTGGAGAATCCAATTTGGATCAGACTAGTGGCATTGGAAAGAGGACACAGAAGGCTACTACAGGTTGCAATTTCAGAACTTAAAGATCCAAAAGTACAGAGTTACAGTCGTTTCAAGGTCGAGCTCCTAAAATCAAGAAAAAGCAAGATGAGGAAGTTTGATGGCAAGGATCCGGTAAATTGGATACTTCAGATGGAGCAATATTTTGATCTACATGGTGTACAACTGTTACAAAAGGTATGTATTGCATCTTCATATTTAGAACCAGATCAATTTTTATGGTACAAAGGGCTTTGTTCTCGTAAACAACTTGTTACGTGGTCAATTTTCATGGAGGAAATGATAGCACATTATGAGGATACAAAGAGCAACACCTTCTTTAGAGCAACACCACAACAATTGGAAAGAGTAAAAGGTCTTTGTGACATAGTGGAAAGCAAAATTATGGAAACCAGGAAGCGTACCCCTCACAACTATAAAGATGGAAGTGTTGTTTCTCCTAGCCTTCCACAACCTACAAGGGTTACACCACAACAATTGGAAGAAAAAAGAGAAAAAGGGCTTTGTTACAATTGTGATAACAAATGCACTAAAGGTCATAAGTGTACTAAGAAGAAATTATTTTACATAGAGTATGAAGAGGAGGAAGAAAAGGATCAAGAAACATCAAAAGAAGAAGATATATGCCAGGACCCCACCCTAGAGAAAGAAGAAACGAATCAGACCATATCTTGTAAAGCATTGGCAAAAATTACGACTCCTCAAACTCTCAAGATAGAAGGACATATTAAGAAGAAAAAGGTGCAAGAAGTGAAAGATCACATCGAGAAAGAAGAAATGAATCCAACCATATCTTGTAATTCATTGTTCAAAATTACCACTCCTCAAACTATCAAGATAGAAGGACATATCAAGAAGAAAATTGTTCAAGAAGTGAAAGATCACATCGAGCATCAAGAAATGAATCCGACCATATCTTGTATAGGATTGGAAGAAATTACCACTCCTCAAACTCCAGAGATAGAAGGACATATCAAGAAGAAAAAGGTTCAAGCAGTGAAATATCACATCGAGCATCAACAACAAGTTCTCCAACTTTTAAAGGATACCGCCACTTCGGTGCAAAATCAAACGAAACAACAGGTAGATCAACATTGTAGTGAAAAATGTTTTGATGTAGGTGATTGGGTATTTTTACTGCTACATCTCAAGCAAGCTATTTATGAGAAGGAAATGTTCGCAATACTACATGCACTTAAAAAATGGCGACCTTACCGAATGGGAAGACTCTTCAAGGATGAGGATGTGGAAGCATTGTTTTGTGCTATTTATATTATCCAACCAGCTTGGATAAACGAAGCAAGGGATGAATGGAAGAAGGATGAAGAAGTATGGCCACTTATTCAAAAGTTGCAAAAGATCCCAATTCAAACAATATTGCGAGAAATTGAAGAGGAAGGAAAAATCATATTAGAACCTGGAGCAGTCACAGAAACAAGAACCCGACAGCTACGAAATCGATCAATTTCCAAGTATCTAATCAAGTGGAAGAACTTACCTGCTGAAGATTCCACATGGGAGGACAAGAATTTTATACAGAAGCATCAAGAACTACTCAAGCGTTGAGGACAATGCTTTTTGAAGGAGAGGGGCATGTTAGGCCCCTATACTACTAGTGCAACCCCTTATTGTTATTAGTATAACCCACCTATTATATTGATGTACCCATGTAGTGCCCATACTGTTACTATTGTGCCCCATAGAAGCCCATTATTGTTATTATTGTGCCCTTACATTGTTATTGTTATGTCAGCTCTGATTATGTTATGACCCCTTAAACTCCTATATATAGAAAGGATGTCTTTTCATTTGTATCATCCAAGAATTGTTCATTTATGTAATGTAAAGGAGGTTGCCCCCTCGAAGAGGCTGAATTATAAGGCGTTGATCTATCTTTTCTTGAGCTGGTTTCATAACACCCGGGCATTATGCCCACGATTGTACAAATCCGCCGAGAGCATCATGTTTATATTGTACCCAATTTGATCACGAGACAGAGGACTTCCATACACTAATAATGAGGTTGCGCGATAAAGGAGTCCTACAGCCTCCCCCGACTCAGAACCTACAAATGATGAGGTCTGAGCCGCGCGAAGATGACCCCAATGTAAACATCGTGCTTCGAAGTGGTATCATGACAGGAGATGACAAAGGTAAGCAGCCTGAAGAAAGTGCGTGGGTTTGTAAGGCTCCTACAAATGAACTTGAATTTGACTTGGAGCACATGAAGGAGACATTCATGGAAGCTAAGAAGAGCTTCATGGACGCCTCCACTTCAGGTAGTAAGGATCAAATAGAACTAGGGATGGATCCTTCAATGCTCACTACCTTTCTGGAGACATGCATGAAACTACTGCGTGACAGCAAAGCAGTGAAAGGACTGCAAGAACTCATCACTAGGTGTGCTGGGTCAGGATAACCGTGCGTAGTCCGGAAGTTCGGAAAGCCTGCATTGCGAATAGGAAGGGAAATGAGATTGATTGTGCAAATAGGAGAATATGAAATGGATTAAGTGATTCTGGATTTAGGATCAGACGTGAACGTACTGCCAAAGTAGACCTGGGAACGCATGGGTAGGTCCGCGTTGCAATGGTCCCCTATTCAATTGCGAATGGTGAACCAACAGAAGATCCTACTTATGGGGAGATTGTAGGGAATAATGATAGACATTGAGGGTGAGAGCGCACTTGTAGATTTCGAGGTGATAGAGATTGTCGATGACAACAATCCCTATCCCGCACTACTGGGAATAGATTGGGCCACTGATATGAACAGAGTGATAAATCTGAAGAAGTGTAAAATGATTATCAAGAAAAAGTCACTATGCGTAGTGGTACCTTTTGGAGCCCGCGGAAAGAGTGCGCTACAGAGAACCGATGCCCGACGATGATAGTGATGACGATCTCGACTGTATCTACAAGATAATCGTGTGAGAGCAAGATTGGGTGAATCCAATAGCAAATGGTAGGATTTCGTGGGAGCACGAAAGCTCTTGCACTTTAGATTTGGACGAAGAAATAGAACGATGGTAGAAATGGTTACACGAGGTAGCCACACTCAATTATTACATGATGGTAAGATCACTGCATTGCGTGACAACAGAGGCAAGGCTCTGCCTATGTATGACGGGTTGACAATGATGGATGAATTCCTGAACAAATTTGAAAGCGAAGTGCCAAAATAGCAGCAGTTTGGTGCTCTAAAATGGGCACTGCGCGCTACGCCTGCAAAGTGGTGGGGTACACATTAGCAAAGTTTCGGGGACTCGCGCGAATGCAGAAAGATGATGCGCTTATGATTTGGGAAGCCTCAGATGAGGATGGAAGCCATATAGGATGGACGAAATAGCTTGCACACCCACCTTTCCAGATGGGTACATGCGTATGGTACATAGCCCGCACAAACGCACACCACTCTCACGATAGGAAACATGAACTACAAGCAGAAGTAGGCAAGACAAGTGCGCGAACGGCGAAGTATGATAAAACCTAGCATGCCAAAAACCATACATGGGGAAGCCTTTAACAAGGTGTGCGAAGTGCTGAACAGGGTCCACCATGTGAGACGTACCGACTAGGACCTGCGCGTACCAATGGTTGTATGGGCTTATAGGACCATGTGCAAAACTCTGACCGCGCAAGAGCTTCTGAAGCTGAAGTATGAAGCAGGGGCTGTAGTCCTTGTGGAGCATGCAAAGACGAGTCTATGCGTAACAACACCCGTAGATACGATGGTCCACGTAGACCAGAACAAAGAAATCACACAGCTACAAGAAACAAAAAATATAAGACTTAAAGAAGAAATACGATAGGGAAACTCTAGACTTCACAAACTTGAAAAAGACTAGGTACGGCTAAGGAAGAAAAGCACTTTAATGGACGCAGAGGTCAAGAAGCTAGAAAATGAAATAAAGGAAGCATTTCTCGTCGAAAAACCAAGGATGGCAAGGCAAGGTGCATACAATCATACTGACAAATTGGAAAACTATCGTCGTGAACTGGTTAGTCTGCTGCCTTGGCTTGGACCGCATATCGCCAAACGTAGTGACCAGGGTAGTGCATTGCAAATAGTAGAGTGCACGATGTCGATCACCACAATGGAAGATGGGATTCTCCACGAACCATGCTGGAGGATGGGATGGAGCCCCGCACAGGTGGTGTGACCACCTGACTAGCCGTAGGAAGAACAGTCTTAGCGCTCCAGGCAGTTGAAAGGGAGCGTGGGACTATAAAATATTCTGCCTGGGAGTTGTGCAATATTGGAAATGTGCGCAGAATCAGAACGTCATAGGGTTCATGACCACGCATGGAGGGTTGCGCTGCCGTGCGGGTTGGCTAGGAAGTGACCATTGGTGTCACTATTCATGATGGGATGTTCGATTTGAGGCCAAATGGAGCGGGCGACGAGCATTTAAGACGCGAGTTATGGGAAAGATTTGGGAAAATCTGCCGCCAAGAAAGCATTAATGGCCTGAAATTGGGGGGAACGGTCAAATTCAAATTCGAAAGGCGCTATAAAACTCAAAGGGCTAGCCAACGAACAACACTTGGTCATTTGAGAACTGAGTGCTTGAGAAAAGCACAAAGAATTGAGAGTCGAGCAATAATTGAGCCCCTAAGTTCGCGAGAGATAGAATACAACCTAGAGATGATGACAGCCACTAAGGATGGGTTGGGAATTGAAGAGGTAACCGCCGGCGAGGCCGCATAGACCCAAATGGTGGAGGATGTTCTAGAAGGCGCTGGGGTGGTGACAGAAATCCCCAAATCACCGCGAACACCGAGGCCTAAGAAGGATAAACAGGCAATGGGTCCAGTACGCATGTCCTCGAGGAATCTGCGACACAACAAACTATCCATGGCAGAGAAGGGGAAAGCAGTCACAATAGAAACAGATGAGGAAGAAGAAGACTTGTAGGCCCTAATTTCCGCAGTAGCAGAATAAGAAGACATGGAGGAGGATATCCAACCGTTGTGCTCTACAACAAAACTGCTAGCATATGTCCCTCTATGGAAAGGGAAAACCAAAGTTCCGAAGGATTTGGACGAAATGAAGAGTTCACTCTAGACCTCGCTCCTCCCCGATGGCATTGTATTTGAGGGCACGCACCTAGGTCACGTACCAACCATTAAATTTGAAGACTGGGACCTCGTTGACAATGAGAAGTTCCCGCACCCAGAGACCGGGAACTTCATGAAGCAGAACACTAAAGGGGTGATGATAATGTTAGAGCCATGGAAATGGTTGTGTGGTGTGGAAAAGGCCAGGTTGCTACACTTGTTATGGATACCACATTTCCACCGCACGCCCATCACCATTTTTGTCATCACTTGTTAGTTCCAGTCTTTGTAGCCTGTCACCAGGGATCAAAATGGGCTCTTACGATTTCTGGTTTTCAGAGATGTTTTGCACATGATCTTCAGTGAAAAATGTGTCATAAGCATGTTCATCAGAAGCAACACAAAAAAATCTTTCGAACGGTATATCACACTCCCAAAATTGGCTCCCGGATCAGAAGATATGATCAAATGAATGATTGACTCCTATTTATGAAAATTCACTAAATGGATAAAAGGCAAAGAAGACCAAGAGGAAACAAAATTCTGAGCCTGCATTAGATAAGGATGTTGCAGGGCCTATCTAGGAAGGTTTTTCTGGGATGATGTGACTGCCCCTTTCTTCTAACATGGATACTTTCAAAAGCCTTTGGAGAGATGGATCTATGCCTATTGAAACCCTACAAATCATTCTTCCATGAAATCCATGATACTAGAACTTGATAAAGTTGCAATTTCAGAGGCTTCTAGTATGGCATCAGTATGTTCAGATGTTGAAATTATTGCAGTAGGGAACCATTAATGTTTTGGTCTGAATGGTGGCACTAGAACTGATGCTCTCCCAGCATCAAACAAAATTGAAATTCAAGGGAATATGAAATGGTCCTATTTAATCAATATATTGTTTTTATCAGAATTTTGCTTCAGCTCATAACACCCTTGCATATAGTGAAAGAAAGAGAAGTATGGCAATCTCACAATGGAAAAAGTGTCGGAGAACATTAAAGAAAAGCACCTGCAAGAATTCCTCAGTCAGAATTATAGTTTTGTTGGAATATTTGTAGCAGTAATGTTTTCATTCAAGAAATGAATTTTAATGGGATATGAACTCTGGAAGCCATACCTTTATGCCATGATGGAATGTGACATGAAAGTAATAAGTATAGGTTCAAAGAGTAAAACAGAGGTTTTGGAGACTTGCTTGCAGCAGGATTTCAAGAGACTGCTGGGGTCATCAAACCATTGAAGCACTTGGATGAGGAAGGGTGTGTGTTAGCTTTATATAGGATGAAGGAAAACCTGTGACATGCTCTAAAGTCATTATATATAACATTGTTTGAGCGATTGAATGCACCCTAGTGGCTTGAAATTCTTGGTCGATCTCCGAGTGCGTTTTAATGGAGCTATCAGAGAGGAAAACATTCCATCTATGAGATCCTTAGATCCAGATTTAAAGGCAATAGCTAGCAACATGGCTGAGTCTAGCTGTCCTCAAACTCCATTGCATTACCTGAGATGATTATGCATCTTTATTGGAGAAGATTGTGGCATATGAAGCTATACATCCTATTAGCAAACTCCACGATTTGAAAGCTCAGCTCTAAGTTCCATGCGCCCTGCATCCACAACAAACACAAGTCAAAAATCAAAGCCAAGTCTATCCAAGGTGGAGGCGTTGTGCCTTTCCTCTTGGTGCTATGCACTCCCTTCAGGCATTGCGCATTTCCTCTTGGCGCTGAGCACTCCCTTCAGGCGCTGCACGTTTCCTCTTGGCGCTGTGCACTCCCTTTAGGCGCCATGCGTTTCCTCTTGGCGCTGTGCACTCCCTTTAAGCGCTGCACATTTCCTCTTGGTGCTACGCGTAGCCTTTGGGTGTGACATCCCGCCCAAATCACCTTGATGACCGCATTGCTATTCAAAATCCAGGTTCAAAGTCTGTTCTTGGAGCTATTATGGGTGGGATTAATTCAGAACAACGTGAATGGTTCGCTAGGGAAGGGGCAAACCATTTTTCTAATTCCTTCAACTGGACTAGATTGGACAGAAAAATACATCCCCAATTTTCCGTTCATACTGTCTGCTCCCCTATCTGAAAGCCAAAGGGGAGTCATATAGTCAATTTCATTTTACGCCTTTAGTTTCAAAATTGCAAAGGGTGCTAAGAGTTACAAGGTTTAGCAAGGATTTAAAAGCATCGACTATGAATTTGACATAGTTGGCGTAAATCCCCTGTGATAGAATTCACAAGTTGATGAAGAAATGGTCAAATAGGGCTGTTTCTATTGTATTCATTTCAGGTTCTGGTTCAGCGAGTAGAGACTGCAGAGGCAATTTTGACTGCACGGGAACTGGTAACAAGCAGAAGGCTTGGATTGGATTGAGATTGATAGTGGCACTGCGCTTAATGTTGGCTTAATGCTGTTGTTGCCTCAGTGGGTGGTTATAGTTAAAATGAAGTCCTGGGAAGCTCATCGATAGGACAATGAGGTAGAAATGGTGGTCAGGTGGATACAGTTTCAAAATATTTAGTGTATTGTTTGGTTTCACTCCCTTAATAGAATCAGGATCATGCTTATGGAGGTTTTTGAGGAGCTTATTGTATGATTAAAGAAGTTCCAGCTAGGAGTTGATTCCCAGTATCTCCAGCATTCGATGAGAATCATGTTCAAAATTCAACATTTCTAGGTTTCCAAAGCATCTAGTGAAAAAGTGGAAACAACTCATCAAATGGCTATAAAATTAGCAGGAAGATCTTCAGATCCATTTTCTGGGGGAACAAGAATTGCAGGTTGATTAACTAACTCCAAAATTCGTGCAGGCAGGTGCAAGGTGGAAATTAAGGGGCAGATTTTGTGGAATTCCACCCTTAAAGGAAGTAGATCTTGACCAAAATTCACTGATTTTGGTTTTCAAAACAACTCTATTTGCCATAGTTCACGAGAGTTTTATTCAATATTGTTTAGTTTATAATATTGTTTTATGATATGCTTTTATCATTAATTTTAATTTTATTTTTTTTATTTCCTATGTTGAGGAAATCAAAATATATGTGTAATTTAGTATATCTAGGATTATTTTTAAAAGATAGAGGTTTGATTTTTGCAACAGGAAGAGGCTTTGGACTGTGTACAGTTTCCTTGAATATTATTTTAATAAAGCAGTTTTTGCCCTTTAGACTTGGGATCCATCAGGGTGTTAATGTCTAGTATGTTTTTCCTGTAATTCACTTACATATTTTGTTTTCTCTACCTTGTTACAGCATTATCTAAGAGATGTGTTAGGAATTCATCTACACACGATGCTCCTTTCATGATGATTTTGTTGTTAAATGTAGTGGTTGTCTTTGCAGAATCCATCCTATGTTAGATGCTTTGTTGAGCAACTCTGTGTTTCTCTTCTGTCTAACGCTGCTATCGTAGATCCATCCCCTGTTTGATGCCTGCAGGGTAGTGGGCTTTCTCCCCTATTATTCTCACATTTGCAATATTTTATCTGGCTGAACATTGCACTTACTTTGCCCCAACTTTGCTGGCAGAAACTGGCATCGTCTCCATAGCCCAATGGTCTTTTCTCTTGCTGTTTTCGACCCAAAAACCTTTCAAACAAATTCCCACACTCCATAGCTAGCCTAAGAATCAGTTATCACAACCACATTTTGTTGGCAAAGAGAGAGCCCTCTCTGGTCTGGTGGGGCTAGATGCCAGATCAAAAGCTTGGTCTGTGGTTACCTCAGAGTTGCCTCTTCTTAGCCTTGAGGTTCATTTTGAGTGCTAACAATGGGATGTTCGATTTGCGGCCAAATGGAGTGGGCGACAGGCATTTAAGATGCAAGTTATGGGCAAGGTTTAGGAAAATCTGCTGCCAAGAAAGCATTAATGGCCTGAAATTGGGGGGAACGGTCGAATTCAAATTCGAAAGGCGCTATAAAACTCAAAGGGTTGGCCAACGAACAACACTTGGTCATTTGAGAACTGAGCACTTGAGAAAAGCATAGAGAATTGAGAGTCAAGCAATAATTGAGCCCCTAAGTTCGCGAGAGATAGAATACAACCTAGAGATGATGACGACCACTAAGGATGGGTTGGGAATTGAAGAGGTAACCGCTGGTGAGGCTGCGTAGACCCAAATGGTGGAGGATGTTCTAGAAGGCGCCGGGGTGGTGACAGAAATCCCAAAATCACCACGAACACCGAGGCCCAAGAAGGATAAACAGGCAATGGGTCCAGTACGCATGTCCCCGAGGAATTTGCGGCACAACAAACTATCCATGGCAGAGAAGGGGAAAGCAGTCACAATAGAAATAGATGAGGAAGAAGAAGACTTGCAGGCCCTGATTTCCACAGCAGAAGAAGAAGAAGACATGGAGGAGGATATCCAACCATTGCGCTCTGCAACAAAACTACTAGCGTATGTCCCTCTGCGGAAAGGGAAAACCAAAGTGCCAAAGGATCTGGACAAAATGAAGAGTTCACTCCAGACCTTGCTCCTCCCCGATGGCATTGTATTTGAGGGCACGCACCTAGGCCATGTACCAACCATGAAATTTGAAGATTGGGACCTCGTTGATAGTGAGAAGTTCTCACACCTAGAGACCAGGAACTTAATGAAGCAGAACACCGAGGGGGCAGTGATAATGTTAGAGCTGCGGAAATGGTTGCGCGGTGTGGAAAAGGCCGGGTTGCCGCACTTGTTTTGGATACCACAATTCCACTGCGTTCCCATCACTATTTTCATCATCAGGCAACTGCTTTGCCTAGTGCATGATGGGTATTTATGGTTGGAGTAGCCTATTCCCATCACGACAGACCTCATTCATTGTATCTATCGGCTCCCTTGTAAAGGAAAGGACCCCACGACTATAGCCGAAAAAGGTAGCGATTTGGCTCTTGCAGAAGCTATGAAGGCAAAATATAAGCTGGAGAAGAAGAAGAGGGACTACGCCATCTCCAGCATCAAGGACAAAGGGGTGCGCATAGCAACCCAACTCCTGGCTGACAAAATTATGAGGAAGTGCCGCGTCGATGAGGTACCGGCGCCGGTGGTCGCGCTGGCCGAGCAATGCACGGAGGGGATCCAGTTCAATTGGTCCGAATTCCTCTGTGAGGAATTTTTGACAAACTATCGCGAAGCCCAGGAGCAGGGTAAGACCTTCCACTATGCGTGGTTGCTATTATCCATATTGCTAGTAGCGAGAGAACTGCTGGAGGATAGTCAATTCCCCAACATTGACAGAGAGTTACTAGAGGCCGCGAAGTACGCTTCGCTCTGGGCCACAAAGGACGTAAAATGGATTCGCGACACCAAAATTTTCTGGGTGCTCATGGAGGCGAGCATCCGGATGTGGATCAATAGGAGGCCGCGCCTGTCACCTATGGTGCACAATAGTCTGCAGAGTTTTGCAGACTTCAAAGCTAATATGCACAACATTTATATTAGGGTGTGAAAGGATTTGGCGAAGAAATGGACGAAGCTACCATTTATAGCCACTGATGACACGATTTTTACTATATTGGAGACATGGCCTCCCAAATGGCGCGCTCTAGACTTGACAAAATTGAAGAAGGTGGCATCCCAGAAGAAAAAGGACGATGCTAAGCTGCGCGTCACTCAATTGGCAGAGAAAAGGCAGAATGAAAAAGCAACAGCTAAGGTAAGGACAACGTGAGAAGCGGCACAAAAAGCCGTGGAGCAGAAGAAGGTCACAGAAGAAACAGCAACAACGCAGGTAGCAAAGGCAACAACAACACAGGTAGACGAGGGCGAAGCAACGTCCTCAGGGCAAGGGGCAGAGGAGACAGAGACAACAGAAGAAAGTGTGGACCCAGGGGCCACGTCCACACAATTAAAGCATCCATGCATCATAGAGAGATCAGGCCCAAGGAAGAAGGTCAAGGCCTCGAAGTTGGCCATTGACTCAATCACCTTAACCAAAGGTGATCTCCATGACATCGGCGAGACGGTTCGCAATGTCACAAGTGAAGCGCTTCAAGAGTTCATGCAGGAGCATCAGACTGTGTTGGGGGCCCTCAGGGTGCAGCTGTAGGAGTTACAGGTGTGGCCCCCTCAGGAAGGCACCTTGTCAACACACGTCGCAGCAGGAACTTCAGTAGCAAAGCAGATGTTGCGCGCAAGGATGGCAAACACAATAGTGTTGCCAGAGGGAGCTCTAGTGTCGTCCAATGCGATGGATCGGTTGTCGATTAGCATGATGAAAGGCCTTGGCCTTAATCTGGCTACCCTTCCCTAGGAAATGTTGTATCAGTTACAGGATGGGATAATGGCAGAGCTGTGGACCAGGGAGAGCTGCGCGATCCAAGTTCTTAGTGAGCATAAAATAAACATATAACAACGCAACTTGTAGTGCGATGAATTGGTGTCATAGAATCAACATTTGGTGCACACGGTAGATGACACTTGTCGACACGTACTGGAGTTGGCCATCGCAGCAGATCTACCAGTAGAAGTGTAGATCCACAGTTTGGTAACTGGAGTTCGCGAGGCCAGAGAAGAGATGACAAAGGTTTAGCTAGAGCTGAATCTTCATATCGCCAAGCTGTAGTTGAAGGTGTAGCCTTCCACTCCCCCATAAATCAAAGAACAACGTGCTAGCGCTATCATAACATGGTTGGAAGAAATTAGAGGTGCAGTGTGCGACTGTACCAACATGCTGGAACAGGCACTTAAGGCCGTCACGATTTTGCAAGAGGACCCCAACATATAGCGCCTGGAGATAAAGGCGCCCGAACTCCAACAGAAATATGACAACGTCAGAGGGACTACGCAGATGGTAGCCCTCACTTAGTGGCTTGCAAGGATGTAGCAAGCCAAGGCATTAAAGGAGCAGGTGGACGCGACACACCATAAGGAAGTAGTTCTCAAAGTATTCGTTCAACCATGGATTGACGAGGCCTTCACGATCATGGCGAATATTTAAGGGAAGCTCGTGCACTTTCAGGGGATGCATGCGCAGGTGCAGGGTAGCACGCTAGACACAGAGGTCTCAGAAGAAGGGATGCAACAGTTTCAACAAGCAGCGACTCAGTGCGATGTGGACATCAGGACCGTTCGAGACTAGTTGGAGGGACTCCACGCCAAGATCACCGCACCGACAGAGTGACTCGAGGGTGAGTCACGATGTTTGTGTTAGGGGCTTGTTGGGCATGGAATCCCCCCACAACATGTTTTTGGGCTCAAAGCCCAAGTTTTGAGTGATATTATTGTAAAGCTCCGCGAATTGCGGGCGTGAAATGTATGTTAGAGTCATAGGGCTGTCCGCCCTAAGTTTGAATGTAATGTTAGCCTACCCATGGTCCGCGGACCATGGGATTGTATAAATAGAGTGAGGCTCTAATTTGTAAAGATATCAGATCATATCATAGAGTCTAATGGATGGAATAAGATAGTGAAGCATAGAAGAAGAATATAAGTGTGTCTTGGGTCGTAGTAGTAGGAAGAGGCTCTGCAGCTGAGTGCGCAGAGGCCCAGTAGAGTCCACAACTGAGTGCGTAGGGTAGAGTTGAGTCTGTAACCGAAGAAGAGATTAATAAAGAAAGGTTTTGCTACCAATTGTGTGCATCTGTTCTGAGTTGTTACATGTTTGATATCACTTGCAATTATACTGTTTAGTTACTGCTTTCACTTGTATGAATCGTGAATATTGTTAAGTATAACTAAAAGCATACAAATAAGCTAAGTTAATCAACTAATATTGGATGATTTGTAAGGACCTGGGTAATAACGCTGTTCGACCCCCGAGTACGGCTGTGTGAAGGCAGTATCTCAGGCTGCGAGGTGTAGGGAAGTGCGCGTAGCAACCTACTCAACCACAGACCACTTGAAACCATCAGACATCTCTAGGGCGTGAAAACCTGGTTCTAGCACCCTCCCATACTACTTCGGGTGAGACCTTAGTTCACGCTCTGCGCATTGTTGCCGAAAGGGCCAATAGTACCGGGATTTGTTTGGCTAAATCACCTCTGAACCTGGGTCAAGCCCCAACAAGCCAACACAAAATTAAATATAATCACCCAGATTAGATGCCTAAGACTCTCTGATGGATATTAATTTCCAAAATATATTGCAATCTTTTTCCTCTTTCAACCATCTTTACTTCAACCATTAATTTCCCAGTTTTTCATAAAATAAAACATAATTACAACTTTACAAAAAACAACTTTACATAAGTTATTATCAATAAAATTAATGATAATCAAGTGTCTACCTATCTTTTAATGTAGCATATTAAATCAAAATTAAACTTATGCACATTTATTTACAATAAACATTAAACTGAGGGATATCACACACCATCAACAATTATGTAGAAATAATAATAACATTAACATTGAAGCAGAACATAAAATATCAATTGAAGAAAAACATGCACAATAGAGACACCATGATTTGGTTGGAAACCAAAGAAAAACCCCACAAGGGGGAAAACCCAAAATTAAATTCTTCTTCTTCTATTAGATATTCATGAATTTTTTAGATGAGATACAATGTACATCCATAGAGAATTACATCATAACTTCGGGCCACCTAGGGCCTACCCAAATCTGGTCACAACTATGTTTGTGAACTGAAATTCAATAGGCCGAGAATGTTGCTACCAAATTACACAAACATATCTGACACTCACTATCCATTGTTCCTAACATCAAGGGTTTTTTATTAGACACACCTTTTTTCTCATGAGAAAAGGTCATTGTCAAGGAAGGAGCCCTTATTTCTGTCTTTACATCGAGGTGTTGAGGTCACTACATCATATATATATCATTATTAAAACCATTACTAAATTAGAATTGACATGGAAGCACTGACACATAAATCATATGTTCTCTATGACATAGAAGATGTCTAACATAGGTAATGTAGGAAATCATTGTAAAATGTATATGAAGAAAAAAGTCACTGTCGCATAGGAAAGATCATTGTATAGTATTAACATCATGGCTATAAAATCGAACTAATGTAATGATACCACTAAAATATAGAGAGATCAAACCCATGAAAGGATGGAAATACAACTGGAGTGAGATACATATCACATAGGAACAAAGGAACTATAATATAGTGCAAAGGAATGACAATAAATAACATAGGAACAATAATATATAGCCGAGGAATGAGAAGCCATACAAACTATGCATCTGACAGAGGAATGAGATGCCATACATAAAACATATAATTTCACGTATTGATGCCCATACTAATGTTATGCCAAATTGTATAACCCAATGCCACAAAGATCACTGTGGGTTTGAGCTAGAGTGATTCGATGCCATGCAACAAAACAAAGGATGCCAAATATGATGTTATACATTAGATGTAGAGTAAATGTAAGACATATGTGATACCAAGATCGAGACCATTACCATACAAGATCACATGCCATAAAGAGATGTAAGAGAAAAATCATTACAGTGAGTCTATATGATCCAAGGGATCTAGAATATGCTAAAAAATAAAGGTGCTCAAATTAGTTCGAAACTAGCGCTAAATTATAGATCTTGTTGTTCTAATTCCAACGATGCTTGAATTGCCTCAATCTAACATCGTATGAGGAAGTTATCATGTTTTGAAGTTTTTGGAAAATAATAAAAAAGTCAACTTACAGGGTTGACTAGGTATTGTACGGATGCCACGTGACAGTCCGTATGTTGACATGGTGCTAACATTAGCAGGATAAATGTGCAGTACAAAGCCAATTAGGACAGGACATGTGGCCTAGTCGCATAGAGGCAACTGGCATGTTTTTATTGGTTGGTGGTGATTTGGCATTGGGACAATCATGGAGTGACATGTGGCCCAATCACAAGGTGCCATGTGGCACTCCAGATAGGCCAAAATTTTGATTATGGACCGAATGGGCCACCATGGGGTTCGATCCCACGACCTCTGGAAACATAATCCACTGTTCCATCGTTACGCCACATTGTTTCTTGTTAATACATAGTAGGAGGGTTTTATTTAAACAGTTCTAGTTACGCAGTTGGAGGGAGGGCCAGGTCGACAAGTACGCTTGATTGGTCCAGCCCCAATTCATATGTTGTATGGTGACTGTGCACAAAGCGAAGAGGGAGGGCCGCGTGGCACCCTACCCATGCCCCAGCCCTAAGTTCTATGGAGATTAAGTGACCACCGACAAGAGATGAGGAAAGGTGGGCGCCTGACACCCTGCTCGCGCCCAACCCCCAGTCACATTAACTATAACGAAACCAGGAACATGGCCAGTGGGGCACGTGGCCTATGGCCCATGCCCCATGGTCATATATTCAGCATATGACAGACCCAAGGGTGGAAGAATAGGGGCACGACCCTATTTTCACGACTAACTATTCTACAAATTGCAACAAAATCAGCAGGATATGTGGGTTGAACGCACCACCTAGAATTGCAAAAGTTTCGCATTGCAAGGCCGCCAAAAACCAATTTTGTTGCTAGTTTTGACAGAGGGATGAATTTGTAGAACAATTAACAAAGAAATGGAGAAGGAGGCCTAACTTGGCCATTTTTCAACCTTTTTGAGCCTAGGAAGAGCCCACAGAGGGATTTTAGGGTGTTTCAGACACAATGGCAATGTTATTTTTGTAATCTGATCATTGTATGTTAATGTATTTTCACATTTAAGCATATAATATAAATGGCCACCATTGGAAGTTGGAACCAGAGGCGTAGCCTAGGAGGGGTGAACTCCATCATCAAATTGTTGTGTTGTGATGCTGCAGGTTATCTATTTTTCACTATTAAAATATACAAAGTTTAACTTAGTTTATGTGCTTTTGCAATATCGATCCATTGCCTATAAGACATAAATTAGCTTCCAAAACTTTACATGAAATCTTAAATTTTTAATTTCAGATCAATTTGGTATCAGAGCATGGTTTTTGTGAAGGTTTGACATATTTTGCAAGTGTTTTTTTTTAATGATTACAAGGTATAAACTGAAAAGAGGTGAAGGAGTGCTTAAAGAACCAAACCCTCAATTTGGTTCAAGGAGGCAACAAACTCCACGAGTCATAGCACATGAATAAGGACATGAGTTGATGTCTAAAGATGAGAGATATTTTAGAAAGGATTCTATGATATGTCTAAGATGGTGAAAGCATTGTACAATGAGAGGACAACAAGATTGCAAGGATAAATTTCTAATCAACCAAAAGGTAGTGGTGGTGATGGGAGAAAGCCTCCACCTTCACCTTCTCCTTCACCTGCTCCTTCACCTCCATCCTCACCTCCTTCTTCACCTCCTTCTTCACCTCCTTCTTCACCTCCTTCATCTCATAGACCTACTCCTCCTCCATCTCCAAAAGGACATGCTAAGTCTCCTTTGATTAAGCTTGATGTCAAGTTTGAATTTCCTATGTACAATGGGGAAGTAAATGATGAAAAGTTGGATAATTGGGTTCGTCAAATTGAAGTTTATTGCAGGATTCAAAACATTGATGATGATGCCACTAAGGTCTAGCTTGCTTCTCTTGGCTTGGAAAGTGCAACCCCCATCTGGTGGGATGCATAACTCAAGAATATTTGAAGAAAAGTGGTAAAATAATCTCTTCTTAGAATGGTTTTACAGATGCATTAGGAAGGAAACTTTATCCATTAGCTTACATGCAAAAAAGATTATGGATTGGAAAATTTTTAGACAAGCTAAAGGTCATAGTGCTCAAAGTTACACACAAGAATTTAGAAGAACAACTTTAATCTCGGGTGTTGATTTTTCTTCACAATATACTCTCCTTAAGTACATAGGTGGATTGCATAGCTATTTGAGACATATTATACTTATGTTTAATCCCACAAATCTAGAGTAAGTATGTGTTCAGGAAACTCATTTAGAATCAAGAGGCAAGAATGTTCCTCTAGAGACTAGCAAGAAACCTTCTAAATATGGAGACAAAGGAAAGGGGAAGTTTAAAGGAAAAGGAAAAAAAAAAACTGTCATGAAAGAGGGAGAGAAAGTTACTTGTAAACATTGTTCAAAATATGGCCAGGATAAAGACCACTGCTGGAGATTACATCTAGAAATGAGACCAAATAAGTTCAATAACAAGGGGAAACTAAAGACTGCTGCTACAACTCAATAAGATCTAAGATATGATTTAGGTGAGGAAACCAAAATCACAGCCATGGGAATGAAAGGTATAGCTTCTAATTCAAGTACTAGTTCTTCTAGTAAGCTTATAGAATCTCAAAATGATAAACAAAGAAGTGAGCTTTTCCATATAAGGGTCATTACAAAACATATAAAAGTTGATACATTATCTGATAGTGGAGCCCACACCAATCTTATCTCTGAAGCAATTGTTAAGAAACTTAATTTAGAAACTATATCTCATACTAAACCTTACCCTTTGGGTTGGGTCTGTGATGATTCCAAATTACAGGTGACAATAAAATGTAAACTCAAATTCACCATTACTGCTAATTTATAGATGAGGTAGAGCTTGATGTTGTACCACTTAATATTTGTAGAATTATTTTAGGGAGTCCATACTTGTATGAATGGAAATCCATAATCTATCGTCGTGGGAACAAATATCATATTTTTAAACATGGAATTGAGTATATTGTTAAAGAACATCGCAAGAAGATGAACTTATCTCTTGTTAGTGTTGGTCAGATGAAAAATATTGTAAATGATAGTAAGCATTTTATGTTTTTGATGATTAAAGCTAAAGATAATGTTGAGTCTGAAGCTTTCACAGGATGTGATTCTAAAATCAAGCATGAATTGTTTGAAGTTGTTAACACTTATGACAACATGTTTCAGGAACCTGAAGGGTTACCTCCAAAAATAGGAATCCAACATGAGATTCACTTGCAGAAGGATGCACCACTTCCAAATATTGGCATGTACAGAATGTTAGTTTTGGAGAATGTAGAGATGAAGAAGCAAATTCAAGAGTTTCGACAAAGGGGTCATCAGGCCTAGCACATCTCCTTGTGGGTTCTCTATTGTCTTAGTTCCAAAGAAAGATGGTACATGGTGCATGTGTGTGGATTTTCAAGCTTTGAATAAGATCACGATAAAGAATCATTATCCTCTTCCTTGCATTGATGATTTGCTAGATCGGTTAAAGGAAGATGTTTACTTTACTAAGTTAGATTTGAGAAGCGGTTATCATCAGATAAGGATCACTGAAGATGATATTTGGAAAACTACTTTCAAGACAAAAAAAGTTTTGTTTGAATGGTTAGTTATGTCGTTTGGGCTTTGCAATGCACCTGCAACATCCATGAGACTTATGAATGATGTGTTGTGACCATTCCTTGATGATTTTGTCATAGTCTACTTAGATTATATTCTTGTTTTTAGTAAGACTCGTGAAGAGCATGCCAAACATGAGAAACAAGTTTTATATGTCATGAAAAAGGAGAAGTTGTATTTGAAGATGTCTAAATGTGAATTTGGGAAAACCTCTTTGTTTTATTTGGGTCATATTTTAGGAGGTGGTGAATTGAAGATAGATCCCTCAAAATTTGATGTCGTTGTGAATTGACCTAAACCCAAAAATGTAACATAAGTTAGGATATTTTTGGGAGCAACCCAATATTGGAGAAAATTTATCGCGAACTACACTACAACACCATTACATTATTTGAAAAGTGTGAAACAGGTATTTCAGTGGGGAGGAAAGCAGTAGAAAGCCTTCAACACTTTGAAAGTGAAAATCAATATAGCACTAGTACTAGCACTTCTATATATTTGAAATTCAAACCGATGCAAGAAAATATGCTATGGGAGCAGTTTTGATGTAGCATGGTAAGCCAATATCTTATCATTCTGAAACCTTTACCAATGTAGTAATTAACTATTGGCAAATTATGATAAAGAGTTGTATGTTTAGGTACAAAGCGTGAAGAAATGGAAGCATTATTTTATGGGTAAAGAAATGATTATTCATATTGATAATCAACATTTGCAATATTTACAATCACAAACCAAGCTACAACAAGCTAGACATTTCAGGTGGATGGGATTCCTATAGTGATTTCGTTTGGTAATCAGGTATCAGAAATGTATATACAACAATGTTGCACATATGTTATCAAGGCCTCTTATTAATGCATCTGTTATTCTTAAGCATAATTCAATCACACATGCAAGTTACATTGAACAATATGCTCAAGATGAAGATTTTAAAGATTTTTATGCAACTTTGAGTCAAGGTAATAATGTTGAAGAGTTGGATTATCATGTTCATAACAAGTTTTTGTATCATCTTGGAAAGTTATGTGTTCCATAGGGTGAAAGAGTCAATGTCATAAGGGAAGCCCACACTTCTCTTATTGCTGGCCACTTTGGTGTAGGAAAAACAATTACTCAAATTCAGAGGTATTGTTATTGGCCTCGCATGAATGAATCTCTTTCAAGATATGTGAAAGGATGTTCTGTGTGTGTTACTATTAAGCCAAGTAATATGAAATTGGGTTTGTATACTCCACTTTCCATTCCTTCTCGTCCTTAGGAAAGTATTTGTATGGATTTTGTTGGGAGACTAATAATGTATAGGAAAGGTCATGATTATATATATGTTTTTGTGGATCATTTAAGCAAAATGAGTGTATTGATGCCATTAACAAACCACAAAGAGGTTCTTCCAAAATGTAGGGGTTCACTTTGGGTTACCCACTTCTATTATTTCTGATCAAGATTCTCAATTTGTCGGGAAGTTTTGGTCACGTTTATGGGAAGTCATGGACACAAAGTTGAAGAAAAGCACTGAATTTCATCCACAAACCAATGACTAGACATAAGTAGTGAACATAAAAGTAGTGCATCTCCTTCTAGGATATTTTGGTAAGCATCCTAAACTTTGGGATGAGATTTTTCATTACATCCAGCATGCCTAAAATCGTACCAAGTATTCATCTACACAAGTATCTCCATTCACTGAAGCTTGTTTGGGTTATTTGTGAAAGTCTCCTTTAAATTTCAACTTTGGTAAAGATATTGCAGTAGATGGACATAGTGATGTGGAGAAAGCCAAACATTTCGTTGAACAAATTCAACTAGTGCATCAAAGAGTAAAATAACAACTAGAGAAAAGTAAAGAAAATGACAAAGCAAGACATGACAAGCATTAGGTTGATCATGATTTCAAAGTCGGAGATCAAGTTTGGTTGTACATCAGCAAGGAAAGACTACAAGGTGAAGGTAAAAGTTCAAGCCAACTAGATATGGTCCTTTCAAAATCTTGGAGAATATTGGTAACAATGCTTTCCGATTAGACTTGCCACCTTACATGCAAATTTATTCTGTTGTGAATGTGGAAAACTTGATATTGTATGAACCTCCAATGATTAATGATCATGAAGAGAATGTTTAGATCCCATCTATAGAATATTTAAATGCGTTATAGGAAGACTCAATTCTTGACAAGAGGATAAGGACTTCACGTAGAGGTAATGTGGAGTATCTTCAAGTGGAACTCAAAGGTACCAATCCAAGTAAAGAAAGGTGGATTGGGATCGGGAAAGTGAGGGAGTTGTACCCTCACTTACTTGTTAAGTAAAAACAGACTTTTGGTGGTCCAAAAGCTTCCAATGGGGAGGAATGATTTAGGGGATAAAAAATATTCTCAAAAGTCAAATAGCTAAAATTATCCTAAAACTAGCACCAAATCATAGATATCATCACTATGAGTCCAACGATGCTTGAATCACCTCAATATGACATCGTATGAGAAAGTTTTCACATTCTAAAGTTTTTGGCAAACAATAAAAAGTCAACTTGTAGGGTTGACTAGGTAGTGAATGCTGTGTGGCAGTCTGTACACTGACATGGTGATGGTTTCAATAGGATGAATGCGTAGTACATATCGAATCAATAAAATACATGTGGCCTAGTCGTATAGAGGCAAGTGGCACGTTTTTATTGGTTGGTGGTGATTTTGTATTGGGCCAATCACAAAGTGACATGTGGCCCCATTACAGGGTGCCACATGGCACTTTTGATGATGCATAAATTTTGGTTATGGACTGAATGAACCTCCATGAAGTTCAACCCCATGACCTTTGGAAACACAATCCACCGTTCCACCATTTCATCGTTACACCACATTGTTTCTTGTTAATACATAGTGGGCCAGTTTTGTTTAAAAAGTTTCGGTTTCTCCCTTGGAGGGAGGGTCAGGCCCCAACCGACCCAACCCAAAGTTATATGTTGTATGGTGATTGTGCACAAAGCGCAGAGGGTGGGGTGCATGACACCCTTCCCATGCCCCAGCCTCAGGTTTTGTGGAGATTATGTGATCACTAACGAGAGATGAGGAGGGGCGGGCACGTGACGCCCTGCCCATGCCCATCCCCGAGTCACATTAATCGTAATGCAAACAGGAGTGAGGCCGGTGGGGCACGTGGCCTATGGACCACCCCACATGGTCATATATTCTCCATATGACTGACTTGAGGGCAAACGAATATGGTCGCAACCCTATTTGTGTGACTAACATTTCTACAAATTGCACCAAAATCAGTAGGATTTGTGGGTTGAACGTGCCACCTAGAATTACAAAATTTTCACCTTGCAAGCCTGCCAAAAACGAATTTCATTGCTAGTTTTGATAGAGGGATGAATTTGTAGAATAGTTAGCAGAGAAATGGAGAAGGAGGCCTAACTTGGCCATTTTCAGCCTTTTTGAGCCTAGGAAAAGCCTACATAGGGGTTTTTTGGTGTTCTGGACACAATGGCAGTGTTGTTTTTGTATTTTGAGCATTGCGTGTTGATGTAATTTCACGTTTGAGATTATAATATAAAGGGACACCATTGGAAGCTAGACCTAGAGACGTAGCCCAGGAGGGGTGAACTTCGTCATCAAATTGTTGTGTTGTGATGCTGAATGTTGTCTATTTTCACTGTTAAAATTTGCAAAATTTAACTTAGTTTATGTGCTTTTGAAATATCAATCCATTTCCCATAAGACATAAACTCGATTGCAAAACTTTACATGAAACCTTCAATTTTTAAATTCAGATCATTATATCAAGAGCAAGGTCATTACAATGATTCAAGAGTGAGACCATGAGCCATAAAGAAAGCGAGAGTCTTGTAGCCAGAATGCGGGTCCTGTAGATTGAGCTTGAACAAGTTTCTAGCATATAGATCTGAGGCAGAGCGAGAGTATAGACTGGAGAGATAGAGTAATCCTAAAGCAGATGCAAGGGTGTAAACATAAGGTAGATACAAAGTCCAAAACCTATAACCCTTGCTAAAACCACACACCATAAGTGCTATCCAAAGTATGTTCTAGAGATCAACACAATAGGGAATATATAGTTACTTCCATGAAGGGTCACAACCCTTGAGGGGAGCCGATATGAGGCCTTTGAAGTTGAACTTGAATTTGGATGGCGGGAATCATAATCTTGAAATTTTAATTTCGCTCCAAATATATTCCCTTTTTAATAATTACTTGTTCAATTAATAATTTTGATCAATATAATTTCTCATGGGACACAAGGGTTTTCTCTTGGGGACTTAGGGTTTCTCTTAGGGAAATTCATCTTGATGCTGCCAAATTAATAGCAAACATTGACTAAATTGACCCAAATTAACAAAATATTCTCACTTTGTTTGAGTTAAACTAAGTCATAAAGCATCTAATATAGTAGAAATTTACATGAAATAGATTTCTAGATTCAAATGAAGTACCTAAGGAAATTTCTCAAATAGTGATCCAATGTTTATTTTTAACTTTTAGAAGGGATTGGTCAAAGGTTTTGGTGTAAACCTAAATTTTCGTGCAACTTATTTTCTACAAACAAATGGGAAAATGAAGAGAGTCAACCTATTTGAAGACATGTTGAGAATGTATGTGATGGATAAGACATTCAAGTTGAATGATTATTTGCATTTAGTTTAATTTTCCCACAAAAATGGATATCACACTTCATTTAAGATGGGTCCATTTGAAGATTTATATGAAGAAAATGCAATACTCCCATTAGTTGGGACAAATTGATAGATAGAGTAAACTCAGGATAAAAATTTCTTAAAGAAATGGAAGGGAGGATGGTGAAGATTAAGAAAATATGGAAGCAACATAAGATAGTCAAAAGAGTAACATAGATAAAGGAAAGATGCCATTGTAATTCAATGTTTAGGAGCACATATTTAAAATTTAAGTCAAGGAAAAGTTTATTAAGGTTGGGAAATTGCATCAAGCTAGTAGCTAAATACTATTGTCCATTTGAAATATTTGATGATATATGACTAATTGCATGTTGGATTCACACTTATATTGAGAGGGGGAGGGGTGTGGGGTGAATTAGTATAAGATTATTTCTTACTTATTTAAACATTTGTGAATCATAACCAAACAATCTCACATATGTAACACAAGATATGATGAAAATTTCTTTATAACATATATTTGTAGACACCAACCTACTAATACAAACTTTGTAGGCACCAACCTACTATTAAAATCTTTATATGAAATAACCTATAAGAGACACTAGTATGCACTTCTACAAGATTCACAGACACCGACCTACTTGGGACACCAATCCCCTTTGTTGCAATATTTGTAGGCACCAACCTATAGGAGACATAAATCCCCTCTATTGCAAAATTTGTAGGCACCAAATTAAAATAGACACCAATCCCCTCTATTGTACAATTTATAGGAACCAACATACACGAGACACCAATCACCACTACTGCAAATATTTATAGGCACCGACCTACTTCACTAAGTCTACTTGCCACTTCTGTGTTCACCAAGTATTTAGTTGCTTTTACATTCACCAGGTTTGCTTGTTACTTCTACCCTCACCAGTTCTGCATGCTACTTCTACCTTCACTAGGTTTTTTAATTGCTTCTGATTTCACCAGGTATGCTTGTTTCTTTTCCTTCACCTGGTCTACTTGTTGCTTCTACCTTCACCAAGTCTGCTTCACCTAAAACTTGTTATTTTTGGCCTCTTCTAAAGAATGAATTTGTACAACATGCCCCATATCCAATTTTTCAAATCTAATTCTAAAATTTTTACTTGAATAACTTTTGTATGTCTTCACAAATCTCTAAAATTTTAATAGTGTGAAAAGTCCTAGAAAATAAGTTATAGAAAAAATGACAAATTGGCCTATTTGAAGCATATTTAAGGAGCATTCAATAACCCTAACTACAAAGCATGCTTGTAAAATTATAGTGAACTAAAATATAAAATTTCTACCAAAGGTACCTAGAGATGAAACCTCTATATCCTCAATATTTCATAGTTTGAAAAATCTCAGAATAAAGTTATAGAAAAAATTCCAATATGACTTATTTAAAGTAGATTTCAGGAGAATTTAGGAATCCTAACTTCCTTAAAAAAACTCTATGGAACTACAGTGAAACAAAGTCTAAAATTTATAGCACATGTGCGAAGAGATATATTGTTTTTCTCCTCAATATTTTGTAGTTTGAAACACCTTGGAAAAAAATTTGATAGTAAAAATGCCAAGCTACCATGTTTGAATCATATTTAAGGAGCATTTAGGAACTATAATTTTCTTATATCATATATTCAAAATTAAAGTGAACCAAAGTAAGAAATTTATAAAAAATTATAAGAGTATATCCCCTCCATATTCTCCAAGTTTCGTGGCCTGAAACATCTCAAAAGAAAAGTTATAGTAAAAATATCACACTAACATGTTTGAATAAAATTTCATGAGCATTCATGAATCCTAACTTCCTCATATCATATCTCCAAAATTATAGTGAAACAATGTATGAAATTTCTACCATAGTTACAAGAATATCTCCCCCATATAACCTCTAATTTTCATGATCTGAAACATCCTAGAAGATAATTTATAGTGAAAATTATAAGATGACCTGTTCTCTCCACAAATCACATTTTTGCTCCACCTTTAAGACCCCAAGAATATTCCCCAGCTTCTATTGCACACCTCCAATATCTTCTTGCTTGTATGGTATTCAAATGCACTGATATATCCTTTATTTATAATGTTTCTCTGTTCACTTATGGGTTAACTTGCGCTTTTTGGTTGGACCATCCTGATAGAATCTTTCATGTCTCCTCATTCATACGGAGTTAGAAGAAGTTATATATACCATTGGAAATGTCTTAAAATAATATTTTCAACCATACATCCTATGATCACATTTGAGCTAGGTATTAAGAGTAAAATTCCTTTAAATATAAGGCATCCAAATTGGGCATCAAGAAAAAAATTGTGTATCCAAACAGTATTTCCAACAATATTCATCTTGAAATATTTATCTTGGACATTTTTAGTCTCCCTTTGTCTTTGACATCAATGACAACAATATTTCATACAATCCCCCCTTTTTCATTTGTGGCAACCTTTATTCAATTTTGCAACAATACTTTAGTACTCCCTAACCTTTATTTAGGAATCCATCTTAGTCTCCCTCTATATTTGACATCAATCAAAACACAATATTCAACAATATCCCCATTTTTCATTAATGGAAACCCCAAAAATTTGAGTAATGATATTCTCCATGTGTTTGAAATTTCTTCCCCTTTGATGTCAATGGAAAATAGCTACTCCTCCTAAGCTTACACTTTTATTTATTTATGACTTGAGAGGATATAATAGCAATTATTTCCTTTAATTTCATTGAGAACATATACATTACTTGAGGTCATTTTTTTTATTTTTACACCAATCTTCCTGGACCTACTTTCCTTATTTCACATCATTTAGCATGAAATGTAAGATATTATTTGTGATCACATATTTGACCCAGAATTAGAATATTTTGTTTTATACCTTGAACATACAGAACATTCTTAGTTTTTATCTTTCAATGATCAAGATAAATTGTGCCTTTTCTAGCTATCCTTGCTGATGCATTATAAAGGTAACACTACCTCCTTTTTATTACTTTAGAGTAAGAAATTTACTGTAATCCTATATCATGTGTTTTAAACATCCACTATCAACAAAACATTTTCTCTCTTTCTTTGAGCATAGAAAGAAATTCCACATTCCTCTTATTTTCTTGCTTCCTTTTCCATACCTTTGTGCATCATTCCCTCTACATGTTAATTTCTTCTTCCTTGCTTTTTTTAGGTAACCTTATTATGTTGCTTGTAGAATCACATGCTTTGTGCCCATTGTTATTACCCATGCAACATTCAATACTATCCAATAGGTGAGTGAATGAGTCGTATCTTCTATCATCACCTTTAATAATACTTTTAGTTTTGTTGCTCACAAAATCATGCTTTGAGGTCTTATAAGCTCCTCCGTTTCTATTTCTCACATAAAAATTTGTTACATAAGCTCTACAATTTATTCATTTATGACCACACTTATCACAAACAAACAAAGATATTTTGATACTAAGATGTGAAAAGCCTTCTTGGTGGAGTATCTCTTATAAATTCATTCTTGTTGATCTTGTGAGAAGAAAAAAGTCTCTATTAGCCATCATCTCCTTTCCTATTGTTTCTTTCATTGTTAATATATACCTTTATAAATAGGGTATCTGTTCATCTTCATCCTCTTTCCTAGTGCTACTTTCATTTTTGAAGAAGCTCTTGAGAACATAAGCATAACTTTCAAGACTTTCTTCATTTTTCTTTACTGAGGGATTTATGCTTCATTCACCCTTGGAGGTCTTATCAGTTTCCTTGTATCCAATGCCTATTTTAATTATAGGTGACCTTTGTTAGTTGAGAATATCATCTAAGATTTCAATACTCTTTCAAAACTTCAACCTTTGATTCAATTATGTATTTCATTTCTCTAGTTTCTTTCTCAAGGAAATAAATTCTTCTTCTAGATTTTTCATAGCCTCTTATTCCTTTTCTTTTAACTAGCTTCTTACTATTTATTCTATCCTCTTTTCCTATTTTAGTTGTGTCTTTAGGATGGAAACTATTTTTCATCAAGATCATGATCACTTTTCTTCTTACATATCTACAATAGCTCCTTTCGTTTTTCTTCTCACCTTTGAGTTTATCTATTTCTTCTAGGGAACTAACAAGTTTTCCTTCCATGTTTACTTCCCCATTGATATCATTGTCCTCTAAATCTATTTTCTCTTCTTTATTATCTTCATTTTCTTTATTAGTAGTATTTTCATCAATGGATATGAAAATAAGTTCTTCTTTGGCAATATTAAAGTCATATTCATCACTCTCTTTTGAAGAGCTACTATCTTGTCTACAATAAAAACTTTTCATCTTAGAATACTTTTCTCTTTTGTGTCTATAAGACTTGCTTCTATTTTCTTGCTCTTATTCATCATCATTATCCTCACATTTTTCATATGGACATTTAGCATAAAATTTCCCTATTCTACCACAATTAAAAGATTTGAATGGTAGTTTATCTTTGTATTTTCCATATCCTCTTTTCATATTTCTCACAAATTGTTCTTCTTCTCCATATTATTCATTGTTGGAATAATCATCAACTTTAAGATCTTCTATTTTATTTGAAACATTAAAATTTGCTTCCTTCATAATTGACTTTCCTTTTTTCTATCCTCATTTCAGATGCAGTGAGAATCCTACGTAGGTCATCCATCTTCAAATTTCCCAAATCCTTCATTCCTTCAATAGATGAAACCCTTTGTATCAAATGTTAAGTGGAGATATATCGGTACTTTCTATACATTCATATATTCCTAACTTCTTCACCAATTCCTCTGATAATATTGACAATCTCATCCACACAAATTAAGTAGGATGCAATATCTTCTACATCATTCATATTAAAACTCTATATCTATCTTCTATTGGTTTAAAGTTTTTCCCTCTTCACCTTGTGATCTTCTTCATATTTTTTTTGAAGCTTTTCCCAAATGTTCTTTTCAGATTCACAATGCATTACCTTGACAAAATCTGATTTTGATAGGACACATAAGATGCAATTTTCATTATTTACACAATCCTTCTTACCACCTTGATTAAATGGAGGAGTTTTTGGAGATTTATAACCATCCACTGTAAATTACTAAATTTCAAAACCAAGAGACATTAGATAAGTCCTCATCCTTACCCCGTAAAAGGCATAATTTGTTCCATCGAATAATAGAGCTATGCTTGTGAAAGAATGTTCATGACTAGCCATGGTCCCTCTAATTTCTTCCTTCTAGTGGTTGGACTACTTCCAAAGGAACCTTTTCTAATTCCAATTGTTGGATTCACACTTATACTGAGAGGGGAGGGTGAATTAATATAATACAATTTCTTACTTATTTAAAGCTTCATGAATCATAACCAAACAAAATCACATATGGAACACAAGATATATCTATCTATCTATCTATCTATCTTTGTAGAAACCAACCTATTGATAAAAACTTTGTAGGAACCAACCAACAAGAGACAACAATTCCCTCGACTATAAGATTTGTAAGCACCAACCTATCTTGCTATTCAACAACCCCCCCATTTATTGATGTAATAGCTAATATTATATTAATAAATAGGGACCCTTGATAAAATCCTTCAAAAAGAAATTTAACACTTAGACAACTTCTTTTAAGCTTACAAAAAAAAATAAAGCAAGATATCAAGTCAAAACCCTTTGAAAACTAGAAATTATCGCCTTTTCGTATATTGCTGGACCAAATGTGTCAAAATCCTTGTTAAAAATCAAAACCCGTGAATTACGATCAAAAGGATCATCGTGCCTAACTTAAATATCACTAGGCTTTTTCATTTAAAGCTAAGACCTATGGCATTTCCTATTTAATAAAGCTCGTATCGCAATCACACATTGGCGCTCACAAAGGATGCAAACCCACAAAGCATGTTGAAATGTGTGAAATGCGATATTGTGATAGGACAAGTCAACCTTACCACATCGCGTCAAGATACTTAAAAAGGGCTAAATCTTACGAACTGCGTGATCTTGCGAAATGCGATAGAAGCCCGGACCCAATAGAAGCCAATGTCATAAATGGTACTTAAGTCTGCCACGTAGTGAAAAGCACTTTATAAGGTAATTACTCTTTCAAACAAACTACACTCTAAGTAAAAAAGAATATACTGCTTATCCCGCATCTCGCAGAATCCTAAAGAACTTTGAGAAAGCACACAGACAAATATGCGATAATGCGATTTGCGATATTGCATCGCAATCGCAAAATCGACATTCTCGCAACTTAAGTCCACCACCTTAAAAGTTTTCCTTCCCGTTTTGTGATGCGGTACATTAATGAGAAATAAAGGTAGTGATAAGGGACCATTAGTGGCTATTTAATATAGGTTAATGGAATTTATGTTAAAAAGCGGCTCGACGTGATACGATATCTTTTCATCTGAGTTTGATTAAGAATATTTTCTTGTCACCTTTTCAGGTTATTTGAATCGTTCATTCTCATTTTAATTCTTAGTTATGTTTATCCGATAACTTCCGCTTTGCTCCATTTCAGGAAAAATCCACAGGGAGCATTGTTAGAAATAATGGGAAAGAAGGGAAATGCAGCTGCGTCCGAGAAATCAGAAATGATTCCTCTTTTCTCCGATACTACGTGTAGTAGAGATGGAGGAACTACGACATGGGAGGCCATGTATAACTTGTTAGAAGAGGAGCACCCCAGGCCACTGGAAACAAAGGCCACGACAGATTCCCAGGAGTCATATGATGCCTCCTATTTTGAAACGACATGCTCTTTCCTGCACCACATAGCTGCATGACCAAAGATAATCCCATATATGGACATGGTCAAATGGGTAATTGATGAGGCAGACATTGCAGACTGAACATTCAGGAATCACAGGCAAGAGGTCATGGGGTCTTTTTCAACAGACAACCTACGACTCATGTACTAGTTACTAGAGCTGTAGAAGCTCTACAATAAACAGTTCCTTGAGAAATTTGCCAAGGAAAATGAAGACCCAGCAGACGTCACACAAACCTAGACAGCAAGCGAAGGCAAGCTCAAATAGGATAAAACAGGTATGTACTCTACGACATCCATTTCTCCCCCTCCTAGTTTCGCAGCAACAATGTTATGTAGATTGTTCGGTAAACCTGATAGCACCAAGTTTTCCCTGGAATGGCTCCCATTGATAGATGTAGCAGTGAATGCAACAATAATGAATTGGGCTCAAATTCTATTAGACAATTTGGCTAAGGCTATTATAGAATATAGAAGGAAGAGAAATTCTTCTCTAAGAGTGTTTCCCCCCTTTTTCATGAGTGCTTTTGTAATGGATGCAATATGTTTTAGTTCTAAATTTCCCAATATGGGATGGAAGTGGACTATATAGGACCCGCTTCCCATCCATATGTACCATAATATTTTGTGGGAATCTCAATTTCACCCCCATTTTTATAAAATCTGTCAAGGAGTTATGCTACCCATCCATAAAGAAGTGTACAATAGAACCGCCCCTAGGTTTTCTAAAGAGGCTGAGGTAGATATCTTGCCAGTAGCCAGATGGTTTGGGGAAGAAACCTTTACCTACATCAGAGTATTTGGGAGCATCGCTTCACCGCATGTTCTCCCATATTATGTCCCTGACAAATTAATGGCCAGAGAAATAGCCTACCAAACAATAGGGAAGGTGGATTAAGCAGAGGACTAAAAGAGAAGAAGAAGGCCATTTGGCCTACATTCCCATTACAATGTGGTGCATTTGCACTACATGATTTTGGACATGCATGCAAAGAAGTAGAGATTATTAAATCTCTGAAATTAGCTACACTTCTGGGAAGGCAGTATGACCCAAACGACATTGTTAAGAATTTTACTACTATGGTAAAAGTAAATCCGTTCACCCACGAAGGGGACGCCTTTGATGACCTCTTCCTATAGGCAGAAACATATTCACAAGTGTTTCATTTGGCATCGAAACTTTTAACCCCAGATGATCTTAGGGATTTCCATGTGTATAGGGAAAAAATATTATTGAAGGTCCCATTGGACCTATTGCAGATAGAACCAATAAGGGAGCCAACTCCCAGTGTAAGCTTGGAGGACAACTCCAAAGAAAACTCTGAAGAAGAAACCCAACTCCCAGTGTAAGCTTGGAGGACAACTCCAAAGAAAACTCTGAAGAAGAAACCCAAGAGAGATCTACGCATGAGTCAGAGCACTCAAAGCAACAGTCTCAAAATGGAGGAGGAAACACAAATAAAGAGTCTGAGAAGGACACAACTGGAACTACAGAAGAGACGGCTGAGCAAACCTCAACAAAGAAACAAGCAGAAATTGCCTCTACATCAACTCAGTCAGGTAAAAGCCCAATTATTGACTTGGAACAAGAATGGGAACAGTTCAACAAAAAGCTTCACACAGATTCAAACCCTGAGCAAACATATGAGATACAAACTCCTAAGCAAACCCAACACAAGTCAAATCTAGAAATGATAGAGGAAGGAGCTAAGGGCACTCAGGACGTTGAAATCATTCCTGCTACTCCTACTTCAGAAATTGTTTTGAGAGTTGAAGAAATACCTCCACTAGATGTATTTTATAGTCCTACCCACAAAGTTGTGGTCAAGAGACAAAGGAAGAAAATAAAGCTGGACACTGTAGCTGTTACAACTTCCAAAAATGAACCAATGGACATCGTTTGGAAGGACTTGCCCATGGACCCATCTGAAAATCTCACAAAATTTTCGCAATTTGCAGGAGCCTATGCCACAACAACTATTGACAAAGCGACAGAGGTCCAAATGCTGCTTAAGGAAAAATAACAAAGAATTCTGCTGTTAGAATAACAATTAGCTCAAGAAAAATCCAATCAACAAGCATAATTACAAGTAGCCCAGCTCTAGCAGGAATTTGAATAGATGAGAATACAACATCAGGCCAGCTTAGCAAAAAGAGATGTGCGGATACAAGCTATGACATATAATTTTAAGGATAATTAGCAAATCGATGAGTTCATAAAGGAAGCACTTAGTCTTAATTACCAACTAATGCAGTAGAAGGAAGTACTTTTCTAGAAGATCTCGCAAATAAGTCCTTATCATGAAACCAATGATAAGTTAACAAACCAAGTCGTTGACATGAGACTTGAGTATGAAGAAATCCATAAAAGGATTTCTGACTTTATCACATGGCAAGAATTAGAGGACGGGAGAAAGGCTGACTTACCGAAGCTGGAGGAATATCATAAAGACATCTTGTTCACAGATTGGGATTCTTGGTTGAAACAAGCGGAAAGGGAAACAATAATAGCAGCGACAGTAGAAAACATCATAATAGAAGCCATCAATGAAAATATTCATGGCGCAAATCTTGTTAAGAAATGTATACCAGGATTTCTTCCAAATGTCAAACAGTCAGAGTAGCAATGGAGACATACAGTGCAGGAAAAGGAGGAGGCAATTAGACAGGTAAGCAGGCTGAATTGGGAAGCATACTGGTAATTTTTAGTAAAACCACACAGCTAGTGGATGACCTTGAGGTTCTTAATACCCTCAACACAAAATATGGTGCCAACACTGACAGACGCCATATTTGCTGGGTAACTAAAATCTGCGATCGGCCAACCGACTCAGCTCAAGCCAATGACTGATATTTTCAATCTTAGAGATCAAGTCCAAAGGAGTTAGTCATTTAATTTAATTTATTTTATATTTATTTTTGCATATTCTGAGGAAGGTCATTTAAACCTCCTCAACTATTTTTGTAATAATCTATTTTAGGACCTATAGTTTAGTATTTAAACCCCTCTCATGCATTTAGAGAGGGGTCCAATTTTTTTATCAGAAACATTCTTCGAAACATTGCACTTTTGTAGTTTTGAGGAGGTTCTAATGGAATGAATGGAACATGATCTATTTTATTTAAAATATCTAGCATGCTCTGCTAAAATGTACTTTTGTACTCTTAGAATGTGTTGGATTGTTTGAGATTTGGTCATATTGATGAAACACATAAGCATGACTCGTCATATATGGTACTTTTATCTTATGATCTTGTTTTATTTATGTATCAGGCAATACTTCTTCTTTAAATTGTTTTATGTGTGAAAGTCTGAATTACAATTTAGCATTATTGCACTTTTGTATGATGTTAGCTTTGACTCTATTCTGAATACATGAACAATTTTATATGCGATATATCTTTCTCAATTGTTTTGTCTAACTATTTATCCAAAACGATTACTGTTAAATGATTTAACTTCTTATTGCAGTTGAATGGTCTTTATTACCAATTGCTGTAAGATATCATTGTAGATCGCATATTGTATTTAATTCCTGGGTGTAGCTATAGTTAAATTGCGTTAAACTAGGATATATGCATGTGTTTATTAGTTATATTAGATTACACTTAGCTCAATCATTTTCCCATTACATCATATATCACCCCACCAAAAATATCAAAATCTTTTCTGGGAAACTGGTCACATTATCCCTAGTTGGAGCCACTACACCAAACGGAAAAGGAGCTGCTAACCAAGATCCAGACCGGCTGGTTTCCCCCATGTTGTCGCAATGATTTTCGAGGCTTCAACATTTTGGCACTAGAAGGAGATCCTAACCATGAATGGAAAGTAAATTCAAATCAATAGGCCATTCTAAGAGTAAAACTCCCTCACCATCTCCTCCAACTTCTTGATCGCATTCTAAATCTCCAAATCCTAAGCAAGAAGTTGTAAATAAATCCTTAGAATCCACTACTCTGATCTCAAAGAAGTCAGATCAATATTGTTCTATAGAAACCCTTGAAGTCCAGTCTTTGATCCATAAGCTGCAGGGGATTTCAACATCTCAAGAAGAATCTGAGTTATCCCAAGCTAGTGTTTCTTCTCAGTTTCCTTCCTCTCAAAGTTTAACTAGATCACAGAGCGAAAAATTGGGATCCCCCCATTTGAATTACCTCTACCACACCAAAGGAGAACTAAGAAAACACAATCTGAATCCCATAATGAGGTTCTCTCATCATCACCTCAAACACCCTAATTCATTCCATCCACTTCATAAAAAAATCAACCATCCGCCTCACAACTCCAGATCGTGGTTTACATTGGTACTGGAGCACACGCCTCCTCTACCCAATCACCTTCAACTACTGGAACATATTCCTCTACACAGATACCTATGATGGCTCAAATACCATGGACAAATCTAGGAGCTATTCGGATGGCAGGACCCTTACATCCATTTCCCGCCCATCCAAAAAAGTGGTTACCAAAGTTCAATCCTAATGATGGCCTACCAGCTGAAGAACACATAAACAACTTTATGTTGTCCATAAATCTCAATGAAGTAGTAGAAGAAGATGCTGTTGTAAGATTATTCCCGTATACCTTACAAGGATCAGCAGGATCGTGGTATTTTTCATTACCATCTGGTTCCATTAATAGTTGGGATGCCTTTCAAGAGCAATTCTTAACCAAGTTTGGAGATGACCGATCAACAACTACTCTTATCAATGATCTCTCCAACTTGAAAGTTGAACCAAGAGAACCGATTAAGGACTTCAATTCACGTTTTAATAAGTTATTGAATAAAATCCCAACGACATCCAAGCCCAGTGATGAAGTCCAAAATGAATGGTACATTTCTGCTCTTCCCTCAAACACAACTATTTTTGTTGATAGAGCTGCCAAACCAACTTTGGCAGAAAACATGAAAGAAGCCATAGCTGTAGAAAAATGCATTTTAGCCTTAGATAAGAAGAATGCATTAGAAGAACGAAAATCCAAGAAAGTAACTTTTAGGGATGAATCCAAGAAAAAAGCACCTAAAGATCCTTTTGATCTTGAAGGTCTACAAAAAGTCCTTAAAACCATGTCTAATGAAATGGTTGACATCAAGAAATAGGTAGTAGAGACTTCCTCAAGGAAACCTTTCAAACCATACAAAAGAAACCCTACCTCTGATCCTAAGCCTCCAAGTACCATATCAAACACTGAATCAGATGTGGAGGAAGAAGAAGTCTCAATGGCTGAAGAACAAACAGATGATGAAGAAGTAGTTGAGTTACAAGGAATGTGGGATTTTATCCTTCCCAATGAAGAAGCACAAGAAGCATTACCTGTCGCAACCAGGAGTAGAAGCCCTGTTGATTTGCCACAAACAAATCCAAAGCATAAGGCATCAACTCCGGCTCCCAAAGACAAAGCAATAGGTAAGAAATCTTCGCCCAAATCCACTCAAACCACTCCTCCTCAAACAAATTCTTCACCTTTAGCCAAAACCTTGCTAGTCTCTAATGAAATGGAATACAACATCGTTGAAGATATGAAAAAGACTAGGGAGAACATCACATTCCATGAGCTTAGCAAGTTAAAACATCAACAAAAGCTATTGCTCAAATAACTAAAAGCAATCCCTACTTCTCTTCTTCCCGTTGTTGTAATCTCGTAGGCTGCTCAAAAAATGGGATGGCCTCCTAATACCTCATTAGACATAATCGGTCCTACTGATATTGATCTAATAGGAGGAAGATCCAAATCCCATACTCCTCCATTTCTTTTGACTTTTGAAATTTTCAACAAAAATCTACACAATTGTTTAGTTGATTATGGAGCTTCATCCAACATTCTACCAAGAACAGTCTGTGCGAAATTAAATGTGGAGCCCCAAAAATCTGTTGTTCGCATTGTGCAGTTAGACCGATCCAAGTCGAAGTTATAGGAGAACTCAATCAAGTCACTATTAGACTCTCATCAAACCCAAAAGTATGTCAAGTCATTGACATCCTTGTGGCTGATATCCCCGAATTCTATGGCCTAATCCTTAGCAGAGACTGGTCATAAAAACTTCATGGCTATTTCGCAACCGATTGGTCCCACATGTGGCTTCCCTATAATGGTAAGCCAAATCAAATAAGGGTTGACTGAGAGAAACATCAAAAGTATATCGTCACAGAATTAGAGGGGGAAATGAACCAGTCACATACAACAACAATATCATTGGAAATTACTTAGTCGAATCATTTCTAGGAAATTTTAATGCAAATACTTCACCCTTCTTGGAAAATTCTGTTATATCGCAAGTTGAAAATTATTCTCAAACAGATGCTTCTAAGTGTATAAATTTTGTAGATAAGCTTGTAGTTAGCTCTTTATTTTGGAAATTATTTTTTGATGGATCTAAATCTAACGATGGAGCCGAAGCAGGATGCATATTAGTTAGCCCAGAAGGGGAAAAACTATGTTAGCATGCAGGCTTGAATTCGAATGCACAAACAACACTGTCGAATATGAAGCATTGGTTCAAGGGCTGTATAAAGCCATCGACCTTGATATCAAATATCTTCAAGTATTTGGAGATTCAGAAATTGTGATAAAACAGGTAAGAAATACTATACACTGTCTGTCTGGACATTTGAAACATTATCAATCGTTAGTCCAGGACCTCACTTCTCATTTTACAACGTTTAATATTTCCCCTATCCCAAGACTCCAAAATGCAAGCGCCGATCTTTTGGCTAATGTTTCATCCAAGCTCATTCCACCAGGATATTATAGCCCCGATCACTTTTCTATTGAATTAATTTTTAGGCCTTCTATTCCTGACAATATCACCAATTGGCGAGTCTTTAATAATGATCCGGATATCATAAGTTTTCTAACATCCGAAGGATCTTATGACGACCAGAGAATTTCTGAAGATCAACATGATAGCCAACTCAAGAAAGAAACAACAGTAAATTCTATATCTAAATCTGTTGTCAAGCTGGAAGATTTATATGATCTCAAGGTGTTAGGTCCCTATAATACTAGTGATAACCCCATTACTATTGTAGTTGTATCCCTTATTAATATTGTTGTGCCCCTATTGTCCCCATATTGTTATTACTGTGCCCTATAGAATCCCTCTATTATTATTTTTGTGGCTTTATATTGTTATTGTTAGGTCGGCTGGGTTATATTGTGACTCCTTAGACTCCTATATACATAAAGGAGGTTTTGTCATTTGAATCATCCAATAATTGTTTATTTGTGTAATGTAAAGGAGGTTTCCCCCTCGAAGAGGTTGAATTCTAAGGCATTCAACTATCTTTTCTATCTTTTTGTGAGCTAGTTCCATAACATTTGGTATCAGAGCTTTGGATTTTAGGGTTTCGCTGCTCCAAATAGGTCATCGTGGAATTTTCGCTATAACTTTTTTTCTGCGATGTTTCAGAAGCTTTAAAAAAACCCATTTGAGACAAAATCGCACTAAACCTTGAATCCAAATTTTAGAGCTTTTCGTACTATATGTGCAGAGATATGATATGAGGAAGTTGGTCTTTTTGCAAACTCTTGAATTACATTCCAAATAGGTGACCTGGGGAAAATCATCATAACTTTCTCTGAGCATCAGATTGAAATTTTGTAAGAAGGTATAGAAAGAGGACGGATTTTAGTTTCTTTTGTATGTTATTCAAAGCCAAAGGTTGAAACAGTGACTCGTGGCACGTCGTACAAGTTTGCTCTACTGAACTAGTCTATAATCAGGTCACTGTGGGACATTTGGCATAACTCTTCCCTGGAGAATCCAATTTGGATAAGACTGGTGGCATTGGAAAGAGGATGCAGAGGGATACTGCAGGTCACAATTTCAGAACTAGATGATCTGAAATTACAGAGATACGTCAGATTCAATATCAAGCTCCAACAAAGTGAAAAAAGGTGTGTAGTTTTTTTTAAATTTTTGCATAAGCTTGGTTTGAAAAATTAGTTTCAAGGAATTCAAAGGGCATAATAAAGCATTATTATCAGTAATTGATGCCGCGAGGTAAGAAAATGCAAACGCCTAGTAAGCAATTTGAAAGCTCTAGCATGACTCATGAAGAAGAGGAAGAAATGCAACATGATATATCAAAATTACGAGACCAAGTGCAACAAGTGTCACTTGCACAAAAAGTAACAGAATCTAAGATGGATGGTTTAAAGAAAGATGTAGAAGCTAAGATGGATGGTTTAAAGAAAGGCGTAGAAGCTAAGATGGATTGTTTAAAGAAAGGCGTAGAATCTAAGATGAATGACGTGGAAACTAAGATGGACGATGTGAAGATAGGCATGGAAGATTTGAAGACAGGCATGGAAGATTTGAAGACAAATTTGACAAAGTTTCTACAAGAAATTCTTACTAATGGTGAAAGGGTAGTAAAGGAAACTCATGATGAGAACAAAATAAATGTTAATAATGATTTCATAGACTCTAATGTTGGATTGAAGACCCACCATATTCCAAAAATCGATATGAGGAAGTTTGATGGCAAGGATCCTGCAACATGAATATTACAGATGGAGTAATTTTTCAATATCAATAATGTGCAAAACACACCAAAGGTATGTATTACAACTTTATATTTGGAACCAAATCAATTTGTATGGTATCAATGGCTTTGCTCTCGTAAACAAATTATCACGTGGGCAATTTTTACGGAAGAATTGTTAGCACATTATGAGGATACATAAAGCAACACTTTTTTTAGCCAAATGATAAGTCTCAAATAGAAGGGTTCAATAATGGAGCACATTGAGGAGTTCCAAAAATTGAACATAAGGGTAAAAAAATATTCCAGAGGAGCATAGGATTGATGTGTTCATAGGGACTTTAAAGGATAATATCCAACATGATGTTCGCCTTTGGGAACCTGATTCATTAGAGAAGGCATTCAGGTTAGCAAGAAAAATGGAAAGCAAAATTATGGCAACCGGGAAGCATACCACTCACAACTATAAATATGGAAGTGTTGTTGCCCCTAGTCTTCCACAACCTATAAGGTTGATACCACAAAAATTGGAAGAAAAAGAGCAAAAGGACTTTGTTACAGTTGTGATAGCAAATACACTAAAGGTTATAAGTGTGCTGAGAAGAAATTATTCTACATAGATTGTGAAGAGGAAGAAGAAAAGGAGCAGGAAAGGTCAAAAGAAGAGGATATACTCCAGGAACAAAGACTAGATAAAGAAGAAATGAATCCGACCATATCTTGTAATGCATTGGCTGGAATTACCACTCCTCAAACCATCAAGATAGAAGGACAAATAAAGAAGAAAAAGGTAAGAGTGTTGATTGATTCAGGAAGTACCCACAATTTTATTCATTGTAAGGTAGAAAAAGAATTGAATTGCTTCCTATATCTAGCACCAGAGCGTCAAGTGATGGTTGCAAATGGAGGAACGATAAATTGCTCTAGAAAGTGCCATAATATCAAGCTATCCATGGGAGAATATGTATTGACTAGCCCAATGCTTTCCATTCCAATGGGAGGTGCTGATGTTGTACTAGGATTCCAATGGCTACAATCCTTGGGTACAATAGCTTTTAATTTTCAAGAACTTTTCATGAATTTTTTTGCGGAAGGAAAGGAAGTTGAATTAAGGGGTATTGCATGGAAACCGGGAAAGATAATCAGCTCTAATGGTATGACAAAGCTTCTAAAAAAGGAACAAAGAGGTGTAATTGCACAATTATGTTCGCTAGGAACATCGGAATCATCTATTTCTCCAGATCTCAAAAAAGTCTTGGACAATCATTCCAAGGTATTTGAGACTCCCAAAGGTCTCCCACCTATTCGTGATCATGATCATGCTATTCATTTGATTCCAGGAAGTGTTCCTCCAAACATCAGGCCGTACAGATATCCCTATGCCCAAAAGAGTGAAATTGAATGTATGGTTGCAGAAATGCTAGAGGCTGGTATAATTCAACCTAGTCAAAGTTCTTTCTCTGCTCCAGTAGTATTGGTTCACAAGAAGGATGGATCATGGCGCATGTGTCCGGATTATAGGGAGCTCAACAAGCTCACTATTAAAGATAATTTTCCCATTCCTGTCATTGATGAATTACTGGATGAATTTCATGGATCAATTTACTTCACCAAGTTGGATCTTCGTTCATGATATCATCAAATCAGAATGAAGACTGAAGACATTCCAAAAACAACATTTAGAACTCATGAGGGTCATTATGAATTTTTGGTCATGCCTTTTGGCCTTACCAATGCACCTTCTACATTTCAAGGTTTGATGAATGCCATTTTCAAACCCTTCCTTAGAAAATTTTTGTTAGTATTTTTTGATGATATACTAATCTACAACAAGTCTTGGAAGGATCATGTTGAACATGTTGATAGGGTGCTACAACTATTGGAGGAGAAACAATTATATGCAAAAAGATCCAAATGTTTCTTTGGAGTACAAGAGGTGGAATATCTGGGTCATATTGCATCTCATGAAGGAGTTAAGGTAGACCCGAGAAAAATTAAAGCCATTAAGGAATGGAAAATCCCCACATCCATAAAGAATCTGCGAGGATTTCTCGGGTTGACAGGGTATTATCGCAAGTTTGTTAAGAATTATGGGAGAATAGCAGCACCTCTAACAACATTATTGAAGAAAGATGCATTTTCATGGACTCCAGAAGCAACAAAGGCCTTTGAACATCTTAAAGAGGCAATGTGCCAAGCACCAGTCTTAGCTACACCGGACTTCACAAAAACCTTTATTGTGGAATGTGATGCTTCAAGAAATGGAATTGGTGCTGTTTTAATGCAAGATGAAAGACCCATTGCTTTTGAAAGTCGTCCAATCAAGGGAAAGTTTTTACACAAAGCTATTTATGAGAAGGAAATGTTGGCAATACTACATGCACTTAAGAAATGGCGACCCTACCTAATGGGAAGATACTTCAAAGTAAAAACGGATCATGATAGCCTTAAATACTTTTTAGAACAAAGATTATCCTCTAAAGAGCAACAAAAGTGGGTCACAAAGATGTTGGGTTATGACTTTGAAATCATCTACAAAAAAGAGAAGCAAAATGTGGTGGTAGATGCACTCTCAAGAAAGGATGAGGATGTGGAAGCATTGTTGTGCGCCATTTCTATTATACAACCAGATTGGATTAACGAAGCAAGGGAGGAATGGAAGAATGATGAAGAAGTGTGGGCACTTATTCGAAAGTTACAACAAGATTCCATTACATCTTATACATTTAGCTAGCAAAATGATTCGTTATGGTGCAAAGATCGCTTATACCTCTGTAAGAATTCCCAACTCAAACAAAAGATTCTTATGGAATTTCTCACTTCTCCCTTAGAAGGGCACTCAGGATTTTTAAAAACATACCACAGGGTTAAGAAGGAATTTTTTTGGGACGGCCTTAAATCGGATATTCAAAAGTTTGTGGCGGAATGTTTGGTTTGCCAACAAAATAAAGTTGAAACAATTAAGACCCCGGGTCTATTACAACCTTTATCCATTCCAAGCCAACATTGGGAGGAGGATTCAATGGATTTTATCACAGGTTTACCCAAGTATGAGGGAAAGAGTTTCATCATGGTGGTAGTTGACAGACTTACCAAGTATGCACACTTTTGTGCATTATCACATCCATTTAAAGCCAGTAAAATTTCTACTACATTTATGGAAACAATTCAAAAGCTACATGGAAATCCAAAGATTATTGTAAGTGACAGAGATCCCATTTTCACTGGAAATTTTTGGACATAATTATTTTCTTGTCTTGGTACTCAGTTAGCTCATAACTCATCTTATCATCCTCAACCTAATGGCAAAATGAGATAGTAAACAAATGTTTGTAAGGATATCTTCATTGCTTTGTATCTGATAAACATACACAATGGGTCAAATGGTTGCCTTTGGCTGAATGGTGGTATAACACTTCCTTCCATACATCAACAAAAATGACCCCATTTATGGCACTTTATGGATATCAGCCACCATCCATCACATCATATTTAAGAGAAAATTCTAAGGTGCAAGCAATGGAACATCACATCGAACATCAACAACAAGTCCTCCAACTCTTAAAGGATAACCACGTGTTGGCACAAAATAGAATGAAACAACAGGCAGATCAGCATCACAACGAAATGATGTAGGTGATTGGGTATTCCTACGGCTATAACCATATGAACAAATGTCCCTCAAGAAATCTAAGAAGGATAATAGATTATCACCAAAGTTTTATGGTCCGTACAAGGTGTTGCAAAAGATTGGTACTATGGCATACAAATTGGATCTTCCTGCAGCTTCTCGAGTGCACCCAATTTTCCATGTTTCATGTTTAAAGAAGGTTATAGGTGACAAGCTCCCAGTTCAAACAATATTGCCAGAACTTGACGAGGAAGGAAAAATTATATTGGAATTGGAAGCAGTCACAGAAACAAGAACTCGACAGCTACGAAATCGATCAATTTCGGAGTACCTCATCAAGTGGAAGAACTTATCAGCTGAAGATTCCACGTGGGAGGATGAGAATTTTATACAGAAGCATCCAGAACTAATCAAGCGCTGAGAACAACACTTTTTTGAAGGAGAGGGGTATGTTAGGTCCCTATAACACTAGTGATCACCCCATTACTATTGTAGTTGTATCCCTTATTAATATTGTTGTGCCCCTATTGTCCCCATATTGTTATTACTGTGCCCCATAGAATCCCTCTATTGTTATTTTTGTGGCTTTATATTATTATTGTTAGGTCTGCTGGGTTATATTGTGACTCCTTAGACTCCTATATATAGAAAGGAGGTTTTGTCATTTGAATCATCCAAGAATTGTTCATTTGTGTAATGTAAAGGAGTTTGTCCCCTCGAAGAGGCTGAATTCTAAGGCGTTCAACTATTTTTTATATATTTTTGTGAGCTGGTTCCATAACACAAGGACAGGTTCAAAAAACATACTAACTCAAATTGAATTCGTTAATCTTGGAACTGAACTTAGGCCTCAAAATATCAATCTAGGACTTGGTCTTACACCAGATGAAAAATCAACCTTCATTCATTTGTTGAAGAAATAAAAGAATGTCTTTTCTTGGAACTATGAAGATCTTAAGACATATGACACTTCCATCATTCAACATACCATTCCCATGATATCTGATGAAAAGCCCGTGCAACAGAAGCTGAGAAAGATCCACCCGAATTTAGAAAATCAGATCAAATCTGAATTGAATAAGCTGCTCAAAGCCAAAATAATTTTTCCTATCAGGCACTCAAGGTGGGTTTCCAACCTTGTTCTGATCAGAAAAAAGAATGGTGATATTAAAATATGTATAGAATTTCACAATCTCAACAAAGCTTGTTAGAAGGACAACTTCTCATTACCCCCTATGGAATAGATACTGCAATCAGTTGCAGGCTCAGAACTAATGTCTTTTCTGGATGGATTTTCAGGTTATAATCAGATTCTAGTACATTCAGATGACCGGCTAAAGACTACATTTCGAACCAAATGGGGCACCTATGCCTATCAAAAGATGCCATTTGGATTAATCAATGCTGGTGTAACATTTCAGAGATCCATGGACATAGATTTCAAAGGTTTGGTGAATAAATCAGTGGTAATCTATTTAGATGATATAACTATGTATTCAAAAAGGCGCAGTAACCATTTAAAGGATTTAAAAAAAATCTTTGAGTGTTGTTAGAGGTATGGAATTTCTCTTAATCCCAAGAAATCTTTCTTTGCTTTAAGTGAAGGAAAGCTCCTTGGATTTATTGTATCCAAAGAAGGAATTCACATTGATCCTGATAGGATAAGAGAAATTTCTGAAATCCCTTTACCTCATAACAAGAAATCCATGCAATCTTTCCTAGGTCAGATAAATTTTGTCAAAATATTTGTCCCTGACTTTTTGCGAATTGTTTTACCTCTCCAATCTATGATTAAGAAAATTTCTCTTTTTAAATGGGGACATACTAAGCATGAAGCCTTTGATTTGATTAAAAAAGCAATCATAAATGCTCCCTCATTAGCAACCCCAATTTTTTCTAATCATTTCATTTTATATACCTTTGCTTTCGAGAAATCATATGCAACTATATTAACACAGGTCAATGATGACAAAGCCGAAGCACCAATTTCTTTCTTTAGCTCCAATTTGCAGGGGGCTGAATTAAACTATTCAGATGTTGAAAAACAAGCTTTCATTGTTTTCAAATCAATAAAGCATTTCAGACCCTTTCTCCTCAAAACTCACACCAAGGTAGTAGTCCCATTCTCAGCAGTGAGAAATTTATTAATACAAAGAGATGTAGGTGAGAAAAGGGCAAATTGGGTAACAACATTGCAAGAATATGACATTGAGATCAGACCAGCTAAAATTGTAAAAGGTCAAGGTTTTTGCAGAATGTTAGCAAGAGTATCCAACTTACTAGCACTACAAGATTCAAGTGATGATATACAAGTATATGAGGTAAACCTCAACGACAGTGAATCCAAATATGCTGATATCATCTTTTATTTGAAAAATGGATATGCCCCTAAGCAACTAAGTTACAAAACAAAAAGGGCTTTGAGGTTAAAATATAAACAATATGAAATCATCAATGATGTGTTGTTTAGAAAGAATTATGATTTTGTTTTGCTTAGATGTCTTGAAAAATATGAGGCAGAAAAGGTTTTGTAGGAACTCCATGATGGACCAGCTGGTGGACATTTTGGATGGGACACAACCACACACAAAATCATTCATGTTGGCTATTATTGGCTAGCCTTATTCAAATATGCACATGAATATGTAAGGAAATTAGAAATTTGTTAAACAACTGCTGGGAGATAGAGGAAACCTGCATTACCATTGCAACCGGTCAACATTGAACATCCATTTGAACAATGGGGACTAGACATAATAGGTGAGATCGTTCCTCACTCCTCAAAGCAGCATAAATATATCCTTACAACCACTAATTACTTCACAAAATGGGTGGAATAAATTCCACTTAAGGTAGCCAATTCTGATAACATCATTGAATTTATTGACCAATTTATTATTACTAGATTTGGTCTATCATCTGCCCTCATGTTTGAAAATGCGTCTTATTTTATAGGCAATGCTATGAAATAATTTTCTCTTAAAAGAGGTTTTAAACTTAAATACTCTGCTAACTATTATCCTCAAGGAAATGGCTTGGCCGAACCTACAAATAAAAATCTCGTGAGAATCATCAAACGAACTGTTGATCAAAGTCAGCAAAACTGGTACAAATATTTAACATTTGCTGTATGGGTAGATCGAATAACACAGAAGGCCTCAACAGGCACTTCTACTTTTAATTTGGTCTATGGGAAAGAAGCTATCCTCCATACAAATGTAGCTATTCCCTCTCTAGCCCTAGTTCAATTTATTGAAGAAACCCCTTCCTCTTCTATGCAAGTAAGACAATCACAAATCCTCAAGCTCGAAGAAGAAAGGGAAAAGGCCAAAATCACACATGCACATCATCAACAGTTAGTCAAATATTCATTTGATGCAAATTCTGTAAGTTCAAAATCCTTTCAGCTCAGAGACCTGGTATTGAAGTGGGATAAAGCACACGAGGAAAAAGGTAAGCATACCAAATTTGAAAGAATGTGGCTTGGCCTGTTTTAGATTGGAACAAATAGGCCCATCAACCTTTCCCAGAAGAAAATTTATACTGAGAATGCCATGATGACTTGTTCACTCCACAAGTCGCATTTTTTCTCCACTTTTAAGACCCCATGAGTATTCCCCATATTTTTTTGCACACATTAGATCTCTTCATTTCTCTTCATGCTTGGATGGTATTAAAATGCACTCATATATCCTTTATGTATTGTGTTTCTACATTCACTTATGGGGTTGATTTTTAAAATTGGTTGTAATTTCTTGCTAGACTATCTTGATAGAATCTTTCATATCACCTCATTCCTATGGAGTTAGGAGTTCCATATACCATTCGAAAGGTATATGAATAATATTTTCAACCATTTATCTCATTCTTCCATTTGAGATAGTTATTTATAGTAAAATTTATTTCAAATATAGGGTATCCAAATTGGACATCAAGAAAAAATTGGGTATCCAAATAATATTTCCAACAATATTTATCTTAAACATCTATAGTCTCCCTTTATATTTAAAATGGATGAAAATAATGTTTCCACAATCTCCCCGCTTTTCATTTATGAAAACCCTTAATTTAGCAGCAATATTATAGCTGTCCCTAATATTTTATTCAACATCCATCTTTGTCTCCCACTAACTTTGACATTCTCAATCTCCCCCTATCTTTGAAATCAATGACAACAAATATTCAACATTTCATACATTCATTTCCTACTTCTATAAATGTGCATAATTTCATGTTTCATTATTGAAAAAGTATATACATGATCCTAACGATGTCATTGACTTAACTTGATTCAGGTGAAGCCTGAAGGAGACTTCTAGTTGCAACTCGTGTGTATACCAAGTAGGATGGTCATGATGGTTTTAAATAGAGTCATTAGGAAGGTAAATTTATATTGGACCCACCACAACCATGAATAAGGAACATGGGTGAACCATGGCCACATCTATTTTTAAGTTTTTATCTTTCTCTCTCTCTCTCTATGCGTGTATGTGTGTTGATGTGCACAAAGGATGGTGCAAAACTTATGGGGAGGGGAATGTAAGATCCTCAATTCAATATCTAAATTAACAATGTATATATGTGTATATGATGAATGGTTAATGACCAAATTATGTAACAAGTAAATGTACATTAACAATAACAAAACTAAACATCACAAGCTACAAACAGAAAAGGACAAAAATATGGGGGTTATGATTCTACAAGAGAGTAAAGAAAGGCGAGACATGGGTATGAAAGGAGGCCAAAGAGAAATAAGATTATTTTATTCCAAGAATAACCCCTTTATCTTTTATTTTCATAAGTATTATCAACCTTAGAGTTAATGGAGAAAGTCTATGTGGGATTCATAGGAAGACGTATGGTGAGTTGTTAGCATGCAAAGCTAACCCAAGAGTTTTGTTTGTTGTGAGGGAGGTTGCCAATCATTCTTCCTAGAAGTTTTTTGTGAGGCTATGCTACCATCCCATGAGTGTAAGAATGAGGGGTATGGTTATTATGAAAAATATGTGGGAATTATGTCCATGTGCATGATGAATTATTGTCATTGAGAAAATTATATTATAGTTTAGAACTCCTGGAGTCCCCATCAAAAAATTTCCTAGTGAATTTGTACTATACCTAGAAGGGAATCGATGTGCATTAATGGTTTCCTACTACACTTGGAGCTCCAATTATACACCATTGTAAACTTCAATGTGTCTTATATTAACCAATTTAGGTGATGGTTGTTTATAAATGTTCGTTGTGTATGGTTTCTAATAATACATTGAGCTATACTGTGGATCTCACCATTTGAGAAAAATATGAAGTGATAAAGGAAAATCAAAGTGGTTTATTGAAAATTTACTCAAGTAAGCATAATCTAAGGGAGTCATATGATATGATGTATTAGCATCAAGTTTACACTTTGTTTAAAGATAAAGTAAATTAGTTCCCTCCTCTTAAAGACAAAACATTCCAAATATTAGGTTGCCTATGTTGACTTCTTAACACAAGAATAAAGAAAATACATATGTAATTCTATGGAAAGGACACTTCAAATATAGAACATTTATAAAAGAGCCATAAATGGCTAAGGGTAACCTTTTATTGTTCCCTTTGGACGTAGTTACTTTTTTTAGTTACTTGAAATCAATTTTAACTAAAACATTTGAATCTTTTTTGTTGTTTCTCATATCATCATCTCCAAGTCATACTTTCTATATCACTAGGGATAGGAATAATATGCTTAATAGCTACATATTATGTTGTTATATAATTGGAAACTAAAGAGTATTATCTTTCTCTTTTGAGTAGGGGAAATGTTGTGGTAAAATATAATAAAGGGCATCCCATCTCATACACAAGTGGATAGAAAATCCTAATAATCTACATTAGAATGACCTAGATCACTAGTTCAAAAGTGTTTTTGAGTTCTAGAGTTAACCAAGAACTTCATATGAGGTGTGGCTTTAAATGGTGTCAACGTAGTTATGGTTAAATTAGGAAGGTGTATCCAAGTTATCAAGGAGTTTTCTATTGGACCACCAACATCAATAAGGGTTTTAAGATCACTTGAAATATTTCCTTGAAAGAAAAACAAATATTTTTTTAGAAATCAAGATCATAGTTACCTTATAGAAAAAGTGATCCAAGGTTGATTAATTTGGTTTCATCACGTCTGTATGATGGATGATCATTAGCTCCGTCCAAGAATATATTTTTTTGTACTTAAGAGATATTGATGACCTTAATAGAATGAATACAATGCTGACGACAATCATGAAATATAGATGCATCATCTCATAGATACACAAATTTGGACATGAGTTTGAACAAAATTTTGTTAGATAGGACTATAGGTTTTTGTAAATTCATTTTAGTACAAAATCATCAATTTGTTTCCTCACTTTAAATCCCTTTAATTAATTAGCATGTATTGTTAAAGTTGGATCTATGCATATTAGTTATTTATGATACTATCTCATGCTTACAAAATTTTCATATATAAGGGACCAAATGAGGAAGGTTCACATGGAAGGATGCCAATGTTTGTAGGGAATAAACCAATAGTAGGTTTAGAGGAGGAAGAAGTTAGAAGGGAAATGGATTTTGTTTCTAGCCAGGTAGAAAATGAATAAATATATTGCAAACCCTCACCCAATGTAATTACAAATGGTCATATTTAGATTGCTAAAAGTATGTGATTAAGGAAGAGGAAGATAAATTATCAAGTGATTCCTAAGCATGAAGAAAAAAGAGTTAAATGTTTCCCTTCTTTGGCATTGCTAAATATCCTCATATGTTAATAAAAGACAATTTTTAGCCATTATTACAATAAACTTGCAAAATTGTGACTACATGTGGACTATTTTCTCCTTTGATGGTTCCTTTGGTGCTCATGGGGATGGTATTATAGCTTAGAAACTATTATCTTGTTAGTAGTTCTTATTATCACCCAAGGAAAATATAAATGGCTAAATTGCACCCATGGAATAATTTTCCTTTTTTTCTTTCCAAAAAAGATTCACCAATTTCCATGCTTTCTAAAAAATATTGACCCAAATTCCATAGATTAAAAATATTTTTGCTTTAAAATATTTTTTTCTATAGAACCTATATTAAATCCTTTCAAATATGATTTTTTTTACAAAACTATTGCCAAACATTTTTGATCTGATAATCACCCTATGAGTGACCTCAGTGAAGATTTATTAAACAAAAGGTATTACAGACCCATGTGCTAGTGTGTGTTCTGTGTTATTGAAACAACGGATCGATCAGATTGCCAATACACAGAAAATAAATGGAAAGATAGCAGAGAAATACAATAAGCAACACAAAGACAAAAATTGTTTTTAATAAGGAGTTCACCCTATTCTCCAGGGCTACGTCTTCGGTCTAGCTTCAATGGTGGCCTTGTTTTATTATGTCTTTGAGCAGAGAAATTACAATACATGGAATCAATGTGAGTTGTCCTGAAGCATATTTTGCTTGGCAGGGTGGTTCTTGGATTCCCCAAGCCACTTGGAGTACACAGACTCTTGTTCTTCCTACCAGCTCTGTGACCCTCGATCTACAGTGGAAAGAGCCAACTATGATGCTCAATCTGGACAGATTCCTCTATGGGAAGGCTTGATCCTTCAAGCTCTTTGGTGCTTGATGCTGCCTATGGTTAGCTCGGCCCTCTGTCTCCTCTGCTTGGCTTTACTGCTCTTTGTGCTCAGTCTTCCTCTCAGGGTTCACTGTTCACTGTCTCTCTTGGTCGCTTCGTGTGTTCGACTGTTGTATTCTGCCTCTATCCATGGCTCTTTGTCATTCGAACCCATGCCTATTCGGTTCCTCTCCCGCCTACGTCGATTCGCCTATCGCTTGCGTGCTTGGAGTTCCCTGTTCGGCGTCAGCATGAACGCTCGGAAGTAGCCACGTGTCTCCACCTAACTGGTGCCAACATACTTCGTCGGTTCGTTTCTCCCGTTACGCCGCGTATGCGTTCTTTCTCCACCGTGGCGGTCAACGGACTCCAAATCTCTTCAAAATTCAGTTTAATCCCTTGTCGATTCCGCTTCTGTCTATCGGACGCAATCTCAGCCGTCTGATCTGGGCTCCTCCAGATCCAATGTCATTCGCACGTCGAGCACGGTTGACTTGCTCGACCGATAACGCACGATCACGACGGTTTTTCTCTCACCTCTGCTGCCACGCGTCGATCGCTGAGTGTGATCGCTCCACTTTTTCCAAAACCTCTTACCATTCAAGGGCACCCCGGGTAAAACCGCCGGTTTCCAGGTTGTGGGTCCCACCTTCGTACGATGGTGCTTTTTTGCTTTTCCGCCCACAGTCCTCTGGCTCCCAACGTGACTGAGTGCTTAAGCCCTACCATTTCAACCCTGTTTTCCCATAACGCGCATCGAAAATCAACTCCTTTTCCCGATCCGGGGCTCCCAGGGGCTATTTTGACCTCCTGCGCAGTCTCCATGGGCCTCGGTCAGCGCGCTTTGACCGAGGTCCTTGTCGTTCCGCGCCGACTGCCATGACCATTGGTTCAGGGTGTTTTCGATTGCTGTTTTGGATTTCATTTGAGATTTGTTCGACCTGTTTTAGTCACGGTTCTATGACAATAAATAATGGATCCGATTCGGATCAATTTTAGAGTTAACATTTTGAGAATTAGTAAGATTCAATAAGGTTTGTACACTTTAAGAAAGTATTGATCCTTAAAAATTTTGTTGTTGTTACTTATTTTTTTATTATCTTATTCACAACTCATATGAAGCAAAAAGTATCTTGGTAACTTATCAACTATTCTCATTTAATTAAATCCTTTAATTTTTCATATGCTTAAACCAATGGACTATTCTCCCTATTTTTATATCCTTCTCTTGCTTTGTTTCATCTCACTATTTTCATTGACACAAAAGTGTTATTAGTGGTCAAATTATTCCACATTAGGAGGGAGTTGTGATGGTTTGATCTAAGTTAATTCTTGATGCTAATGAAAAAAATATTATCATTAATATTAACTACATTATGAAATTTTGTTACCACTCCTATTTAGGGTTTAATCAACTAAATTTCGTATTAAATTATTGCATTATATATTAGTTTCATTTAATTTTAAGCTCATCATACTAAAATTATAAGAGCCCAACCATGACTAGAGGGCTTTCCATTTCAACAAGGAAAGGTCTAATTAAGCCCTTTCACTAGGTAAATGTATGAAGTTGACAAGGGTCATTACCTATGCCAAAAAGTACCTATTTGTGAGATGTATTAAAATACATAGAATGGTTGTGTTGACGGTGTTCAACTCGCCAACATTCAAGGGATCTCCACGATATGAAGTCCCAATCAAACCTCACACCGTTTGGTGTAGGAGTCTCATTTGGTATAAAGGCCAAGTTGCCAAATCCTTAAAGATTTGCCTTGGCTCTAGCTATCAGCACAAGAGAGTGATGCAATGGTGTCTTCGAAAAGCAAGGGGAGTGTGTCTGGTGAGTGTTTACTGCAACTGTGTCAAAGTTTTTCTACTACAAAGGGGTGGGGGGGAGAGAAAATTGAGCCTGTAAGTGAGAGGTAATAGTACCACACAGGAAGAGACACACATGAAGTAGACAGACCCATTTAATATCCAACGAAGTAGTCCGCAGCGAATCTGATGGTCATTACAACTAACAAACAAGGAAATATCTGTCTAGTATCCCACAAATAGTCCACAAGGATGGGGCATCGATAAAAACCATTACAACACATTCTCAACAAAATAAGCACTAAAATAATTGAAATAGTTCAACTATCTTAGTACATGTGAAAGCAAACATGAAATACAAATGTCCACATAATAGTCTTATAAACATTCATAGTCCATGCATGAAGAATGTGCTAGCCTTAAAAGGCTTATGTTATTAAGCAAAATTTTCAAGACACATGTTTACAATGTACATCACTAGCCCCAGTAGTGGGACATTGGAGCCACTCCTTGCTCCTCAAAGAACTAGTTGATCTCTCTAATGCCTTGCGAGAGGAGCCAAGGTGAAAAGTCCTTTGCTCATACAATGAGGGGGTATATATAACCAAGGGGTGATGCTTCCCCCTTGTGACTCTTTGACTACCCTCATGACTGTTCAACTTCCTATGAATTTTAAACTTACATGACTCTTCATATTCATGTGTGTCCTTTGGACTTCCACTTTAAAATAATTTTTATTACAATATACATGGGCCACACTAGTGATGTGGCATATGAAAACTCATGAAACAAATTGACATGACACTGTTGACATGGACTGGCTTGATGATGTGGCAATGTTAAGTCATTGTTGCTACTGAGTGCTAGATGTCTTCTTGGATATGCTTTCTCTTCTCCTTTGCATAGCTTGGTGATGCGAGGTCTTCAATGATCTTAAGTCTTGGACAATAGTTGCAAACTTGTGTCCCTTTTCTTGCTCATGATAGATCCACTTGTAAGTTCAGCTACAAGAGAGTCTTTAGGCATGCTTCCATCCTCCTTCTCCTTCTTCATCATCTCACCATGACTTGATAGTGTACTTGTTCCTGCAATTCGCTCATGATGGGATGACATCAATATGAAAACTCCCTAGTCTAAGATGATGCATTATATCCATGAACTGGGCCCAGGCCAGGTGATAGACTAGGCGAAAGGGCCTAGTGACTACACATTGCATAGTTCCAGGAGACAAGGAGAGAGTTTGATCACTGAGACTGCGTAGTGCACAACTCAAGCTTGACTAAGGGAATTTTCTACACAGTCCTCACTAAGGAGAAAAATTATGTAGTGCCCATTGAGGGACATAATTGTGCAGTTCAAGAAGGTAGTGGCTACTGTGAGATGGAGCCCTGAGAGGTCAGACTACATAGTTTCAAGGGGCAAGGGGGACTGAGCAGTAGAGAGGCCTGAAGGGAAGATTTGCGTGGTTTCTAAAGGAAGTAAGCTCTGGATGAGGGAAGAGCACTAGAGGAAGCATCTGCACAGTTTTGAAGGCCAAGGGAGGTTGGGATCTCTTCACATTGCGCAATTCCACTAGGCAAGGGAAAATCTTGAGGGTTGAAGGTGCTAAGTGCATAGTTCAAGGGAGACTGAGAGGCACAATTGCGCAATTCTGGGGGTTAAGGGAGGTTGCTGGACTCTGGAATTGCGTAGAAAAACAACCCTAGAGGACAGTGACTGTGCACTGCGTAATTCCAGGTAGCAGGGTCACATCTAAGAGGGATGAGACTACACAATGCATAGCTCATTCAGGGCCCGGTGAAGCTAAGTTTCCTGGTCGGGAGGATTTTCTGAAAATGGCTAAGTGAAAGAGAGATGGAATCGTGATGAAATTGAACTATGATCACACACACTTAGCATACTTTGAAGGCATGATAACATAGATCACCAGAACAAAAAAACAAAGCATTCCCTATCGAGCAGTAAAAAGGGTTGTTTTTTTTACCTCTATTTACCCTACATTAATTATCAATCCAAGAATGATTTATTAATTCAAAGAGTGTACTCAGTTTGAGGTGGTCATTTGTCAGAGTAATGCTAGTAGTATAGTGCTCTCAATACAAGAGTAAACAGATGCTTGGAATGAAATTTATTTGAAAAAAGAAACCTAGGACTCAAATCATGCATTCAGAAAATTCATCAGTCAAGGGTACAGTAACAGTAACTCTTCCCTTTGTAAACTGATACAATCAAAAAGGCACTCAAAGGAAGGATCATCAAATTGGGAACTAGACAGCGTATGTCGATGTTCACTACAGTCTCAGACCTTCTACACACCAAAGCAATGATAATCTTCAATTGACAGGAAATAGAACAACAACTATCTCTATTTAACAGGATTGAATAACAAACCCTTAATCCACAGAAATGAATGCAGCAATAATTATAATCTACAGAAATTAAGTAACAGCTTTCGAATTGAACAACAAACAGAAATGGAACAACAGACTATTAGAAATAAAGTATAGAACAACAACTTAGATCTGAATGTACAACAACTCAAGTTAAACACGCAACACACTTAACATCAAAAGGAACAGTAATCTGAGCTTCGATACAATACGCATGAATCACAGCTATAAAGTAACAACAATTATAACAGAATGACAGTTGTAACGAAACAACAATTCCGAATGAACAACAGTCACAATTTAAGAATAAATCATACAGTAGTACCGATTTAGGAACATACAGCGCAGTTGAACTATAATCGAATGACAATCTGTAAGGAACAACAATGTTATATCAATTGTCAAAAGGAACAACAATGCGATACAACGTTAGAATGATAACATAGCATTCCTGTTACAGATAACAATAGTATTTAACCAAGTATATATAACAGAGCTGATATGTAAAACAATAAAGCACATCAGATTACTGAATAGAGTAAATGAAAGAAATCAAACCACACATGAATCAGAAATATGATACAGGAGCAAGTGATCCACCAGGGTCGGGCCCTTAGCCTCTAGGGACACACTGCTTGAAATTACTCCAGAATCAAAGATGGAACAACAACCAGATTTATATTAAAACATCAAAACAGAGTTACAGTGGATTGATCTTCAATGAGAATTGATGATCAAAGTTTCAAATACAAATAAAAGTTACATAAAATAACAACCAGTCCCCCTTTGGCTAGCAGTGCTGCCTCTTCTTATAACAACCGAGTGGCGATACCAACAATACAGAGGATTGTTAAGATAGCGATCCCTCAGGATCGAAGGATCCTGAGGGATTCACCAAGCTATTAATTTGCAGTTATCCTTCTGTTCTGTTGCGCCGATTGGAGATTTCCTTTTCCTTTTTCTGGTTGTTACACTCCAATTTGGATCGCCTTGTTTGAACGCGGTTCCCTACCAAAGGGACAATAGTTAACTTGGTCTCGTTCTTTCTTTTGGGATGACAGTCTTCCGTTTTCTCCTTTTTCTACATAGAAAAGGGTAATTATTAGTTATTTCATATTACATATAAATCTTCTAGATTCTATCATATTCTTGTGTCATATGCCTAGCTCATGATGTGAAAAGGTTGTGAGTTTTGAAGAAAAGATAACAAAGTAAATGAAAATAACATACCTTCTCCAGTGCCCAACACACCCCCCTGCTTACCCTTTTTCATGCCCTCATGAAAACATTGTAGTTGACATGCAAGGCGGTGAGAGAGTAGGCCGGAGACGGGATCTCATGAGGTGGTCTATAGCCATGATGCCTAGCTAGGTGTTCAAAAAGATGTCCTGTCTGACCCTCAGGCATTTCATACAAGGCTTGGTATCCAGGTGCAGGGTGCCAGATAACCGGACTGCGGAACCTATAACCTAACCAAGATGGCCCTTCCCTCAAAATAAGATCACCGTAGAGGCTCAAGTGATCAGCAACTAACTTAAAGTTCTCATAATTAAACGGTTCCCTGAGTTGGATATTCGGATTAGAAATCTGATATCGAAATTTAGCAGCTGCAATGGAAAGGTCTTTGATGGTAAAAAAGTATTCCACCCCTTGCCGATTGATTGCTATATGAATGGGTCCTAATGCTTCGATCATGCCCGGAGTCCTCATGAGGTTCCTATGTTTCTTCCATAACTGTAATGGATCTCTAGGTTCCGCTCTTACCCATAAGTCTAATCCATTTTCTTGTCTTTGGAAGGCATTTTAGGCCTTAAGCCATTTCATTTGATTAACTCCAAACGAAATGAATGCTTGCAGTTGGATATCCCCAATGAAAGGGCCGGGGTTCTGCTCTATTTCTTGGTCTAACACAAGGTTGTGCAAATAGAACTCACATAATAATCTCTAAACCTTTACCCCATAGTGCTTACAACAATTTATGAAATCGTCAACAATATTTATTTCTATCGGGGCTCTTGCTTTAACAACTTTAATTTTCAATTGCAAATATCGTTCCATTAAAAACAAGGCATAATTCTTAGTAGGCGCTCTACATGCTAGGGTGTCAGTGTATAAAGAGCATAAGGTATCCATTTGTTTGATAACTACTTCTAGCCTATGAGTTACCTTTGCGACTCTTTCTTCTTCCCTTCGCCATCCTTCAAAAGCCTGGCTTTCAGATAAATTGACATTCCTTAGCTGCTATTGTAATTCTTCATACTTTTCGCGATAGACAGTTTGTTCTGTAAGTTTTTCTATTGCTTGTTTGGCTTGCATCAAACCCTCTGGTAGGGTTACTATCCTCGGATCACTATCCCACATAGTAGTTGTAAGCGAGAGGTTCACCTAAATCTTCTTATTGCATCGTTTTGTAATTATGGTTCGAATTTCCTCAGAGGACTGTGCCTCTGTCTGAATTTCTTTGTCACAGGCTATTATGTCATCTGTTTGTACTTCAACATGGGCAACAACTGAATGCTGTTCCTTTTGGTTTTGAACAGCAGGCTAGACTTGAGTCCTCCTGATCTTTTTCTTGAGAGGTTTCGCTGGGGTGGTTGCATGCCTTACCACCGAAGTCCTCTGTGCTCTCTTCCCCATCTTCAGAATCCTGATTTGTTGTCGAAGTCACACAATTACATTAAGCAGTCGTTGCTATTCCTTCTGTAATTTTTTGATTTCTTCCGTTTTATCGGAAGGAACAGCCATTCGCGCACTCGGGCTTGGACTTTCTTCTTGACCAATTTCTTGATTTTTCTCTTGGGGTACTTCCTCATTATTCTGCTGATCGGGTTGTTCGGGGGTAGAAACCGAAGCTTGCTCTGCAATTTCTTGGGTAACCGCTTCTTCCCCCTCTCTTCTTCATAGACTTCTTCCGGTGTCTTCTGACTTGGAATAAATTGTTCCTCTTCTTCATCTTCATCATTTTCCTCTCCAGATGCACTTTCATCATGGCTGGAGTGATTTTGTTCTTCTTCTTCCTCATCGCATAACCCTTCAGATGCATTCTTATCACTAATAGAGTCCTCTTGTGGCTCTTCCTCCATGTGGAGGTTTAGTGGGCTGAGAGGTTGAGTATATTCTCCCATGTTGGCCAAAATCTGGGCCAATTCATCCTCTCGCAACAGATTTTGTAACGGGATTTCCTCACGTTGCTTTGTTTCTTCTTCAGCCTGACCAGATTGTTTGGTCTCTTCCTCTGTTTCTCCCTCATCGTTCAATTCTCTTTCGTTCTCTTCTCCTTCCAATTGCGGGGGTTGCTCATCCCATGAATCAACTATTTCCAATGGTTGACTGGTGTTCCCTTGGGAATTTTCCAGCCTCCCTCTGATCCATGCCAATCTGATGGATTTCCTCCATTTCAATGGTCTATTTGACGTGCTTGCAGTATGCTTTCGTTTGGGGGCCGGTAAAGCCAGTCCCTCGTCTATTGTAAAAATTAGTTCTTCCTAGTTGCTGAGCAAGACTGTAGCTAACTATTAGTCGTATCAGCCCATGGTGAATTACTACCGATTCTACGTGTCGTGATTTTTTCATGCTTCGGGCAACATCATGTAGTAGAGAATTTAAAAATGCAGGCAAATTCACAAAACATTTCTGTTTTAATACGGCTAAAAGTTTAAGGTGTCGTGGTCTTACCATGTCTTTCTTGCCTTCACAGGTGATGTAGCTCTTGATGACTCTTGCCAATTCTACCCATGGTTCTCCCAAGGCTGCTGGTAGAACTCCTTTGCCACTTCGAGTCAGGTTTTGACTTTCATCTTGGAAGATTTTGATGGCATCTCACAACCTTACTTTCTTCAGAGTCCACACAGATCCAATGGTTGGTAGTCTTGAAACTTCTACAATTATGTCGTCAGTGACTGCTATCTGTCTCCCCCTTATCGTGGAGTGATATTCTTGCAGGTTCTGCAAAAATTCAATTGCCACGGTCTCATTGGATTGTTGCAAACGATCGAGATAAGCTATCCATCCTGCCCTTGTTAGAATTTCCCGTGCGGCATCAGAGATTGTCAACACTTGTGGTTCTCTATGAATTGATCTTCCTCCCATGCTTAGCAAACTGTAAAAACACAGAGACTGCAATGGAACAACAGGTTGTTCAAGCTGTTAGCAACCACAGAGAAAATAACGGAATAGCAAGCTCGTTTAGAGTTCAAATTATTGCTAATTGTTGCAGAGCATAACACGGAAATAATTTTGAAACAACAAGCCATGAAAGTTGGAAAATGATATACCATTAGGCCTTGCTATTCCCAAGTAAAAGTTCTCCAAATGAAAAACTGACACGTATGCCAGTGAATTATGAGGTCACTTGCTTCCCCCCTGCAATGTGATAGGTCGTCCTCGGCCGTCAAATAAGGGAGCGACATGCTAGACTAACATGATACATTGTCGGAAAGGAATAGAATATACCAAGATTCCATGTTTACAAGAACAAGCGGATTACCAAAATCGAGGTATATCATAGAATCGCTTAATAAATAAGAGAATACCATGATATGATGCGAGATTTAGAGGATAGGACAGCTGACATGCACAAAAATTTCAGTGCAATCATGATCAACTTTTTCCGTCATGATTGATTATAATAGATTTCATGTATTAGTGGTTCGAAAGAATTATGTTCATAATGTTTTTTTTGACCCATTACAAAGGTAGAAGAAGGGATTCATAAGTGCTATTGGTGTATAAAGAATGTGACCTCAATACCATCAACAGAGCTCTGTTGCCCACAGGTGTCCATAACCTTGACAGAGTTGTTTATTTCACCCATGGAACCATGATCCTTTGTGTATGCTTAGGAAAGTGCTGTGGAATGTTAGAATGGAGCTGGCTTGGTAACCAGATAAATCGTAATGCCATTCACTAGGAAGGAGTGAAAGGTGGGCAGGCTAGCTCGTGATGAGACCTCCTGTTCCAAGGAATTTTTTATTTTCCTAATGTGCCTCTTGGATCATATCTCTGGTGTGGTAGCCATAGTGGGAATGCCACTTCACTTTCTTCCTTATGATCATGGTAGGCTAGCTCCCAATGAGACCCCCTATCCTTCATTGACAAACCATGTTAGCAAATTATATAAACATTTTTCTTTTTATTACTTTTTCTTTTTATAGAGTACTTTCTCTATTTATACACAAAGGGCGGTTTAGCACTCCTTAAGAGTAGGGATGGTGGAAGAAGTCTTAACATCTCAATAGAAAAATATACCCTTCATTCTTATTCTTAATAGTGATCAAAGAGGATTATGAGATTTTAGAAGGAACCATCATGATAAAGATAACCAACCATATCGATATTAGTAGAATAGTGACAACAAGATAATCAATAGTTGTGTCCTTTCCTCTTTTCACTTATCATTTCAGAGCAAATTCTTGTAAAGATAGTGACTTTTTATGTAATTTGGTGATTTTAGCATCTTCTAGTTCTCATATTAATTGCATAAGTGTATAGCTGTGTTTTAGACGTGATCCGAATGATAGAACACACACATAAAAAAAGAAAAAGATAAAACAAGTGCTATGTACAAAATCGCAAGCAAAAAGGAAGAAAAACTCTTAACTGTTGTGCACTAAGAAGAATATCAACAAAGAAAACAAGCGTAAGCGAAATAATGCAAAAATTCTATGTTTTTCGAAAAAGGAACAACAGAAATCGCAAGTGCTGTTCCTCCGCAAAAAGGAACAACAAAAAACAAAACATGCCGTTCAGAACAAAAATGTTGTTCCTTCGGGAAAAGGAACAACAGAAAATAAGAATGTTGTTCCTTCAGAAAAAGGAACAGCAGAAACAAAAATGTGCTTTGCAGAATAAAAAATGTTGTTCTTTCGGGAAAAGGAACAACAGAAAACGAGAATGTTGTTCCTTCGGAAGAAGGAACAACAATGACAAAAATGTGCCGTTCCTTCGGGAAAAGGAACAAAAGAGATGAAAAAATGTTGTTCCTTCGGAAAAAGGAACAACATAAACAAGAATGTGCCATTTCTTCGGAAAAAGGAACAACAGAAGAAAACGCTGTTCCTTTGGAAAAAGGAACAACAGAAGCAAGAATGTGTCGTTCCTTCAGAAAAAGGAACAGTAGAAACGAAAATACTGTTCCTTTGGGAAAAGGAACAACAAAAAAAATGAAAGTGCTGTTCCTTTCGAAGAGGAACAACAAAACGACAGAAATGATGTTCCTTTTAAAAGGAACAACAAAAAACGAAAAAAAAATGCAAGTGCTGTTCCTTCTGAAGAGGAACAACAAAATGGCGGAAATGTTGTTCCTTTTAAAAGGAACAGCAGTAGTGCAAATGTGCTGTTCCTTTAAAAAAAGGAACAACAAAATGGTGAAAATGTTGTTCCTTTCGGAAGGAACAACAAAGTGCAGAAGTGCCATTCCTTGAAAAAGGAACAACAAAATGGTGAAAATGTTGTTCCTTTCGGAAGGAACAACAAAGTGCAAATGTTATACAACTGTAAGAAAAAAATATATACAAAACAAAAGAATTATGTACAGTGTGTAAGAGTAGTCGAATTACTTAACCAAAGGTGAGGAATATTTCTCTTCCTCAACTAGAATCTACATGTCGAAGTCTTCGCGGAGTTGCTGGTAGAAGGATTCCTGAGTAAGTGGTTTGTGGTATAATCGAACTCGGTGGCCGTTTGCCTTAAAGGTATGTCCGGATCTATCAATGGTGGTTAGAGTAATGGTGCCATTATCATGTACCTTCAGGATTTCGTATGGTCCCAGCCAGCAAGTCTGAAGTTTTCCAGGGAAATCCTGGAACCTAGAGTCATATAAGAGAGCCCAATCTCCTTTGTGGAAGACTTTCTTTTTAATGAGGGCGTCGTGCCATTTGGCTCGTTGTTGTTGTATTAATGTAACACGTTGAAGGGCAGAGAGCCTGATTTCATCTAGCTCATTAATCTGCTGTAATCTATTAGTCTTAGCCTCCTCTAAATCTAGACCAACCTCTTGTGCTGTTCATAATGTCTGTATTTCAAATTCTATTGGAAAGATGGGTTCCTTTCCAAATACTAACTGGTATGATGAATAACCAGTAGTACTTCTCCATGTTGTTCTGTATGCCCACAATGCTTCTGGCAGCCTTGCAGCCCAATTGCGTTTGTGTGATGCAATGGTTTATGTCAGTATTGCTTCTATTATTTTTTTTGTGCATTCTACTTGACCATTTGCCTGTGGGTGGTATGGAGTAGTAATTTTATGCTGGATATGATAGTTTTTTAGTGTTGCAGCAATCTTGTAACCAACAAACTGTGGTCCACCATCTGTAATTATATCTCTTGGGAGGCCATATCGCACAAATATGTGGAATAAGCACTGAATAACAGAGTCCTCTGTAGCTCTCGACAATGCCTCTGCTTCAACCCATTTGGTGAAATATTCTGTTGCTACCAGAATGTATGTTTTCTGATTTGACGATGGGTTCATTGGACCAACAAAATCAAGCACCCATCGTTCAAATGGTTCAATAACTAGCTGTGGGTTCAGGGGAATTTCATCAGCCTGTCCAGGGCGTCCTGCTCTTTGGCAGCTGTCACAAGCTTGAACAAACTTCTTTGCATCTTTGAAGATCGTGGGCCAATAATACCCTGTTTGCAGCACCTTGTGTCCAGTTCTTTGATCGACGAAATGTCCGCCACACGGTCTGTCGTGACAAGCTTTCAAAATGTCAAAAATTTCGTCTTCGTGGACGCATCTTCTGATGTGCATATCTGCCCCTGTATGAAACAGGTAGCCCCCAATCCAAGAAAATCAAGTACTACGCTGGACAATCTGCTTTCGTTCATTAGGGGTCAGATGTTTTGGTAATTTACCTACTGCTAAATAATTTGCAACATCAGCATACCAAGGTGTTTTAACAGTAATAGCAAACAAATTTTCATCTGGGAATTGATCTTTGACTGCTGTTGCATCCACTGGTTTTGGCATTCGCGAGAGAAAATAAGCTACGTGATTTTCTTTTCTCGGTCACTCCTTTATTGTGATATCGAATTCCTGCAATAAAATCATCCATCTGGTTACTCTACCGTTTGTGATTGGCTTATTCGCTAAATATTTTATGGCAGAGTGATCTATATACAAGATAACAGGATATCCAATAATGTAATGCTTGAATTTATTGACAGCGTGTATTATAGCTAAAAATTCCTTTTCAGTCACAGTATAGTTCAATTTAGCAGGCAACAAATTTTTGCTAATATAATAAATTGCATATGGTTTTTTATCTTCTTCTTGCCCAAGGACTGCTCTAATAGCTGTGTTTGAAGCATTTGATGAAATTTGAAATGGCAGGTCCCAATTTGGTCCTCGGAGTACTCGGGCTGTTGACACGAGTTTTTTTAGATTGTCGAAAGCACGGTCACATTTTTCTGTCCAAACAAAGTCAACATTCCTTGTCAGTGCATATAAATGTGCAACAATATGAGAAAAATGTTCTATAATAACCAGAGAATCCAAGAAAACTGCATACCTCTGTTTGAGTGGTAGGAGTAGGTATTAACAAAATTATTTGAATTTTGGCCAGATCTACCTGTATTCCAGCTGCTGAAATATAATGGCCTGGAATAAGTCCTTCAGTCATCATCATATAGCATTTTTCATGGCTCAGACAGAGCCTAGTGGAAATGCATCGCTGCAACACTTTTTCTAGTGTGTCCAATGTTGGGTCGAAATCATCCCCATATGGTGTAAAATCATCCATGTTTACTTCGAGCCCTTCATTTATTAAATCTGAAAAGATGCTGAGGATAGCCCTTTGAAATGTAGCAGGGGCATTGCATAGGCCAAAAGGTAAAACTCAGTAGACAAATGTTCCCCAAGGACAAGTAAAAGTGGTTTTGTCTTGGTCTTCAGGGGCAATCTGAATCTAATTGTATCCACTAAAGTCGTCTAAGAAAGAAAAGAATTTCTTTCTTGCCAAAGTGTCTAATACTTGGTCAATGAATGGAAGGGGAAAGTGGTCTTTTTGTGTTGCTTTATTTAGCTCTATATAATCCACACAAATCCTCCACTTTCCATTCTTCTTTGGCACCACAACAAGTGGAGAGACCCATTTACTATTGGAGATAGCGTAGATGAAGTTCACATCTAAAAGTTTTTGAAGTTCAACTTTTACAATGTCTTTTAGATGAGGGTTAAGTCTCCTTTGTGGTTGGCGAATGGGTCTTGCATCCTTCTCTATGTAAATGTGGTGTGTACATAACTGGGGATCAATTCCTTTCATGTCAGGGTAGTCCCATGCAAATGCTTCTTTGTATTTCCTTAGTAGCTGGATTAGCTTGTATTCTTGTTCAGAAGTCAGGTTGGCATTGATGTTTAAAGTCTTTCCTGGTTCAATTTCTACAATTTTGCTATTTGAGACAGAGGTAGTAGGTATTGTTTGGTCATGAGTATCTTTAAGAGGATCTTCTTCTAATTCATTATCAAATGCTGCTTCTATCATGTGACATTGTATGTGGGATCTGGATTTAGTCTGGCTAAGAAAGTTGTTAATGACATCATCCTCTATTTGGTCTTTGAAATTGAGGGCATCTTCTATGGTTAATGGGGATCTAATATTTTCGGTGAGGTATGATACAAGATGTTTGTTAGTTTTTATTATTGTGACACTTGGCTGGGCTGGAGGATATAAAGCTAGATTCTTGATATTAGCTCCTCTAGTTATGGTCATACTGCCTTGTCGACAGCTAATATAAGCGTCAGCGGTTGCAAGCCAAGGTCTGCCTAAAATCAATGGATGTCCATCAAGTCGGTTTTTGGGGTTTATTATCAGAAAGTCGGCAGGATACTCCCAGGAATCAACAGATACCATGACATCATGTAATGTGCCCTCTGGCCTAACCACAGATTGGTCAGCCAGTTCTAATAAAGTGGAAGTCAGTTCTATTGATGTAATGCCCAGTTTTTGACAAGTGGTGGTTGTTAAGATATTGATTGCAGCTCCTAGATCAACTAAGGAATTTGAGAAGGTTTGTCCATTGATTTGTACTGTTACTATTGGATTTCCTGGGTCTTCATATTTAACGGGTGTTTCTTTTCCTGATAATAGATCAGATAGGGTACCAACTACTTGGATTGTTGGGTTATTTGTTATTCTCCTCCTTGGCTTTTTTATACATATCTCTTTAATGGTGTTCGCATATATCGGGATGTCTTAGATGGCTTGGAGGAGTGGAATTTTTATGTACAGATTTTTAAGTTCTCCCAGAATGTTGAAATCAGGATGTTGTAGAGGTTGAGGTATAGTTAATCGCTCTGGGAATGGAGGGGAAGATGTGATTACTTGATTATGAGTTTGTTGTCTGATCACATCCTCTTCTTGTAGTGGTTGTTCTATAGGTAACTGATTTTCAACTTGAATGGTTTTATCTCCCTCTGTTTCAATGATGCGCCCAGATCTTAATTGAATATCATTACACTCCCTTAGATCGGTTCCTATCTCTGGTGTTTCAATTATTTGAATAGATTGGACCGGTCTGTTATTCAGATTAGGGTTGGGCTGGGAGTTGCGGTCTTAAATTAGGCTAGGGGTTTTGTTGCAATGCTGGCAGTGTAGGTTGAGGGAGTGGAATGGTTCCTACTAGCTGATTCATCGGTCTTTGCCAGTTTGTCTGCCAGGCTTGACTCTGTGAAGTAGGAGGGGACCATTGTGTGGGATATACATTGTTTTGCCAATATGGTGGGGTATAGGGAAAATTTGGCCAATTGGGTTGGCTTGCTTGATTCGGCCATGGTGATGATGAAGGAAATGGTTGTTGTGACCAATTTGAGAATGGAGGTTGATTTTGCCACATTGTATTATATTGTTGAGCATGATATTGTGGAGGCTGAAAAGAAGAAGTTGGGTCTGGGAACATGCCTGATTGTCGTGGCTGCCATTAACGACGCTGATTGAATAGGTATACCAGTTTTGGCTCTTCTTTTGCTTCCTTATATATTTCTTTTAATCCAGGAAGTGAGGGACAACTCTCTGTAGAATGAATTTTTGTACAAATGGTGTAAACTTGGACTGCATCTAATGGACACTCCTTGTTGTTGTGTTTCTTTCTGCATCTAGGATAGAAGATTTCCAAATTTTGTTCTGCCTCTGCTTGCTTTTGTTTGGCCTGCATAATATCAAGTTGTGTCATCGGTGTCCCCAATATGTCAGTTTTAAAATTTTCTAATAAATTTCCAATTTCTGCACGAGTTACTCCCTCTGCAGAGATCTTGTTGTCTCTTGTAAACCTGTCATGTTCCACTAGTTTTAGTCTTGTGCTGCCTCTCGAGCTCCTGATACATAAATCAATAATGTCAGCAAAATTTTCTTGATAAATATCTCCTTTTCCCATAATATTTAGTGTTTCAATCCATTGTTCCTTCATTCCTCTAATTAATGTTGTTTTTAATACATTATCAGGTAAGGGTAATGATGCATAAGGAGATCTTTGAAGATTATACTGAAAACGCTCAACATATTCTTCTAATGTTTCATTTGGTCTAGCTACCATCTAAAATATTTCATCTTTTAACTCTCTAGACCTGCAATAATCCTGATATTTTTTTAGAAAAGACTCTTTCATTTGATCCCAGTTATTTATAACACCACCACCCAATCCCATAAACCATCTTAAAGCAGCCCCTTTTAATGTAGAGGGGAACAGTTTCAGTTTCTGGGGATCGGTGGTATAGTCATATCCTCTACACAGTACATCAAATTCAAATAGGAATGCATCTGGATCTTCTGATGTAAGGCCATGGAATGTAGGGATATGTTGGAGAGGGATTGCTTTCATAGGTGCATTAGCTGCAGTATCCACAATGGGGTATTGCAGTGTAGAGGTTTGGGTGTTTGGCTGGTTCTGGGCCATTTGGTCAAATATATGCCAATAACCTTCTGGGATATCTAGGAGGGTATTCCTAGGCTGAGAAGGAATGACTTTAATAGGAATGGCCTTAACAACACTTCCTTTATCTGGGATGATGAGAGTGCCTAATGTCTGGGGAGATTCTGGTTCTTGAGGTTCTTCAACTTCGTTATAAATGATTTTTGCAGCACTTCCCTTATCTGGGCTACTTAATGGCTGAATTATCCCAAGAGGAGATCTTGGTTCTTCAGTTTCTCCTGTTTCTCCTCTTCCTTCACAAAGGTTGCTAAGGTTCCCTTCTTGCAATGATTTTGGGCTAGAATTCTCAATTTCTTGAAAATCTTGCTCTTCAGTGTGACTATGCACCTCAGCAAAGGCTACAGATGGTGATCTTGTGACCTGAAGGGAACTAGTAGGTTGTCTAGAAGCAACTTTTCTAGGTCCTACTGAAGGCTGAGATTCTGCTTTCTTAAGGATTTCGTCTATAAAGGTCAATCGGCCAAGGGTCACCGGCCCCTTAGCTTTATTAGGCTTGGGTAGAGGTTTAGGATTCTTTTCAGGGTTTTTCTGCTTAGTCATGCACACAAATCAAATGCTAATTTCTACCCAAAGAAAACAACAACAGATCTGCGGGAAAGTGGGTAGGGGAGCAGGGTGATTACATGCTCCGTATGCAGGTTCTTACCTTCCGTTTTTAAAACCCATTTCTCTCCTAGCAGGTTCTTACATCACTCTGGAAAAGAAACAAATGGCTACACTCTTCCCCGGCAATGGCGCCAAAATGTCGAGCAGTAAAAAGGGTTTTTTTACCTCTATTTACCCTACATTAATTGTCAATCCAGGAACGATTTGTTATTTCAAAGAGTGTACTCAGTTTGAGGCGGTCATTTTTCAGAGTAATGCTAGTAGTATAGTGCTCTCAATACAAGAGTAAACAGATGCTTGGAATGAAATTTATTTGCAAAAAGAAACCTAGGACTCAAATCATGCATTTAGAAAATTCATCAGTCAAGGGTACAGTAACAGTAACTCTTCCCTTTGTAAACTAATACAATAAAAAAGGTACTCAAAGGAAGGATCATCAAACTGGGAACTAGACAACGTATGTCAATGTTCACTACAGTCTCAGACCTTCTACACACCAAAACAATGATAATCTTCAATTGACAGGAAATAGAACAACAATCTCTATTTAACAAGATTGAACAACAAACCCTTAATCCACAGAAATGAATGTAGCAATAATTATAATCTACAGAAATTAAGTAACAACTTTTGAATTGAACAACAAACAGAAATGGAACTATAGAATATCAGAAATAAAGTATAGAACAACAACTCAGATCTGAATGTACATCAACTCAAGTTAAACATGCAACACACTTAACATCAAAAGGAACAATAATCTAAGCTTTGATACAATACGCATGAATCACAGCTATAAAGTAACAACAATTATAATGGAATGACAGTTGTAACGAAACAACAATCCCGAATGAACAACAGTCAAAATTTAAGAATAAATCATACGGTAGTACCGATTTAGGAACATACAACGCAGTTGAACTATAATCAAACGACAATATGTAAGGAACAACAGTGTTATATCAATTGTCAAAAGGAACAACAATGCGATACAACGTTAGAACGATAACATAGCATTCCTGTTACAGATAACAATAGTATTTAACCAAGTATATATAACAGAGCTAATATGTAAAATAGTAAAGCACATCAGATTACTAAATAGAGTAAATGAAAGAAATCAAACCACACATGAATCAGAAATATGATACATGAGCGAGTGATCCACCAAGGCCGGGCCCTTAGCCTCCACGGACACACCACTTGAAATTACTCCAGAATCAAAGATGGAACGGCAACCAGATTTATATTAAAACATCAAAACAGAGTTACAGTGGATCGATCTTCAACGAGAATTGATGATCAAAGTTTCAAATACAAATAAAATTTACATAAAATAACAACCAGTCCCCCTTTGGCTAACAATGCTGCCTCTTCTTATAACAGCCGAGCAGGGATACCAACAACATAGAGTATTGTTAAGATAAGGATCCCTTAGGATTGAAGGATCCTGAGGGATTCACCAAGCTGTTAATTTGCAGTTATCCTTCTATTTTGTTGCGCGGATTGGAGATTTCCTTTTCCTTTTTCTAGCTGTTACGCTCCAATTTGGATTGTCTTGTTTGAATGAGGTTCCCTATCGAAGGGACAACATTTAACTTGGTCTCGTTCTTTCTTTTGGGATGATGGTCTTTCGTTTTCTCCTTTTTTTGCATAGAAAAGGGTAATTATTAGTTATTTCATATTACATATAAATCTTCTAGATTCTATCATATTCTTGTGTCATATGCCTAGCTCATGATGTGAAAAGGATGTGAGTTTTGAAGAAAAGATAACAAAGTAAATGAAAATAACATACCTTCTCCAGTGCCCAACATTCCCCTCTATGTGTCTACCTCATGATAAGATGAGACAAGTGCGACACTTAAGATAGAATTTGGGACGACAATGATGACACTTGTGTGACAACACTCAAGACTTTGTGTATGGATGTGACATATGTTTACATGGTTAGGAAAACTCATATACATAAAGACCAAACTTCGAAACCACCTGAAAAAGGCTCACAAACATTATACAACAATCAAACATTCCAAAAGATGACAATTAATCCAATAACAAAAAGGGGCCAAAGAGCTTCAAGAAATCTTGTGAAATGAGCTTGAGTGTAACACCCCCTCCTAGGTCTACCCAAAGTAACCATGTGAACGGGGGTAAACATGAGACAAGAGGTTACCATGATGGGATTTAACCTCTTATGTGTCCTTAAGGAAGTGAAATTGAAGGAACATCACACACAGTCATTCAACACCATCAACAGACCCATTAGGAGACAAGTATGCAACTTATACAGCCTATCCCCTAGATCCACTATTGTTTGAGCAACTTAGGGAAGAGTAACGCACCTTAGCAACAACCCAGGTGAGTTATAACGCTTCCCAACCTTCATCCAACAATGTTAGTCTCTAGGGTAACGCTCTGTGGGCCAACAATCCCATAAATTGAGCCATTTTTCTAGCCCAGACTTCTCGACCTCTGCCCAAAACTTGTTGGAACCTTTAGGAATCATTAAAAACATGATAAAAATGCTAATGAATCAAACTCAACCTCAGGATTAGGATTGAGTATCCCCAACCGATACTGACATTCTGTCAAACACTTGGCATCAATACAACCTACAGGTCTAAGATACAAGACATAGCATAAATGAATGAAATAACTTATGAAACATAACCAGAAGGATCACCTCCTTCTCCAATGAACTATTATATCATCAATGAGGTCTTACATCCATTCATTTAATAGTTATAAGTAAATACATAAAATAACCATGACATGAACCAGTCATTTAACCATGCTTATAACTAGCATAAAACCATATAAATATCAAAGACACGACAACCATTAAATCCACATATAAATCAATGCAAAAGTAAAGAAATTAGCTTTTATTAATCATAGGAAATTCCTACCAGGTTCGGGACTTCCACATACCACCGGACCATATACATGGTTGAATCAAATCTCTCTTTCATCCAGTCACCCGAGTGCCATATTCCAAGCATGAATGCGAGATCTCATAGAACAACCAATATGAGAACAACCAAGGGAATCTATAGGTTAAACCACCTCTGCCCTCATCAAACAGTGATCACACCAAAACCGGTGCTCCAATCACAACTGAACCGAACTTGGAATGCCATTTGGAATCCATCACTATCCTTGAGGAATTTTTCATCTCCTTGTCTCTCAGGTTTTACTGCAATCCAAACCGGATCACTAGGGCCTAAACCGAGACTAGTCTCTCAGGATTTACCACAATCCAAACCCAGATCACTAGGCCCTAAATCGAGACTTCTCCCTTAGGCTTTACCGTGTATCCCGCCAAAACCGGTCAAGGGATTCCTAGGCCTTTGGGAATGGAACTTGAGACCACCTCTGCCCTAGATTCTGAAATCCATCCAGTAAACCAAAGCTCAAAAACCGAAATAAACATCCCAACACCATGGAATTTGGAAAAAGGAAAGGCTAGGCTGAAATCCACTGTCATAACTTGACAAAATCTGTCCACCGACAACAAGAGAACAATACACCAACATGAAAATCCATGCATGTCCAAACAAGATAGGAAATCACACATGTAAAAGGTTACCTACAAGTATTCCTGCTAAATCTGCTTGATCCTTGTTTCCTTCCTTATCCTTTGCTTTCCTTCCTTTCCCTTTTCTTTCTTTTCCTTCCTTGATCCAAAGTTAGAGTGCTCCAAGAAAACTCTAAGTGACCAAGAGTGAGAGAGAGAGAGAATAATGAGAGATCTCAAAGCTAAACTGGCAAAAGGTTACCAACTGATCCTCAGAAGCCCTTTTACAAATGAGGTCTCTATTTTCTTCATTTTCCATTATTTTTTTTCAATTTCCTCCTCACATGCAACCTGTGACCTTTCACCTTACCTTTCTCCTAATTTCATTTATTTTCATAAATGAATGTGCCAAAAATTCCCTTTTTCCTTTTAATGCCTTTGCCTTAGACTTTTCCAATTTTCCTTAGCCAAAACACACATCTAGTGATGCCCACTAGGATATTTTTTCCCAACATTCAGCTTGGAATAAGTGTCCCTAACCATGGTCTTATTTTTCCTTTATTAAATTTTATTACATGAAATTTTCACCAAGGCCGTTACAGAACCCTCGTTGTTAAACCACACCAAGACCTCAACGAAACCACTGAAAAGAAAACATACTTCCCACAGAGCTTTATAACTTGGCTCATTGTAGTATTTATAATGAAAGACTTGCTCAAAAGAAAAACATCATGACAACATGACAATATAACAACCATAATAATATGACACCCATACCACTTATTGGATATTTATAACTTATATCATGGCAGTATTTACATCCATATACATATACATACATATACCAAAACATCAACAAAACATATGCCAACATATACCAACATCAAAGCAAAACTACTTTGCCTCAGCTGACAAACAATGAAGGATGCATGGCCCGCATCTGTTCTTCCATCTCCCATGTAGCTTCTTTAGGCCCAAAGTGCTTCCACTACACTTTAACTTTATATATGGCTCTGTTCCTGAGCATGAGATGTTTCTGCTACAGTATGCACTGAGGCTCTGGATGGAACTCTCCTTCTTTCTCTACCTGAAATACATACCAATCAATAACATGATAAACATCCTTTATATACTTCTTAAGCAATGAAATATGGAAAACATCATGGAATTTCATTGTTGGAGGCAATGCAAGCCGATATTCCATCGGTCCAATCCTCTCAAGGATCTTGAAAGGCCCACAATACCGTGGTGCAAACTTAGCACATGAACCAATCCTCAAAGATCCTTTTTTTGGCTTGATGCACAAATACAAATGCTCCCCAACATAAAATGCCTTAAACTCCCTGTGCTGATCCGCATAACTCTTCTATCTATCCTATGATGCATTTATATTCTTCTTTATAACTTGCATTTCTTGCTCCATGTATGCCAACACTATAAGCACCATGTTCACTAGATCACTCAAGCTGATGGGAGTATTACAACTCCACCCATTCAACACCTCAAAAGAACTCATCCTCAATGACTCATGATAACCATTATTGTGTGCGAACTCCACCAATGGTAGATACTCTTCACATTTCCTCTGTTGTTGCATCATGTACATTCTCAACATATCTTCCAAGATCCTGTTGACCCTATCTGTTTGTTCATCTGTCTGCAGATGATAAGTTGTACTGAAGGCCAACTATGTACCCAAACCTACAAATAGCTCCTTCCAAAACTTGGAAGTGAACTTTGCATCCCTATCCGACACAATATTCTTTGGAACACTGAGTAGTCTCACTATCTCTCTAATGAATACTTGTGCTACCTCACTGGCTGAATATGTAGTCTTTACTAGAATGAAATGAGTGACCTTGCTCAACCTGTCAACCACGACCATAATAGAATCATGTTGCTTCACTATCCTCAGAATACCTATAATGAAATACATGGAAATGACCTCCCATTTCCATTCTGGAATCACAATAGGTTGTAGTAGACCACCTGGATGCTTGCATTCCGCCTTTACTTGCTGACAATCTCAACATATAGCCACAAACTCTGCCACTTACTTCTTCAGATTCAGCCAATAGTAAAACTTCTTCACTGTTGTCAATGTCTTTTGATATCCTGGATGACTCGAGTATGGCTTCATGTGAAACTCCCTCAAGATAAGATTCTTGAACTCAGTACAATTCAACACATATATCCTATCTCTAAACCTCACCAAACCATCTTTCGTGAGACAGTAGTCTACATCCTGATCCCCTATACCTGTACCTGTACTTTGCTCTAACTTGTGCATAATCTCCAAGTATTTGTCATCCTACTGACTTGCTTGCAAGATCTTATCTTGTAACTCTGTCTCATAAGAGCTCATAGCAATCTCCAAGTATTTTTCATCCTGCTGACTTGCTTGCAAGATCCTATCTTGTAACTTTGTCCCATAAGAGCTCATAACTCCTATATGATTTACCTGTACCTTCCTGATAAGAGCATCCACAACCCAGTTCTCCTTCCCTTTGATGTATCAGATCTCGAAGTTGAACTCATAGGGGTAGCCAACCATCTAGCTTGCTTGACATTCAGATTCGGCTAGTCAAACAAATACCTCAACCCACTGTGATCACTCATCAATGTGAACCTCCTACCCAGAAGATAATGTATCCACATCTTCAATGCATGTATAATCACTGCTATCTCAAGATCATGCGTTGGATAGTTTTGCTCATGCTCATTCAGTTTCTGTGAATCATAAGTCCTTCTTGCATGAGAACTCCACCAAGTCCTCTCTTGCAAGCATATGTACATACTACAACATCCATGTCTAGATCCACAATATTTAGCACTGGTGCACGTGTCAACAACTGCTTAAGATGCTCAAAACTAGCCTCATATTCTTCTGTCCATTCAAACTTCTTACCCTTCCGTTGCAATGACGTGATAGGATATGCAATGTGTGAGAAGTTCCTAATGAACCTCCTGTAGTAACCTGCCAATCCCATGAATGATCTCACCTCATCCACATTCTTAGGAGATGCCCACTCCATGATAGCCCTTATCTTTTCTGGATCCACTTCTATGCCATCCTTGGAGGCAACATGCCCCAAGTAATGCACCTTAGTCTGAAAGAAGTTGCGCTTGCTAATTTTAGCATACAACTAATGCTCTCTTAGCAATCTCAACACTACGGCTAGATGCTCGGCATGTTCTTCCTCATTTTTAGAATATACCAGTATGTCATCAATGAATACAACAACAAACTTTTCTAGATAAGGACACAACACACTATTCATCAAATAAAATAACTGTAGCTAGAGAATTAGTCAAACTGAATGGAACAATAAACAAACTCATAATGCCCATACATGGTCATGAACACTGAAGATATCCTATTCCTTAATGTGTACCTGATGGTATCCTGATCTCAAGTCGATCTTAGAGAACACTGCTGCTCCCTTTAACTGATCAAGCAATTCATCAATCCTCGGGAAAAAGGGTACCTGTTCTTGATCGTTACTTTGTTCAATTACTTGTTGTCAATGCATAGTCTAAAGAGTACCATATTTCTTCTTTACGAACAACACTAGTGTGCCCCAAGGTGATACGCTAGGTCTAATGTATCCTTTTTCCAACATTTCTTTTAACTGCAACTTCAACTCTACCAACTCAGGTGTGCTCATCCTGTAAGGTGCTTTCAATGCTGGAGCTTCCCCTGGCACAAACTCAATAGAAAAATATACCTCCCTTGGAGGTGGAAACTCTGAAATTTCCTTAGGAAATACATTGTGAAACTACTACAATACTGGGTACCGACCATAGGCTCGGATGACGACGCTTGGCTGCTGCGGCGATGGTGGAACCCTAGCTAGGGTTTCGGTTCAGGGTCCCGTTTCATGGCGATTGGCACCTGGAGTTTCACAGGAATGACAGCTCTGACCGCCTGAACACCGACAGCGGTATCGTTTTTCACGGGGTTCCTTTTGTCTTTCTCTGCCGCGGTCCCCTCCCCGTTTACCTTCCGTCACCGACCTCCGTTCTTCCCGCTGGACGGTTCCAGATTCGATCACGGTCACAGGCTCTACACTCCGACAGTTACTATGGGCGAAGAGGATATTTTGGATTATGAAGCGGACCCCATGCCCCAACAGGAAATCTGGGCACACACTAGCAGACCGTGCTTAATACCGAGGAGTGTCGCGCTCAGGGTCGAGACAGGTGCTTCATCGAGGCACCCGCATTTGCCGCTCAAAGGAAAAGAAAAATCTCCTGAGTATAACCTCGCTGACGCTTCCCCGCTGGATTGTCCGCCGTTATCTCCTGCTACCCTACAGATCTTGGGTCCTTGTTTCCAATCCTCGCCATCTTTGGACGCTCCGCTTCAGCTCCACATTAGACCTGACTTCCCCCCGCCCCCGCCTCCTCCGCCCCCTTCTAGCTCCCACTCCCTCTCAGTCTCCTTTATGCCGCAGACCCAACGGCTCCCCCCCCACTCCTCCCTTCCCCCTCCCCCGGGCACTTCTACCTCGGCTCCCCGTTCCCCTATTCGGTCAGGCGTTTTCACTCCGCCGTTGATACCTGCTCGCTCTGTGGGTTCCGCCCAACACAGCTCCTCGGACCCGTGCCGCAGACTTCTGAAGGAGACCCCCTTTGGCAAGCGCTCTGAGAAGGTAAAGAAAGGCAGATGCCTACGTGCTATTGATCCTGATTTCAGTGTTATTTTTGGGCCTGAAGCTCCGCTGCCAGACGTGATGGACGCCTCTCGTAAAGTCCTGGTGGGTCGGGTTCGTGGGCGCACCTACACGGCCGAACGATTAAAGCTCTGGGTGGAGGAGATTTGGGGTTCACTGCTTAAGGATTTACCAGAAGTCATGGTCCTCACCCGGGGCTGGTTCGCTTTGCACTTCAATCGGCCTGACCTCACCCAGTGGATTCTTTCACAATACTGGCACATTGAGCTAGCTCCTGTCATGCTCAAGCGATGGGATCCCTTATTTGATCCGGAAAGAGAACAATTGGGGGCCGGCCCCATCTGGGTTCGTCTTCCTGGACTGCCATGGCAATTTTGGAGCCCGTATGCATTCATGAGGATTGGGAACACACTCGGCACATACTTGGAGCACGACCGTTCATATGAGAAGACGGGCAATAGGTCCATGGCTCGTATTCTTGTTCACATGGATATCAAACCGGGCCTAGTGGAGAAGATCACTCTGCACCACGGCCATGTCTCCCGGAAACAGCTACTGGATTATGAGGGCGTCCCCTTCCGCTGTCGTAGATGCCATAAAATTGGTCACCTGTATAAGGATTGCCCATTGGTTACAGGGTTGACATCGGAGGATCCCAAAGGCCCTCGACAGCAGTCTACAGGGGACCAAAATGCTGGAGACAACATACCTACTACTGGTGGTCTGGCACAGCAGGAGAATTCTACTAAGAAGCAGGGTGTTGGTGCAAATAAGAGCACTCGAAGAAAGGCATTGTCTTCCACAGAGCCGCCGCGTACCCGATCCAAGACTGCAGAGGCTGCACCAAAATCGGCGGAGGCAGCATCTACTCATTCGGGTATTGCTCCATTCCCTATCTGTAATCCTTTATTTTCTGATGCATTGCAATCTTCTATGCACTCATCTATTCGGACTCCCTGCACTGATTATGATCCCCTCCCATCCATTCTGTGTACAATTGCCCCGCCTCCGCCCACTTTTTCTACCACCCCCCCCTCCTACAATCCAAAATTGGATTGGCCTGATTCCCCTCCCTCCCCGGTCGCCTCTGGAGCACATCATTACCACCTACGGTCCCGGGCCCGCGCTAATGTTTTGGGACTGGGATCATCCCCTGGTCGTCACCGCAAGCAAAAGCGTGGTAGACCATCCCAAATCTCCTCTGCTAAGCTTAATGCGGTCGCGGATGTCGCCATGGGCCGTCAGGTTACTATTGAACGGGCACTTAGAGCAAATGAGCCCCTGACCTGTGTTTTCCCATGATCTGGCTCTCCTTCAATTGTAGGGGACTAGCCAACCCCAAAAAGCGCTTGGCGCTGAAGCGGCTCATTCATGATTCTAGATGTGACATTATTCTCCTACAGGAGACCCTATGCACTGCTGAGATGGCGGTGAAAACTCTTCAAGCTATGCTCCCTGGTTGGGTTCTACATGGGTTGGATGCCTGTGGTAGATCTGGTGGGCTTCTTATCGGCATAAACCCTAGAAAATGCAGACCTATCTCGGCATGGGGGGGCTGTGGTTTTCTTGGAATGGATATTATTCTGGGAGAACTCGACATCCCGATCAGATTTATTAATATCTATGGGCCAAACCAGAATAGGTTAACCTTCTGGCAACATTTCCTGTCTGGTCACCATATCACTCAGAATACTATCATTGGGGGCGATTTCAATTTCTCTTTGGGGGCTGGGGAAACCTGGGGTCATCAGGCGCAGTATGATCCTCTTGCGGAGCAGATGAGCATGTTACTTGATGCTCACCACCTTGTGGATATCCCTATGAACAAGAAGCTCCCCACTTGGCACAACCAAAGAACTGGTGAGGCTGCTCTTGGAAGGCGACTTGACAGATATATGATGCATGAAGTATTGATTCAGATGTTTCCCTTATACAGACAGTGGGTCGGAACTGGGGGCCTCTCGGATCACCACCCGATTCTCCTACAGATAAGTGACAACAATCCTAAGCCGCGCTCTCCCTTCAAATTTTTTGCTGGTTACCTCCAAGACCCGGATTATCACAAGCTGGTCACTGACTTCTGGGCATCTCAACCCCCATTGAGAGAGCAGAGGAAAGCGATGGATTTTTGCGCTCGGCTAAAGAAGCTCAAATCTTTGACCGAGACATGGGCAAGAGCAAAACGGGATAGAGATGATCAGTCCCTGAAGTATATGGAAGAGCAGATTGCTAATCTGACTGATGAGAGAGGTGCTGGATTTCAATCCGATGCCACAAAAACTCTATTGTGCCAGTTGATGGAGCAAAGATCGAAGATATTGCAAGATAAAGAGGAACTATGGAGACTCAAAAGCAGGGCCATCTGGCTCAAAGCTGGGGACAATAATACAAAGTATTTTCATAATCTTGCAAACGGCAGAAAGGCATCCAATACCATTTGGAAGCTTCCAACGGAACCAGATGGATGGGCTACAACACATCAACAACTTGCTAGATTGGGGGTTGAACACTTCAAGAGACTCTTCACGGCCCCAAACAATGTCAATCTGCCTGACATCATCAGACTTGCCGGAAAGTTCCCTTGCTTTGTTGGGCAGGAAGACAGAGAAGATCTTGGCCTACCAGTCTCTTCACAAGAGCTAGAAAGTACTCTCAAATGGTTTAAGAAGGATAAGAGTCCAGGGCCTGATGGATGGCCAGTGGAGTTTTACCTGGCCTTCTACGATCAGATAGGAGCGGACTTATTGGCTGTCGTCGAGGAAAGCAGGATCACAGGGCACATTCATCCTCCTATGAACCAAACCTTCATTGCCTTGATACCTAAATCAGATGACCCCACATCCTTTAATGATTTTCGCCCTATTTCCCTCTGCAACTGCCTTTATAAAATTATCGCAAAAATCATAGCTAATCGCATCAAACCTATCCTATCTTCGCATATCTCAGCTGAACAATTCGCCTTCCTCCGTAACAGGCACATCCAAGAGGCCATTGGCACTGCCCAGGAAGCCCTACACTCCATAAAACTGAAGAATCTTAAAGGTATCTCATTAAAGATTGATCTAGCAAAGGCTTTTGATAAAGTGAATTGGCTCTATCTCAAGATGATCCTTACACATCTGGGATTCCCTCACCTTCTTATAAGCTGGATTATGGGATGCGTCTCCTCGGTCTCCTTTGCTATCCTTATCAATGGTGCAGCCTCGGAAAGATTTAATATTAACAGGGGAATTAGGCAAGGATGCCCCCTCTCCCCACTACTCTTCCTCATTGTCATGGAGGGTTTGAGTAGGCTCATAGCGGAAGCTAAAAGGAATGGTGATATCAGCGGTCTCAAAATCACTGAGCAGTTTTCACTTACCCACCTTTTGTTCGTTGATGACATTTTAATTTTCCTTAATGGAAGTGTACGAGACATCATTGCTTTGAAGGATATACTGCTGCTATTTTGTAAAGCCACGGGCATGGAAATAAACAGGGACAAATCCACCAGATCCCTGATGCGCTGCACACAACAGGAATCTCTGCTGGCTGCTCAGCATTTTCCCTTCTCGGAAAGCCAGCTGATGGATGGTATCAAATACCTTGGTTTCAGATTAAGACCGGATGGATATAAAGTGGCCCACTGGACTTGGCTCATAACTAAAATTGAAAAGAGGATTATTGGCTGGCAACACCGTCTACTGTCAAAAGCGGGCAGACTTCTATTAATCAAATCTGTGCTCGAGGCAACACCTGTCTATTGGATGTCGCTTACTTGGATCCCAAAAGGAATTCTACAAAAAATACAACAAATTTGTAATAGATTTCTGTGGAATGGCAACAAAAAGGGTAAGATATTTGCTTGGACCAGATGGGCTCTTGTCTCCATGCCGAAGAGATGGGGAGGATGGGGGATTAAATCTCTGTCAGATTTTGCACAGGCTCTAACTGCAAAGCAGGGTTGGTCACTTATCAAGATGGACAGCTTATGGGCGGAAGTTGTTCACCACAAATACATTTGGCCTTCCAGCATTACGGAATGGATTCGCAGACCTACTTGGCACCACTCTGGCATATCCGCAATATGGAGGGCTACTCTAAAAGCTATGCCCCTAATCCGCGACAACCTGCTATGGAAAATAGGGAATGGTGCACAGGTTCGCATCGGTTTGGATCCATGGCCCGGCTCTGGGAATGCTCATCTACTGCCTGAAGGATTAATCCGACACCTCAACAACAGAGGCATCAAATATTTGGCTCAGATCGGAGACCCTCATCGATCAACTATATTTTCACAAGCTTGGGTTACGGATCGACAATGGCTTCTGCCAGAGGATTGGTCTGCACTTTGGCAAGGTTACATTCGGGCCCTCACCGAAACTCACATCAAGTTACAGGAGGAGGCAGATGAATTAATTTGGGCCCCAGCCAAATCTGGTACATATGCACCAAAGCTCGGTTACTTGAAGATAATCGAAGCAAAAAAACCGGACATTCTTAAAAGCTGGTGGCGGGATGTCTGGCAGCTACAGGCACAGCCCCGTACCAGACTTCATATGTGGAACATCATAGCTGATAAACTCCCAACAGGTGCCACCCTTAAGAAGCGGGCTTTCTCTGGACCAACTTGGTGCGTCCTCTGCAAAAATGAGGAGGAATCGACGGCTCATCTTTTCCTTCACTGCGAAGTCACGAAGAATATATGGACACAAGTCACGCAGGTGCTCAATATTAATACTGTCTGGCAGGGTGTTGATATACTCTCTGCATGGGATCAATGGTGGATTGAGGTGTCCTCCGAAAAGGCCAGGAACCTTCCGCTGGTGGTTTCCTGGTACATTTGGAACAGCCGAAATGTCATTATTTTTGAGGACTATAAAGTCAACTGGCATCTTCTTCCGCCTTCTATCTGCGCGGCCTACACTGAAATTCCTTTTGAGCATAAATCTAATATCCCACGGAACATACAGCCTGAAATCATCAACAAGGAAATGCCCTGGGCTTATTTTGACGGGGCTGCGCCCCTTCAAGGATGTGGGGGGGGTATTGTTTTCCATTTAACAGATACACATTATTATCACTTGAGATTGGGATTAGGGACTGGCTCTAATAACTTTGCTGAGCTGATCACTTTGAGACATCTCCTCTATTTTGCTCTTACCAAACATTGCAGACAAATTCAAATATTTGGGGATTCAAAGATTGTTATTGATTGGGCAAACAATATCTCTATTTGTCATGCATATTCTTTGAAACATATCTTGGAAGAAATTGTTTTTCTAAAAACACATTTTGACCAGATCACTGTTTCTCACATCTACAGGGAAAGAAATGCGCTTGCTGACCGGCTCTCGAAAGAAGCGGCGGATCGTCACATAGGTGACTGGCAGATTGAAGAGTACACTCCAGAAGGCATGCACAGTTACTACCACCGCCCATATATCGACGGCCTTCAACAGGGGGATCCCCCTGATACTTAGAAATTTTTTGATCTACATGTTTATTTATTGTATATATCAGCTATGCACTATATCGGCTCTAAGTCTATCTTTTCTGCATGAGGATGTTTATGCCTCAGATACCTGTTTTATTTACTGCTACATAAACTCTGTTTTATTTCCTGGTACTTTGTGTTGTGGATACTGAGCACAGTATCTACCATTTTTGGACATTACAGGATGGTTTTTTGTAAATCCTTTGATCAGTGGATTATACCACATTACAGCATATGCTTCGGCATCAACAACATGTAATCTCTGTTATTATCTTTTTAATAGAAATTACGAACTCTATTTCTTCGGAAAAAAAAAAAATACTGGGTACCTTCTTAATGCATAATCATCCTCAACCTCCTTACCCTTGTCACTAGAAATGTGTATTGAAAATATCACACAACCTTTTTTGGTGGTAACCATTGTTGGGAAAATTATAGACTTATAATTTGATAGACATAAGTTATCGACCAGGGGTAGGTAAGCTTGTGAGATGTTGCACAAAATATATGTAGGCTAATATTGTAAGTGTTTGTTTAGATAAAATCACACACACACAGCTTCAAGAACTCTTTTCCTCATCAACACTTAGTAGCAAAGGCTATGGAGTAGATAATTCATCTCTTTACAACACCTAGAATCGTTGATAGAGATCAAGAAAAGATACAAAACCAAACAACAAAATTTAACTCAATTCACACTTTGCATAATAGAAATGAAAGCCTATTCAACCATTCCAAATCATTCATCAAATAAGCTCACATTAAACCATCATTCACAAGTTGTTACGATTTAGAAAAGAGAAATGTAGATTGTGTGCTAATTCTATTAATGCATAACAAAAATAAATAAGAATAAAACAAATCTGTAGCTACAGGAGTTGTGAGTAAAGGGGGGCCTCCCTTACTCACAACCCCTTCAACTACGAAAGGAGTTACTCAATGAAATTCAACAGAACATCAAGTATTATATTAATCTGGAAAATATACAGTAATACAGGTATGATATATTCAATCTGTCCTTCCTCTCTCTAGATCCTCTCTCCCCCTCTCACAATAAACATAAAGGTCTTTTATACAAATACATGGGCATAACTTGCCTCGAATTAGAAAATATAACACCCTACAACTACTGACTAACAATAGCTGATAAAGATAACAGAAATAGGAATGATGAGTTCAATCCATGACTGGAAGCATGGATCGAACAGATTTCATGAAGTTGTTGGAACTGCCTCTTAATATGACCATCTAAAAAAGGAATGAAGGTCTGGGTAGTTTCAATGGCATTTCTGAGGTGACCAATAGGAAAACATCCATATTAGTGACTTTCTCAACAAAACCCATGTCTTTGTTCTCCTCGAGGCTGACCGGAACATGCTCAAACATGGATATCGCTGTAGGAAATTGGGGTGGTTATAGGAAATCTCCACGTCTACAAGAAATCAACAAACATTGTGGAAATTATGGAGTAGCTACAGGAAATCAGGGCGGTTACAGGAAATCTCCATGTCTACAAGGAATCAACGAATTTGCAAGAAATTGTGGAGTAGCTGCATGAATCTCGGAACCGCTTCAAAAAATGGTTGATCTGCACAAGATGTGGTCAGCTCCTTTGATATTGTAGGTGATTCGATTAGATAACGTTTTAACTTCTAAAATACTTAGGAATTAAAGTAAAATGATACATTTTAAAATAATTTTCATTCTTTCAAGTTCACAACACCCTCTTGGTCAAAACACACAAAATGTAGTAAAAGAGGGTTTTTAAGGATAAGAAGGGTTCAAAATAAGGGGGTTAAGGCCTCAGAAATATTATAAAAAAATGAGAAAATTTGGGACTCAACATCTCCCCCACACTAATCTCCTTGCATGTCCTTATGCAAGAAAAAATGTTCCTCTAGGAAGAAAATTCAGTCCTTTTTCTGGGCCACAGCTACTGTAGCAAGATGGTCTAGGTGTTTGCTGCTAGATTTTGCTTTCTGTACCTTTTTCCAATACTCTTCATTCTTCTTCTACAAGTGACCAATCTGAACTTGATGTTTCTTCATAATACGACAGGCCTTTTGATGTTTTCGCTTTCCATTCTTACACCTCTTTCTGCAATCGCAAGCTATTCTCCTTCAAGTTTTTATTTTTTTTGTTCAGAGCACCCATTCAGAAACGGTGAGCTCATTAATTCCTTAGAGGTCCCCTCATCATCACGCTGTCCCTAGGAGACCTGCGACAAACTTGGTTCCTTAGTCTTGATGGGTTGTTCCCTTTCCTCTGTAGGTTCTATAATCACCAGCTTTGCGACCAGGATCCTCGTAAATCATTTAGCATGCCCGAGGGTGCCCTTTCGGCTTTGGGTTTCACCCAATAGTTTCCCCTATTACTAAAACTAGGCGGAAATAATTCGAACCCAATGAAAACAAGAAGGTTTAATTAGGAAATACTTGGGAGTAATGGGCAACTTTGAGTTATGGGGGAACGTGATCATGATTGTCATCATGATCCATTCTTCCAGATAAACATTGGGAAGATAACATCGTGCAAATCAGAATAATAGGCAGGAATGGGAATTTGTGTAAGATACCAATGGTCAAGGCCATCTTTTCTGTGAAGGTAGCCATGACTTAAATTCATGCAAATTTAAAATTTTTTGTACCATTACTTTTCTTACCCTAAGTATTCTGATGTCAAAACATACCTTCGATCTTACCTTACAATTGTCAATACATTTGATGATGCCTGTACTTACTTTGAAATTATGAACCACTTTGAAATCATATTAAATGAAAGATCATATAGATACGTGGCCTCAAATAACAATGATGATAATTAGTACTTTCCAGATTCTGTAGAATATGCTTTGCTTGAAATTCGTTCTTTAGGAAATAATTGTTTTTGCTGCGGAAATGCTACTGCTGGAATGTTCTGCAGGAAGTCCATCTACAAGAAACCATATTCTCCCCCTCTTGTACAATTCACTACACACGAATAAATGTGCTGAGGTCAAATGTGTAGTGGACTCGCTGGATTACCAACCATTAAGGTCAACTGTTAACCAACGCGAGGCCCATCACCGATGATGAGAGCGAGGACCAAGGTACATATGATGCATCCTTTCAGGTGTGAATGTATGAGCTGTTGTCGAACCCCCTGTAGGATCCAATAGTCAAGGAGCCATAATGAATCCCCATTGCTACTGACAAGATAGCCTATCATTAAGGTATACAAGCTTCAAGGCATCACCAATTCTCTAATCTTGAAACCCAGATAATTTGTTGATGTCGATGGGCCAAGATCATTGGAAGGAGGGCCTTAATAAATCCCACATCAGTCCAACACGAGAAAATAAAAAATTGTATTGAATTTTTTTTTTTATTCTAAGGATCTAGAAGGATCTACTGACCTGTTATTTTAACGAGCCCATGACAGTCCATGCTCACCAGATTTCAATTTTAGAGAGTTTGAAATACTGAAAAGGAAGACTCCAAGGGGGCTCTTTTTTCGTAATTAGTCCATTGGACCTAGAAAAGGGAATAAACTTGTACCAAATAGACGTTCCTCTCACGGTTACGTTCCTCTCACGGTTTAATGAGAACAAGAAGGAACAAAGTAAGCTCAATTTATTGCAGTAGAAAATCAAGAAGAGGTAGTGAAAGGAATGACCCCCTTTCCCACCATTTCTAGCTCTTTTTTCTTCAAAATCACTTCAATTTCTACTGGGTCAAATTTGATTCCTGCAACAGAAACATGATGATCCAAGAAAATGCCTTCAGTCATGATTTTAAAACATTTCTCACTACTTAATGAAATATTAGTCTCTCTACATCTTTGCAAAACCTTCCTAAGATTAAGTAAAGCCTCTTCAAAAGTATCACCCACCACTGTAAAATCATCCATATAAACCTCTATGCAATCATATAAAAGATCAGAGAAGATACCAAGTATCATATCCGTATCTGCATATTCCCAAGAAAATGTGTTTGAAAAATCTTTCAATATCTGAGTTAATCGATTTTCCTGTTCATAAGTTAGGGCAGAATTGATAATTAAAGTTTTTCCAGGAAAGATCTCAATTACCTTGCTTCCACCTTCAGTCGTTGATTCTGTAGGAAATATAGATAGGAGGGATGAATTTAATTCGGTTGCTGTACTATGGTCTTGGAAGTTATGCTCAACAATGACATTTATCTCATGAATTGACTGCCCCTCTAAGTGCTGGGAAAAATCAAGGTTTGAAATAGAGCACTTAATTAAATTATCCCCATTGTTTTATTTATAGCCCATAGCTTGGGTTATTGTCAAAATTGGTTGAATAATTTCTGAATCAAGTTCTTCCTCAACTCAATGAATCTTTTCTGATTTCAAGAGGGGTTTAGCAGGTGGATATCGATTGATGTGCTTAATTTCAGCCTCATGAGTGATGGTCAAGTTTCCCAACCCACAATTAATGAAGGCATCCGTTGTAGCCAACCAAGGCCTCCTCAAGATTAAAGGGTGCCTCCCTAAATTAGTCCTAGGTTGAAGAACACCAAGGTCTACATATTTTCCAATGGAAAATCTGGTAGACACAAGGCTTACAATTTTCCCACCTACTTGAATTGTAGATGGTTCTTGTGATCTTAGAATGTTTTGTTCTGCTATTTCTTGTACATTTTCTGTTTTAGGTGTATCAGGGGTTTCTTCCTCTATAATCTCTTCAATCTTTTCTGGTTGGGTCACCACTTTTCCTAACCTTAGTTCAATTTCCTGCAGAGACGCATGAAACTCCTGCAACAAAGGTACAAAAATTTCCTGCAAAGGCTGAGGTGCAATGCAATAGGTAGGATAAGTGGGATAAATGGCCATTCCAATATTGTGAGTAGATTGGATGGCTTTATTATTGAGATTGAATACTGGCTGGGTAGGAAGTTGTTGCTGTACCATTTGTTGTAAATGAAAGTTTTGAGGGGAATAATTTGGTGCAGCAGGGTAAGGGAAATTCCCCTACTGAGGCCAGGGCTGCCAAGGCATTGGAATGTTCCACATTTGATTCTGGGCATAAGGAAATTGAAAATTTTGTTGTAACATACCTACAGGATGTGTTTTCCATGGCCTTTGAGGTGCCATTGCAAATTCTGAATGAGCAACAACAGAGGATTTTCTGGCAAAAGAAGTTGTTGTGGGAGTATTAGTCCACTTAGGATCAACTATCAAACCCTACTCAGAGTTGTAACCCCTTGTTGGATTCCTCTATCTCCTTTGCCTTGTTCTTTTACGAACTTCCTCTTCCTTACCAATTTATTAGTGGACGAAGTGGTGCTCACATCACCACTAAAAATATTTGAAAATATTGGACCCTATTCATATATTATGCAGAACATTTAAAAACTTCTACTTACCAAACAATTAGGATGTGGGTTTGGCGAATTCTGATCTCCGCAGGTGCATAGGCCTTACCCCATGTCTTACCACTTCAACTACCCTAGCCCTGAAAAATCAAACAAAAGAAACCATACTAAAACACTTATAGTATCATCCCTTAGCACCTCCCCGATAACAATGCCAAAATGTTGGGAAAATTATAGACTTATAATTTGACAGACATAAATTATCAACCAGGGGTAGGTAAGCTTGTGATATGCTGTGCAAAATATATGCAGGCTAATACTGTAAGTGTTTGTTTAGATAAAATCACACACACACCTTCAAGAACTCTTTTCCTCATCAACACTTAGCAGCAAAGGCTATGGAGTAGATAATTCATCTCTCTACAACACCTAGAATTGTTGATGCAGATCAAGAAAAGATACAAACCCAAACAACAACAATTAACTCAATTCACACTTTGCATAACAGAAATGAAATCATATTCAACCATTCCAAATCATTCATCAAATAAGCTCACATTAAACCATCATTCATAAGTTGTTACGATTTAGAAAAGAGAAATGTAGACTGTGTGCTAATTCTATTAATGCATAACAAAAATAAATAAGAATAAAACAAATCTGCAGCTACAGGAGTTGTGAGTAAAGGGGTCCCTCCCTTACTCACAACCCCTTCAAATACGAAAGGAGTTACTCATTGAAATTCAACAGAACATCAAGTATTATATTAATATGGAAAATATACAGTAATAAATGTCTAATATATTCAATCTGTCCTTCCTCTCTCCATATCCTCTCTCCTCCCACTCCTAATAAACATAAAGGTATTTTATACAAATACATGGGCATAACTTGCCTCTAATTAAAAAATCTAACACCCTACAACTACTGACTAACAACACCTAATAAAGATAACTAAAATAAGAATGATGAGTTCAATCCATGACTGAAATCATGGATCGAACAGATTTCGTGAAGCTGTTGGAACTGCCTCTTAATACAACCATCTGAAAAAGGAATGAAGGTCTGGGTAGTTTCAATGGCAGTTCTGAGGTGACCAATAGGACAACATCCATATTAGTGACTTTCTCAACAAAACCCACGTCTTCGTTCTCCTCGAGGCTGACTGGAACATTCTCAACCATGCATATCACTGCAGGAAATTGGGGCGGTTACGAGAAATCTCCACGTCTACAAGAAATCAGCGAAATTTGTAGGAAATTGCGAAGTAGCTATAGGAAATTGTGGCGGGTATAAGAAATCTCCGTGTCTACAGGAAATCGATGAATTTGTAGGAAATTGCGGAGTAGTTGCAGGAATCTTAGAACTGCTTCAAAAAATGGTTGATCTGCACAAGATGTGGTCATATCCTTTGATATTGCAGGTGATTCGATTAGATAAAATTTTAGCTTTGAAAATACTTAGGAATTAAATTAAAATGATACATTTTAAAATAATTTGCATTCTTTTAATTTCACAATACCCTCTTGGTCAAAACACACAAAATGTAGTAAAAGAGGGTTTTTAAGGATAAGAAGGGTTCAACATAATGGGGTTAAGGCCTCAGAAATATTATAAAAAATGATAAAAATTGGGACTCAACAACCATCCTCATTGATGTAGGCTTTTTATTTTCCTAAAAAGTCCTCTTTTCACCACTATCACCCACACACTCAATGGCCTTGTCGAAGCAATCCAATTTGTCTCTATGAAGGTATAGCCAATCCATGCCCAAAAGCATACTATACGATCCCAATGGTAATACATTCAAATGTGTTGCTATAGGCATAACATTTAAATCAAATACACAAGCTCTCACCCAAAGGTGAACTCTCTTCTTTGTACTCGTAGCCAACTGTACCAACCAAGATTCTGCATGCACTTCTTTTCTCAAACCACACTTATCCACCAGGTCAGGATTAACATAACTATAGTTAGATCCAGGATCAATCAAAATAGAAACAAAATCATCACAAAGCTTACCATCCATCTCAAAGATCGATGCCTGATGATCTGCCTACCTTTTTTCCACAACTACATAGATCCAAGGAATAATATGACCAACATCACCAATTGTATGCACCTCCTGAGCATTGTAGATCTAAGGTCAACCACCTCTCTGATATTGTGGACAATCTATTAGGTCCCTATAATACTAGTGTATTCCCTTATTATTATTGTCATTGTAGCCCCTTATTGTTATTGTTGTGCCCATGTTGTCCCCATATTTTTATTATTGTGCCCCATATAAGCCCACTATTGTTATTGTTGTGCCCTTACATTATTATTGTTATGTCGGCTCTAATTATATTGTGACCCCTTAAACTCCTATATATAGAAAGGAGGTATTGTCATTTGTATCATCCAAGAATTGTTCATTTGTGTAATGTAAAGGAGCTTTCCCCATCGAAGAGGTTGACTTTGAATTCGTTGATCTATCTTTTCTTATATTTTGTGAGCTGGTTGCATAACAGTTGATATCAGAGCTTTGGATTCTAGGGTTTCACTTCTTCAAACAGGTCATTGAGGATATTTGCCTATAATTTTTTTTTTTTACGACATTTCAAAAGCAGAAATTAAAACCCATTTGAGCATAAACCTTGATGAACCCCAGGTATGAATTTCAGATCTTGTCTTTGTATATTTTCGGAGATATGATCCAAGGAAGTTAGGGTTTTCACATGCTCCCGAATTATATCTCAAACAGGCGATTTGGGGAAAATCATCATAACTTTCTCTCTGAGCATCAGTTTGAAATTTCATAAAAATGTAAAGAGAGAGGACAGACTGTAGTTTTTTGTTTATCATTTTCAAGTTCGAAGGTCAAAACAGTGACACGTGACATGTGGTACAAGTTCGCTCTATTGAACCAATCTATAATCATGTCATCATGGGAGATTTGGAATAACTATTTGTTGGAGAATACAATATTGATTATACTTGTGGGGTTGGAACACAGACTCAGAGGGATACCACAGGATGCGATTTCAGACCTTAGAGATTCGTAATTACAAGGATACAATAGACTCAATATTGAGCTCCTACAAAGCCAAAAAAAGTGTAATCTTTTTAAAATTTTGCATAAGTTTGGTTTGAAAAATTACTTTGAAGGAATTCAAAGGAGTCACATAGTAAAGCATAGTTATCATTAATTGATGCCCCAAAGAAAGAAAATGGAAACACCTAGTAAGAAACCTGAAATCTCTACCATGGCTTATGAAGAAGAGGAAGAAATGAAACATGATATATCAAAATTATGAGACCAAGTGCAACAAATTTCACTCTCACAAAAAGCAATAGAAGCTAAGATGGAAGGTTTAAAGAAAGGCATCTAAGCTAAGATGAATGGCGTGGAATCTAAGATGGATGGCATGTGTTAGCGCTTGAAATTTCACCTCAGGATGAGAAAGGTAAACCTCAAGGCAACATCAAACCATTTAGCCTCGTAGCTAGCCCTACGGGGCAGGAGAAGGCTCTCTCCGGTCTATCTCGTAAAATCTCTAATAGATGAGATGACCAATAAGGTAACACTGATATTAGGCTAGTAAACTGATCAAAGAGTTTGATTTGGGGTTTTTGGGTTTTTGGTGGCAATTTGAGGAGAGGGCAATTTTGGGTGCGGGGATTGGACACAGTTTCTGCAGGGGGTTCCTTGGGGCGAGGTAGGAGACAGTGTTGATGCCTTTAACTGAGGTGGATGGTCAGGAGAGAGCAAAAAATAACTTTGAATTCTCTTTAGACAGAAGAAAACATTGAAATTAAACAAACTTAAAAGCAGAGCATGGCAAGCATGAATTCTTACTTTAACACTTCATTTGTTTAATGTGCAGATGTAAAAGAAAGGAAATGAATCACATAAAAAGCTTACAAGTACATTGAGAAACACACCATCAACACATGAGTCCACAAGAATCCCAAAGAGGAATGCAAAACCCTGGTCTTCCTTAGCCAAAAATTGCAGAGATACAGTGAATAATACAATGATAGCTTCTCCCTCAAGAGTCCAACCTTCCAACCCCTGAAAATGATTGAGAAAATACATAATATAGGAAAGCCAACCTCTTCCCTTGCCTCTAGGGGTCGAGCTCATCCTTCTAGGAGCTGTTTCAACCAATTCTAAACTGAGCACTGAAAACTAGGCAGTCAAAACAACTTGCCTCTATAAACTAGGAAACCAATTCATTCATTTAATTTTCACCTATTTCATGAATGAATCTTCTAGAAGAGATACAGGAGTGTAAAAGTGTCAAAAAATTACATTATTTACATCAAGGAGGATAACAATCCACTCCAAAAAGTCAAACATGGTCAAATCTGCGTTTTTCTGAGTTGTACAGTGCATTTTGGAAAAGTTTGCTTAACGGGTCGCGCGCCCCTGCCTGACGAGTCGCGCGCCTTTGGAGCCACTTTTGGGGCACTTGCAGGTGTCAAAATTTGGCAAGAGTAGGCTTGTTGGAAAGGTATATGAGTCTAATTTCCAACCCAACTGGAATTTTTGAATTTGGAGTTCATTTGCCCTGTCAAAAATCAAATCTCCCAAGACTGCTTTCTGCAGTTCAAAAAAGTGGCAGAAAGTCATTTTTTGCTAGTTTTTTGACTTTCTGGAGGCCCAAAACTTCACCAAATCTCAAGTCCATCCATGAGAATGTGTAACTTTGCATGAAAAATCTGGAAATCCTGAGTTTTTTTCAAATGGAGTTGCCATGATGAAGGGTCGCGTGGGGGGTGAGACCTGTTAATGGGAAAAACCTGCAAATTGCCTGAAAATGCCAAAATTCACCCAAAATTCTCTAAATTTCTTGGGATTTGTGTTGTGGCTAGGCTATTTAGTGCCTTGGTCCTTCAGTGAGGCCTCGGCCAAGATATGGAGGGGATCGGGCCTTTTTCTTCGTTTTTGTGCCTTGGCCAACCTCCTTGGATCTGGCGATTTCAATTTTGACATTTCTCTAAAACCATGACACCTGTGAAAAAAGTGAAGGAGGTTTTTCTTCTTTTGCATGTTATGGACAAAAACCTCTCCCAGTTTTCCAAAATTCATCTTTTATTGCTCTGAAACATCATTTGAGTGAAACTTGCCCCGATGTGTGAAACAAGGAATTTTGTCGAAATGAAGCGAAATGAAGGGGATAAGGGGCTTTTAAATTGTTGGGGAAATTTTTGGAAGTGGGGAGGGATGTTAGGAAGCAGGGGAAAGTGGAATCTCAGAGATTGAGTGAGGTGAAGGGGTCCAAAAGGGAAAAACACAGGCCCAACCTAGAAAATTGCCAGGTTGTAGGGTTTGTACAAAAATGAAGAATTTGGGGATCTCAGTGATGGGAAGTGTTTGATAAGGTACTTTAAGGATAGGGGAAGGTGTATGAACATCAAGAAACAAGTTTTTCTGGTGATTTGGCCGCCCAAGAGAAATTACCTCGAAAACCCTAGGAGAAATTACCTCCAAGACTCACTGAAATGACAAAATTTGACCTTGACACTTCAAAATCACTTTGTAAGAGCACGTTTGATCACTGGAGGAAGGCTGGAAAGACTGACACTAACAGCATGGAAGCTAATATGGATGGTATAGAAGCAAAACTTAAAGGCAACATGGAAGATTTGAAGATAGATTTGACAAAGTTGCTACAAGAAATGCTTACTAATGGCGAAAGGGTAGTAAAGGAAACTCATGATGAGAACACTTTTTTTTTTAATATTGATTTCATAGACTCTAACGTTGGATTGAAGACCCAGCATGTTCCAAAGATCGATATGAGGAAGTTTGATGGCAAGGATGCCATAACATGGATACTACATATGGAGCAATATTTTGATCTCCATAATGTGAAAAACACACAAAAGTTATGCATTGAAAATTTATATTTGGAACCCAATCAGTTTGTATGGTATCAATGGCTTTGCTCTCATAAACAAATTTTCACTTGAGAAATTTTACGGAAGAAATGATAGCACATTATGAGGATAGAAAAAGCAACACTTTTTTAGCTAATTGATAAATCTCAAACAAAAGGGTTCAATGGTGGAGCACATTGAGGACTTTCAAAAATTGAATATATGGGTAAAATATATTCTAGAGGAGCATAGGTTTGATGTGTTCATAGGGACATTAAAGGATACCATCCAATATGAGGTTCACCTTTGGGAACCTAATTCATTAGAGAAGGCATTCAGGTTGGCAAGCAAAATTGAAAGAAAAATTATGGGAATAAGGAAGCCTACCACTCACAACTATAAAGATGGAAGTTTTGTTTCCCCTAACCTTCCACAACCTACAAGGTTGACACCACAAAAATTGGAAGAAAAAAGAGCAAAAGGGCTTTGTTACAGTTGTGATAGCAAAGGTCATAAGTGCGCGGAGAAGAAATTATTTTACTTAGATTGTGAAGAGGAGGAAGAAAAGGAACAAGAAACATCAAAAGAAGAGGATATACACTAGGAACAAACCCTAGAGAAAGAAGAAATGAATTCGACCATATCTTGTAATGCATTGGCTAGAATTACCATTCGAACTCTCAATATAGAAGGACATATCAAGAAGAAAAAGGTAATAGTGTTGATTGATTCAGGAAATACCCATAATTTTATACATTGTAAGATAACCAAGGAATTGAATTGCTTCCTATATCCAACACCAGAGTGTCAAGTGATGGTTGCAAATGGAGGAACCATAAATTGCTCTAGAAAGTGCCATAATATCAAGCTATTTATGGGAGGATATGTACTGAATAGTCCAATGCTTTTCATTCCAATGGGTGGTGGTGATGTTGTACTATGAGTCTAATGGCTACAATCTTTGGGTACGATAGCTTTTAATTTTAAAGAACTTTTCTTAAATGTTTTTTTCGGAAGGAAAGGAAGTTGAAGTAAGGGGTATTGCAGGGAAACCGGGAAATATAATCAGATCTAACGACATGAAAAATCTTCTAAAGAAATAACAATGAGGCGTAATTGCACAATTATGTTCGCTAGAGGTTCCCACATCGAAATCCTCTATTTCTACAGATCTCCAAAAATTCTTGGACAATCATTCCAAGGTATTTGAGACTCCCAAAGGCCTCCCACCTATTTTTGATCATGATCATGTTATTCATTTGATTATAGGAATTGTTCCTCCAAACATCAGGTCCTATAGATATCCCTATGCCCAAAAGGATGAAATCGAACGTATGGTTGCATAAATGCTAGAGGCTGGTATAATTCAACCTAGTCAAAATTCTTTCTCTGCTCCAGTAGTATTGGCACACAAGAAGGATGGATCATTGCACATGTGTTCGGATTATAGGGAGCTCAACAAGCTCACTATTAAAGATAAATTTCCCAATCATGTCATTGATGAATTATTGGATGAATTGCATGGATCAATTTACGTCACCAAGTTGGATCTTCGTTTAGGATATCATCAAATCATAATGAAGAGTGAAGACACTCTGAAAACAACATTTAGAACTCATGAGGGTCATTATGAATTTTTGGTCATGCCTTTTGGCCTTTCTAATGCACCTACATTTCCAGGTTTGATGAATTCCATTTTCATACCCTTAGAAAATTTGTGTTAGTATTTTTTGATGATATACTAATATACAACAAGCCTTGGAAGGATCATGTTCAACATGTTGATAGGGTGCTCAAACTATTGGAGGAGAAACAATTATATGTAAAAACCTCCAAATGTTTCTTTGGATTACAAGAGGTGGAATATCTGGGTCATATTGTTTCTCATGTAGGTGTTAAGGTAGACCATAGAAAAATTAAATCCATTAAGGAATGGAAAATCTCCACATCCATAAAGCTTCTGCGAGGATTTATTGGGTTGACAGGGTATTATCACAAGTTATTTAAGAATTATGGGAGAATAGTAACACCTCTAACAACATTATTGAAGAAAGATACATTTTATTGGACTGCAGAAGCACGAATGCCTTTGAACATCTTAAAGAGGCAATGTGCCAAGAACCGGTCTTAGCTATGCCAGACTTCACAAAAACCTTTATTGTGGAATGCGATGCCTCAGGAAATGGAATTGGTGCTGTTTTAATGCAAGAAGAAAGACCCATTGCTTTCGAAAGTCGTCTAATCAAAGGAAAGCATTTACACAAAGCTATTTATGAGAAGGAAATGTTGGCAATACTATATGCACTTAAGAAATGGTGACCTTACCTAATGGGAAGACACTTCAAGGTAAAAACGGATCATGAGTCTTAAATACTTTTTAGAACAAAGATTATCTTCAGAAGAGCAGCATAAATGGGTCACAAAGATGTTGGGTAATGACTTTGAAATCATCTACAAAAAAGGGAAACAAAATGTTGTTGCAGATGCACTCTCAAGAAAGGATGAGGATGTGGAAGCATTGCTTTGTGCCATTTCTATTATCCAACCAGATTGGATAAAAGAAGCAAGGGATGAATGGAAGACTGATGAAGAATTGTGGGCACTCATTCAAAAGTTACAACAAGATCCCAGTACATCTGATACATTTAGCTAGAAAAATGATTCATTATGGTACAAATATCGCTTATACCTCTGTAAGAATTCCCAAACCAAACAAAAGATTCTTATGGAATTTCACACCTCTCCCTTAGGAGGGTACTCAAGATTTTTAAAAACTTACCATAGGGTTAAGAAGGAATTTTTTTGGGATGGCTTTAAATCTGGTATTCAAAAGTTTGTGGCAGAATGTTTGGTTTGCCAACAAAATAAATTTGAAACAGTTAATATCCCAGTTCTATTACAACCTTTATCCATTCCAAGTCAACGTTGGGAGGAGGTTTCAGTGGATTTTATCATAGGTTTACCCAAGTCTGAAGGAAAAAGTGTCATCATGGTGGTAGTTGATAGAATTACCAAGTATGCACACTTTTGTGCATTATCTCATCCCTTTAAAGCCAATACAGTTTCTACTGCATTTATGGAAACAATTGAAAAGCTACATGGAAACCCAAAGATTATTGTAAGCAACAAAGATCCCATTTTTATTGGAAATTTTTGGACATAATTATTTTCTTGTCTGGCTACTCAATTAGCTCATAACTCATCTTATCATTCTCAATCTGATGGGAAAACTGAGATAGTGAACAAATGTTTGGAAGGATATCTTCGTTGATTTGTATCTGATAAACAGACACAATGGGTCAAATGGTTGCCTCTGGCTGAATGGTGGTATGACACTTCCTTCCATACTGCAAAAAAATGACCCTATTTATGGAACTTTATAGATATCATCCATCATCCATCACATCATATTTAAGAGAAAATTCTAAGGTTCAAGCATTGGAAGATCACATCGAGCATCAACAACAAGTTCTCCAACTCTTAAAGGATAATCTCACTTTGGAAAAGAATAGAATGAAACAATAGGTAGATCAACATCACAGCGAAAGAAGTTTTAATGTAGCTGATTGGGTATTTCTACGGCTACAACCATACAAAAAAATGTCCCTTAAGCAAGCTAAGAAGGATAATAAACTATAACCAAAGTAGTATGGTCCGTACAAGGTATTGCAAAATATTGTTACTACGGCATACGAATTGGAGCTTCATGTAGCTTCTTGAGTGCACCAAGTTTTCCATGTTTCATGCTTAAAGAAGTTTATAGGTGACGAGCTCCCAGTTCAAACAATATTTTAAGAACTTGAGGAGGAAGGAAAAATCATATTGGAACCTGAAGAAGTCACAGAAACAAGAAATCGATCAATTTCAGAGTATCTCATCAAGTGGAAGAACTTACTCGCTGAAGATTCCACATGGGAGGACGAGAATTTTATACAAAATCATCCAAAACTACTCAAGCGTTGAGGACAACACTTTTCTGAAGGAGAGGGGCATGTTAGCTCCCTATAATACTAGTGTACTCCCTTATTATTATTGTCATTGTAGCCCCTTATTGTTATTTTTGTGACCATTTTGTCCCCATATTGTTAGTATTGTGCCCCATAGAAGCCCACTACTGTTATTGTTGTGCCCTTTCATCATTATTGTTATGTCGACTTTGATTATATAGTGAACCCTTAGACTCCTATATATAGAAAGGAGGTCTTGCCATTTGTATCATCCAAGAATTGTTCATTTGTGTAATGTAAAGGAGGTTTCCCCCTCGAAGAGGCTGATTTTGAAGTCGTTGATCTATCTTTTCTTCTATTTTATGAGTTGGTTGCATAACACAATCCCTCTTACAATGATCCTTACCACATATCCAAAACTATTATAACACCATTTACCACCCTTGGTAGATTTGTTATAGCACCATTTACAACATATCTAAAGCATGTGTACACGCAGGTCAGTCTACACCCAACTCGCATATATGTGTTAAAACATTAAAAAATATTTAATCTCCCTTAACTTGGGCGGGGTTTACGGGTTTGAATAGATACCCACCTACTATAGCCTATGGCCCAACTGTTTCTCAATTGAAAAAACTAATTTGGAGAAGAATAAATACATCTCCATGGGAAGGCCTAAAGGGAGGAGGAATGATTAGATATTGGTATTATAGTCGATTACATCCCTGATAAATTCTGAAGATATCCTTGTGCCTTCTTGTTACACATCATTTTGTCACTGTCCCTGTACTCCCCATTCCTTGATCCTGGAGGACCTCTACAGTGACCCCCATGTGTTTCCTTGCCATGAAGAACATGTCCTTACGCCCTCTTCATCTACAGAACATTTCCCTCTTACATCATTTCCCAAGAATATTCCTTCAAACTCAGTTTTCAAGACCGACGCTATCCCTCAGTTTCTTCCCTGTGCTGATCTGCAGAGTCTAACACTGAGCCTAGCATCGAATGGTGCTGGTAATCCATTCATGACCTGCGCCGACCCTCTTTTGGAATTTTTTTAAAAATGGAGTCAAAGCTTCCAGGTCTAGAAGCTTCTTGAATGAAAGTCTAGCAAATGGTTGGGCAAGATAGAGCCGACAGAGACTGTTTGGACTCGTTTACCCTATTAAAATGGAACAAACCAATAGGGATAAGGCCTCTCCCATCATAAGAGGATCCATTTCCCCTCTATCAAAGCTATATAAACTCATTTTCCAACCTCAGTGAGCTAATGAGAGGGCTGGAGTAATCTGCAAATCTTGATAGCCATCTTGAGAGCCTTAGCCTTCTAGTTTGTGTTTGTGAAGGGAGAATAAGCTTGTGGTTTTGTTTGGTTTGGAGAAAAGAGGAAGAAGCCTTAAAATTCCGTTGTTTTGAGGGTGAATCATGAGATTTTAACAGTGGTGGTGGAACCCAGGCACGTCGAAGGAGACCTGCAACGCTAAGGTTAAGGTTGTACTTTCATTTTTGTCATAATAATACAATTGATATTTTGTTTCCTATATTAATTGCATATGTTTGTTGGTAGCTTAAGACTCCTTAGCCACTTAAGTAGATTGAATATTTTGTATGCTATCATGTGTGCTTTTGTTTCTTGTCTCATTTTTTTGGGTGCTTGATTGACACTAAGGAGCTGATCGCTGGAGCAAAGGCACAAGGACTTCATCAAATAAGGATTAGCAATACAAGAGGTAGGATCTTAACAATCCTCAATCTAAGGGAACTTATATTAGATTGTCTTGTTTGTGGCTAGACCCTCTCCCCTGGGCTAAAGGGGTTGTCTATGTTCGTAGAGAGAATCTTTCTACTATTTTTCTGGAAGGTACCCTACTTATTTTTTATCACAAGCTTGAAGGGGATAGCATATGATTGTAATGTAATTCCATCCTTCAGATAGATATGACCTAGTAAGATTAACGATCCCTAGGAAGGAGAAGCTCGTTTCCGTCATGTTGACGAATCCAATGTCATTTAAAGTTTAACGAGTTCGACAAAGGGAAAACTTGGTATCTCTTTCATGTTTAGAGAGTTTGAAAAGGACATGGAAAAGAAAACTCCAAAAGCTCCCTTTTCGTAAAGTTGTCTCTCAAGCCCGAAAAGGTAGAAAACAATACTCGAAAGAACCTCTTGGCCATGTCAACTAAGGAGTACCTTTTTCATAAATAGTTTATCCCAGCCCGAAAAAGGGGTAAATGTATACTGGGTAAATAGTGTTTCGAAATCATTTACGAGGTCAAAATGACAAGAACTCGAACAATTTTTGTGTTTTGAGAGTCAGAAAAGGGCTTAAAGCAGACTCCCCATTTTTATTTTCTTTAACGAGTCAAAAAGGGAAAAATACTCAACAATATTTTCATTTTAGTTTTCTATGAGTCAGAAAAGAGCTTAAATACGACTCCATTTTCGTATCACCATCGACAAACCATCACCTGTCGTTGCACAAGAATAAAATGCATTATCCATTTCTAAGGAAAAATGGCAAAAATACTTTTTTATAACCCTAAAACAGAGTGAAAAGCTTATAAAAAGGGAAAAATGTAGAACATTTTTACCATTTACCCTATTTACCTCATTTGGAGCAATTTTTACCCACTTGTTCCCTAAATCTTCAGGAGTGGATTTTTGTGGATCTGTTAGATACCTATACCAATAGGTTTCATATTTCATGATTGGCAAATAAAGTTCCAAATATGATCTGCTTTGGTGATGCAAAGATCCCATATTTCCAAGAGAATGCAATATGTGTACATAGCTTGATGTTGACTGAATTTTGGATGGATGGTCCAACAGCCTAATCTGGATAATGCCATGTTTCAATTTCTTGTCATAAGAATAGAGAAAGAAGCCTGTCCAAACTGCTTAATCTTGGCAGGCCAGTAGTTAGGTAGAGAATTAAGGTTCCCAACTGTTTAATCTGGGGCCTTGGAGGTAATAAGGTTAGTTGTAGATAGAAAAGCAAAGAAAAAGGCAAAAAGAAAAGAAAAGAACAATTGAGGGTTTGCTAGTCCAAGTGCACCCTCTATGAAGAAACAAAAATGCTAGGAAAGTAGATGGGTAGGTAGATGGGGTTGCAGAAGTGTCAACTCTTTTCAATTTTGTTGGTCTAAAGCAAGAAAAATTCATTGGATAGAGAAGCTCCTCTTCTCTATCAATTTTGCAACATCACCATGGAGCATGTCTAACTTCCCAAGTTTCCCTATCTGAAAATCTTGCTAACATCCTATGTTTACTTGTATATATGCCATTTCCACATTTCTTGTGCAAAAATCTTTTCATTTTGATCTACTCTCTGAACTAAATTAATTTCATCTGAAGCTTAGTGTTTTACCCCCCTCATCCACCTTTTCCACTCATACTAACTACTAATCTATCACTATTTAACTCCCTATTCCCCCTATTCCCCCTATTACTATGTAAATTATGCAAAAAAAAACCAAAAAATCTACATATTCCCTTCCCCGAGCATTATAGCTCTATGATTGGCTTTAAATGTTTTCAAGCACTAAAACATTGAGCGCGACCCAAAGAGCGCTGAAAAATTAATCTTGGGATTAATCCGAGATCTGCTTGGATTAATAACCTAAACCCTCTTTGTAAATAAACCTGTGCAAAATCCCTTTTTAACACGTAACTCTGTAAAAACCATAAAAACCCACTTTTTATAATGTTCCGCCGGGCACATATTTCAGAAAATAATATTATTTTATTATCCCCGCCCTTCCGTATCGTCCGGCCAACTCTGCCTCCCGCCAGCCGTCGGATCTGGGCTTTCCCATCCGACGGCCCTTATCAATTTCGGCGCGGCCCCGATGTACTGCCGTTAGCTTCCGAAAAATGACGTCCGCTGACGTACACACGGGGGCACGCGTCGCCATATTACTGGATCGGGCCAGCCTCTGACAATCCCGCTTCCGTATGAATAGCGGTGCGATATAAAACTGCTTACCACTCCTGGTTTTCCGCTGATCGGTCATGCCAACGTCACGCCACCTCACCGCCGCATCAGCACCCCCGCCCGCCATCGCTCCGAGCTGTCACGCCACCTATGCAGTCCCCGTGGACCACTCACAGGTCGCCACGTCACCGGATGATGTCATGCTGACGTCACCCGACCGTGACCCCACCTGATGATGTCATGCTGACGCCATCCAAATTTTCGCGCCAACGCCAAAAAGTCCATATTTGGCCGAATTTTTCCATTTTTGCGCATTTTTCTGTGTTTTTCTGCTCTGCCTCCTACATGTATTTTCATGTCCTTTGCTGTCGCACCTTGCCAAGACCATTCAGAGCTGTTGCCGCCCAGAATTCGACTGCAACCAAGCTCAAATACCGCCATTAAACCAGGTATTTGTCAATTCCCCAATTGCGCGCTCTGTTTCGTCCTGCATTGTTAAAAAACCATTAGAATTAACCATTTTCCCTGGAGAAATAGGCCTGCTACACCTTAAAACCAATTCCATCAGTTTTTAACCGGCCAATTGTGCCCAATTACACCCGTGTTGCTCTGAAACAGGCTGTAATTTAGCAAATTACTTAACCTACCGCGCAGGACGGTATTTCTCCCAAAAATAGTCGAAATTTAACCCAAATTCGCTTGTAAGACATGGATACACCAGTAGCACCTGTTGCCCTGAATATTGCTCCATTGAATGCCCCTCAGAGAGAGTTGGAGTGGAAACCATTAGCAGATAAAGATTACCAAATATCAGAGGAAATTCTAATGAATAACGAGTATCACATTCACTTGCTAAATGAATTCAAAATTAAGCATAATAGTGGAATTGATATATTGGGCATTTGGGACTCTTTCCTCCCCATCTTCAAGCTCCCTCAGGTCAATGTGTTTCTTGACCTAATCCACCGGTGTGCTGCCTGCTATGACCCCACTCAGAGGGCTGTGCTTGACCCTTCAGGCTCAGTTGTTTTTTATGTCACCCCTGCAGCCATTAGAGAGATGCTAAACTTCAAAACTAATTAGTTCCTTTATCAATGATGGATCTGATAAAACAGGGAGTTAAACTGACAGATGCTCAAATCACCAAGATAAATCAATTGTTCATTAATTCAACCTCTGAGACCATGAAGTACCCTCCCATCCATTATGTATACCTAAATCAATTGGGCACAGACCTTGCAGACATGATTAGTCCCATATTGGGCTATAATTCAATAGAAATTATTGATGAAACTGTGCTGGTGATAATGGCCATGTTTTCCCCTGGTAAGCCCCCAATCTGTTATGACTATGCCACTTACATCTCCAATAAAATACATGAGCAATTGATAGACTTGGAAAGAGAAAGGGTGTTCAGATACACCTCCTATATCTATCATTTAATCCTATACTATCAGCATGAGAAATTTCCTTTTTCTGTGAAAAGAATGGATGCACAAGGCAATCCAAGGTCAGTGGTCTATTGGTCCTCTGTTTTCCACGATAGGTCTTGTTCCCCTTACACTTATTGTGAGTTTATAGACCTCTTCATCCACCCAGCCATGTCTCTGCTTCTGAGCTCACCTCCTCCAAGACTAACTGATGAGATGCAGAGAATTCTTCAGTTGTCCAAGGTATACAGCATTGGGGATTGGTATTTTTACCAAAACCACACAGTTATCAGAATATATGGGTGTGAGTTGGCCCCATACAGATTTCCCAGATATGTGCCTATGAGATTGTTTGCCCTTGAGTATTTCAGGCAATTTGGGAATGCTGATGTACTCCATTTTTCAAGCAAGGGCAAGAAAGCACAGCTTAAAGTCAGAAACCAATTAGGCCCCTTCATCTACAATAAAAGGGAGGAAGCTTGGCAAGAGGCAGATAGAATGCTAAATGGCCTTGGCTTACAGACCAGCTTCCTTTGGGCACCATACGAACCCATTCATTTCATAAGCTTAAGAAGGGTCAGATATAGGCTAGCCAGTTATGATCACTTAAGGTTGCCTCACATAGAAAAATATGCAAATCAACTAGAATGGAGGGAAGGCACCTTAGAAGAGGCTACTACACAAGAAGAATTAGCTCAAAGAGGAATAAGAAATCTCCAAAAGTTGGCTGACTTAGAGCTTTGTTCACAGGTATTTTCTCTTCTAGGCACTCAAGTGGGAGCAGCTGCCTCATCATCCACAGCTCCACAAAAGGCAGTCCAAGCCCCAATTATAGCAGAGACTTCAGCCAAGGATAAAGACAAGGAACCAGAACAACAAGAGGCCCCTGAAGAGCAACAATCAGCCCAAGAAGAACAGCCTGAAAATCATCCTGAACAGCAGGAAGAAATGGCAGAGGCTCCTGGTCCTAATGATGAGCAAATGCAAGAAAAGGAGGCCCCAGTACAGAATGTTACAGTGGAGACTTCGGTGCTCCAAACCCCTATCAATGAAGAGAGGGGTAAGAAGAGAGATAGAGAGGAACAGACTCCCCTTAGTACCGCAACATCACAGCAAGGGGAAAAGAGACAAAGGCTCAATCCTTTTTCAGAGGAGGAGATGCCTTTTGGTCAAACACAGATGGATCCCCCCGGCACAGAGGTATCAGCTAGCTCATTACAACAAGAGCAGCAAAGAATACTTGAAGGAGAGGTCAGCTCCTCAGGGCAACAAAGAAAGGGTGAGTCTAGCATAAAGAAACAATTCATAGACATCAAGGCCAGAAATGAGCCAGTGAGGTTACAACTGTACAATCACTTGTTGAAAATGGCTCCTACAAACCAGCAGAGGTTGATGTCTGCATATGATGTGCAAGAGGGCAAAATGATAATGAGCCATTTCATGCCCACAGCGCTGCAGCCACAGTCTGCAGCTGATTATATAAGAACAAACTTGGAAATCTTGTCCAAGGACATCCACCCAATGGACCAAATTGAATTGCATAAACAGACGGGTGAGATGGTGTATGCCACTCTTGCAGATAAAACATTGATAAATTATAGATTGCAGAATTCTTTGAATAATACCACTGCACAATTGGAGTTAGAAAAGGCATCCTCCCAAGCCAAAGACAACAGGATCAGGTCTCTGGAGGAAATAATTATAGAGCTCGGGCATGACCCAAAGGATCCCAAAGCTATGTAGGCACTGCTAAAAGAAAGAGATACAGATATTGCAGCTTTGAGAAAGATGGTGAAGATCCCAGCAACCCTTCACCCCCAAACAGAAGAGGTTGCTCAGCAGAGGAAAGACCAGGATACAACAGCCATGCTGATAACACTACATCAGCAACTGGTCCAAACAGAAGGTAAATTGGTAGTAACAGAGGCTGCACTGCAGGAGGCACTAAAGCAGAAAGAGGGAGGCCAGCCATCTCAACCCCCTCAGCAAGTCATAAACCTTGAGGAGTCCCCTCAAACTACTGCTCCTCCCACAGGGCAGACAGCTCAAACAACTCCATCAACATCAGCACCAGCAACGACACCAGAACAGGCTCCAAGCCTAGACATGCAAAAGATGATGAAGGAGATTCAAGTCCTAGAAGCCTAGATGGCAGAGCTGAATGAAGCCAAGGAGAAATTGGCCACACTTAATGAGAAACATGATAAATCTAAGCAACAGGTGGCAGAAAAGACAAGGGAAGTAAGGACCTTGGAAAGAAAAATCAAAGAGCTAGAGAAAGTGATGGCCATGGGCAAAGAAATAACGGAGCTCAAGAAAATCATATGGTTAAAGATTGGGCAATCAATCACAGACCAATGGCAATATATAGAGACCATCCATGAGCAAATGGATTTGCTGGGCAGGGCTTATGCAGAAAGTCAAAAAGCCAGAGCTTCTCTAGGAAGTATGCCAGATGTAGCTACTAGAATGATCAATGTGTTGAACAACAGAACTGGCATACAGTTAGCAAACATGGGTATCAGAGATAGAACTGATACAATTTTGCTGATCAAAAGGGTACTCACCCTCAGAAACTATGTACAGGCTCTAGAAAGAAAATGTCAGGATATTCAAGCAGAGGTAAATACTTTTGGTGCCAAGATCACAACATTATATGACAGGGGACTCCCCATTTTACTAAATAGCGCAGGAAGGCTATCTTCTCATGAGCAATATGCAAAAAGAGTCAACAACTACATCACTGATCAGTTGACTACCTCATCTAGCACTTCGGAAGGAACTGGGCCGCCCACAGGACAAGAGCTGTATGATAAACTAGAAAATCTGTTTTATATAGAACATGAAATCAATCATCTGTTTGCAGTCCCCCCTAATTACTACAAATATACAGATGCTGATGAAACATTACACAAGATGAAAAGGCATCAGATGCCCACTGATCAATGGTGGACAGATATGATAAGGACTTTGCTGTGATTTGATAAAATAATTTAATCAAATGCATTTTACAGCAAGCAGAGAATCAATAAAGAAGTCACAGATCAGCAACCACAGGTCAAAGATTACAGGTCAGCATCCCAAAGGCATCAGAGCCGCAACGTGTCATCTACAGTAGCCGTCGTCAGCAGGAGCCGTCCAAGAATTAACGCAGCCGGCCCTTGGGCCCAAAAGTCATCATCAACTGACAAACAACAAACAACTGTTATGTACCTTTACTACAGGCTTTAAATTTTGTAAATAACTTCACTGTACAAAGTTGGTATAGATAGTTATTGCTCAATAACTATCATTCTAGATATTTTACTTGATATTTTTGTATAAAATCTCCCCACGCAGTTCATTTCGGGGTTGTTGTTTTCTTGTTACAAAGGAGAACTCGGCTGTAATCTCTGGAGAAATAATAGAGAAAGGCTTTGGGGTTTGCAGAAATTGGTCTTACTGATGCTTGTTGTCTTGGAACTACTGAATGCTGCAGGATTCTAGTGCTGTGTCTTGATATAATAAGTTTTCTCTATCTCTTTCATGTTTATTATCAGTTCAACTCATATCTTTCACATGTTAATCTAAACTTAGGAGGAAAGAAAAAGAATAGCTCAGGATTTGTCCATGGAGACACCCTGATTTCAATCTGTCTTTGCTATAAATGTTTTCTATAGGCTCAGCTGTTTAATTGGAATTCTTAACTGCTCCAATAAACCCTGAATCTTTCACAGTTTCTATTTAGTAATTCATGTATGCTACTAATTAGAAATTGCTGTTCAATTTGTTATCATACTGTCTGTAATTCCATCTCCCACTGTTTCACTCACTAATCAGAATTTATATCAAGAATAGTCATCTAGCCTTGCAGTAAAACTTTCTCCATTACAGGCACCAGGACTGTCCCAAATCTCTGACTCCATATGCCCAATGGACTAACATCTCCCAAACATTTCATGCCCTTCTCACAACAACATTTCACAACCAAAACTTTAAACAAAAAACTAAACCCATAACTAGCCCAAAATCTTTACAAAACAAAGCTAAAATTTAAAGAGAGAGCCCTCTCTGATTTCAGGCAGGCTAGGGCCTGTAATCCAAAGATTGGTTAGTGGTTACCCCGGCCGTATTCCCTTGGGAGTCAAAGGGAACAACCTGGGTGTTAACATAATTGGCGACTCCACTGGGGACAGAGCATATTTTCAGCTGCTGTCTATTCTTAGACAGTGGTTCCAAAAGCTTAAACAGTCCCTTTAAAACAGTTCTAAAAACAGCCTCAAAAAATACCAACAACAAGTTCAGAAGCTGGCTCCTAAGAAAAGAACTAGGCACACCAGGTCAAATCCTGACCCAAATCCCCCACCTGTTTTTGATAATCCAAATCTCATCCCTAAAACTCTTAGGAACCAGAAGGAACCAGAACAATCTCCTGAAGCTAGCCCTGAGGCAGTTCAACAAAGTCTTATCCCAACCCCTGCTAAGCCATCTGTTCACCTTCATACAAGTCATTCTTCACCCTCTTCATCATCCACTTCACAGAGCATATTGTCCACACCCAACACACAGACTGCTGTTGTTATCCCTGTTGTCCCACTTATTCCCCCAAATATGGCTAACCGTTATGCACCACTTCAGTTACCTGGTAATCCTGGGGCTATGCCTCAGGACTACCAAAGCAAGGTTACTTATTTTGATGGGACCGGTACATACACTGCCTTACAGCATACTAAGAAAATGCAAGATTACTTTGAGAACTATGAGATAGATGATGATGATGTAAGAATGAAAATTTTTGTCCAAAGTTTGACAGGTGAAGTAAGAACCTGGTTCAGGGCCCTGACCCCAAATTCAATAGCTGATTTGGGTGCCCTTTATCAGTCCTTTTTAAACCGATGGGAAAAGAAAAAGGACCCTCTGCACATTCTATCTGAATATGACACCATAAGAAGAGGCCCACAAGAAACTGTCCTGGACTATTGCACTAGATTCAATACTATCTATAATGCCATACCTCAAAACCTTAGACCTCCACCTGATTTAGCGTTGATTAAATTCCCTGATGGCTTTGATGCTGATATGGCATATCAACTGAGAGAAAGAGCCCCTGCAACTCTAGCAGACATGCAAAACATAGCTGTTAGTGTAGAGGCAAATCTAATTGCCAAAAGAAACCGGGCCAAAACTGAAAGGAGGACTACTTTCAAAGAAGAACCTTCATCATTTGAGCAAAAGCTAGATGCAATCATCAAAGGGATGGATAGACTTGGAGACAGGGTAGAAACCATTGAGAGAAAATCATCATGGGAAAGCCCACAAAACAACCCTGTCAGAAATCCAAATTTTAGGAGAAACCAAAATCAACATGCTGGAAAGGCAAGCCCTGAAAATGAGGTCAGACCTCCTTTCCAAGAAAATTATGCTGAGACATCTACTTCTAATGAGAAAATAGATGACACCCACATCAATTTGATGGGTTTGAACAATGAACAACAAGTTTTCCTGACTCAAGAAGATCAGGAAGAAGATGAAGTAAAGCAATTTCAAACAAAATCAGGTGAGTCTTTTGACTTTAAGCAAGGATATGATACAGCTGTTTTTGAAGTTCATAAACAATACAAACTAAGAAGTAGAACCATAAATGTGTCACAGCCTGAAAAAGTAAAAGATGACCAGCAATCTAAGAAAGCTACCATTTCAGAATCCAAAGACAAATCTGATCCTATCACTAATGAAGTCACAGTGGAGGATATCACTGAAACATATGCCTCAAATCAACAGCCATCAGTTGCACTTCCTTTACATACCAATTCAAACAACCCTCCTCAAAAGATGGGTAAAAAGGACAAACCCCAAAATCAGACACAGAACCAAGAGGAACCCTCTAAAAGGTCAAATGACAAAGAAAAAATGGTCAACCAGAATGCTAAAATTCAAACTGAAAAACCTTTTGACTTTGAGTCTGAAATTGGTAAATTGAAAATAGCCATACCCCTTGCTGAATTAGCCAAACATGACATTTACAAACAACAAATTAAAAAGTCCCTTCAATTGACAAACAATAAAGATGATGTTAATGTGTTGGATGATACCCCAGAATTACTTTTTGGCCCTGAGGTTGATGGAAAAACAACAGGTAATGGAATTTTACCTTTTTATGTCAGCCTGCATATCCATGACAAGATACTACACAATGCCATGTTTGATTCTGGGGCATCCCATAACCTTATGCCCAAATCTGTGATGGAGAGACTGAATTTAGACATAACAAGGCCATACAAGGACCTATTTTCATTTGACTCCAGCCAAGTTAAGTGTTTAGGTTTGATAAAGGATTTATGTGTTTCCTTGGTTCAATATCCAAATAAAACAATTTTAATGGATGTGGTGGTTGCTGATATCCCACCAAAATATGGAATGTTATTATCAAGATCATGGGGTGCTAAACTTCAAGGCTCCCTTCAATTAGACATGTCCTATGCCACCATCTCTGTCTTTGGGCAACCAAAGAGACTATACAGAGAAACACTCATGAAATACATGGTCAGCAGTGAAGAAAAACCTCAAAACTTTCCCATATATGCTGTCCATTCTGACATAGACTCCTATATTCTCTTCAATGATAATACAGGTCCTACAAATGATGATGAAACCAAGACACTCAAACAAGATCAACATATAAATGAACAAACTGCTGCTCTAGAAATAATGGTTGAGCAATCAATAAACAAAACTGTTCAAGAAGAAAAACCAAGTGTAAGCCAAGATCTCAAGTTGTTGATGCCAAGTCCCATAATAGTTGACAATTCTTCCCTTAACCGAGAAGTCCTCTGGTTTCTTGAATTTGATGGGTCAGTCAACAAATTAGGGGCAGGAGCAGGGGTTTGGATACATAACAAACAAAACAGTCATGCAGAGGGCCGAGCCTATAGGTTAAACTTCAGGTGCACCAACAATATGGCAGAATATGAAGCTCTTTTACTAGGCCTCAAACTAGTAAAATCCTTACAAGCCACAAAAGTTTCAATCCTAGGAGACTCAGACCTAATTATCCAACAAGTAAAGGGAAATTTTGTCACCAATGACAAAAGACTGAGATCTTATAGGTCTGCTGCTGCTGAAATACTAAATTCCTTCACTGAATTTCAAATTACCAAAATTTCTAGAAACCATAATATCCAAGCATTGCTTTACAGCTAAGATAAAACACAGACCTTCTGTCCCAAACAATGTCAAGGATTGGCAAGTGTTTGAGGATGATACACAAATAAATAATTTCTTGACTTTGCAGCAAGAATTTTCAGGACTAAACATTGATATAGAGGCTGCAAGTGATTCACAAACACTAGGTGAACAACACCAAACAAATATTTCACCCAAAACAGCAAACCAAATGCTACATCCAACAATTTTTAACAAAGACAACATACAAGAAATTAAACAAATCAGTTGTGAGGAAATAGCTGATGCTGAAGCTGAAGTTATACAATTGAAAGACAATTTTCTTCCAACAGGCCTCACTTTCGAAGACATTTTTGACTCAAATGATATTCTTAGGAAGCCAAAAATGCAGCCCCTCAATGCTGCCATAGAAGAATGTAACATTGGAACTGCTGAACAACCCAAAATAATAAAATTGTCTGCTTCCTTACCTCCTGACCAAAAGCCCAAATATGTTGACCTTTTCAAAGAATTCCAAGATGTCTTTGCATGGAGCTATGAGGATTTGAAATCATATGACACCTCTGTCATTCAACATACTATCCCCCTCAAGCCAAATCAAAACCCCTTTAAACAAAAATTGAGGAGAATCAATCCTATGCTTCTCCCATCAATGGAGCAAGAGGTACAAAAAATGTTTAAAGCTGGCATCATAGCACCAATCAGGTTTTCTGATTGGATTTCAAATTTGGTCCCTACAAGAAAGAAAACTGGTGAAATAAGGCTTTGTGTTGATCTAAGGAACTTGAATCAAGTGTCCCTAAAAGATAATTACCCCTTACCCAAGATGGATCACATCTTGCAAAGAGTAGTGGGGGCCTCAAGAATTTCTTTACTTGATGGATTCTCAGGTTTCAACCAGATCCTTGTTCACCCTGATGATCAGGACAAAACAACATTCACAACCCCATGGGGAACCTTCAAATATGTCAAAATGCCTTTTGGGTTGAAAAATGCAGGAGCTACCTTTCAAAGAGCAATGGATATTGCTTTTGCCAAAGAGATTCATGATTTCCTTGTGGTTTACCTAGATGACCTTACACCATTTTCAAAATCTGACCCTGAACATTTGAAACATCTAAGGCAAATATTCATAACTTGTAGGAAATATGGAATTTCCTTAAATCCCAAGAAATCCCTGTTTGGTTTGGAAGAAGGCAAGTTATTGGGTCATATTATTTCAAAGCATGGTATTAGAATTGATCCAGACAGAATACAGGCCATCCTACAAATGCCTCATCCAAGAAATGTAAAAGAATTGCAAGCCTTCTTGGGTAAGATCAACTTCCTAAGGAGATTTATCCCAAACTTGGCAGAATTGATCAGATTACTTAATAACATGCTTAAAAAGGATTCTAAGGTAAAGTGGACTGTGGAAGCAAATCAGGCGTTTGAAGGAATCAAACTAGCCCTCACCCAAACCCCAGTCCTGACAAACCCTCAATTTGATAGAGACTTCATTATATTTTCCTTTGCTTCCCAACACACAATTGCTGCTGTCTTGTTACAAAAAGATGATCAAGGGAATGAAAAACCTATTGCTTTCTTTAGCAGAGCACTAAGAGATGCACCTCTCAAATACCAGATCATGGAAAAACAAGCTTATGCTTTAGTAAAAGCCATCAAAGATTTCAGAATTTACATCCTATACTCTCATGTCATTGCCTATGTACCAAATGCTATTGTCAAGGATATTTTGACTCAAGAAAATTTAGAGGGTAGAAGAGGAAAATGGATTGCAAACATCTTAGAATTTGACATTGAGATAAGACCTACAAAACTGATAAAGGGCCAAGGTTTGGCCAAACTAATGTCTGAAACAAATTTCCAAGCCCTAGACATAAATCAAATGGACAATGAACCGGAGCTGGCGACTCCAAAGATCAATGTAGCCTTTGAACAATCCTCTTGGTATTCTGATATATGTTATGTGTTGCAAAACCTGTGTGCTCCCCCAGGATTGTCCAGAACTAAATGTAGGTTCCTAAAAATGAAAGCTTCAAGATTTTGTGTCATGGATGGCAATTTGCTTTGGAAAAACCATGAGGGTATATTGTTAAACTGCTTAATTGAGAATGAGACTAACAATGTCATGAAAGAATTTCATGCAGGTGATTGTGGTGGACACTTGTATTGGAAGTCCACTGTGGATAAGATACTGAGGGCTGGTTACTATTGGCCCACTTTGTTCTCTGATGTTAAAAATTTCACTACCTCATGCCATAAGTGTCAAATGTTTGAGGGAAAGAGAAAGTTACTACCACTTCCTTTGAGGCTTATTGCAACAGAGAGACCTTTTCAACGATGGGGCTTGGATTTCATTGGGGAAATTCATCCCTCATCTTCAGGCCAACATAGATGGATCCTCACAGCCACAGACTACTTCACCAAATGGATTGAGGCCATCCCATGTAGACAGGAAAATGATTCAACTATCATTCAGTTTTTGGAGAATAACATATTGTCTAGATTTGGTTGCCCCAACAAGATAATAACAGACAATATTGCTGCTTTTAGATCCAAGAAGATGGTGAACTTCTGCCACAAATTTCATATTACTTTGGGCCATTCCACTGCATACTACCCTCAAGGAAATGGCCTAGCTGAATCATCAAATAAAAGCCTTGTAAACATCATAAAGAAGGTGTTGGAAGAAAATAAGAAGAATTGGCATAAGAAGCTTGTGAATGCCTTATGGGCAGATAGACTAACAACCAAGAGATCCGTTGGGGTCAGCCCATATGAGTTAGTCTATGGATTAGAAGCCAAATTTCCTTCATCACTAGGGGTTCCTGTTATGAAACTACTTCAAGAAAGTCAAGCTGAGCCAAATGACATGCAAAGAAGGATCAATCAAATAATATGTTTGCAACAAACTAGAGACCAAGTTTATAGCAGAGTTCAAGTTTTACAAGAAAAGTTAAAGAAATCTTTTGATAGAAGGACTAAGGCTGAAGATTTCAACATTGGTGACTAAGTCCTCAAGTGGGATTCAAGAAGGGAAGATAAAGGAAAACATGGAAAATTTGATTCTCTTTGGAGAGGACCATTTGTTATCCAAGCAGTGCAAGGAAACAACACTTACTTCCTAAAAAATCTGGATGAAACTGACTTGGATGAAGGTCCTGTGAATGGCAGGATGTTGAAGCACTATTTTGACTACTTCCCATGCATATAGTTTGACTCTCCTTTGTACATTATAGGGTGTATATATTACTTTCTGTTAACATGTAGAAAATGCAGCTTCCCAAGTTTTGTAAGTTATCAGCAAAAGGCAAATAAGTTCAGAGATCTACCAAGATGGGAAGGGCACAATTTTGAGATTTCAAGGAGGAAAACTCCAAGTTTTGGTAAAAGAAGTCAAGGGCCAAGGCATTCTGACCTGCTGTTCTTGGTCTTTCAAATGGAAAAACCATCCCCATGTGGAGCCACTGTTAGATACCTATACCAATAGGTTTCATATTTCATGATTGGCAAAGAAAGTTCCAAATATGCTCTGCTTTGGTGATGCAAAGATCCCATATTTCCAAGAGAATGCAATATGTGTACATAGCTTGATATTGACTGAATTTTGGATGGATGGTCCAACAACCTAATCTGGATCATGCCATGTTTCAATTTCTTGTCATAAGAATAGAGAAAGAAGCCTGTACAAACTGCTTAATCTTGGCAGGCCAGTAGTTAGGTAGAGAATTAAGGTTCCCAACTGTTTAATCTGGGGCCTTGGAGGTAATAAGGTTAGTTGTAGATAGAAAAGCAAAGAAAAAGGCAAAAAGAAAAGAAAAGAACAATTGAGGGTTTGCTAGTCCAAGTGCACCCTCTATGAAGAAACAAAAATGCTAGGCAAGTAGATGGGTAGGTAGATGGGGTTGCAGAAGTGTCAACTCTTTTCAATTTTGTTGGTCTAAAGCAAGAAAACTTCATTGGATAGAGAAGCTCCTCTTCTCTATCAATTTTGCAACATCACCATGGAGCATGTCTAACTTCCCAAGTTTCCCTATCTGAAAATCTTGCTAACATCCTATGTTTACTTGTATATATGCCATTTCCATATTTCTTGTGCAAAAATCTTTTCATTTTGATCTACTCTCTGAACTAAATTAATTTCATCTGAAGCTTAGTGTTTTACCCCCCTCATCCACCTTTTCCACTCATACTAACTACTAATCTATCACTATTTAACTCCCTATACCCCCTATTCCCCCTATTACTATGTAAATTATGCAAAAAAAAACCAAAAAATCTACATATTCCCTTCCCCAAGCATTATAGCTCTATGATTGGCTTTAAATGTTTTCAAGCGCTAAAACATTGAGCGCGACCCAAAGAGCGCTGAAAAATTAATCTTGGGATTAATCCGAGATCTGCTTGGATTAATAACCTAAACCCTCTTTGTAAATAAACCTGTGCAAAATCCCTTTTTAACACGTAACTCTGTAAAAACCATAAAAACCCACTTTTTATAATGTTCCGCCGGGCACATATTTTAGAAAATAATATTATTTTATTATCCCCTCCCTTCCGTATTGTCCAACCAACTCTGCCTCCCACCAGCCGTCGGATCTGGGCTTTCCCATCCGACGGCCCTTATCAATTTCGGCGCGGCCCCGATGTACTGCCGTTAGCTTCCGAAAAATGACGTCCGCTGACGTACACACGGGGGCACGCATCGCCATATTACTGGATCGGGCCAGCCTCTGACAATCCTGCTTCCGTATGAATAGCGGTGTGATATAAAACTGCTTACCACTCCTGGTTTTCCGCTGACCGGTCATGCCAACGTCACGCCACCTCACCGCCGCATCAGCACCCCCGCCCGCCATCGCTCTGAGCTGTCACGCCACCTATGCAGTCCCCGTGGACCACTCACAGGCCGCCACGTCACCCGATGACGTCATGCTGACGCCATCCAAATTTTCGCGCCAACGCCAAAAAGTCCATATTTGGCCGAATTTTGCCATTTTTGCGCATTTTTCTGTGTTTTTCTGCTCTGCCTCCTGCATGTATTTTCACGTCCTTTGCTGCCGCACCTTGCCAAGACCATTCAGAGCTGCTGCCGCCCAGAATTCGACTGCAACCAAGCTCAAATACCGCCATTAAACCAGGTATTTGTCAATTCCCCAACTGCGCGCTCTGTTTCGTCCTGCATTGTTAAAAAACCATTAAAATTGACCATTTTCCCTGGAGAAATAGGCCTGCTACGCCTTAAAACCAATTCCATCAGTTTTTAACCGGCCAATTGTGCCCAATTACACCCCTGTTGCTCTGAAATAGGCTGTAATTCAGCAAATTACTTAACCTACCGCGCAGGACGGTATTTCTCCCAAAAATAGTCGAAATTTAACCCAAATTCGCTTGTAAAACATGGATACACCAGTAGCACCTGTTGCCCTGAATATTGCTCCATTGAATGCCCCTCAGAGAGAGTTGGAGTGGAAACCATTAGCAGATAAATATTACCAAATATCAGAGGAAATGCTAATGAATAGCAAGTATCACATTCACTTGCTAAATGAATTCAAAATTAAGCATAATAATGGAATTGATATATTGGGCATTTGGGACTCTTTCCTCCCCATCTTCAAGCTCCCTCAGGTCAATGTGTTTCCTGACCTAATCCACCGGTGTGCTGCCTGCTATGACCCCACTCAGAGGGCTGTGCTTGACCCTTCAGGCTCAGTTGTTTTTTATGTCACCCCTGCAGCCATTAGAGAGATGCTAAACTTCAAAACTGCTAAGAAATTAGTTCCTTTATCAATGATGGATTTGATAAAACAGGGAGTTAAACTGACAGATGCTCAAATCACCAAGATAAATCAATTGTTCATTAATTCAACCTCTGAGACCATGAAGTACCCTCCCATCCATTATGTATACCTAAATCAATTGGGCACAGACCTTGCAGACATGATTAGTCCCATATTGGGCTATAATTCAATAGAAATTATTGATGAAACTGTGCTGGTGATAATGGCCATGTTTTCCCCTGGTAAGCCCCCAATCTGTTATGACTATGCCACTTACATCTCAAATAAAATACATGAGCAATTGATAAACTTGGAAAGAGAAAGGGTGTTCAGATACACCTCCTATATCTATCATTTAATCCTATACTATCAGCATGAGAAATTTCCTTTTTCTGTGAAAAGAATGGATGCACAAGGAAATCCAAGGTCAGTGGTCTATTGGTCCTCTGTTTTCCACCATAGGTCTTGTTCCCCTTACACTTATTGTGAGTTTATAGACCTCTTCATCCACCCAACCATGTCTCTGCTTCTGAGCTCACCTCCTCCAAGACTGACTGATGAGATGCAGAGAATTCTTCAGTTGTCCAAGGTATACAACATTGGGGATTGGTATTTTTACCAAAACCACACAGTTATCAGAATATATGGGTGTGAGTTGGCCCCATACAGATTGCCCAGATATGTGCCTATGAGATTGTTTGCCCTTGAGTATTTCAGGCAATTTGGGAATGCTGATGTACTCCATTTTTCAAGCAAGGGCAAGAAAGCACAACTTAAAGTCAGAAACCAATTAGGCCCCTTCATCTACAATAAAAGGGAGCAAGCTTGGCAAGAGGCAGATAGAATGCTAAATGGCCTTGGCTTACAGACCAGCTTCCTTTGGGCACCATACGACCCCACTCATTTCATAAGCTTAAGAAGGGTCAGATATAGGCTGGCCAGTTATGATCACTTAAGGTTGCCTCACATAGAAAAATATGCAAATCAACTAGAATGGAGGGAAGGCACCTTAGAAGAGGCTACTACACAAGAAGAATTAGCTCAAAGAGGAATAAGAAATCTCCAAAAGTTGGCTGACTTAGAGCTTTGTTCACAGGTATTTTCTCTTCTAGGCACTCAAGTGGGAGCAGCTGCCTCATCATCCACAACTCCACAAAAGGCAGTCCAAGCCCCAATTACAGCAGAGACTTCAGCCAAGGATAAAGGCAAGGAACCAGAACAGCAAGAGGCCCCTGAAGAGCAACAATCAGCCCAAGAAGAACAACCTAAAAATCATCCTGAACAGCAGGAAGAAATGGCAGAGGCTCCTGGTCCTAATGATGAGCAAATGCAAGAAAAGGAGGCCCCAGTACAAAATGTTACAGTGGAGACTTCGGTGCTCCAAACCCCTATCAATGAAGAGAGGGGTAAGAAGAGAGATAGAGAGGAACAGACTCCCCTTAGTACCGCAACATCACAGCAAGGGGAAAAGAGACAAAGGCTCAATCCTTTTTCAGAGGAGGAGATGCCTTTTGGTCAAACACAGATGGATCCCCCCGGCACAGAGGTATCAGCTAGCTCATTACAGCAAGAGCAGCAAAGAATACTTGAAGGAGAGGTCAGCTCCTCAGGGAAACAAAGAAAGGGTGAGTCTAGCATAAAGAAACAATTCATAGACATCAAGGCCAGAAATGAGCCAGTGAGGTTACAGCTGTACAATCACTTGTTGAAAATGGCTCCTACAAACCAGTAGAGGTTGATGTCTGCATATGATGTGCAAGAGGGAAAAATGATAATGAGCCATTTCATGCCCATAGCGCTGCAACCACAGTCTGCAGCTGATTATATAAGAACAAACTTGGAAATCTTGTCCAAGGACATCCACCCAATGGACCAAATTGAATTGCATAAACAGACGGGTGAGATGGTGTATGCCACTCTTGCAGATAAAACATTGATAAATTATAGATTGCAGAATTCTTTGAATAATACCACTGCACAATTGGAGTTAGAAAAGGCATCCTCCCAGGCTAAAGACAACAGGATCAGGTCTCTGGAGGAAATAATTATAGAGCTCGGGCATGACCCAAAGGATCCCAAAGCCGTGCAGGCACTGCTAAAAGAAAGAGATCTCAGCAACCCTTCACCCCCAAACAGAAGAGGTTGCTCAGCAGAGGAAAGACCAGGATACAGCAGCCATGCTGATAACACTACATCAGCAACTGGTCCAAACAGAAGGTAAATTGGTAGAAACAGAGGCTGCACTGCAGGAGGCACTAAAGCAGAAAGAGGGAGGCCAGCCATCTCAACCCCCTCAGCAAGTCATAAACCTTGAGGAGTCCCCACAAACTACTGCTCCTCCCACAAGGCAGACAGCTCAAACAGCTCCATCAACATCAGCACCAACAATGGCACCAGAACAAGCTCCAAGCCTAGACATGCAAAAGATGATGAAGGAGATTCAAGTCCTAGAAGCCCAGATGGTAGAGCTGAATGAAGCCAAGGAGAAATTGGCCACACTTAATGAGAAACATGATAAATCTAAGCAACAGGTGGCAGAAAAGACAAGGGAAGTAAGGACCTTGGAAAGAAAAATCAAAGAGCTAGAGAAAGAGATGGCCATGGGCAAAGCAATAACGGAGCTCAAGAAAATCATATGGTTAAAGATTGGGCAATCAATCACAGACCAATGGCAATATATAGAGACCATCCATGAGCAAATGGATTTGCTGGGCAGGGCTTATGCAGAAAGTCAAAAAGCTAGAGCTTCTCTAGGAAGTATGCCAGATGTAGCTACTAGAATGATCAATATGTTGAACAACAGAACTGGCATACAGTTAGCAAACATGGGTATCAGAGATAGAACTGATACAATTTTGCTGATCAAAAGGGTACTCACCCTCAGAAACTATGTACAGGCTATAGAAAGAAAATGTCAGGATATTCAAGCAGAGGTAAATACTTTTGGTGCCAAGATCACAGCATTATATGACAGGGGACTCCCCATTTTACTAAACAGCGCAGGAAGGCTATCTTCTCATGAGCAATATGCAAAAAGAGTCAACAACTACATCACTGATCAGTTGACTACCTCATCTAGCACTTCGGAAGGAACTGGGCCGCCCACAGGACAAGAGCTGTATGATAAACTAGAAAATCTGTTTTATATAGAACATGAAATCAATCATCTGTTTGCAGTCCCCCCTAATTACTACAAATATACAGATGCTAATGAAACATTACACAAGATGCAAAGGCATCAGATGCCCACTGATCAATGGTGGACAGATATGATAAGGACTTTGCTGTGATTTGATAAAATAATTTAATCAAATGCATTTTACAGCAAGCAGAGAATCAATAAAGAAGTCACAGATCAGCAACCACAGGTCAAAGATTACAGGTCAGCATCCCAAAGGCATCAGAGCCGCAACGTGTCATCTACAGTAGCCGTCGTCAGCAGGAGCCGTCCAAGAATTAATGCAGCTGGCCCTTGGGCCCAAAAGTCATCATCAACTGACAAACAGCAAACAGCTGTTATGTACCTTTACTACAGGCTTTAAATTTTGTAAATAACTTCACTGTACAAAGTTGGTATAGATAGTTATTGCTCAATAACTATCATTCTAGATATTTTACTTGATATTTTTGTATAAAATCTCCCCCACGCAGTTCATTTCGGGGTTGTTGTTTTCTTGTTACAAAGGAGAACTCGGCTGTAATCTCTGGAGAAATAATAGAGAAAGGCTTTGGGGTTTGCAGAAATTGGTCTTACTAATGCTTGCTGTCTTGGAACTACTGAATGCTGCAGGATTCTAGTGCTGTGTCCTGATATAATAAGTTTTCTCTATCTCTTTCATGTTTATTATCAGTTCAACTCATATCTTTCACATGTTAATCTAAACTTAGGAGGAAAGAAAAAGAATAGCTCAGGATTTGTCCATGGAGACACCCTGATTTCAATCTGTCTCTGCTATAAATGTTTTCTATAGGCTCAGCTATTTAATTGGAATTCTTAACTGCTCCAATAAACCCTGAATCTTTCGCAGTTTCTATTTAGTAATTCATGTATGCTACTAATTAGAAATTGCTGTTCAATTTGTTATCATACTGTCTGTAATTCCATCTCCCACTGTTTCACTCACTAATCAGAAATTATATCAAGAATAGTCATCTAGCCTTGCAGTAAAACTTTCTCCATTACAGGCACCAGGACTGTCCCAAATCTCTGACTCCATATGCCTAATGTACTAACATCTCCCAAACATTTCATGCCCTTCTCACAACAACATTTCACAACCAAAACTTTAAACAAAAAACTAAACCCATAACTAGCCCAAAATCTTTACAAAACAAAGCTAAAATTTAAAGAGAGAGGCCTCTCTGATTTCAGGCAGGCTAGGGCCTGTAATCCAAAGATTGGTTAGTGGTTACCCCAGCCGTATTCCCTTGGGAGTCAAAGGTGTTATAGACAATTTTGTGCCTTGCAGCATCAGGCATGAATTGTCAATAATCCAAGGGATCCAAAGTCCCTAAACATGATGTTCCTACCCCTAGAGGAACAAGGTCAGCAAACCAACAACTCTCAGATCAGTTCTCCACCTGAAAACACTCAAAAACAAGCAGTCCTGAAATCAAAGCAGGTGCTCCACTAGGCTTCTGCGCTGAAACTCAACTCCTCCATGGTGTACCTGCGTTGCAAAGCAAGTGGAACAAAGGCCACCTGCGCTGAGCGAGATGGGACAAGTGGCACACTGAGTCATTGCTCTGGAATCTTCCAAAAATGACACTTGGATCAGGGATTTTGCCTTGTGATGAGTCAGAGGCTCTGTTTCTCCAAGTGGAAGCAAGGTTCTCCAAGTGGACTCAAGAACTGAAGATCAACTGAAGAGAGAGAGGACACAAGGCAGCTACACATCAGTTGCAAGCTGACTCATCCTTTCTCAATTCATCTATATATTGAGCTCTCTCCTATGAGCTCAGGAGGCTGGAATTTTGTGCAAAGTAATGATATGCTGTTGGTTTCACTATAGAGCTATTGGGTGATTGCTTGAAGGAGGTGAAGAGGAGAAATTCTTTCTGCTGGGAGGTGTTGCTGGATTGGGGCCTTCAATGGTTGTAACTCCCTCAGAACTTTACTTCTTCATTAATAAAAGCTATTGAGGTTCTTCTATATGCACTTGTTTCAATGATATATTGTGATAATTGTATATTTGATTTATGCTAATCCTTGAATCAGTTATGATTGCATGCTTCTTGTAGTTTCCTTCTTTGTTATTTTGCAGGATCTCATTGTAGCTGGGCCAGCAAAAGAGCAAGGAGCTGGGAGCAAGCAGCCAAAGAGAAGAGTTTGGATTCGACATTAAGCGCAAGGCAACGGTTAGTGCATTTCCTCATTCTCTCTTGCTTTCGTAAAGAAGTAAACCTTAAGTAGTCTTCTTTACAGTTGTTGCTGAGGTACTATCACCCTTAGAGTGGGATAGGGTCATCCGAGTCGGATACTTTTCCCTACAACAAACTGGCGACTCCACTGGGGATCATATCTGTTTGATTGTTTGTAGTATTTTGCTATTCATTTCCTGAACAAAAGAGTACCAAATCGAAAAGCTTTTGATTATATCAAAAGCGAAGTAGAGGGCAGCTACTCTAGCTCATTTATGAGCATGTTCATGATTTGAAGAGCTGATCTACAAGGATCCTTGTAAGCTCTTAGTGATAGCTTTTCATCTTCCTTGTCATCCCTTAGCGTGTGCTTGACTGATAGCTTCTGATTTGAGCAAAAACTGTGAATTTTTGAGAAAATTGTGACCCGGAAACTGAGAAAACGCAACTTTCGTTTTCCAAAGCAGGTAGTACACAGGCTACCTGCTTTGCAACGCAGGTCCCGAAGGGGCTACCTGCGCTGAGAGCCAGACTGGCTGTGCAGCACCTGCGTTGGCCCAATTTTGCCTTGTGCAGTTGGGGTTTCCTCCCTTTTTCTTGCCTGTTTTCACTATAGATTTTGCTGCTAGTTGTCAGTCTTGTACCTATTCTGAAACCAACCTTACTTGCCATCATTCCGCCTCTGTTATATAACGAAATTGTACTTGTTCTTTTGTATTTCTTACATCATTTACAATTTCCCATAACGAAAGTTAACCAGTCTTGCTTTGGCCTCTTAGATCTGAACCTGTGTTAGGCATTTTGCTGGTCTAAAGAGTTAGCTTGTTTGCTGTCCATAGCTGATTAGTCTTTTTACTTTCATCATTATGGTTTGATTTCATGTATTTCCAGTGTTTAAACAAGTAAATCTTAAGGTGTCTTTTGATTTTGGACTAGCTTGTTTACTTTCGCTTGAAATCAAAATCAAAGTTATATAACAACTTTCTTTTTGTAATACATCAACATTAAGAAAGGGAAAAGAAAATACATGCATTGTGCATTTTGCATTTGACTGTTTGCATGCTGATTTAGGAAAATTTGCATTAGTGTGTGCTCTATGATCTGTGTGAAAAGATTTGCCTTTCTTCTCCCTCAGTAGTTAAGATTTTCAAAGTTGAAAAGTTTGCTTCTCATCTTAGACTGCATTCAGGAATTTGTTACATACATCTCGTGGTGATCCTTAAAGGCAAACTGCTAAACAAGATCAACATTAAAATAAATTCAATTTACATAACAACGCTTTGTAACATAATGCAAATACATAGAGGTCTAGGTAGAGACGTGTTCCGGCGTCGTTAAACGTAGTGACTGTCGATCTCTACGAAGGTGGGTGATTCCTCCTGAGAGTCGGTGGCACTAATACGGACCTGTTCTCCCACGTACCGTCGCGTATATATTGGGAGACCCCTATAGGAACAAAGCCTTTATCCATAGGAAGCCGTGTCGGCCGCCCTACTGATCGCGATGCAGTGAACACAGCATTCACGAAGATCGACCACCCGTACCGTAAAACGTATTCTGTGGTTTTGCGAAAAGTTTGGCACACCCTCTGCCTAGAACTCCAGAGCAGTTTCTTTTGGCCTTTTTCAAACTCTATAACTAAAAAAGTCCATCCGAGCATTTGTCACTTCGGGCTCGTTAAAACATCGAAGGAGACTAGAGTCATCTTTAGCTTTTTCTCGACTCTTAAAACATGAAAAAGCAAAGTTGTGTCTAAAAGCGTCGTTAATAAAATTTATTTTAATCAGAACATAATCACCTGTTATTCCCACGTTGATCTTTCAGTTGAAAAGTATGGAGCCCACCAACCAAGGAAGTCACCTTGGCGGAAGTCCCAATCCCTTCTCCTCTTGGGGAGATGTTGGTGCGCCTCATATGGCCACATTGTCACTTCCAGGATTGACAATTGGCCTACCTGTATGGCTCTTTTCAACTAATGTAGTTCGGATCACCACTAATCCTGAGCAGTCGAATCAACAGTCAGACCAGTCTAGAGCTACCCACCAGCCTTCCACTTCTTACAATTCTTCCTCTGATCCTTCATCTTCGCAAGGTAGAGCCGGCAAAAGTCAGCCTCCCATGGAGAAGAAGGAAAAGAAGAAGAAAGAAAAGAAGCAGAAGGGGCCTATGGCGAAGGCGACTGGGGGCAAGCAAAAGACATCTGACAGAAATCCACACACTGCACCGACCGGGCCTAAATCGCCATGTGTCATTTGCAAAGGGGCCCACTTCCATCGTGATTGTCCTTGTATTCCCCGGATACTAAGGGATTGGTCCCCCAGGTTGCACAATCCGTTAGCATCAACCTCTGGTAGTCATGTTGATTGCAGTCCGTCAACTAACGAGAGTGAAGGACGAAAAGGGAGACCAAGATCACCCTGTATGTTGTGTGAAGGCGATCACGCCGTCCACCGATGTCCATTCTTAGACGAGGCGAAGAGAGTTTTGGAAGATCGTCCGGTTTCACCGTTACGACTTCCTCCTGGATACCAAAAACTCGTGCCAAGTCCCTCGATAGTTGAAAATCCAGCTGGCCCGATCAAGTGGTCAGCTGAAGTGTCGGTCATTGAGAATGAACCTACTGAATCCAGACCAGACGAAAGTCTAAAGGTCGAAACGGCAGTTGACCCGGTTCTTCCTTCAGAGGTTTCATCCTCAAATGACTCCGTCATTGAAGACCCATCTTCAAATGACACCCTCACTGAAGAGGATAAGGATGACACCGTCCATATTCTTTTCATCAACACAGACTCTGATGAGCATCAGGGCAATGCGCCCATTCCTTTATCGCAGGAAGGAACATCGTCAGGGTCGTATCCGGCCGTGTATTCGGTCCCACCACCAAGCAACCTAGTTGTATCCTTTGATTGGAATCAACTAGGCAGACCCCGGTTACCAGCCAGTATCCCATTCAGAATCATCGTCCAAATCTACAGAATGGTGATGGCTGGAACTATCATTGATGAAGGGGCATCTGTGAGTATCCTTTCCTCTATTGCTTGGAAAGCACTGGGTTCCCCGGCGCTTTTACCTGAGATGAGAAATCTATCGGGTTTTGATAAAGGAACCAGTCACCCGTTAGGGATTCTCCCCAATGTTCCCATTACATTGAAAGGGAAGACAGTTCATATGAACGTCATGGTCGTCCAGGGACCCTTGGTATATAACTTACTCCTTGGACGAGACTATATATATTGCATGGAGGCGATAGTGTCCTCACTCTTTAGAGTTATGTGTTTTCCGCACGAAGGAAGAATGGTCAAGCTCATAGACCAGCTTTCATTTCCAGGATCACGCATCGCAAATAGTCAAATACCATCCCTTAACGGTTTATTCGCTCAAGGAATGCCTCCACCCCCGGTTCTACTTCCCGATGAATGCGAGTGATTCGGAAAGATGTAAATGGGACCCAGGGGGCATGCACCCTGGCCTGCCTTGGGCAGAGGAAACCTTGGGTATAAAGTTAATTTCCGCAGAAGAATGGGACTAGTCCGTACCCCGTCCGAAGGAAGGAAGAGAGGGTTGTTCTAGGATAAAGTTCTTTTGTCAAAGTTATGTGAGTGAGATAATCAGCTTCTCGCTCCCTTTGTCTAAAAAGTAGGCTCTCCTGAGGGAGGAGATCCATTTGTGGCGGCGAGTAGCCACCATCTTTGAAGGCAAGCCTCACCCATTAAAACATATGTTTTGAAGGATAAGTAGGGGCAGCCTCCAAAGAAAGAGATGAAATTGCTGCAACAAGTAGTCACCATCCTTAGCAACCTAATGATAGACATCGCCAAAAAGAGAGTTTAGTTTGCGGCAGCGAACAAAACCATTTTTCGGATAATAAGTAAGAGGCAAACCCCCCTCCGTAACGCTAATGTTTTATCTGTTGCGATCTTGCAAAAATCAAAAAGTGAACTGATGGGAAGACAAGTACCGTCGGCACCGAAAAATAACGAGAAGACAAGTATCGTTAAAAATATAGCAAGACGACAAGTAGAAAAACAGAGGTGGGACAGAGATTATACTTTATACCTGGGGGCATGCGAACCTTTTGGAGTGCAAGCACGGGACGACTATTTATTTTTTTTAAATTTTTAGGTCCTCCCTTTAAACCTGTAGGTCTAACCCGTTAAACTCGTAGGATTAGCCGTTTCCAGCTTGCATAAAGAAAGGATGTGGGGCAAAAGTTAAAACTTGCCAAATCGGAGTAACTAGTGAGGTATAGCTCCTTAAATATGACTACCTCACCTGAGGCGTTCCTTGTATTAAGACTGGTATATTCGAGCAGTTTTAGCAATGTTCATGCTCGTTTAAAAAATAAACGCAAGATCTGAGCAGTTTTAGCACATAGTTCATGCTCGTTAAAAAATAAACATAAGTTGTGAGCAATCTTCCCCTAGAGTTCAAGCTCACTCAGAAAAAATGAACCGGTAAATAACCTTGGTAAGTGTAACCTTTGACAGCCATATTAAAGCCCTTGGTCGTGTTCTTGCAGTCTCACCTCCATCCGTTCATTTGGCCAATCGTTCATCTCCATATGCTTGTTTACCCATTTTGAGGAACAGCTGCGAAGAGTGATTTCGCTTAGCCATCCTTGTGACACTGCCGTGATTGGAATATTCCAACCTATACCTGGAATCTGCTGCTGCCCTGTTCATCACTCGTTCCTCAAAAGACGAGTCTTCTTTGAGCTCTTTTCACTGACTCGTAAAATATGAAAAGTTTGCCGAGTTTTGGCCTTCCAGCTCGTTAAACGACCGGAAGAGCTATCCCTCCTCTAGATTTTAATCTTTTTGGACCTGAGGGATTATTGCACAAAAAGATCGAGTGCTTGTTTTGTTCGGCTCGTTAAAGCAATCGAAAATTCATCCCTTCTGTATTGTTTTATACTTTTTCGGACTTAAGGGATTAGATGACGAAAAAGGAATTTTGGAGTTGACTTTATGTACCTTTTCAGACTCTCTAAAAATGAAAAGGACCGAGTTATCCTTGTCGTTAGACTCGTTAAATTCATTAAATAGCGACAAACTTGTCTTTAGACGAGAACGAGTTTCCTTATCGCTAGGCTCGTTAAAACATAGCGATGGGCTTGCCCGAAGGGCAAGTTATAGAACAAGCATATGTTATCCTCCTCAAGCTTGATAAAAATAAAGAGGTACTGGTCAGCAATGACTGGGGAAAAATTGGGAGAACCTCACAGCTTTAATGGTAGCAAGTCGCTCTTGAACATGACACTTTGTCCTCCGTATCACATCGGGTTGGGTTGTTTCATTCACCGGTCTCATCACCATGGTCCTCGCCACACCATCGACATTTGGGGTAATGCTACCAATCCATCACATCAGTGTCGTTATATGTTCAAGAGATGTTGTTCTGCAAAGAGTCAACCGAGTCCCATCCACTGCCATACATTGTCCTTCATCCATTTCATGACCGCCACCCTGAATCATACATCACAGTTTGTTTTCACCTCATCACAATCACTAGCTCCGTTCCGTGTCACTGATGTGGGATTCATTAAGGCCCTCCTTTGACGGATCGCTCCTTGTCGACATCAGCTCATTATCCAAGGAGTTGATCTAGGAACACCCCCTTTAGTACTTTGAAGCTTGCATGCCTCAATGGCAAGTTTCTCACTTCCGGCGACGGGTATACATCAATGACCTTCGACCAGAAGATTTTGCATGGTGGTCAACGCCAAGTCCTTTATTCCCACCATGTGAATTGTACTGCCGTACCTTGAGGGTCATCATCCTTATCGGTGATTCCTCTCGCGCTTGTTAACGGTTTACATCATTGACCGGTAATCAAGCGATGTCTTTCCATGTTCGACTTCAAGAAATTCTCACATGGATTGACTTGTACATCGAGTGAAGATCGGAAGAGATTGAAGACCCCGGATCTAGTTTCATCCATCCGGGCTGCGATATATATTCAGGATATAAAGACATTTGATATGTACATCATTGCAGCAGATGATCATCCTTCTCAAAGGATGATAATTTCAGCAAAGAATTATCAGTCTATCATCAGACGATCGTCTGTTCTATGTACCAAAATGTATTTATAAAGCTGAGCATGGGAATGCCCGCCTCTAGATCATGAAAAAGAATGAAAAATAATGTATTGTATTGTATCTTATTACAGGACACTTCTCAGCAGATTGAATGAACTTCGGATCCTCCTAATAAAGCATTTCACCCGATAAACGACCTCATACTTTAGGGGGCATCTGTTATAGACAATTTTGTGCCTTGCAGCATCAGGCATGAATTGTCAATAATCCAAGGGATCCAAAGTCCCTAAACATGATGTTCCTACCCCTAGAGGAACAAGGTCAGCAAACCAACAGCTCTCAGATCAGTTCTCCACCTGAAAACACTCAAAAACAAGCAGTCCTGAAATCAAAGCAGGTGCTCCACTAGGCTTCTGCGTTGAAACTCAACTCCTCCATGGTGTACCTGCGTTGCAAAGCAAGTGGAACAAAGGCCACCTGCGCTGAGCGAGATGGGACAAGTGGCACACTGAGTCATTGCTCTGGAATCTTCCAAAAATGACACTTGGATCAGGGATTTCACCTTGTGATGAGTCAGAGGCTCTGTTTCTCCAAGTGGAAGCAAGGTTCTCCAAGTGGACTCAAGAACTGAAGATCAACTGAAGAGAGAAAGGACACAAGGCAGCTACACATCAGTTGCAAGCTGACTCATCCTTTCTCAATTCATCTATATATTGAGCTCTCTCCTATGAGCTCAGGAGGCTGGAATTTTGTGCAAAGTAATGATATGCTGTTGGTTTCACTATAGAGCTATTGGGTGATTGCTTGAAGGAGGTGAAGAGGAGAAATTATTTCTGCTGGGAGGTGTTGCTGGATTGGGGCCTTCAATGGTTGTAACTCTCTCAGAACTTTACTTCTTCATTAATAAAAGCTATTGAGGTTCTTCTATATGCACTTGTTTCAATGATATATTGTGATAATTGTATATTTGATTTATGCTAATCCTTGAATCAGTTATGATTGCATGCTTCTTGTAGTTTCCTTCTTTGTTATTTTGCAGGATCTCATTGTAGCTGGGCCAGCAAAAGAGCAAGGAGCTGGGAGCAAGCAGCCAAAGAGAAGAGTTTGGATTCGACATTAAGCGCAAGGCAACGGTTAGTGCATTTCCTCATTCTCTCTTGCTTTCGTAAAGAAGTAAACCTTAAGTAGTCTTCTTTACAGTTGTTGCTGAGGTACTATCACCCTTAGAGTGGGATAGGGTCATCCGAGTCGGATACTTTTCCCTACAACAAAAGGGAACAACCTGGGTGTTAACAGGATCTAGGCGGCTAATCGTTGAACCATATGTTGCAAGTAAGAGTTGAGGCCTTAAAATTTGCATTAATACATGTTTTAAAGGATTTAACCATCTTTTTCAGGGTTTTTGGGGGGTTTTTGGAAAAAATATTTCACCCTCAGTCGGTGCAGGATCCAGGAATGAGACCACGTTGATCGGGGGTTTTTAGCATGGGGACTTGTACCGTTGGCACACCTATTTTGAAAGCAGTTGCGCTCACACAGAGAAATAAATTTTTTCAATTTTCGCCCAATTTTATTCCTTCAATTCAGATTTTTCCCTTACAAAAACTGATGTTAAGTCAAATGTTGGTTGTTTGTAGGAAAATCAGAGCAAAAAGATGGTGATCGAGTGGAAAGAACGTGAGCATGAAGGAATAGACCAAATGGATTTGGAAGATCCAAATTGTCTGGATGAATTGAGGAACTGTGGGCTCCTTAAATTCTTTCTTACACTGGGCCTACAGGCTCAACCTGAGCTACTTCAATACCTGATCAATCTATGGGATGTTGGACTGGAGGTATTTGTGATCCATGACCAAGAGCTGGAGTTGGGGACTTTAGACATTTATCCGGGAAGTTGGTCGAGAGAATCTCTTCCAGTACCTTAGAGCTTTCATGCCCTAATGGAAAGTTCTTCAAACTTGACGACAAGTTCTCATCATTGGCTTTTGATTGAGCAACCTCACGGGTGTTCAACTTCAGTTCTTTATTCACACTCCGTGAATTGTGTTGTTGGTACATTGACAACCATTATCATTATTGGTGGTTTCTCTCGTGCTTGTTAACATTTCATATCATTGAATGGTAATCAAGCGATGTTCTAGAATGTTCAACGTTAACACATCTATTCACATGCTATAATTTGTACTTTGGTCAGGTTGTGTTGGAGCGCAAGACCCTGGGCTCAGATTACAAAAGTCCAGGTTGTAGGGCAATGTGACATGATCATGCTTACATACATGTCTCTTTCAAATGGATGGATGTGACCATACCATGAGTTTGTTATATGTGATCCTTCTCATTATTGGATGGATGCAACCATACCTTGGGTTTGATATGATCCTTCTTATTGGATGGTTGTGCCCATACCTTAGATCAATTTACATGATCTTCTTCTGGATGGCTGCGTCCATACCACAATCATCTAATAGAGATTTCAATGATGTATATGTATATATGCTTGCTTGCAGGTTTTTCGATGGCAGTCTCCAGTTCCATGCATCTACTCATAAAGCATTTCACCCCTCACTCTTGTTCGACCTTCATGCTTTAGGGGGCATCTGTTACACAACATTTTGTCACTGTCCCTGTACTCCCTGTTCCTTGATCCTGGAGGACCTCTACAGTGACCCTCATGTGTTTCCCTGCCATGAAGAACATGTCCTTACATCCCTCTTCATCAGTAGAACATTTATGTCTTACATCATTTCCCAAGAATTTTCCTTCAAACTCAGTTTTCAAGACCGGTGCTATCCCTCAGTTTCTTCCCCGCGCTGATATGCAGAGTCTAATATTGGGCCTAGCACCAAACGATGTTGGTAATCCATTCATCACCTGTGCTGATCCTCTTTTGGAAAGTTTTTAAAAATGGAGTCGAAGCTTCCAGGTCTAGAAGCTTTGTGAACAGAAGTATGGTAAATGGTTGGGCAAGATAGAGTCAATAGAGACTGTTTGGGCTCCTTTCCCTATTAAAATGGAACAAACCAAAGGGGATAAGGCCTCTCCCATCATAAGAGGATCCATTTCCCCTTTATCAAAGCTATATAAACTCCTCATTTTCCAACCTCGGCGAGCTAATGAAAGGGCTAGAGTAATCTGTGAACCTTGATAGCCATATTGAGAGCCTTAGCATTCTAGCTTGTGTATGTGAAGGGAGAATAAACTTGTGTTTTTGTTTGGTTTGGAGCAAAGAGGAAGAAGCCTTAAACTTCCATTGTTTTGAGGGTGAATCATGAGATGCTAACAATGGTGCTGTAACTCAGACACGTCAAAGGAGACCTGCAACTAAGGTGAAGGTTGTACTTTCCTTTTTATCATAATAATACAATTGATATTTTGTTTCCTATATCAATTGCATATGTTAGTTGGTAGCTTAAGACTCCTTAGCCTCTTAAGTAGATTGAATATTTTGTATGCTATCATGTGTGCTTTGGTTTCTTGTCTCATTGTTTCAGGTGCTTAATTGACAATAAGGCACTGATCATTGGAGCAAAGGCATAAGGACTTCATCAAACAAGTATTAGCGATACAAGAGGTAGGATCTTAACAATCCTCAATCTAAGGGAACTTATATAATATTTTCTTGTTTGTGGCTAGACCCTCTCCCCTGGGCTAGAGGGATTGTCTCTGTCCGAGAGAGAATATTCCTACTCCACACTTCTACACTCCCAGTCATAGGAAACTCTTGTTTCCTTCTTGAGATGTTCATCATCCATTCATGACATCCTTGTGTATACTTATGGAGGATCTCAGAATTGTTGAGGCATGTGCAGGATGGATCTAGAGGAAGGTTTAGATTGGAGCTGTCGGACGAATCAGGTTGTAGTTATTCCGTATTTTCTTTAGCTTATATTAATAAAGAGGTGTTGTCTTGTTCCTGATGATTATGGTCTTTATACATTAATTTATGTCATGATTTGCTTATAAAATCTCATGTTAATACTTATTTACTTACATGCTTATATGATCTAACCTTGATATCATAAACATGCTTTCAGTTATTTTTGGTGTTTATGATTTGCCTTTAATGAATTGCAAGTATTAAAGTGCAAGGAAGAAGTAGAGGGTTTGAACCCTACGGGAACGAACTCAAACGTAGGACCTACGGGTAAGACCTTATGTACCAAGTTTAACTGTTTAATTATTAGGACTACTTGTTTGTGTGTCTCTTTATGATGTATGCTCTCCGCTTTGTTGGGGTTCCAAACCCAAGACCCTAGGGTGGTTCTACCCGAACTAAACATTGCAATGTGTTGGCTTGTTGGGGTCTAAACCGGGTTCGAAGTTAACTAGCCAAACAAATCCCTGTACTACTGGCCCTTTCGGCAACAGTCCACGGAGTGCGGATTGAGGTCTCACCCGAAGTAGTATGGGAGGGTGCTAGAACTAGGTTTCCGCACCCTTGAGATGTCTGATAGGTACAATTGGTCCTCAGTTTGTTCCTGCGTGCAGGTCGCTTCGCGCACTTCCCGTTCCTTGCGGCCCGATACACCACCTTCGTGCAGCCCTAACCAGGGGCTATGCCGTTCTCTACGCTATTATCTGAGATCTTACTTGTCTTCCAGTGTTAATTAATTACCTTTGCCTACTTGAATGTCTTAAGTTATAATTAGCAATACAAAACATTCATACACGATCGTGCAGTAAATAAACAATATACTTGCAAATTATATCTAATCATGCATTAAACCAGGAAAATATACATAGAATTATAGAAAAACTTCTCTTTATTGATTCTCGCAATGGTTACAGACTTGACCTACCCTGCGCACTTAGCTGCAAGGGTCCGTGCACTCAGCTACAGACTACTAGGTCTCTGCGCACTCAGTTGCAAAGCCTTCTCCTACTCTACGACCCACAGACACAATTTACACTTCAACTCAATCACTTAGAATTCTCATGCTTCTCTTACATTTGTTATTGGTTATCCTCTTACACTTAGAGCCTCGCTCTATTTATACAATCCCATGGTCTACGGACCATGGGTAGGTCTATCCAGCCGACATTACATTACAAAAACTAGGGTGGACAACCCTGTGACTCTATTATACTTTCGTGCCCCGCGCCCGCAATTCGCGGAGCTTTTACAAAAAGATTCGGTCAAAACTTGGGATTTAAGCCCCAAAACATGCCTTGGGGGGATTCCATGCCCAACAGGCCCCCAACACAAACATCGTGACTCACCCTCAAGTCACTCTGTCGGCACGGAGATCTTTGCCCAGAGTCCCTCTGACTATTCTCCAACTGCGTCAAGGTCAGCATCGCACTGAGCTGCTACTTGCTGGATCTGTTGTACATGTTGTTCCAAGACTATGGTGTTGGAACTGCTTCTCTACATCTGTGCCTATATCCCTTGCATTTGTTTATAGTTCCACGCCTTTGTTCGAATCCTTGGAGTGTGAAGACTATGATTTTTTCAGCTAGTCAGATCACCGGGCCACCCGTGTAGGGTTTCAAGTGGCTGCCATTCACTTTGCCTGGGAAAGGTTCTCCATTTAGTTTGACTAGTTGTACCATGCCTCCATCTGTGACCTCCTTAACAATGTATGGTCCCAACCAATGCATTCTGAACTTTCCCGGGAATTTATCAAACTTACTGTCATACAGCAGCACTAAATCATTTACCTTGAAGGTGCACAACTTAATATGGCGATCATGCCAGGCCTTCTCACGCTGCTTTTGCACCTGTTGATGAAATCCAGCCAGGAACCGTTCCTCCTCAATTTCTTCCAACTGCGCAAGCCTCTCTTCTAGGGCTTCATGGTCCATCATACCTATGAGTGTTGCTATGCGTAGACTAGGTACAATATACTCCATTGGCATGATAGCTTCCACGCCATAAACCAAATGGAAAGGTGTCTGTCCCATCAGTTTCTTACATGTTGTCCTATAAACCCATAGTACTGCAGGTATGTTCAGGTCCCAATCGGTTCGTTGCGCGTTGCATAATTTGGTTAGCGCAGTCTCCAGTATTTTGTTTAATGCTTCTACTGTTCCATTGGCTTGTGGGTGATACGTGTGCTTTTCTGATGATACACCTGGAACTCTTCTATTAGCGTGCTGATGGTTTCGTTCATGAAATGTGTACCATGATTACTCATTAAGATTTTCAGACAACCAAATCGAGTCAACACGTGTTAAAAAAAAAAACTTCGCAACCGTGGCAATTGTGCAGTCTTTGATCGACTGCACTTCCACCTAACGAGTCAGGTACTCTATCATGGTGATAATGTATTGCACACCCATTTTACCCTGAGGTTTGATAGGCCCTACAAAGTGGATTGCCCACTTTTTGAAGGGCTACAATGCCATTTTTGGATTCAAAGGCATCTCGTTCCTCTACGATGGCTTATCTGTCTTTGACATATACAGTGTTCTTTTGAATCCTGATGAAGGGTTGGCCACCACAACCCTACGCAAAGAATATTTTGCGCAATCGCTCGTCTGGCATAGTTTCCTCTTGCAGTGCCCCCATGCACTTCCGGGAGGATCTAACTTCGTTCAAATTCAGGTATGTACCTTCGCAATATCTCATCATTGCCCATTTTGTATAGGTTCCCTGCGATGATAGAAAAATCGGCCGTGCGCACCACCAGTTCCTTCTTCTGCTGGACAGAGTATTCCTTCGACGCAGTCCCTGTTGTCAGAAAGTGGATTATATCTTCAAAGTGTCCGTCCACTACGCGTACAGCAAAGAGCTGTGTATCAGGTAATCCTTCCTCCAAACTAGTAGGTTCCTCTCCCGTCTTAATACGCAATAAGTGATTCGGTCCCGCGTTCAGGCGTCTAGGCTTCACCATGACCTCAAAGTCATATTCTTGGAACAATAAGAGCCACCTACATATGCGCCCCCCCAACACAGGCTTATTAACCAAGTATTTTAGCGCGGAATGGTCTGTATACATCTTGAAATGTCCTCCTAGCAAATAGTGCCAGTGTTTTTGGAGCACGTACACCATAGCCAACCCTTCGTGTTCGGTTGTGGAATAATCCTTTTCCACTTTGGACAACCTACAACTTGCGAACGCAATAGGGTGGTCCAAGCCCTCTCCACCCTCTTGTGTTAGCACCGCTCCCAGCACTATGCATGACACGTCAACATGGACATGAAACTCCACATCCCATTTTGGGAAGACTAGGATTGGGGCAGAGGCCAATTTCTCTTTTTGTACATCCAGGCTCTTTATGCAATCATCATTCTAGTAGAACGTGACATCCTTTTTCAATAGTTTCTACATTGGCGCGGTGATCTGAAGTATAGAGGGGACCACCCAAGGTAGCACACAACTATTTAATACTTCGCGGTGCTTCCAAATTCAAAATTATTGCAATCTTTGCGGGGTCTACCATTAGTCCCTGTTTGCAGACCACATGTCCCAACAGGTTCCCAAAAGGAACGAGGAACGTACACTTTTTTAGGTTCAGTGCGATTTTGTGTCGTCGGTAAGTATCCAAAATCAAGCGTAAGCTTGCTACATGGTGCTTAACCAATCCAAATTTAGTCCAATCATCCAGATAGACCTCCAGGAATTTGTGGATATATTCTTTGAATGCTGCAACAACTATGCATTAAAAGACAACCGACGCGTTCTTTAACCCAAACGGCATAACGGTGTATTAAAAGCAACCCCACTTAGTCACGAAGGTGGTCTTGCTCCTGTCTTCCGGCACGATTTTGATCTGGTGGTAGCCTGAGAACCCATCAATAAAATAATATGATTCTTGCCCGCCAACATTTTCTAATACTTCATATGTGAACGAAATAGGGAATGGGTCGTGCACATAGGCGCCATTCAATTTCCCGAGGTCCACGCATATTCTTATCTCGCCCTTTTGCTTCTTCTCTTGCACTACCATAGGGCTTACCTAGTCGGATTCTTCCACTGGCTCAATGATTCGACCTGCGAGCATTTTGTCTAGTTCTACATGGACCTTTTCCTTGTACTTCGGATTCAAGCAGTAAGGCCTCTGCTTAACCAGCTTTGCGTTGGGTTTTAGGCTGATTTTCATCATCCCTAAATCGCCAACGATCTCCTTTAAGTCTGTGATCTTATTCAGGAATAAGTCTTGGTACTCACGGAGTAACTCAGTGACCCAATTCACCATGGCATCATCCTAGTAGTCGCCGAGGATTGCATACTTCAGTTCGGCCTCCATACCAATGTTTACCTTCCTCGTCTTTATCGACACGATAATGTCAAGGTCTTCAATGAGTGGCCCTTGAACCTCACGATAGCCTTTAGTTTCTGGAATGTTAACTTTTTGTAGATATTTGTCGTCTTCTTCAATGTTTACGTTGTAACACTGCAATGCACAGCTCAGCTGGGTCGCCCATTCAGGCTGAAGCACTTCGATTGGCTCATGGGGTATTTTAAAGATAGCTGCTTTTACTGCTTATAGTGCATCATCAATAGTATCCCACCAACAATCCCCAAAGGTGAAGGTTAATAGGAATCCTTTGCACAAGATATCCCATTCGTTCGTGCCATGGCAGAGCTCCATTTTTATATACCAATTCATGGGTATAACATCTAGGGTATGACAGAACAGGTGCACCCACTCAGGTTGTGGCTCTTCCCCATAGACCTTTGTCCATTTTTTAAGGTGTACACATGGATCATCCCATCTGTCATACTTGTCTTTTAATCGCATCTAAGGCTTCCCAAACTACATGCGCATCATCCTTCTGCATTCGTGCCAGTCCTCAAAACTTCTTTGGTGCGTACCCCACCATCTTGTGGGCGTAGCACGCAGTACCCATTTTAGAGCATCGAAATGCTGCTGTTACGGTACTTCTCTTTCAAAGTTTGTCAGGAAGTCATCCACCTTGCTTAACCTGTCATACGTAGGCAGATCTCTTACCTTTGTTGCTATGCAGCGCAACGACCTTGTCATCATGTTACAGTTGAGCATGGTTACCTCGTGTAACCGGTTCCGCCATTGTTCTATCTCCTCATCATAATCAGATGTGCAGGAGCTTTCGCGTTCCCATGAGATTAGTCCATCTACGGTTGGATTTACCCAGTCCTGCTCTCGCGCAGTTATCTTTTAGATGCAGTGCAAGTCATTGTCGCTATCGTAGTCGCGCATCGGCTCCATGTAGCATGATCCCTTTGCAGGGTCTAAAGGTACCACTACGCGCAGAGACTTTTTCTCAAAGATCATCTTGTGCTTCTTTAGATTTATCACTCCATTCATGTTAGTGGCCCAATCTATTCCTAATAGCACAGGGTAGGGATTGTTGTTATCAACAATCTATTGAAAATAGCAACAAGAAATGATAAAAATAGAATCCAAAATATTCCAATTTTAATTTGTCCTTGAATTAAAACTGTGAATTAAAATTCGAATTTAGTCTCACCAGCTGCTTGAAAAATAATCAATTAACTCATTATGGATTAATTAGTTGGAGAAATTCAAGCTAGAAGTCTTTGTGAATTCATGTAACAATTAAGGAGATTATCCCTTAATTAAGGAGATAAGGTTGAGTTATTTTGAGTTGTAATTAGTTAGCTCAGTTTACTGAGTTAAGTCCAGTTAAATTAGTTCCAAATTGTTTGAGGAACTAATTGTGAGTTTAGTCAGTTAATGCATGCATGCATCCAACTAGTGTACTCCAGATAACTGAAGATTCTCTCACCATTAACTCATGCATGTCCATTCAAAGAAAGACCCAGTTGAGCTAAATGTCAAGGACAAGTTACTATTAGTTGCATGAGTTTTCCTATAAAGGAAAATCATCCATGCAGAAGGAACAAGGTTCCTTGAGTATTGCACAGTTTTACAGGGTGTGAGATCAGTGTGAGTGATTAGTGTTACACTTGGTAACAATAGGATCACCCAAGAGAAACATCGCAAGGAAATAGGAGGCTTGGAGGGCAGAGGAGAAGGTTTGTGAGAAGCCTTGTTTGCCTGTGAGCATCTAGGAGGATTGTAATGAGAGTTGGCTAGCTGTGGGAGCTAAGGCTTTGTGTAATTCTTAGATATTTCCACCTTGTATGATAATATAGATAGTGGGGTTTCTAGCTGACGCTTTCCCCTGAGTATTCTTCTGTGTTTCAGGTGCATTGATTCTTCTTCTGTTTATATGTGTTTAGCTTGATCTTGCTCAAATCTTTTAAGCTTCCGCAAAATTGATTGTAGAAGTAGATTAAAGTAATTTTGCTTTAGTTATATTTCATTATCAGCTTAATGTACAATCATAATTTCTACATGGTATCGGAACAAAGGTTATCAGAGCCGTGAACAATATACGGAGATGATAATTCGAAGTTTGAAGTTCGGGGTTGCAGGTGCAAATTGAATTCATCTCATACTTCAAGGTTGGTCAATGGTGTTCTATGGCTTGAGACTCAAGTATGCCTTGGATGACAACTCAAATTACATAGCATGGAAAGATCGCATGGAGGTTGTATTAGAAGACAATGACTTGAAGGATTTCATTGATCAATAAATCCCAAAGCCAAGTTCAACTAATGCACAAGAGTTGGCTGAATGGAAGAAGTGTGTGGTGAGGGTGAGACAGATCATCCTTGAGGGAGTTTGAGACCATATTGTCTCGAGTCTCCATGGGAAGGATACTCCATATTCAATGTGGAAGACATTGAAGGACCTCTACCAGAACAATAGCAACCATAGGAAATTGGCGCTCAAGGACAAGCTTTGAAGAATCAATATGGAGAACTGCGATACTATTTCCACATATCTGAACAAGCTCACCACTTGCAGAGATGAACTTAGCAGTGTGGGAATAACTACTGCTGATGATGATATGGTGAGCCTCACTCTCCTTGGCCTTCCAAAGAGCTGGAATAGCTACAAGGACTCTGTGAATGGAAGGGAGAAACTACCGAATTGGGAACGACTGTGGTCAGATCTCATGCAAGAGGAGATCAGGAGGAGCACACGAGATGGTTCTTCATCCAAGGATGATGAAGAAAATCTGGCCTTAGCAAGTAAGGCAAGGAAAGGGAAGGGGAAGGCATCCCATTCCGAATTGAATTATTCTTATGGAGGGAAGAAGGTTGACAAGTCTAAAGTGAGATGCATTAATTGTCACGAGATGGGTCATTATGCGACTAATTGCGCATCGAAGAAGTCCAAGAAGGGATCCTCGGAAGGATTTGAAGGTGAGGCATTAGCCTCTCAATTCGAGATGGACTTCACCCTCATCGGATGCATGGTGTCATCGATGATGGGTTGTGGTTTGCTTCTTGAAAGTGGAGCCTCATTCCAAACGACTGGCGATAAAAGTTTATTCAGTACCTTGGAGGAGAAAGACCTCAAGATGCGCATAGAGATGGGTGACGATGAAAGGTATAGTGTTTCAGGAGTGGGCACAGTTGCTTTTCAGAGGGAGCATGGAGCTCTTATCACCTTGACAGATGTGAAGTATGTGCCTGGACTGAAGAATAATTTGGTATCAATTGTGATGTTGGAGGACAAAGGCTACGATGTTGTCTTCAGTAAGGGAAAGGTTTTCCTTAGACACATCACCACGAGACAGGTGAAACAGATCGGTTCACGAGTCAAGAAATTGTATGCTCTTGAGGTTCAAGATGCATGCAAGACTTGAGGAGAAAGGCAAATGTTAGAGACTTGGTGGTTGAGAGGGAGAGTAAATTACCTCTCAACATGCAGTCCCAGAAGAAGTCTCAGACAATTGTGGAGGAGCCACAATTGGAGATGCTGAGAGGAGATCGAGTGGAGGCATCCACTCATGCAGAGACCTCCAGTAGGGGGAAATTTCGAGCCAAGTGGGCAGAGGGATCACATGCAACCATACCTCTAGGTGTGAGGTGGGGCAATGTGAAGTGATAGTCCCAAGAAGGCTGAAATTGGGCAGGGTTCATTGAGAGGTTTTATCTCATGGATCATACCTTGCTACGGGAGCCCAAAGTACATAGTAGCAGGAGGAATTAGTGGGATTGATGCAGTCAGAGATCAAAGTGACAGAGGCTAGAGCAGTCAGATACTGAAGAGAACAAAGAAGGATTGACAACAGTGCAGAAAGGCCGAGTCAGCAGAAGCGTAGAGTTTTCAGTCGACAGAGGCAATAGTAGTCAGAGACTTTGATGACAAAGGCATCATTCTGATTCAGGTTGGATGTTTTTTTTGTTTCTGGAAATTTCTGGAGCAACAAAACTAGAGAGAAGTGTTGCATGCAGAACATTCCAAAGGTTCAAGATCGATATCGAGTTGAATTCCTTTCTTGTTGAGAGGGAGTTTTGAAAATAGCAACAAGAAATGATAAAAATAGAATCCAGAATATTCCAATTTTAGTTTGTCCTTGAATTAAAATTCGAATTTAGTCTCACCAGCTGCTTGAAAAAAATTAATTAATTCATTATGGATTAATTAGTTGGAGAAATTCAAGCTAGAAGTCTTTGTGAAGTCATGCAACAATTAAGGATATTATCCCTTAATTAAGGAGATAAGATTGAGTTATATTTGAGTTGTAATTAGTTAGCTCAGTTTACTAAGTTAAGTCCAGTTAAATTAGTTCCAAACTGCTTGAGGAACTAATTGTGAGTTTAGTCAGTTAATGCATGCATGCATCCAACTAGCGTACTCCAGATAACTGAAGATTCTCTAATCGTTAACTCATGCATGTCTATTCAAAGAAAGACCCAGTTGAGCTAAATGTCAAGGATAGGTTACTGTCAGTTGCATGAGTTTTCCTATAAAGGAAACTCATCCATGTAGAAGGAACAAGGTTCCTTGAGTATTGCGCAGTTTTACATGGTGTGAGATCAGTGTTACACTTGGTAACAGTAGGATCACCCAGGAGAAACAATGCAAGGAAATAGGAGGTTTGGAGGGTAGAGGAGAAGGTTTGTGAGAAACCTTGTTTTCCTGTGAGCATCTAGGAGGATTGTACTGAGAGCTGGCTAGTTGTGGGAACTAAGGCTTTGTGTAATTCTTAGATATTTCCACCTTGTATGATAATACAGATAGTGGGGTTTTTAGCTGAGGCTTTCCCCTGAGTATTCTTCTGTGTTTCATGTGCATTGATTCTTCTTCTGTTTATATGTGTTCATCTTGATCTTTCTCAAATCTTTTAAGCTTCTGCAAAATTGATTGTAGAAGTAGATTAAAGTATTTTGCTTTAGTTATATTGCATTATCAGCTTAATCTATAGTCATAATTTCTACACAATCTCTATCACTTCTAAATCTACTAGCATGCTTTCTCCTTCAATATCTACTGTGATTCCCTATAATATCCCCATAGGTAGGATCTTTTGTTGGTTCGCCATTTGTAGTTGGATAGGAGACCATTGCAATGCAGGCCAGCCCATGCGCTCCCATGTCTGTTTTGGCAGGACGTTCACGTCCGATCCTAGATCTAGATTCACTTGGTCCATCTCATATTCTCGATTTGTGAGGTCAATATCATTTCCCTTCCTATTCATGTCGTGTGCTTTCTGAGCTTCCAGACTATGCGCGGTTCTCCTGGTGTGGTCCCAGTGCATCTAGTTATGAGTTCTTGTAGCCCCTTTATAGCCTTGTTGTCGCGCAGCAGCTTCATGCATGTCTCCAAGAACATAATGAGCATCGATGGGTCCATTTCCGGCTCCAGTCTGTCTTTACTTCCTAAAGTGGAGGCATCAGTGAAGCTCCTCTTAGCTTCCATGAAGGTCTCCTTAGCACGCTCCAAATCAAATTCTGGTTTCTTTGTTGGAGCCTTGCGAACCCAAGTGCTTTCTTTAGGTTGCTTGCCTTTGTCATCCCCTATCGTAATACCAATCCGGAGCACGATATTTACATTAGGATCTTCCTTGCACGGCTCAGACCTCATCATTTGCAGATTCTGAGTCAGGGGAGGTTGGAGTTCTCCTTTATCGCGTATCCTCGCTATCAGTGTGGGACAATCCTCCGTCTCATGGTCAAACAACATAAAAGACAAGCATGATGGTCACGTTGGATTCATACAATCGCTGGCATAATGCCCTGGCCCTCTGCAACTGTAACATATCAATTGTCCGGGACCTCTTCATGGCCCCCCTCCACCTCAGCCTCATCCGCTTCCCTGAAATCCGGTGTGCGCCATTCCTGTGTTTTGATCAAGGGGCCGTGTTTCGGCCTGAACTCTATAGGTAGGAGTTCGATCCATCATCAACTCATAACTTCTAGAAGTTCACTCATCATGTCCTATTGACCTGCAGAAATTACAGAACAACTGCTGCGAATTCTGCGTATACTTTTATAATAGATGGCAGTTATCTGTAGCTTGCGTTCCTCCTATTTGACAAATCACGCACCATAGTGCAGGCACCACGCTTGGTCCTACTTGTGCCTCCGGTCTTAGTGGCATTGACCCTCCTCCCGTAAGGTAATTCACGAACACTGGGCAGTGATCCTTGTCATGCCCCTGGCCCTTTCATTTTACGCACCATACCTCATCGCGCATCTCTGGGCGGTTTGTCCTGTCTTGTTTCAAAATCTGCATCTCCAGGCACAAGTTTTTCAATTGCACGTGAATCTGTTGAACTCCTAGGTTAGGATCTTATATTGGAGTCTTGTGCAATCTCATTGTGACCTCCAAAGCCTCAGCCTGAGTGGTTATCCTTTGTTGTGACAACGCGTTCTGTAGATGTGGCGTTAATGATGCTATGAACCATTCGCAGTGTTGCCCATCTGTTAATGTCATGTTTGCTTCACGAATTATGCACTTCGGTCTTTGATCCAACTCCCAAGGGGTCTCACCTGGCAGCATTGTGATTTACTTGAATCCAATGATTGAATGTGCTTCTGACTTTGGCCTACTAAATTCTTTGTTTAGCGCAACTTGGATATCTGCGATCCTCGCATTTGGATTGTCATTGTAATGCTTGATGTACCTGGTTAGCGCACAATCCTATAGAGCGCTGACCAATGTTGCCTTATTTATATTGTCATCCGTGACACCTTGTGCTTCCCATACAATTTTTATCACGAACCAAAATTGGTCCCGATCTTCATTCCCCACTCCCTTGAACACTGGTAGCTTTATCGCGCTTGCCATACTGCTTCACGGTGGTGGCGGAGGTGGTATGGGCGAAGACGGGGGTGAAGATAGTGAAACTGATGGTGGTGTGGGTGGAGGTGGTATGCACAAAATTATCTGTCTTATCAGATTGATCGCACTTCTTGGCGAGACCTTTGCGAGCTCTTCTTCACCGCCTCACAGAGGTGAAATCAAGGGGCTAGTCTCTAGTTCTGTGCTACCTTCATTCCTGTAGATTCTCCCACTCTGCGTAGCCCCAAACATGATTTTTTTTGCATAACCCACTTTTCACACAGTAGCATTTTAATGAAGTGTTCAAAGATTTGATGTACTTACCTCACGGTCCCTTGAGGAAGCGTCGTTCTTCCTCGCTATACCTGACTAAAGTATCTACTGTGAATTCGGTGATGAATCCTCCTATGATTTGATTGAGCAAGTGATTGACAGCGCGCACAATCTTATATTCCGATGCTTCTAGTATGCGCACCAATTCTGGAGTCCACACAATAGGTTTGTCGAGTTTACACCTTCCTTGACTATCTCTAGCTTCACGATCCATTTGTACAATCCAGTGGGGAAGGATGCAAAGAAAATTTCATGGATCTTCATATGAAAGTAGCAATCTAACCAATATTCCTTTGATAGTCACAGATTCCTATTTTCCCGCGCCGCGAACTCATGAATCTTTCTATCCAACCAATCTTCAATGCCTTTCTTTATCGGATTCCAGTGCTACGACATCAGACATCTCTATGCAGATGTCGGTCCTGGTAACGGAACCATTTGTTGGATTGTTGGTGCCTGACCCAGGTTCAAAGTTAATTAGCCAAACAAATCCCTGTACTACTAGCCCTTTCGGCAACAGTCCATGGAGCACGGACTGAGGTATCACTCGAAGTAGTATGGGAGGGTGTTAGAACTAGGTTTCCACACCCTTGAGATGTCTGATATGCACGATTGGTCCTCAGTTTGTTCCTGTGCACAGGTTGGTTTGCGCACTTCCCATTCCTCATAGCCTGATACACTGCCTTCACGCAACCCTAAGTAGTGGTTGTGTTGCCCTCTGCGCTCTTATTTGAGATCTTACTTATCTTCAAATGTTAATTAATTACCTTCGCCTACTTGAATGTCTTAAGTTATAATTAGCAATACAAAACATTCATACAAGATCGTGCAGTAAATAAACAATATACTTGCAAATTATATCCAATCATGCATTAAACCAAGAAAATATACATAGAATTATAGCAAAAATTCTCTTTATTGATTCTCCCAACGGTTACAGACTCGACCTACCTTGCGCACTCAGCTGCAAGGGTCCATGCACTCAGCTGTAGACTACTAGGTCTCTGCGCACTTAGCTGCAGAGCCTTCTCCTACTCTACGACCCATAGACACACTTTACACTTCAACTCAATCACTTAGACTTCTCATGCTTCTCTTCCATTCATTATTGGTTATCCTCTTACACTTAGAGCGTCGCTCTATTTATACAATCCCATGGTCCGTGGACCATGGGTAGGTCTATCCAGCCGACATTACATTACGAAAACTAGGGTGGACAACCCTGTGACTCTATTGTATTTTCATGCCCCGCGCCTGCAATTCGCGGAGCGTTTACAAAAAGATTCGGTCAAAAATTGGGCTTTAAGCCCCAAAACATGCCTTGGGGGGATTCCATGCCCAACACAATGGTTCCCTACCACCACCTCTAGAATATTTCTCTCCATGTCCTTTTTCATCTGCATTGGATCTCTTGTAAGGAACTACATTTTCTTTCTCACTTGCATCTTGAGGTCTTCCTCTCTTTGGTGGCCATTTTCCTTTAGCTTTGTCATTTCTTTTCAAGTCATGCTTAGGCTCAACTTTATGCTTCAACTAATCATCAAAATGATTCAACTTTTGGATGGCCTCCTCCAACAATATAGGCTCATCGAACTCAATCCAATCTCTGTATGCAACCGACAATCCACTGATGAATCTCTGAACCTTGACCTTCTCCTCCTTGAGGTAACACACATATCTCGATAGCTCTAAGAACTTGCTAGTATACTCATCATCTGTCATAGAACCCATCTGCGACTTGTAAAACTCCTTGGCTCTGTCATCATAGTATCTTTCCGATAAATACTTATTTTTGAAGAGCCTTTCAAATGCATGCCAAGTCAAATCATCTTCATCAATACCTTTAAAATTATTCACATCTTCCCACTAAATATCCGCTTTACCTTTGAGATTGAAAGTGGCTATTCTTGCTTTCATGTTTTTTGAGTAATCATGTAATCTAAATAATTTCCTCATGCCAAGCAACCACGCCTCTGCATCTTGTGATTTCTTCATTTCCATATCAAAGGTAGGTGGCTTCACTTTCTTAAACTCATTTGAAAATTATCCCTTATCACTCCTCCTGTAAGGATGATAATGACGATGATCATGATGCCTATCAGAACCAGAACTAGAATACTACCTATGCCCAATACCTTTCCTATCTGGAGTGTCCAACATCCTGCAATCTCTAATCGTGTTAGATCTATCTGACCTGTGTCTACTATGAGACCTACTGCCATATGCCCCATTAGTCTTGTCCTCCTGTCCATGACTAATCCGAAGTCGTCCCTGTCATTGCAAATCTGACAAACTATGAAGTAGTATCACATTCACCTCTTCTTGTTTCTCTTGTGCCTGCATGATTTTGTCATTGTCTGCTTTGCAACTCCTTATCTCTTCCTTCAAGCTTCTCAATGTAATTTCCAAATCAGAAGGATTCCCACCACCATACTACTCTTTGGATTCATAGAGCGAGTCTTATTAATCAACCATATTTCTAGCCATTGATGTTTCTTCCTGCAATTCATAACATGTCAGATAAACCAAATCACAATAATTCAACGTACCTTAGCATAGCTCGGGGAGGATACCTTGTCTGCAGTATCACCAAATAAGCGTGATACATGTATAACATAATCATAACAACACATAGACATATGTGCTTAAATGTGTCAATACATAAGCATCACTCTAGTTAGGTCCATTCATCAATGCAAGGCCATATCAACACTACATGATACGACCTCATGCATGACAACAACAATTACTCCATTGTACACATTGCCACATGCAGCTGTCAATATGCATAAGCAATGCCTAGTCCACTACTCATATGCATAAATGCATGTATTTGAGCATAAGTGATCAATTCTTGTAATCAACCTACAAGACTGATACATGTAATCAAAATATTCAAAACTACGAGCTAACATACAATAATGTAGTCAAGTTGCATAAAATCAAACTGCACATAATCAAGTAACTAGTAGGGTACTTTTGATGATACATTCCACAAAATCAACCATCAAATTCCCCATGACACCTAAATACCATCATGATCAAGATGATGCAATGCTTCAAGCACATGGAACACAAGTGTAAGAGACGCACATGCAAATGACATGCATGCATGACAACACAAACTGCCCATCCAGTCTGAGGGGTGAACCATGCTCTGATACCAATCTGTAACACCCCCTCCTAGGTCTACCCAAAGTAACCATGCTAATGGGGGTAAAAATGAGACAAGAGGTTACTATGATGGGATTCAACCTCCTATGTGTCCTTAAGGAAGTGGAATCGACGGAACATCATACACAGTCATTCAACACCATCAATAGACCCCTCAGGAGACAAGTCAGCCACTCAGATAGCCTATCCTTGAGTTCCACTATTGTTTGAGCAACTTAGGGTAGAGTAACGCACCCTAGAAACAACCCAGGTGAGTTATAATGCTTCCCAACCTTCAGCCAACAACGTTAGTATCTAGGGTAATGCTCCGTGGGCCAAAAATCTGGGAAATTGAGCCATTTTTCTAGCCCAAAATTCTTGGCCTCTACCTAGAAATTGTGGTAACTTTCAGGAATCATTAAAAACATGATAACAATGATAAGGAATCAAACTCAACCTCAGGATTATGCTTGGGCATCCCCAATCGGGACTGACATTCTGTTAAACACTTGGCATCAATACAACCTACAGGTCTAGGATACAAGACATAGCATAAATGACTGAAATAACTTATGAAACATAACCATAAGGATCACCTCCTTCTCCAATGAACTATTATATCATCAATGAAGTCTTGCATCCATTCATTTAACAGTTACAAGTAAATACATAAAATAATCATGACATGAACAAATCATTTAACCATGCTTATAACCAGCATAAAACCATATAAATATCAGAGATATGGCAACCATTAAATCCACATATAAATCAATACAAAAGTAAGAGAACTTATGTTTTATTAATCATAGGTAAATTCGACCAAGTTCGGGACTTCCACATACCACCTAACCATAGACATGGCTGAACCAAATCCCTCTTTCAACTAGTCACCCTCGTGCCATATTCCAAGCATGAATGCGGGATCTCATAGAATAACTAATAGAAGAAAAACCAAAGGAATCCAGAGGTTAAACCACCTCCACCCTCATCAAACCATGATCACACCAACACCTGTGCTTTGATCACAACCGAAACCGAACTTGGAATGCCATCCGAAATCCATCACTATCCTTGAGGAATTTTTCATCCCCTTGTCTCTTAGGCTTTACCGCAATCCAAACCGGATCACTAGGCCCTAAACCGAGACCAGACTCTCAGGATTTACCGCAATCCAAACACGGATCACTAGGCCCTAAACCGAGACTTCTCCCTTAGGATTTACCGTGTATCCCGTCAAAACCGGTCAAGATATTCCTAGGCCTTTGGGAATGGAACTTGAGACCACCTCCGCCCTGGATTCAGAAATACATCTAGAAAACCGAAGCTCAAAAACTGAAATAAACATCCCAAAACCATTGCATCCAGAAAAAGGTAAGACTAGGCTGAAATCCACTGTCATAACTTGACAAAACCATGCCATCGACAACAAGAGAACCATACACCAACATGCAAAGCCATGCATGTCCAAACTAGCTAGGAAATCACACATGAAAAAGATTACCTGCAAATATTCCTGCTGAAGCTACTTGATCCTGCTTTCCTTCCTTTCCCTTTGCTTGCTTTTCCTTCCTTGATCCAAAGCTAGAGTGCTCCAAGAAAACTCTAAGTGACCAAGAGTGTGAGAGGGAGAGAAAATAATGAGAGTGCTATAAAGCTAAATTGACAAAAGGTTACCAACTGATCCTCTGAAGCCCTTTTATGAATGAGGCCTCTATTTTCTTCAATTTCCATTATTTTCCTTCAATTTCCTCCTCACATCCAACCTGTGACCTTTCACCTTAATTTTCTCCTAATTTCCTTTATTTTCATAAATAAATGTGCCAAAAATTCCTTTTTTCCTTTTAATGCCTTAGCCTTAGCCTTTTCTAAGTCACCCACACTAAAGTTGTTTTTCCCTACATAATTCTTGTCAATCCACCTCTTGATACAACTCTGGTGAAGTAATTTTTTTTCTTCTTTTGCCTTCAACCTTTATTCATATATCTTGTACAAAGTGTCCATCCTACACTGAACTAAAATACAGGGCTTGCCTTGGGACTCTTATGATAGTTGGAGAGCAGGTAAGTAGATGTTTAGTGGGAGGATGGATTCTCTTCCATACACTAGGAAGTAACGGGAGGTGCTCAAAGAAGGTTTAGGCGTGACATGGTCAGCCCATAAGGGATTCACAAAAGCAGAGTGTCAGTTTCACTGTTCATAGAATATGGTCTTTTTTATGATACGAATGAGGTTCCTGTTCATGGATTCAACAAGACCATTCTGTTGCTGATAATAATTAGTTGAATGTTTCAATATAATACCATTTTACATTGTAAAATGATAAAGTATTAATGATGAAAAATATGTTAAATTGTCAAAAACAAGTGACGTATGAACACTGAACCTGGAAATGATGTTCTGCTGCGGAAAGCTGATGAATTCCTGATCGTTCACCTGTTTTAGCAGAACTCCCTCTGTCCACTGTGTGAAATAGTCTGTAGTGATTAGAATATAGTGGTGCTTCTTTGACAAGTGCGGGAAGATTTCCCCAATGATATCTAAGACCCACTATTGAAAAGATTCTTCCACTGCAATGGGTTGTAGCGGGGCTGCTGACCTCTGATTTCTGTTGGCACACCTTTGACAGACTAGACACTTACGGGCATAGGCATGAGCATATTTCAATAATGTAGGATAGTTAAAGCCGACCCATATAACCTTACGTGATGTAGTGTTTATAGCGAAGTGTTCTTCAACTAGTACGTCATGGAGATCATGCAATACCTTTTTTGAATCATGTTCCTCCAAAAAACTGAGCAGTACTTTCTTTTGGTGCTTTATGAACAACACCCCATGCACCAACTAATATGATAATGCTTTAAGTTGGAGTGCCCTCTTCTACTGTGTGGAAAAGTGAGAGGGAATTGTGCCATGCTCGAGGTAGTGGGGGAGGCTCGCTCAACATTATACATTTCAATCTCTTAATCCCATCCTACGAGCTCTTCTTCTTCCTCTTTTTCATTTACTACTTCTACTTCTAATTGGAAAATACCATGACCCTTGATTGTGTGAACTGGCTTGATGTATAGATCATATTCTTGTAACTTGGTCATCCAGTTTTCCCTCCTTTCACCCAACTCTTGTTGAACAAGAAGTGACCTGATTGCTGGGTGTGGAACAAAGATAACACAATGGTTCTTTAACAGATATGGTATGAAGTGCTTTAACGCCTTGTACACTGCATAAGCATATTTTTCCACGATGGGGTAATTGAGCTCTGGTCCTTGCAGAATTGTTCTCATGAAGGAGATGGGTTGTTTATTGTTCAACTCATCCTTCTGAGTAAGTACGATAGCTAGAGAGGTATCAGAAGCAAAAGTGTAGAGAAAGAAGTCTTTACCGAATTTTGGGCTATACAACGTGGGTGATATTATGATAACTTGTTTGATACGGGTAAACGTATCCTTTTCCATTTTATCCCATTTGTAAACTGTGTCCTTCTTCACCATCTCCTATAATGGTTTAACAATCTAGGCATAGTCGGAGATGAACTTACGGAGGAAGCTGATCTTCCCCAAGAATGACTGCATGGCTTTCTTATTCATTGGGAAGGGAATCTACGTGACAGTCCTGACCCTGTCTGGATTTATCTTCATCCCACTTTTAGAAATTATGTATCCCAAGAGATTACCCCCAGACATTGTAAATATGCTCTTCTTTGGATTCAAGGATATCCCATATTTGTGACATTGCTTAAAAATATTCTTCAAATGGCATAGGTAATATGACCTTTGTTTATATAACACTGCTACGTCATCGAGATAGACCACTACGTTTTGGACATTGAGCACGTGGAAGGTGATGTCCATTGCACATTGAAATGTTGCACCAATTTTGATTATCCCAAATGACATTCGTCAAAATGCGAACGTGCCCCACTTCGTTCTAAATGTATTTTTTAGTATGTCAGGCTCTGCCACTAGAACCTGGTTATATCCTAAATATCCGTCAAGTAAAGAAAACATTTCAGACCCCGATACTATTTGCAGTATTTGCTCCATGGACGACACATGGTAGTTATCCTTGTCCGAGGCATGGTTGAGATTTCATAAATACACACATAGGTGAATTTCCCCAGACTTCTTCCTCATAGGAACCAAATTTGACACCCACGTCGAGTGTCGCACCTTGTATATGATCCGAGCATCCAATAATTTTCTCAACTCCTTCTGTATGAGAGGCTCAAGTGTTGGATGAAATTTCCTCAGTTTCTGTTGAAATGGCTTGGCCCCTTCCTTGATTGGTATTACATGTTGGATGATTCATGTGTCATATGTTTTGAGTTCATCGTATGTCCACGTAAAGACATCATGGTACTGCTTGAATAAGAGAATGAAGGCTTGTCGCTCTTGTGGTGTGCATCAAGTACCGAGATTGACATATTTCGGATCTTTCTTAGTTCCCAAGTTAATTTTTTCATGCGACAGGGTGGAATTGTGGGTCTTGGCATTGACAGGTTCCCAAAAGCGGTTCTGCAGATCATACAACTTCTCCAAAGATACAACACCCTTGGGGATGAGGTTCCCTTTACTTGTATTGGTGACATCCTGTAGTGATTTTTTGTGCTTGTCCTCATCGATCACTGCATCTTTGAACATGTCAGAATTTACCATAAAATACAGTATCTATTGGTTGTCATAAAAAAATGCGTAAATTAGTGATATTATCTAGGATGGAAGGTTTATACAAAATTTCAATAGAAAAGTCATCCCTTAATGGTGACATCCTAGCAGTAATGTTTTCCAAGGCATCCACAACTGCATTACGCATTCTTGGAACATAAATAATATTAAAATCTTGGAAATGTGAGACGAGTCTCCATACCTCTTGTTGATAACTTTTAAGATGAGGTGACATACAATGTATTTTGTTACGTATCAGATGCACCATGATTTCTGAGTCACCTACCACTTTCATAATGGAAACGTTGAGGTCGATGGCCTTTTGTAAGCCCAAGATGAGTGCTTTGTACTCTACAATGTTATTCGTGCACTCGAATTCCAAGCGGCTAGAGATCAAATGTTTTCTCTGTAGCAAGTCTATTAAAACACAACCAACTCCAGAGCCCTCTTGCGTTTTGGATCCATCAAAATACATAGTCCACATATCATATGTACAGGGACTGTTAACTACACTACTAATACTACTACTACTAAATGTACAGAGTTCATTATCACCAATTGGACAAGGAAGGAGATCCAACTGTGTGTCTAGTGGGACTAGGGATGGATTTGCAAGATAACACCCTAGCTGAGTTTCCAGAAAGTAATTGACAAATAATAATTCTGTGAAAGCCATTGGCTCATTGTGTCCATTCAAGGGAGTAACCATGTGCTTCATGTATCTCTTTGATTCTACCTGGATTTAATTGTTCTTTCCCTTGTATGGAAGCCATAGGTGTGACCAGTCTATGGAAAAGTACCCTTGAATCTTTCTAGACCAGCCTCTTCTTAGTAACACTCTGTATGCTTCTAGAATGTCCATAATCACTATGTTGATACATTGGTGAACTCATCCGTCAGATGATAAATGAATGATGACATCTCTAAGTTCACCAATTGCCTGGACATGAGTCCTCTCCAGCTGAATAAACTATACATCTATATTTTCCCATTTAACATTAATTTTCTTGGCAACAGATAATGGAATGACATTCACCGATGCACCCAAATCAACCAAGCAATTGTGCACATTGAAATTGAAGATTTCGAATGTTAACAAGAATAGTGAGTAGAGTGTGTTTGCATCCATCATGAGTGCATTAAGTACATATGCGAGAGTATCAGGAGACTTACTAGATCCCTTGTCCGAAGAGGTAGCATTACCTGTAGAGGTTTTCCCAAGTGCCCGTAGAAGGATGTCCCGCTGGCTCGTGATCTTTGTGAGTTCAAACATGGATATGTTTTCACGAACCTTCTTCATATCATCCACAATGTTATAATCCATAGCAAGAAGACTGATCAAGGTGTCTAGGGATGGAACTTGGTTTGTGGTTTCTGGAGGGATGGTTCTGTCCTTACTACTATCGGAAACACTTTTCATTGAGACTGCTTTCCTAGACTTGCTCTGAGCGTTTTGTGCTCAGTTAGTCTATGGATTATTTTTCCTTAACAGGTTTTCTTTGAATTTTTGCTCATCAACTCAATTATGGTGCTCAACCCTTGGCTTCTTAAGTTGTATTGGTTGTTCTTCTTCTGGTCCGGACCGTCACTTGGAGGCTGCTTATCAGGACTAATCTTTTGGGCTATGAGAATGCAAGTAAACATGTTCACTGCATGCCTAATACTTGGAGCTTCATCAGCTGCTGTAGCTTCTTCCTTCCCTTAATCAGGCTTAGTCTTCTCCTCAATGATGACTAAATCAAAAAAATTCACAACCATCCTGCTCATGAGTTGGTTCCACTGTGGGCACGTCTTTTCTAAATGATTCTCTTCATGAAACGTGCAATATGAATTCATGCCAATTTTATCAATATTTAGGACAACATTGGAACTCTACAAACACTTTGTCGGCTGGTTGCTGCTACTGCTAGAAGTTGAATTCCTTCTAAATAGGTACTTGGGGGGATTGTTGCTCACGGTAGTCTCTCTTGTCCTTTGTTTGAGTTCAACCATTTTAGTGGTTAGGGACTTGATGAGATGAGTCAGGCTTTCAATATCATTTGGTTCTTTCTCCTTAGCCTTGCTCATGGAGGCCTGAGACCTCTTACCCATGTCCTTGGAGTATTTTGTTGATTCATCATCTGAGATGAATCTAATAGCATGCAAGTCCTTCTCAACAACAATAGCCTCTTCGTATTTTTTTGTTAATGTCTGTCTCACAGTTCGCTTTACAAACTGTGCAATATTTGTTGCAAGGCAGAAGTGTAGTAATATATAGTGATGGAGTCGTGAGGTTTTGTATTTTCAGAAAATTTGTTCAAGATGTGATTGAACCTCTGATTGAAATCTTTAACTTTTTCCTTTTGCTCCATCTTAATATTACCCAACTCCTTTAATAACATGGCAGGGGTCTTATCTTCAACAATTTTTTCAAGAAAGATCTTTTTGAATCCCCTCCAATTTTGGATGGAGTTTGGAGGAAGGATATGATACCATACAACTCCTCTACCATCAAAGGTACATGGAAAAAGTCTACATGCAACATCATCATAATGTACATCAAGTGTCTGCAGATGTAGGCAAAAGTTGTCCAAGTGGTATTCAACCTTCACTGTCTTATCAAGGTCATGCTTCGTTAAGAGCTTCTTCGGATGCCTTGGAATCTTGTGTAGGACACCCAGAAGTGTTAGATGGACCTGAGTCATCCAGTGAAAATTTTGATTTGCCATGTATTCCTCTTCATTTTCCTCCTCTTCCTTTTCTGAATATGATAGTTCTTCTTCCTCTCCACCTATCTCACCAAAATTTGAGCCGAGAGTAAGGTGTTTCCTCCGTTACCACCATGAAAGAGTGGAGGCTCTTCTTCCTGTTCCACAGAGTCTGCTAATTATTCAAGAGTGGTGAGAACCACTTCTTCAACGGATGATACTACTATCCCTGTGGAGGTGGTCTTGTTCTTCTTTGGAGAATATGGAAGACTGATTACTCATGGAATAAATCTAGCAACTTTTGCAAACTAACCAGTGATAGGGTAGATGGCCCAAAGTTGATCATACATGATTTCAAATTTAGGCCTGGGATGGAAGAATTACCAACTTGAGAAGCACAAGTAGGGGAGGTGGAGTGAATGTTGCTGCCTTGACCAAAAGATGGAATAGTGGGGTCGGTGGGTCTATTAGCCATAAAATATTGACTTCCCTCCTTCTAGTGGCAGAAATGTCGACGATGCTAGACCCACCAACATCTAGGGGATCTCCTGTAGGTTTTAAGCTCGTACAGAAATTACCTGCATACGAATCCTAAAACACAGAAAATAAACAATGCGAGAGCATAACACATAAAACACATATACAGAGAGATTTTCCGCTAGATCCCAAAACCGAGACTACCACCTTGATTTTTCATTATGTTACTTTCAATGTTACAATACATATTTATACATGCTGAAGCATCCAATACCATGGACCGAAAACCATTGCATCCAAAACCATGGACCGAAAACCATCGCGTACAAAACTATCTGCGAAAAACATGCACAAAACCATAGGTAGGTCCGCCCAACATAATATAGGGTCCAAAACCAAAATTTTCTGGATAGAGTGGGGTTACCTGCACTCGTCAAACCCCTTGTGACTCCCCCCACTACCCCCTCCTAACCCCCCAGTTAACTACATGGGTTAGTCGTGGAAAGAATATAACACAACCCAACATTCTCCCACTTGTTGTTTTCTTTCCAAAGAGGGTCACAAGAGAGCTTAGTCATTTATGCAGCCCTGCAACGCCCATTGTTTCTCTACACCAAGAGAACTTCTCAGAGCTCACAAATTTTGTCAATGCATTTGCAGTATTCTTCAAAATGTCCACCTTTACCAGTAACACCTTTTTTTCTTCTATCATATCCCTCACAAAGTGATACTAAACATCAATGTTCTTTGTATTTGAATGATATGCAGGGTTCTTTGCCAAGAAAATTTCACTTTGGCTGTCACAATATATCCTTATACCTCCCCATACTAACCCCATGCTTGAACACAATCTTTGCAACCAAACTGCTTCCTTGCTTGCATGAGTGGCTGCCATGTATTCTGCCTCTATAGTTGATAGTGCCACTATAGATTGTTTCTTACTCATCCAACTGACTGCACCTCAAAATAAGTTAAACACATACCCACTTGTAGATCTTCTCTGATCTAGATCTCCAACCCAATCTGCATCAACAGAGCCATGAATATCCAACACTTTATCCAATCCTAGTCTTCCTTGGTAGCACAAACCATAATCACTAGTGCCACGCAAATACCTGAAAACTCGATTCACTACTGTCAAGTGATCCTTCCATGGTTTTGACATAAACTTGCTCAATACTCCCATTACATGTGCAATGTCTGGTCTAGTATAGACCATCACATACATCAAGCTACCGACTGCACTTGTATATGGAACATGGGACATGTCCTCTTCCTCTTCTTATGTCTTAGGACACTGTTCAACAGATAACTGTTATAGACATTTTTGGGCACTACAACCCCAATCATATATGTCCATAAACCAAGGGCTCCTAAGTCCCTAAAAGTGTTGTTCCAACCCCTAAAAGAACAAGGTCAACTGATTACATCATCTCCCAGAAGTTTTCCATGAAGAACTACTCAGAACTGGTCAAAACTAGACCATCTCACCTGCTCCATGGTCAAAGTGCACTACATCCCACCTAAATGCACACGGGAGGTGTGATGCATACTGAAAATCCCTTCTATGGGGTGCAATGGGTGAGAGTGGACAAATGGCAGAGTCAATTTGCGAGGTGGAGGATCATGGAATCTTCCAGAAACTTCTCTTGTGACACTTGCCTCTCTGCATTCGCCCAGGGATGAGTAAGAGATCATAAATCTCCAAGTGGAATCAAGAACTATCAGAGAGAGGACACTAATCAAATCTCAGAAGCTGACTCACCTCCCTGCAATCATCTATATATGGATCCCTCTTCCCAGAGATCCAGAGGCTAGAATTTTGTATCTTGTAAGGAAGTGTTGCTGGTTTCTTGGTGTAACATCATAGTGTTGGGTGATCTAAGCTTTTCATGAGGTGAAGAAGGGCTTTCTTGCTGAGAGGATGACGCTGGGTTAGAACAATTGGTTGTAATCCTCTTTGCTATTCTTGATATTAATAAAGCTATTCAAGTTTTCCTCCACATTCTTGTATGATTGATGATATATGCTTTTGTGTGGTCAATATATATCTGGTCCTATATTGTTTATGATAGTAGATATCTGTTCTTGGATAGTGTTATGCTGCTTTGATTCTACAGGTGCTCTTTGAAGCTGGGTAGACGAGGAAGTGAGTGGCAAAGATCTATCAGAAGGGAGAGGAATAAAGCAAGGAACTAAGCGCAAGATAGAGGTTGGTCTCCTTTGTTCCCCTCTTATCTACTTCTCATAAAGGAAAACGAAAGTAGTTTTAGTTTGTTTGTTTCTAAGATAGCTACCAGTCTTAGTGGGACTAGCAGCTCTACATATACACTAGATTTCCCGATAACAATAACTTTACACCTACATGAATAGAAACCTTCACCGGTTTACTATCCTGCATATTAAACCTCTGCAATATTGTCTCGACATAATTCCTCTGGTTGAACTAGAGCTTCCTCTTTGTCCGATCTCTTTTAATCTCCATGCCCAAAATATAGTTTGCAGCACCAAGATCTTTCATGTCGAATTTGGAGGACAAATGGGTCTTCAAATCCTGAATAATTTCTTTATCATTTCCAACCAGCAACATATAATCCACATACAAGACCAGATAAATAACATAGTCACCAATTAATTTAAAATACACACAGTGATCTACTTTGCTTCTAGTGAAGCCAAGTGCCCATATAAATGTATCAAATTTCTGATACCACATCCTTGGTGACTGTTTTAACCCATATAGAGACTTCTTTAACTTGCATACCTGTTCTTTCTTACCCTTCACCGTAAAGCCTTTAGGTTGCTTCATGTAGATCTCCTCTTCCAGATTGCTATGAAGAAATGTTGTCTTCACATCCATCTATTCTACCTCAAAGTCAAAAGCAGCAACAACGGATAAAAGTAATCTAATAGAAGTTACCTTGGCAAAAGGAGAAAAAATATCACCAAAATCAATTCCTGTCACCTGGGAATAACCTTTTGCTACAAACCAAGCTTTGTATTTCTCCACCTTTTCTTCTGCATTTGTCTTCTTCTTGAACACCCATTTTCTGCCAATGGGTTTCCTTCCAGCCGGAAATTCCACCAGATCCCAAGCCTCATTTTTGTGCAAAGATGCCATTTCATCAATCATGGCCTCTTTCCAGAGTTTTCCATCCTCTAAATCTATTGCTTCCTTCACAGTTCTGGGATCATCATCAGTAATAGATAAAGAAAAATTTGAATAGAAAGTAGATGGACTATACCTTTTTGGCTACCTTCTTTCTCGAACTGATCTTCTCACACCCAGAGTTTGTGGCTCTTCATCTTCTGGTTCCTCCTCTGCTGTAGAGTCTGATTCTTCCTCCTTTAGCTCAAACTATATCTTCTCAGGTTCCTTTGGTTGGACTTCATGTTTAATAACATCTTTTACCTCTCTGAACACCACATCTCAACTGTACACAACCTTCCTTGTTACTGAGTTCCAAAGCTTATAACCCTTTAAACCATCCTTATACCCAATAAAGATGCACTTTTCAGATTTACTATCCAACTTGGTTTGTTTCTCCTTTGGAACATGTACATATGCATCACATCCAAATACCCTCATATGTGAAAGAGATGGATTCTTACCAGTCCATACCTCTTGTGGAGTCTTATCCTCCAACGTTGATGAAGGTGATCTATTGACCAGGTAACATGCTGTCTCCACCACCTCTACCCAGAATTCCTGTCCTAACCCGGCACCACTGAGCATGCTTCTTGCCCTTTCCATCAACGTCTTGTTCATTCTTTCTGCAACTCCATTTTTCTCAGGTGTGTATGGAGTAGTCTTCTGCCGTGCTATACCACACTTCTTACAAAATTCTTCAAATTCCTTACTGCAAAACTCTCCACCATTATCTGTCCTCAACACCTTTATCTTCTTCTCTGTCTGGTTTTCCACCAGAGCCTTAAATTCTTTAAACCTATCAAAGACTTTAGATTTCTTCTTAAGGAAATATATCCATGTATTCCTTGAGAAGTCATCTATAAAGGATACATAGTACAAAGACTTACCCAGTGATGGAACCTTCACAGGTCTAAACACATCACTGTGCACAAGCTCTAATATCTGTTTCACCCTCTTACCACCAGAGGTAAGACTCACCCAATTCTGCTTCCCATATACAAAATTTTCATAGAAATCAAAATCCAGGGAGCTATTACTCATACCTTCTACCATACCTTTACCATGAAGTATTCGAAGGCCCTTCTCTCCAATATGTCCAAGCCTTTGATGTCACAGCATCGTCTTCTCACCAGAGACCACTAGATTTTCTGCTCCACTTTCAGGAACCACAGAACTGTTGCACCCATCAATAACAGTGCTACCTTGCATCTTGTATAGAGTTCCAATTCGAAATCCCCGCATCAATACCAGTGCCCCCCGAACCATCTTGCAGGTACCCTTCTCAAACACTCTTTTTACACCTGCATCATCCATCTTGCTTACAGAAATCAGATTTCTGGTTAATGCAGGAATATGCAGAACACCCAGAAGTGTTTTAACCCTTCCACCTTGCAACTTCAACTTTAATTTTTCACGACCAATGATTCTAGCCTTCCTGTCATCCCCCAAGAAGATATCACCACCATCATATTTCTCATACTCGCAGAACCACTCTCTATGGGGAGTGAAGTGAAAGGATGCACCTAATTAAATCAACCATGCCTCGTGATCTACATGTGTACTTGAAGAAGCCAAGTACACATCCCCACCTTCATCTGAGTTGGTTTTCGCCTCTGAAAGAAGAAGAATCATTAGATCCCTTTCCTTTTTTCAGGAGCTTTAGATTTACAATCCCTTTTGTAGTGCCCTTCCTTTCCACATTTCCAGCACACCACCTTTACAAGTTTTTCCTAGAGATTTAGATCTCCCTCTAGATTTAGACCTCACACTCGACGACTTATTTTTGTTTCTGTTCTGAGACCGTCCTCATATAAACAAGGCATCACCATTCTCTCTCTCCATATTTTTCCATCTCATTTCCTCCATCAGCAAGGATGAGACTATTTCATCAAATTACAAGGCAATTGCATTGCTACCTATTGCAATAACTAGACTATCCCACGAATTTGGTAGAGAACACAACAAACTGATGCACTTATCTTCATATGAAATTTTAATATCAACAAATGATAACTGACTTACCACAATATTAAATGTGTTCAGATGCTCTGTCACCGAGTCTCCATATTTCATCCTCAGGTTATATAGCTTTTTCCGTAGGAACAATTTATTCACCAGAGACTTAGATTGGTATAAAGTCCCTAACTTGTCCCACAAAGCTTTTTCCGTAGCTTCCCCTGATACATTCAACAATACTGAATCTGAGACACACAATCGTATTGTGCTCTTTTCCTTCTGATACAACTTCTTCCATTCTTCATCAGACACTCCCATTAGTTTAATACCTAGATCTATCGCGACCCACTGATCTTTATCCACCAACAGATCCTTCATCTTGAGTTTCCATAACTCAAAACTCTGACCATTAAATTTATCGATCTCTATCTTTCCACTACTCGCCATCTTCTTTCACCACCAGAATCGATCATGCAGATCTCCCACTGAACAGGGTCTACCACAGGCCCGAGCGAAACCCCTTAGTAGCAAAGGCATCCCCTTGAAGCCAAAACAACTCTGATACCAAATGTAGGTTTTAACCCCGTACATAAATTACCAGCATACGAATTCTAAAACACAAAAAATAAACAATGGGAGAGCATAATAAATAAAACACATATACAAAGAGATTTTCCCCTGGATCCCAAAATCGGCACTACCACCTTGGTTTTTCATTATGTTCCTTTCAATGTTACAATACATATTTATACATGCCAAAGCATCCAATACCATGGACCGAAAACCATTGCGTCCAAAACCATGGACCGAAAACCATCACGTCCAAAACCATGTGCGAAAAACATGCACAAAACCATAGGTAGGCCCACTCAACCTAATATAGGGTCCAAAAGCAAAATTTTCTGGGGCACTACCCCAAATCCCATAGAGTGGGGTTACTTGCACCCCTCAAACCCCCTGTGATTCCCCCCGCTACACAATCGGCGCAACAAAGGGGGGGCTCTGCCCCCCTTCTAACCCCCTGGTTAACTACGTGGGTTAGTCGTGGAAAGAATATAACATGACCCAACATTTCCCTGATATGAAATCCCAATTAGACCTCACATCATTAGGTGTAGGAGTCCCATCCGGTATAAATGCCTAGTTGCCAAATCCTTAAATATTTTTCTTGGCTCTAGCTGTCAGTACAAGAGGGTGATGTAATGGTGTCTTCAAAAAGCAAGGGGAGAGTGCCTGATGAGTATGTAGTGAATCTGTGTTGAGGTTATTCTACTAAAAAGGGGGGGAGAGTGTTATAAAAGAAAATGACCTTCTCATCAGCTCAGAGGAGAAAGACAGTTTGGCTGAATACATGACCAAGTTCACAGGCCTATTTGCCAAGGTAACACTCCCCAGGAACTAGCATGAAGAGTTAGAATGCTCCCCATGCATGAGCCAGGGGTGTTAGTCCCTAGGGTAACTCACTGTGTTGCTTAAGGGATAATGTTAGCCAAGTTTTCTGAGATTCTGGAGGTCAAAAGAGTGGGTGGACTAACTAGTATCCCACTTTTTACTCAAATGTCAGCCCAAAAAGCAAGAAACATATACCTTCGACCTATCTAAGGATATTGCCATTCCTAACAGAGTCTAATGGAAGGGGAAAGAGAAATAAAGAAAGGAAACATCCTATATTTTTCCAAAGGGAACTCATGAGATAGTTGGCAAGGATAAACCTCTCATCATCTATATATTGGAGGTTTGGGAATTGTGAAAGAGTTTGAAGGATTGTCAACTAATTACTGAATCTTTGTGTGAGATAGTTGTTTTACTACCAAGAGCTTAAGATGAGAGAGAGAGAGAAAGGAGATGGAGGATTAAGGGAATATTGATTCACCAGATGGTTGTAATCATTCTTTCCTACTTAATAATATAGACTTGTTGTTGTGTTGTCTACTCGATGGTGTCAATGTCGTGATTTCTTACATGTTGATTTAGTACCATTGTTTTATGAGTAGCTTAGATGCATGTCGTTTTCATATCTTTATGTATTGATGCTTTGATTATCAGAGTTTATATGCTGTAGTATTACTCTCCATCTTGTTTATATGTAGGTGTTGATCTAGGAGCTAGCAAAGGGGTCTTCTGCTCTGCTACATTGGGTTCTCTAGCAAAACTGCATCAAGATATGAGGTAATATATTCATTCCTGCTTTGAATATCATGCATTAATATGGATATGTATATGCTTCTTTGTGCCAACTACAGTTAATCTGAATGGTCTGCCTTGGATCCCGAGAATATCCTTGAGGGTATTCCAGCCACAACCACCCGTGCATTAATCCCTATAACAGAGAGAAAAGTGTGCCTCTAAGTGAGGGGTAATAGTACCAACCCAGGAAGAGACACACATGAACCAGACAAACCTGTCCAACATCCAGCGGAATAGTCCACAGTGGATACGATGGTCGTTAAAACCAATAAACAAGGAAAGATCTGTCTAGTATCCCACAAAATATTCCACAAGGATGGGACAACGATAACAACTATGACAACACATTCTCAAAAATATAAGCACTAAAATAACAAAAATAGTTCAACTATCTTAGTACATGTGAAAGAAAACATGAAATATAAATGTCCATAGAATAGTATTACAAACATTCGTAGTCCATGCATGAAGAATGTGTTGGCCTTAAAAGGCTTTTGTTATTAAGAAAAAATTCCAAGACACATGTTTACAATGTACATCACTAGCCCTAGTAGGGGGACATTGGAGCCAATCCTTGCTCCTCAAAGAACTAGTTGATCTCCCTAAGGCCTTGCGGGAGGAGCTAAGGTGAAAAGTCCTTTGCTCATACAATGAGGGGGTATATATAACCAAGGGGTGATGCTTCACCCTGATGACTCTTTGACTACCCTCATGACTGTTCAAATTCCTATGACTTTTCAACTTACATGGCTCTTCATATTCATGTGTGTCCCTTGGACTTCCACTTTACAATACATTTGATTACAATATATATGGCCCACACTAGTGATGTGGCATATGAAAAATCATGACTTGACTTGACATCACATTGCTGACATGGACTAGCTTGATGATGTGGCAATGTCAAGTCATTGTTACTGCTGAGTGCTAGATGTCTTCTTGGATATGCTTTCTCTTCTCCTCTGCATAGCTTGGTGATGCGGGGTCTTCAATGATCTTAAGTCTTGGATGGTAGTTAAAAACTTGTGTCCCTTTGCTTCCTCTTGATAGATACACTTGTAAGTTCAATTGAAAGAGAGTCTTTAGGCATGCTTCCCTCCTCCTTCACCTTCTTCATCATATCACCAAGACTTGATAGTGTACCTGTCCCTTCAATTCACTCATGAAGGGACGACATCAATGTGAAAACTCCATAATCTAAGATGATAAATTATTATCCATGAATTGAGCTCGGGACAAGTGTGAGACTAGGAGAAAGTGCCAAGTGATTGTGCATTGCACATTTCTAGTAGACATAGAGAGAGCTTTATCATAGAGGCTGCGCAGTGCGCAACCCAAGCTTGACTGAGGAACTTTTCTACATAGTCCTCACTGAGGAGAAAAATTGTGTAGTGCCCACTGAGGGACAAAATTGTGTAGTTCAAGAAGGAAGTGGCTACTATGGGATGGAGCCCTATGAGGTCAGACTACGCATTTTCAAGGGGTAAGGGGGACTGAATAATAGAGGGGCCCGAAGGAAAAATCTGCGTAGTTTATTAAGGAAATGAGCTGCGCTTGAGGGAAGGGAACTGGATGGAGCATCTACATAGTTTTGGAGGGTAAGGGAGTCTGGTCTCTCTGCACATTGTGTAGTTCCAACATGAAAGAGAAAAAATTGAGGGTTGAAGTTGCAAAGTACATAGTTCAAGGTAGACTATGAGGCACAAGGGTCAAGGGAGGCTGATGGACTCTGGAATTGCGCAGAACAACAACCCTAGAGGACAATGATTGTGAATTGCACAGTTCTAGGTAGTAGGGTCATATCCAAGAGGGCTTAGAATATGCAGTGCGTAGCTCATTTAGAGCCTGACGAAGCTAAGTTTCTCGATCGGTAGGATTTTCTGAAAATGGCCAAGTGCGAGAAGAGAGATGGACTCATGATGAAAATGAACTGTGATCACACACACTTAGCATACTTTGACAACACGATAACATAGATCATCGGAACAAACAAATAAATAATTCCCCTCTGTGTGATTGCCTCATGACAAGATGTGACAAGTGTGACATGTAAGATAGACTTTGGGACGACTGTGATGACACTTGTGCGACAATGCTCAAGGTTTTGTGTATGGATGTGATATATGTTTGAATGGTTAGGAAAACTCATATAAACAAAGAGAAACCTTCGAAACCACCTGAAAAAGGCTCACAAACATTATACAACAGTCAAACATGCCAGAAGAGGACAAATCCAATAAGCAAAAAGGGCCAAAGAACTTCAAGGAAGATCATGAAATGAGCTTGAGTGTTTGCAACAATCAAGGAAAAGACCAAGGAAGGCTCCAAAGTTTGAGTGCAAGCCAAAATTTTGGAGGGTATTGTAACAACTACAATAGGTTTCTATAGAATGATTTACTACCCAACCATAGTAATTACGTGCATAATTTCCACCCCCAATATGAGTCTATGAACTAGCAAGGACAAGGGCACCTCGCTCATTGGCAAATTCATTATAATAAAAAACTATACATAAGAATCTCACTAATGTAAATGGGAGCATATTATTTAAAAACATTCATATAATTATCATACAATAGTTATCATGGAAAATTGTTGTCCAACATGCTTAAAAAACTCTCTTCTTACAAGTCTAATTGACCATCATGCATTGTCATATTAGTTCATGTGTTAAGACATGCATTCATGAAATTATTAATGTAGTCTGCTTTGTCTATGATCATCAATTTTGTTGTGTATGTGTTATATTTTTCACATGATTAGCCCCATGCATGATTCGTAAGCGTTGGCAGCAATGGGAAGGTCACAAGGGGTGTCACAGGGGGGTGGTAACCCAAAAAAAGAGGTGGCTTTTTGCATCCCTTTGTTGCATTTTTCAACAAACAATTTTTGATTTTAAAATTTTTGTGGCACATGATGGTTCATCCCATGGTTTTGTAATTCTGGTTAAGGAACTATGATTGTATTCTAATCTATGGTTAGTGTATTGAGTGTTTATAGATGTTATAGGATATACATATTATATTGCAACATTGTAAATATATAATATACTAAAAAATATTTTGGTTTTCCTAGTTCTCAGTTTCCAAGGTAAAATATCTATGTTAAATGTGATTGTGTTCCATTACATCATTTTTTTTATTAATATATTTATAAATTAAGAATCACATTGCTTAAATATATAGGGTTGTAACCAACATTTCTTATTAGAGCAATATGGCTTCAAGGGGATTCCTTTATGGCTAAGGGTATTGGCATGGGAAAATGGAAAAACTTCTTATAGTGGGAGATTTATATTATCAATTCTTGTGGTGAAAGGAAATGGTGAGTAGTTCAAGGGTAAAGATCAAGAAATTGAATGGTTATAGTTTTGAGCTATGGAATCACAAAATGAAAGACCTTCTGGTGGAAAAATATTAGTAGATCATTATGGATTTGGTATTGCATCAACGAGAATGTCCACAAAATATTGGACCATGTTGGATTTGTTGTGTGTGTTATATTCTTTCCATGACTAGCCCCAGACGTGAAGCCAGGGGGTTAGAGGGGGGGCGACTATACCCCCCTTAGTTGTGCCAGCACAACGGGGGGGTCACAGGGAGGGTGTAAGCCCCCCTTGTCTGGGGGTTTGCAGGGGGGTGGTAGCCCCTCGAGATTTTTTTTGGACCCTATGTTAGGTGGCCGTACCTACCTATGGTTTTATGCATGGATTTCGTAAATGGTTTTGGGCATGATGGATTTCTACCCATGGTATTTTGTAGATCCGATCAAGGGAACTACGGTTATCTTCTACTCTAGGGTTAATGGATTGGGGTTTATGGATGCTTCGGTATGTATATATATATATATATATATATATATATATATATATATATATATATATATATATTGTAACATTGAAAAAGAATATAATGAAAAATCAATCTAGTAGTCCCGGTTATTGGATCCAAGGGAAAATCTCTATGTATATTTGTTTTATGTTCAATGCTCTCGCCATTGTTTATTTTCTATTTTTAAGAATTCATTTGCAAGTAATTTTTATACAGGGTTAAAACCTACATTTGGTATCAGAGTAGTTTTGGCTTCAAGAGGACACTTTTTTTACTTAGGGGTTTTTCTTGGGCCTATGGTAGACCCTGTTTAGTGGGAGATCTGCGGGATCGATTCTTGCGGTGAAAGAAGATGGTGAACAATGGAAAGATAAAGATCGAGAAATTTAATGGTCAGAATTTTGAGTTGTGGAAAATAAATATGGAGGATCTGTTAGTGGATAAAGATCAGAGGATCGTGGTAGATCCAGGTACTAAACCAATGGAAATGTCTGATGAAAACTGGAAGAAGTTGGATTGGAAAGCAAAGAGCACAATACGGTTGTGTATCTCAGATTCAATATTGTTGAATGTATTAGGGGAAGATTCAGTGAAGGCTTTGTGGGACAAGTTAGGGACTTTGTACCAATCTAAGTCTTTGGTGAATAAACTGTTCCTACGGAAAAGACTGTATAACCTGAGGATGAAAGATGGAGACTCAGTGACAGAGCATCTGAACGCCTTTAATACTGTGGTAATCCAGTTGTTATCTGTTGATAGTAAAATTTCAGATGAAGATAAGTGCATTATTTTGTTGTGTTCTCTACAAGGTACATGGGATAGTTTGGTTGTTGCAATAGGTGGAAATACAACTACCTTGCAATTTGATGAAATAGTCTCATCCTTGCTATCAGAGGAGATGAGATGGAAAAATATGGAGGGCCAGAATGGAGATGCATTGTCTGTATGAGGATGGTCCCAGAAAAGAAACAAAAATAATTCCTCGAGTGGGAGATCTAAATATCCAGTAAAAACTGTAAAGGTGTGCTGGAAATGTGAAAGGAAGGGCACTTAAAAAAGGACTGTAGACCTAAAGCTCTTGAGAAAGGAAAGAGATTTGATGATGCTCCTTTTGCAGAGGTGAAAACCACCTCAGATGAAGGTGGGGATGTGTACTTGGCTTCTTCTTCAAGTACACATGTAGATCATGAGGCATGGTTGATTAACTGAGGTGCATCCTTTCACTTCACTCCCCATAGGGAGTGGTTCTACAAGTATGAGAAATATGATGGTGGTGATGTCTTCTTAGGGGATGACAGGAAAGCTAGAATTGTTAGACGTGGAAAATTCAAGCTAAAGTTGCAAGGTGGATGGATTAGAACACTTCGGTGTGTTCTACATATTCCTATGTTGGCCAGAAATTTGATTTCTGTAAGAAAGATGGATGATGCATGTTTAAAAAGAGTGTTTGAGAAAGATAGCTACAAGATGGTTCGAGGAGCACTGGTATTGATGTGGGGAGTTCAGATTGCAAAATTTGTACAAGCTTCTGGGAAGCACCGTTATTGATGGGTGCAAGAATTCTGTGGTTCTTGAAAGTGGAACAAAAATTCTAGTGGTCTCTCGAGAAAAGACCGTGCTATGGCATCAAAGGCCTGGACATATTGGAGAGAAGGGCCTTCAAATAATTCATGGTTATGGTATGGTAGAAGGTATGTCTAATTTCTCTCTGGATTTTGATTTCTATAAACATTGTGTATATGGGAAGAAAAATCGGGCGATTTTCCCCTCTGTTGCTAAGAGGGCAAAAGGGATATTAGAGCTTATGCACAATGATGTGTTTGGACCTATGTCGGTTCCATCACTGGGTAAGTCTATGTATTATGTATCATTTATAGATGACTTCTCAAAGAATACATGGATATATTTCCTCAGGAAGAAACCTGAAGTCTTTGACAGGTTTAAAGAATTTAAGGCTCTAGTGGAAAACCAGACAAAGAAGAAGATAAAGGTGTTGATGATAGATAATGGTGGAGAGTTCTGCAGGAAGGAATTTGAAGAGTTCTGTAAAAAGTGTGGCATAGCATGAAAAAAGACTACTCCATACACACCTCAGAAAAATGGAGTTGTAGAAAGAATGAATAGGACATTGATGGAAAAAGGCAAGAAGCATGCTCAGTGGTGTCGGGTTAGGAGAGGAATTCTAGGCAGAGGTAGTGGAGACTACATGTTACCTGGTTAATAGATCATCTTTGTCAACGCTGGAGGATAAGTCTCCACAAGAGGTATGGACTGGTAAGAAACCCTCTCTTTCACATCTGAGGGAATTTGGTTGTGATGCATATGTACATGTCCCAAAGGAGAAAAGAACCAAGTTGGATTGTAAATCTAAAAGGTGCATCTTTATTGGGTATAAGGATGGTTTGAAAGGTTATAAGATTTGGAACCCAGAAACAAGGAAGGTTGTGTACAACCAAGATGTGGTGTTTAGAGAGGTGAAAGATGTTATTAAACATGAATTCCTACCAAAGGAACCTGAGAAGATAGAGTTTGAGCTAAAGGAGGGAGAATCATACTCTACAATAGGTGAGGAATCAGAAGATAAAGAGCCACAAACTCCAACTATGAGAAGATCAGTTCGAGAAAGAAGGCAACCAAAAAGGTATAGCCCATTTGATCTTTGTTCAAATTTTTACTTTTCTATTAATGATGATGATCCAATAACTGTGAGGGAGGCAGTAGATTCAGAGGACAAAAAACTTTGGAAAGAGGCCATGGTTGATGAAATGGAATGTTTGGAAAAAAATGAGGCTTGGGATATGGTGGAGTTGTTGACTGGAAGGAAACCCATTGGAAGAAAATGGGTGTTTAAGAGAAGATGGATGTGGAAGGCAAGGTGGAGAAATACAAATCTCGGCTGCTAGAAAAAGGTTATTCGCAGGTGTTAGGAATTGATTTTGGTGATGTTTTTTCTCCTATTGCCAATGTAGCTTATATTATATTACTTTTATTTGTTGCATTTTCTTTTGATTTTGAGGTAGAAAAGCTGGATGTGAAGACAACATTTCTTCACGGGGATCTGGAAGAAGAGATCTACATGAAGCAACCTAAATGCTTTACGGTGAAGGGTAAGAAAGAACTGGTATTCTGGTTAAAAGAGTCTCTATGGGTTAAAAAAAGTCACCAAGGATGTGTTATCAGAAATTTTATACATTTATACGAGGACTTGGCTTCGCCAGAAGAAAAGCAGATCACTGTGTGTATTTTAAATTAATTGGTAATCGTGTTATTTTTTTGGTCTTTTATGTAGAAATTTTGAATAATAAACACATATTCAATGGAGATTATCCTGATCATGTGCTATTTCAGAATACATACACAATACATAAGCTCCTCTACAATCAATTTAGCAGCATCAATAACAATAAAACATCAATAGCATGCACACATTTACACAGTATGTAACCCGGGGAAAGCTTACAGCTGAAAACCCCACACTATCTGTATATTAATGATTGAGAACATGTATCATTACATAGTCAATACTCCTCACAAGTATCCAACACTATCTCCACCTGTTACACACAAACCAGCTTAGACTCAAACAAGTCACAAGTTCAAATCTTGTCCACTGCTTTTCCTGCCTCTATTGCATAAACCTGCTGAGAATCACTCACACTGGAAATCACGTGAGCATAGGCTATTCTACTGGGAAAATCAACACAATACTCATTGGCATACTCAATACATTGCTTGTGCAAATCTTCATGCACAACTATAGTCACAACTAATAGCAATCTCATCCTCTAACACCTGTCCCTGTTGAACTGTACATGCACTAACATGCAACTGAGTTAACTGATGTATTCTTTAGTTTCTTTATGAGTTAATAATTAGTTTAATGACTCATCATTAGTCTATTTGCAGTTAGACTAATTACAACTAGTTTAACCAAGTCAAACTGAACACAACTCCATCAACTCCATAATCAACTCCACCAAACTCAACTGCTTGAGTTCTAACTGAAGTCATGCATGCAACAACTCAACTGACCCACAAAGAAAGCGTATTTCCTTCTGACAACTACATGTGCCACATTTGTAGCTCAAACTGAAGTGCTCCAAGAGAATAAGATAAAGTTTATAGTCTAAATATTATTATGAGACAATAATATTTGACTTTTCTATTTTTGACTAGCAGTCTAAAAATAGACCCTGATCACTCCTACTGTGATCCAAAATAGACTTTGCGCCATAATTTTCTTGCGGGCCCACTTAGTGAAGGTGACTCCTTTCCACTAAGCTCCATCATCTTGTTGCATTCTCAACATTTTATGTGCATGAGATGTTGCTAATTGGAAATAACAAAGAAATTATCTAGGATTTGAAGACCCAATTGTCTTCCAAATTCAACATGAAATATCTTGGTGCTACAAACTATGTTTTGGGCATGGAAATTAAATGAGATCAGGTGAAGAGGAAGCTCTGGTTAAACTATAGGAAGTATGTCAAGACAATACCGTAGAGGTTTAATATGAAGGATAGTAAACCAATGAAGGTTACTATTCCTGTAGATGTGAAGTTATCTGTTGAACAATGTCACAAGACACGAGAAGAGGAAGAGGACATGTCCTGTGTTCCATACGCAAGTGCAACTGGTAGCTTGATGTCTGAAATGGTCTATACTAGACCAGACATTGCACATGCAGTGGGAGTATTGAGCAGATTTATGTCAAAACTAGGGAAGGAGCATTGGACAACAGTGAAGCGAGTTTTTAGGTATTTGTGTGGCACTAGTGATTATGGTCTATGTTATCAAGGAAGACCGAGATTAGATAGAGTTTTGAACATCCATGGCTTTGTTGATGTAAATTGGGCTGGAGATCTAGATGAGAGAAGATATACAAGTGGGTATGTGTTTAACCTATTTGGAGGTGCAGTTAGTTGGATGAGTAAGAGACAGTCTATAGTGGCACTTTCAACTACATAGGTAGAATACATGGCAACCACTCATGCAAGAAAGGAAGAAGTTTTGTTGCAGAGTGTGTGTTCAAAGATGGGGATATACAAGGAGCTAAGGATACACTGTGACAACCGAAGTGGAATTTTCTTGGCAAAGAACCCTACTTATCATTCAAATACAAAACACATTGATGTTCAGTATCACTTTGTAAGGGATATGGTTGAGGGAAAAAAGGTGTTGCTGGTAAAGGTGGACACTTTGAAGAATAGTGCAGATGCATTAACAAATTCTATGAGCATTGAGAATTTCTTTTGGTGTAGAGAAACAATGGGCATTGCAGGGCTGGACCAATGACAAAGCTCTACTGTGGAAAGAAAACAACAAGTGGGAGAATGTTGGGTCTGTGTTATATTCTTCCACGAATAGCCCCAGGTGTGAAGCCTATGGTTTAGAGGGGGAGGAATTTTTTTTGAACCCTGTATTAGGTGGGTGGACCTACCTATGGTTTTGTGCATGGATTTCACACATGGTTTTGGGCATAATCATTTTCTGCCCATGGTATTTTGTAGATTCGGTCAAGGGAACTATGATTATGTTCTAATCTAGATTTAATGGACTAGGGTTTATGGATGCTTTGACATGTATATATATGTATTGTAACATTGAAAAGGAATATAATGAAAAATCAATCTGGTAGTCCCGATTTTGAGATCCATGGGGAAATCTCTGTGTATATCGGTTTTATGTTTTATGCTCTTTCCATTGTTTGTTTCCTATTTTTAAGAATTCGTTTGCAGGTAATTTCTGTACAAGATTAAAACCTACAGGATTAGAATGAAAAGAGAACGATATGGTTGTCTCCTAGACTCATTAATGAATGTTTAAGTGGAAGCTCCAACAAAGGTATTGCAGAATAAGTTAGGGCCTTTGTATCAATCTAAGTCCCTCGTGAACAAATTGTTCTTGAAGATTAAGTTGTATAACCTAAGGATGGATCATGGAGACTTAATGATAGAGGATATGAATGCCTTCAATATTATGGTAATTCAACTATTATCTATTGATGTTAATATTTCAAAAGAGGGAAGTGTATTGGTTTGTTGTGTTCTTTACCAAACTTGTGGAATAGTTTAGTGTTTCCATATGTAGTAATGAATGTTATAGAACCAACTCACAAAATAGAAGAAAATATAGATCAATGACTTAAAAATTATTGTCTTCGAGGGGGAAACCTCCTTTACATTACATAAATGAAAAATTCTTGGATGATACAAATGATAAGATCTACTTGGTATATATAGGAGTCTAAGGGGTCACAATATAATTAGAGCCTACATAAAAATAATAATGTAAGGGCACAACAATAAAAATGGTGGGATTTTATGGGGCACAACAATAACAACACGGGGGATATATGGGCACAACAATAACACTATGGGGCTACACTAACAATAAAAATAAGGGGAATACACTAGTATTATAGGGACCTAACATGCCCCTCTCCTTCAAAAAAAGTGTTGTCCTCAATGCTTGAGTAGTTTCGAATGCTTATGTATGAAATTATCATCCTCCCATGTGGAATATTCAGTGGTTAAGTTCTTACACTTAATGAGATACTTTGAAATTAATTGATTTTGTAGCTATCAGGTTCTTGTTTCTTTGACTGCTTCAAGCTCAAATATGATTTTTCATTCTTTGTCAAGTTCTGGAAACACTGTTTGAACAGGGAGCTTGTCACTGATAACATTATTTAAGCATGAAACATGGAAAGCTAGGCGTACTCGGGAAGATGCAGACAAATCCAATTTGTATGCCATAGTACCAATATTTTGCAATACCTTATAAGGACCATAGTACTTGTGTGATAATTTATTATCCTTTGTATATTGATTGGGTGACATTTTTTTTTTTTTTTTTTTTATGGTTGTAGCCATAAAAATACCCAGTCACCTATATCAAAACTTCCTTCACTGTGATGTTGGTATTCATGTTGTTTCATTCGATTCTATGCCAGAGTGAGGTTATCCTTTAAGACTTGGAGAAATTTTTGTTGATGCTCGATCTGATCTTCCACTGCTTGAACCTTAGAATCTTCTCTTATATCCATAAAGTGCCATAAATGGGGTCATTTTTTCTGCAATATAAAAGGAAGTGTTATACCACCGTTCAGCTAGAGGTAACCACTTGATCCATTGTGTTTTTTTACCAGATATAAAGCAACGAAAATATCCTTCCAAACATTTGTTCACTATATCAGTTTGATTGTCAGATCGAGGATGATAAGATGATCTATGAGCTAATTGAGTACCAAGATAAGAAAAGGACTTCGTCCAAAAATTTCCAGTGAAAATGGGATCTTTGTTAGTTACAATAATCTTTGGATTTTCATGTAGCTTTTGAATTGTTTCCATAAATGTAGTAGCGACTGTACTGGAAATAAAAGGATGAGATAATGCACAAAAGTGTGCATACTTGGTAAGTCTATCAATTACCACCATGATGACACTCTTTACTTTAGAATTGGGTAAACCTAAGATAAAATCCATTAAGACCTCCTCCTAACACTGACTTGGAATGGCTAAATATTGTAACATACCCGATGTCTTAATTTTCTAAACTTTATTTTGTTGGCAAAACAAACATTTTGTCACAAAATTTTGAATATCAAATTTAAGACCGTCCCAAAAAAATTCCTTCTTGACCCCGTGGTAAGTTTTTACAAACCCTAATTTCCCTCCTAAGGGGGAGGTGTGAAATTCGAAAAGAATATTTTGCTTGAGTTGGGAATACTTACAAAGATATAAATTATATTTGTATCATAATGAATCATTTTTTCAGCTAAATGGATCAAACGTATTGGGATCTTGCTGCAAATTTTGAATGAATGTCCACACCTCTTCGTCATTCTTCCATTCATCCCTTGCTTCGACTATCCAATCATTTTGGATAATAGAAATGGCACAAAGCAATGCTTCCAAATCCTCATCCTTTCTTAAGAGTGCATTTGCAACAACATTTTTCTTCCCTTTTTTGTAGATGATTTCGAAGTCATAACCCAACATCTTAGCGACCCATTTTTTTTCTCTTTTGAAGATAATATTTGTTCCAAAATTATTTAAGACTATCATGATCTGTTTTTACTTTGAAGTATCTTCCCATTAGATAAGGTCTCCATTTCTTTAGTTCATGTAGTATTTCCAACATTTCCTTCTCATGTATAGGTTTGTTTAAATACTTTCCTTTGATTGGACGACTTCCAAAAGTAATGGGTCTTCCTTCTTGCATTAAAACAACACCAATTCCATTTCTTGAGGCATCACATTCCACAATAAAGGTTTTTGTGAAGTCTAGTGTACCTAAGACCAATGCTTGGCACATTTCCTCTTTAAGATGTTCAAAGTCCTTAATTGCTTTTGGAGTCCAAGAAAATGCATCTTTCTTCAATAATTTTGTTAGAGGTGCTGCTATTCTCCCATAATTCTTAAAAAACTTGCTATAATACCCTATCAACCCAAGAAAGCCTTGAATATTATTTATGGTTGTGGGGATTTTCCATTCCTTATTGGCTTTAATTTTGTTAGGGTCTACCTTAACACCCTCAGGAGATACAATATGACCCAAATATTCCACCTCCTGTACTACAAAGAAACATTTGGAGGTTTTTGCATTAATTGTTTTTCCTCTAATATTTTGAGCACCCGGTCAACATGTTGACCATGATCCTTCCAAGTCTTGCTGTAGATTAGTACATCATCAAAAAATACTAAAACAAATTTTCTAAGGGAGGGTTTCAAAATGGAATTCATCAAACCTTGAAATGTGGAAGGTGAATTAGTAAGGCAAAAAGGCATGACCAAAAATTCATAATGACCCTCCTGAGTTCTAAATGTTTTTTTGTTTTTTGTTTTTGTTTTTGTTTTTTCCAAAATGTCTTCAGTCTTTATTCTAAAATGATGATATCCTGAATGAAGATCCAACTTGGTGAAATAAATTGCTCCATGTAATTCATTCAACAATTCATCAATGACAGGAATGGGAAATTTATCTTTAATAGTGATATTGTTGAGCTCCCTATAATTCAAACACATGCTATGATCCATCCTTCTTGTGCACCAATACTACTGGAGCATAGAAAGAACTTTGACTAGGTTGAATTATACCAGCCTCTAGCATTTCTGCAACCATATGTTCAATTTCACTCTTTTAGGCATAGGGATATTTGTAAGGTCTAATTTTTGGAGGAACACTTCCCCGAATCAAATGAATAGCATGATCATGATTACAAATAGGTGGGATGCCTTTGTGAGTATCAAATACTATGGAATGATTGTCCAAGACTTTTTGGATATTTGGAGAAATAGATGATTTCGATGTTTGAACCTCTAGTGAGCATAATTGTGCAATTACACCTCGTTGTTCTTTCTTCAGAATATTTGTCATGCCATTAGAGTTGATTATCTTTCTTGGTTTCCTTGTGATACCCCTTAATTCAACTTCCTTTCCTTCCCAATTTTTTTTCAAGAAAAGCTCTTGAAAATTAAAAGCTATTGTCCCCAAAGATTGTAACGATTAGACTCCTAGTACAACATTAGCACCACCCATTGGAATGGAAAGCATTCGAATATTCAATACAAATTCCCCCATGGATAGCTTGATATTATGTCACTTTCCATAGAAATTTATAGTCCCTTAATTTGCAACCATCACTTGACACTCTGGTGTTGGATATAGGAATCATTTCAATTCCTTGGCTATCTTACAATGAATAAAATTATGGGTACTACTTGAATCAATCAACACTATTACCTTTTTCATTTTGACAAATCCTTCTATATTAAGAGTTTGAGGAGTGGTAATGCTTTCCAATGCATTACAAGATATGGTCAAATTCATTTCTTCTTTCTTTGGGGATGGGACCTAGTGTATATCCTCCTCTTTTCAATGTTTCTTGTTCCTTTTCTTCCTCCTCTTCACAATCTATGTAGATTAATTTATTCCTATGACACTTATGACCTTTAGGGTATTTGTTATCAAAATTGTAACAAATCCCTTTTTCTCTTTTTTCCTTCAATTGTTGTGGCTTCAAACTTGTAGGTTGTGGAAGGCTAGGATCAACAACACTTCTATATTTATAGTTGTGAGTGGTAGACTTCCTTGCTTCCATAATTTTTCTTTCAACTTTTCTTGCCACCCTGAATGCCTTCTCCAATGAATCAGGTTCCCAAAGGCCAACCTCATGTTGGAGGTTATTCTTCAAAATCCCTATGAAGACATCAATCCTAGACTCCTCTGGAATATCAGTTACCCTGATATTCTATTTTTGGAAGTCCTCAATGTGTTCTACCATTGAACCCTTTTGTTTGAGATTTATCAATTGGCTAAAGAAGGTGTTGCTCTTTATATCCTCATAATGTGCTATCATTTCCTTCATAAAAATTGGCCAAGTGACAAGATGTTTATGAGAAAAAAGCCATTGATACCATACAAACTGATTGGGTTCTAAATATAAAGACGCAATGCGTACCTTTTGTGTGTGTTTCACATCATGGAGATCAAAATATTGCTCCGTCTGTAGTATCTATGTTACTAGATACTTTCCATCAGACTTCCTCATATTGATATTTGGAATGTGGTGGGTCTTAAACCCAACATTAGAGTCTCTAAAATCGTGGTTAGCATTCATTTTTTTCTCATCATGAGTTTCATGGAATACCTTTTCGCCATTAGGAAGCATTTCTTGTAGCAACTTTTTCAAACCTTCCTTCAAACCTTCCATGCCTGCTCTTAAATCATTCATGTCGCCTTTTATTTCTTCTTTTAAATCATCCATGTCACATTTTATTTTTGATTTTAAACAATCCATGCCCCCTTTTAATCTAGCCATGTCCCCTTTTAGTTCATGTTTAGATGCTCTTTGTGAGAGCGAAATTTGTTGCACTTGGTCCTGCAATTTTGATATATCATGTTGCAATTCTTCCTCTTCATGAGTCATAGTGGAGATTTCTAAGGGCTTAATGGGTGTATAATTCTTTGGTTTGGGAGACATTTTAGAATCAAATACTGATATATATGCTTCAATATTCCCTTTGAATCACTTCAAACTATTTTTTCAAACAAAAGTTATGCAAAATTTGAAAAAAATACACACCTTTTTCTTGCTTTTTAGGAGCTCGATATTGAAGCTATTGTATCTATGTAATTTAGGATGTCTAGGGTTTGAAATTTCATCTTGTGGTATCCCTTTGAGTCTTCTTTCTAGCCCCACAATTAAGACCTATATTGGTGTTGGTATCATCCTAAGCCCCTTTTTCCTTCCCAGTTTCACATCATTTATCCATACATTTTCATCATTTACCCCTCAAAATCCTTGAATATTGATTATTAATTGTTCTATAGTTATTAAATTGCATAAGAATTAATTTAGGAGTTTTATGTTCCAGAATTAGAGGTTTTTGATGACTTGACTACAGTAAGTACCCACAACCTGTAATGAGTTTACCGTTTGACATGTGGCGCAGCGGATGAGCGAGAACGAAAAGCATGGGCGAGAAGTGGAATGTCCAAGGATGGACAAACACCTATCTTCCATCCAAATCAAGCCTCCTATGCATGCGGTCAACTTCAGTCAAAGCAGGGTACGCTGGCGCATAAAAGCAGCAACAACATTGTTCTATTTTCATTTTGATTTTTGTTCTTTTTGAAACTTATGGTATGGAAACATTTTGCAAAAAGACTATGTAAAAACGTGGCAACAACACTATGTACATTCACTGCATCAATGACATGGCTGTATGTACGCATGTGTAAATACAGTTAGTTAAATGTTTTGAAGGTTAATTAATCAGTTGTTGAAAACATTTTGCTCAGAACAGAGTTTAGTTAATACACAGAACCGGTTACAGTCCCAACGTGTGTTCACTCTTTTGCATTGGTTGATTGCTGAACGGTGGTAGTCAGTATACCCTTAGGCGCGGACGGGCCCTGCGTCCTTTGTTTGGTATACTGCTCTTCGTTTTGTTACATTTCATTCAGTTTATATATATATATATATATATATGTTTGCACAGCGTTGTATTAGTTTCAATCTATATGCTTACACAGCGTTGTATTGGTTTCGATTTATGTATCACACAGGTTGCATCATAGTTCGATTTACATAACTATTGATTCACATAGTATATACGCTGCAGTCATCTGAGCTTTCGATTCCTTTATGTTTTGAGTTTCATTACATGTATATGGTGTGCGCATCCGAAGGGTTTATTGTTATGTTGAATGGTCAGTACTAGGATCTAGAACGAGAATCTTGTAAGGGATTTGGTCCTTGTGTGATTTACAGATGCATGCTCATAAACTCTGCCTTATTTCACTGTCTATTCATGTTCTTTTTATATAGTTTCATAGTGTCAATATCTTGCATGCTGTGTGTGTTTTAAGCAAAGGTTTTCTGAGTGATACCTCTGTAAGGGGGTTAGAATCATTGCCACAATCATACACAGTCTTTAGATTCACAGTTTGCTTTGATAGATGCATGTCATAACCAGCATTGTAGTCAGGTACATCAGTAGGGTAATATAGGTGTGTGAAGGATAGGCTGCATATCACGGTCTTCCGTAAAGAAGCCTTGCAATTTACCTCATAATCACCTGGGCGGTAATTCTTTATGTCTATATATTTTAGACCACGCCTCTAAGCTTACGCACCTTGGTCGATATTAAATATAGAGTCCAGTCTAGCACCCTAGCTGGAACCACTACATTTTGGCGCCGTTGCCGGGGAGGCGTACGTGAAGAATTCAAACAAAAAGGAAAAAAAATTCAATACACAAAAACAACCAAAAACATAGTTAGAATCATGTTCATATATGCCTAGACTTAGGGACAATCAAGGGAGATTTGTGAAACCCCCCCACCATCTTAACACTAATCCATCATCATCAGGAGCAGACTCAACACCAACTGAGGAGGATATTCAAACATTAGCTGAGAAATTTTATTCAGGACAGCACATTACTCTTGCTGAGAGAGAAATTCTGTTTGCACATAAATCACAGTAGCAACCTTTTCCTAAATCTTCTACCCAAGGGAAAAGTAGCACCATTACCAAACAATATTCCGTTCTCTCTTTTCCACCAAGAGACACTAAGAGACCAAGAAAAATGGCTGAGGAGGGATCTGGATCAGTTCCCCATCAAGAGGAAGAGGAATCCACTTTTAAATTCCCTATACAAGAACCACAGGAGGATGAGGAGACTAAATGAAAAATATACCCCCATCCGTGTTACCCAATTTCTATGGTATGGCATCAGAGGATCCAGACTCATTCTTATTTGAGTTCGACATTGTGTGTCGCACTTATGGTTATACAGATGATGCTCACAGACTGAGATTGTTTCCAGCCACATTAAAGGCAGCAGCCTTGAAATGGTTTATGGGGCTAGGGGAACATGCCATAGTAGATTGGGATGGCATGAGGAGGATATTTCTGAGGAAATATCAGCCTTATTGCAGATCCAAAGACTCTAAAGATGACATCTTTAGAATGAGTCAGCAGGAGGATGAAACCTTAGAAGAATATCTAGAACGGTTTGTCTATAACTTGCAAAAATCTAAACACCGAACCATGCCTCCTGATCTAGTTCGCACAATCTTTTTGAAAGGTATCAGGGAAGAATACATGGATGATCTCAACTTAATGGGCAAAGGTGATATCTCTGCCCTACCCTTTGAAGAAATAGCTGAACTGTGTGAAAAATATTCAAGAAGTAAAGCCAAAATGGGAAAGAGGACCTTGTCATCTAGGGTCATAAAAACTGCCTCTGCTAGTGTCACCCGGGCTGAAATTGGTAATCTTTTAGAAGAGTTCAAAACAGATTTGTTGAGTACTCTAGGAAATCAAATTGATACCTTAAAAGCCAAAAAGAAACAAGAGGAAGAAGACAATATCATGGCCATTTTCTGCCCCAAGTGTCGCAAGAAGCATGCATTAAAAGACTGTCCTTTAGACAATATACAAGTATGTGCTTTCTGTACTGAGCATCATGATATATTTGACTGTCCTAAAGTTAAAATTGTGCAGAACTGTAACATGGCAGCCAACACAGAGATGGAGAACGTGTACTACATGGGTGCAAAGCGACCATGGCAACCAAGGCAAGCACCCCAAGGTATGTTTCCTAATCAAAATATGCAATTTCCTATGAATGATCAGATGTATGCACAAAACTCATGGAATATACCTATGCCATGGCAGCATGGAAACCAATCACAAAATCAATGGAGACCATCTCAACAATATCCCCAATCCTACCATCAGTATCCTCAATCATACCCACCTTACTCACAGCCATATTAGCAGTACCCTCAGTCATATCCATCACATTCACAGCCATATCAGCAGCACCCTCAGCCAGTTGTTTATCAGCCCCAACAAACTTTGCCTGCTCCTCCACAAATAAATGTCCCACAACTTCAATTTCCAACTAATTCACCACCTCCCAGACCCACGCAAATACCTGCTCAAACTGTCCCAAATCCGAACAATAGAGCAGAGAGGCCAGCTTATAATGTAGAGGAAGGAACTTCCTACTCCACACTGCCTTTACAAAACATTAACCTGAGGTATGGTAGGGTCCTCCAAAAGGATTCTCCAATAACAGATCAGCAAGGAGAAAACTTAGAAAAAGAAAATGAAATGACAACTCAAACACAACCAAGCAGTGAAACCAGAGACAAACAAATGCAGTCACTGCAACCACCTTTTCCGGACCGTTTGGTCCAATTCAAACCACCATTGCCTCCACCACAATTTGATGTCTTGGATGAACTTAAAAATGTCTACATAAAAATCCCTTTGCTGCAAGCTATAAAGGACATTCCTATTTACACCAAAGCCATCAAAGATATGTGTCTAAAGAAACCTGCTAGGAAGAGGATTGATCCTCAGACCATTCATGTTCTAGGAAATTTAGCAGGCCTTATGACCAATACCATCTCCATGGAGAAGTATGTTGATCCGGGCATTCCAAAAGTGACCACCATCATTAACAACATACAGATCCCAAACACTTTGATAGATCTTGGAGCTGCAATTAATGTCATGACCCTTGAAACTATGAGAACACTCCAGCTTGTGAATTTGCAACATACCACAATTGTTCTTGAACTAGCTGATAGGTCCAAAGTCATTCCTGAGGGGATTTTGGAAGATATCATTGTTTCATTGGACTCTTGGGAGTATCCGGTGGATTTCCTAGTCCTTCAACCCAAATCCAATATAGGAGGACATCCTATCATTCTAGGCAGACCATGGTTAGCGACTGCTGATGCATTTATTGGATGCCGATCAGGTAACATGATTATCTCTAGAGGGACCGAAAGGAAACAACTCACCCTCTATCCATCAGCACAATCACCTGCAGTCACACATAACTTGTGGCTTGATGACAAATTTAATGACAAAGAGGAGGTACAATCTGTTTTTAGCATTGACCAGATCTATGATTTCCATGAAGATAATATTGATTTGGTAGAATTATTTCTCTCACAGCCTGATATATCTGAAAACTTGAGAAATGAACAGTATAATGCTGCAGATGTACTTCTAGCTCAAAACTTTCAAGAAACATGTACTATCCACTCCTTGCAATCTACATTTCATGACATCTTTCCAGTTCAATCCATCACCAATACTCAGAGTCAAGTCATAGAGATCAGTCCAGGCAAAACTTTAAACATAGGCAACCACCTTGACTCATCTCAACAAGAAAAATTGATTAGACTCTTGACAAAGTACCAAAAAGCCTTTGCATGGGATTACACTGACATGCATGGGATTCACCCCGACACATGCACTCACCACATTTACACTGATAGCACCATTAAACCGGTGAGGCAACCGCAACGAAGAATGAACCCCATGCTCCAAGACATTGTCAGAGAAGAGTTGCAAAAACTCTTGAGAGTCAATTTTATATATCCTATTTCTGACAGTCAGTGGGTATCCCCATTAGTTATTGTGCCTAAGAAGAATGGCAAGTGTCGTATCTGTGTTGACTACAGACAGCTGAACAAAGCCACACTCAAAGACTACTTCCCACTGCCATTCATTGACCAAGTGTTAGACACCCTAGCCGGCAAATCATCGTTTTCCTTTCTTGACGGTTTCAGTGGCTACAACCAGATCCGGATTGCCTCTGAAGACCAGGACAAAACCACCTTCACCTGTCCTTGGGGCACCTATGCCTACAATGTTTTGCCATTTGGACTTTGTAACGCTCCAGCTACATTTCAACGAGCTGTGTTAGCTATCTTTGCTGATTTGATTCATGATTGTGTTGAAGTGTATATGGATGATTTTTCAGTATATGGCAATTCTTTTGAACATGCATTAGAAAATCTAGAAAGAGTTTTGAAAAGGTGTATTGAAGCTAACCTATCCCTCAGCAACGAAAAGTGCTTCATGATGCTAAATGAAGGGATAGTGTTGGGCCATTATATCTCTTTTCAAGGCATCCAGGTTGACCCAGCCAAGATACAGATTATTGCCGATTTGCCTATTCCACAGAACCAGAGAAAGGTAAGAAGTTTTCTTGGGTATGCTAGCTATTACCGCAGATTCATTGAAAATTTTAGCAAGATAGCCTTACCTTTGTTTAAACTTCTTGCCAAAGATGTAATTTTTAATTGGACTGAGAACTGCCAACATGCATTTGAACAACTTAAGAAGAAACTATCTACTGCACCAGTCCTGAGAGGGCCTAATTGGAGTTTACCATTTCATATTTTTACCGATGCATCTGACACTGCCATAGGTGCATGCTTAGGCCAAAAAGAAGAATCTTGTACATATGCAATTTATTTCATTAGTAAAAATCTCACACCTGCCGAGCTTAACTATACAGTTACAGAAAAGGAAACACTTGCCATCATTTATGCTGTGAACAAATTTCGCCATTACATAACTGGTTATGAAGTCTTTGTACATACTGATCACTCTGCCATTCGACATCTCATGAATAAACCAATAACTAGTGGCAGAGTTACCAGATGGTTACTATTGCTGCAGGAATTTAACATCACAGTGCTAGATAGACCAGGCAAAGAAAACCAGGTGGCAGATTTCCTCTCTAGACTGCAAAATCCAGGTGAGATTGTTCCTGTTGAGGACTCTTTTCCGGATGAGCACTTATTCACAATTTCCATAGTAACTCCTTGGTTTGCTGATTTAGCTAATTACTTGTCTACAGGTAGGACACCTCCACATTTCACTGCAAAGGAAAGGAAAAGACTGATCAAACAAAGTGTTAGATATTCATGGCTTAATGGCGATCTCTTTTACACTCGTTTTGATATGATCATTAGGAGATGTGTCCGAAATGATGAGGTAATTGACATTTTAAAATCTTGCCATGATGAACCGTGTGGTGGGTATTTTGCAGCGAAGCGGACAGCCTTCAAAGTTCTTACTCTTGGATACTATTGGCCATCCATTTTCAAGGATGCCAAGAAGTATGTAAAGAGTTGTGACAGCTGCCAAAGGATGGGTAGACCCACAGCTACAGATCAGATGCCCCTTCAGCCCCAAGTTCACTTAGAACCATTTGATAAGTGGGCTCTGGACTTCATAGGACCAATCAACCCAGCCTCTAATGGTAAGAAGTACATCTTAGTGTGTACTGATTATGTCACAAAGTGGGAAGAAGCAAAAGCACTGGTAAGAGCAACCGAACACACAGTAGTCAATTTCCTTTTTGAGGAGATCTTTGTGAGGTATGGAGTGCCAAGAGAAATTGTCACTGATCAAGGTACCCAATTCACCTCCAAGCTCATGAAGGACATCACAGACAAGTACCAGATAAAGCATAGGAAAAGTACCCCCTACCATCCACAGGCCAATGGGCAGGTGGAATCAACCAACAAGACTTTGGAGGGGATCATTACCAAAACTGTTGCAATGAACCGCAAAAACTGGGAGGAAAAGCTCAAGGAGGCACTCTCGGCTTACCAGATTACTTGGAAAGATACCACCGGATTTACACCATACCAGTTGGTGTACAGTAAGGATGTCATGCTTCCTATTGAATTCCAAATTCACACTTTTAAATTAGCTGCAGATTTACTAATTGATTTGGATCAAGCACAGAAAGAGAGAATCTAGCAGTTGAACCAGCTGGATGAGATGAGGCAACAAGCAGAACAAACCACCACCCTCATGCAAAAGCACAGGAAGCAATGGCATGATTCACACATTAAGAAGAAGCACTTCAAAGAAGGTGACTGGGCTCTGCTTTTTGATTCAAAATTCAAGGATCATAAAGCTAAGTTCACCACCCATTGGATGGGCCCTTATGAAATCGTTCAGGCTTATGACAATGGATCAGTAAAACTCCAAACTATTGATGGCAAAGGTCATTATTTCACAGTCAATGGTCATCGCCTGAAGCTGTACAACAAGCCCATCAGCAAACAAGATTTTCTCAATACATTATCTCAGCAAGAAGAGGTTGAGGTACTGCAGCCCTCAGCTGCAGTATCACTGCCTTAGTTTCATTTTCTTTCAATTTCAAAATCAAGAAAAAAAAAAAAATAAAAATAAAATAAAATAATAATAATGGGTTAGCTGTGAAAACCAGTATCTGGCACAATCTAACCCCGAATTCCTACCTGAAAACCAATTTATTGGCGGGTATGAATTCTATTTCTGTTGTTTATTGTTTCATTTCTCAGTTGCATCATGACTTGAGGACAAGTCAAACTTTCAGTCGGGGAGAGGGAGACATCTGTTCTGTTACTTTTATCTCTCCCTTGTAAATTCTTCAGATTTCTTATTCTATATTTCACTGTAAATTTCCAACAGCAGCTTGTTACCAACATTCTAGACTTTAACAAATAAGCTGTTCTGTCATGATTTTCAGAGGGACCTGGTTATAAATAGTTTGCAGGGGGACCTGTTTTGTTCAGACACCTATGCTATCAACACCATCAGTGTAATGGGACCTGTTTAAGATATTCAGAAGGGACCTGTTTTAAGCAATTGACACCTGTTTGAGACATTCCAGCCAGCAGTAGGGACCTGTTTAAAACATTCAGTTGGGACCTGTTAAAAATTTCTTGACATCAAAGGCTACTTCAATAGACTTCCACCAACACTCCAGAAAATTGCAAGCTCAGTAAACTTGTAATAATACAAAGAGCTGCATGAACATCTTCAGTTGTTCAAGGGATCTGTTACATTTTTCTCAAGGGACCTGTATCTTCAAATCTTCCTAAGGAACCTATTGCATCTTCAGTTTTCACAAGGGACCTATTACATTTTCAGTCTTCAAAAAGGGACCTGTATATTCAAATTTTTCAAAAGGGACCTGTTATATCTTCAAAACTTTTCTCAAAGGACCTGTGTATTCAACCTCCCTCAGAGGACCTGTCAAAAGAACAGTCAAAAGGATTAGCAACTCAGCATGTCAAATGATCAACAAAGGAGTAATGTATTTCTATTCTTGGGCATTTAATTTCCTAGATTAGTTTTAATGTAATTTTGGTGACTATAAGCTGTTGTAATTAATTTCAAGGACACCTTCATACATCCACTTACCACCCTTTATCCCACCAAGTTTCATCATTCCCTACATCCACCTATCCCTAACACCCATCACCAACACATATACCCTCCAGGCATACCAACATTCTCTACATGATTGAATATAATTGAAAAGGACACGTGGTGAACTGTGTGTTTGTTAAAAAATACAAAGGATGAGATAGAAGCGGCCTATATATATATTCTTTACTCCATACAGTCGAATCATAACAAACGGCCTATATGTTTTACACCACACACACACCCGAATTATAACCTCGCCACCCAACATTGCTACCCAGCATTATAGCTCAGCCCTTTCGGTACGCTCTCAGCGTCCTTATGCTAATATGCATACAAGCGTACAGCCCTCTGTTTTTAAATTGTATGATTACATTGTAAGGCGAGTACAGGGTATTTCACATCCTCGGTTCCCATAACTTACAAAGCGAAAGTTTGAAGCAAGGGACGCGAGGAGATTGTCATCATACGGGTAGAGTTACAACGTAAAGGAGTGAAGCAAGGAACGCCGAGGCGATTGTTACCATTTGAGTGGGGTTACAAAGTGAAAATTTGAACAAAGAGCGCAGAGGAAAGTATCACTGTTTGGGGTCGGTTTACACAGTGAAACCGATGAGTGACGAGAAGGGAAGCATCACCATTCTACTTCTAACACCCACAGCAGTCATATCGACCAGCTAAGCACCATAATTGAAGATTGAAGGAAGCTACATATACCAGGTAACCGACTTGACATCTCTGTGTTTAAATTCTAAAAGTGTAGACAGAGAAGGGTTAGAGGCATAACCCTCTGCCATCACCATGACTAATAGAGTTGAACCTAGTACATTCGATAGCTCACAGTACCATAACGATTGCATTGAGATTCTTCAAGAAGCACAGTGGTTACCTTTTCTGGAAAAATTCCATGGGAGCAATGAAGAAGTCACAAAACAATTTGCCTTTACCTTCAATGGAGAAAAGGCCCTAATAGGCACCTTCTCCTTCAGAATCTCAGAGGATACCATAGCTCAGGCAATTGGACTCAGCCCTGAGGGAGAAAAGTACTTTAAAACTAAACAATTCAAGGAGAAATCATGGACACAGTTCATGTCCAGGTCTAGAGTTTCCTCAGTAAACTGGAAAAAGGGAGTTCCAAGAAGCTGGTTAGTTCATCCTTGGGATGAAATGGTCTACATTATCCAAAAGTTTATAACATGTGAAGGTAGATACAGCATTGTTTATCTCTATCACATCAAGCTACTCCTCCATCTAAAGAAACAATGTGTAATCAGTGTGCCATATTTTCTGCTGCAAAGTTTAACAAAGATGGCCAAAACTATCCATAAACAAAAAGGGAATGAGGACAAAAGTTTATACCATTTTGGCCTGATTAAAATCCTCATTGAACATGAGTTTCAGAAGCGAGGGAAGCCATGGAAAGAATTCTTAACTGACAACCAGATCAGAGATGAGGAGGAAAAAGAAGAGCTGCAAGAAGATTCTGGGTTTATGAAGGATATAGATGAGGAAATTCCAGTGTCCAAGGCCAGCAGAGCACCTCAACCAGAGGGCAGCATAAGGACCAGAAACATGCAAAAAGAGGATGTCAAGAGAGCTGAGAAAGACAAAATCTTCACCACCTACTCCCGAAGATCAAGGAGGACATCAAAAACTCAGCTGCAAGAAGACCAATTTGAATCTCCTGCCCCTGCCCATTTGGATGTTGAAAGTGGTGATCATTCACCACCAGCACCAGAAGTTGACATAGAGGTGGAAAGCCATAACCAGCAGGAGAAATGTTCACCACCTCCTACCAAGAGACAAAAGAAGTTAGAAAAGCAAATTGAGGAATTAAAAGAAGAGCTCATGGAAGCTAACATGTTGGAAAAGGTTATCAAAAGAGAAAATGAACTGCTCAGGGCACAAAGCAAAGAAGTACAGAAGACAAATGAAAAGCTAAAGGAAAGGATCAGTGAGTTAGAGACTGAGCAATCTGAGATTTCCAACTGGGCCACTAAATGGTACAACCAGAAAAAGGCTCTTAAAGAGAAATATAAAAAGCTGAAGCAAGAGCTCAAGGGACAGAAGGATCAACAGGTGGAGAAGAATGTAGATACCCTGCTCAAGGCAGCAGAGATCCATGCAGGCACAGAGTTCAAAGGGAGTACCTCTGGGGTAGCATGAGGACATGCTAAGTCCTTAAGTCGGGGAGAGATGTTGGTATCATCCTAAGCCCCTTTTTCCTTCCTAGTTTCACATCATTTATCCATACATTTTCATCATTTACCCCTCAAAATCCTTGAATATTGATTATTAATTGTTCTATAGTTATTAAATTGCATAAGAATTAATTTAGGAGTTTTATGTTCCAGAATTAGAGGTTTTTGATGACTTGACTACAGGAAGTACCCACAACCTGTAATGAGTTTACCGTTTGACATGTGGCGCAGCGGATGAGCGAGAACGAAAAGCATGGGCGAGAAGTGGAATGTCCAAGGATGGACAAACACCTATCTTCCATCCAAATCGAGCCTCCTATGCATGCGGTCAACTTCAGTCAAAGCAGGGTACTCTGGCGCATAAAAGCAGCAACAACATTGTTCTATTTTCATTTTGATTTTTGTTCTTTTTGAAACTTATGGTATGGAAACATTTTGCAAAAAGACTATGTAAAAACGCGGCAACAACACTATGTACATTCACTGCATCGATGACATGGCTGTATGTACGCATGTGTAAATACAGTTAGTTAAATGTTTTGAAGGTTAATTAATCAGTTGTTGAAAACATTTTGCTCAGAACAGAGTTTAGTTAATACACAGAACCGGTTACAGTCCCAACGTGTGTTCACTCTTTTGCATTGGTTGATTGCTGAACGGTGGTAGTCAGTATACCCTTAGGCGCGGACGGGCCCTGCGTTTTGTTTGGTATACTGCTCTTTGTTTTGTTACATTTCATTCAGTTTATATATATATATGTTTGCACAACGTTGTATTAGTTTCAATCTATATGCTTACACAACGTTGTATTGGTTTCGATTTATGTATCACACAGGTTCCATCATAGTTCGATTTACATAACTATTGATTCACATAGTATATACGCTGCAGTCATCTGAGCTTTCGATTCCTTTATGTTTTGAGTTTCATTACATGTATATGGTGTGCGCATCTGAAGGGTTTATTGTTATGTTGAATGGTCAGTACTAGGATCTGGAACGAGAATCTTGTAAGGGATTTGGTCCTTGTGTGATTTACAGATGCATGCTCATAAACTCTGCCTTATTTCATTGTCTATTCATGTTCTTTTTATATAGTTTCATAGTGTCAATATCTTGCATGCTGTGTGTGTTTTAAGCAAAGGTTTTCTGAGTGATACCTCTGTAAGGGGGTTAGAATCATTGCCACAATCATACACAGTCTTTAGATTCACAGTTTGCTTTGATAGATGCATGTCATAACCAGCATTGTAGTCAGGTACATCAGTAGGGTAATCTAGGTGTGTGAAGGATAGGCTGCATATCACGGTCTTCCGTAAAGAAGCCTTGCAATTTACCTCATAATCACCTGGGCGGTAATTCTTTATGTCTATATATTTTAGACCACGCCTCTAAGCTTACGCACCTCGGTCGATATTAAATATAGAGTCCACTCTAGCACCCTAGCTGGAACCACTACAATTGGATTCTTCAAGAAATATTTATGCCCAAACTCCCACGATGACCATATTATAGATGGGTTTAGTAGAGAAAACTTGTAAAAAGTGCCACGTGTCACTGTTTCGACCTTCAACCCTGAACAACTACAATATGTTCACCTTCAATCACTTTTTATGAAATTAAAATCTGATTTTCAGAGAGAATTTTATGACGCTTTTCCCTAGGTCAAATGTTTGAGATGGAATTATGGAGCCTGCAAAAACCCTAACTTCCTCAGATCATATATTTGAAATTATAGTGAAACAAGATTTGAAATTTATATAAAAATTTCACCAATATTTTTGCTCCACGTGGTTGCAATTTCAACTTCTGAATCCTTATAGAAAAAACGTTATAGCAAATATTACAAGATGACTTGTTTGAATAAGTGAAACCCCAGAATCCAAAGCTCTGATTGGACTACTACAACCTGTATGGTACACTGCATCATCGCTTGTTTCACCTACTCTACCAGCTACTCCGTCACTGGTCCTACGCTGTTCGCTTGTATTTTCTACTGTGTTTCCTGTAGACTAGCAAGTTTTCCTTGAATGGTGGTTGTGAGCACATATGGTTCATCTAGACAAGGCCCCAACCTGGCCTTCAATACTACCTCTTTGCCCTATGTTGTGTCCACCTGTTCCTTGAGTGCCTTTGCTTCCTGTAGGTTCGCCAACCTCTACGTGATGGCGACAGTGCGCGATGTCGCTTTAACCTCGCCGTACCTCTACTGCAATTCCCGTGCCTCGGTTTCTAGCCTCTGTAGATTGGGATCTTCTTGCAGATTGGTAATTACTTCGAGTGCCTATTCAAAGAGCGTAGTGAAATCCTTTACTGCGGTATCAATAGATGCAATGAAATCTTTGATAGCGGTCTTGCGTTGCTCTCTGACTTTTGGTGGAGTCGAAGGTTGGGCCCTCAACTCAAGTTCTGTGATCTTAAGGTTCAGTTCAAAAACCTTAGCTAGCTCTGTTCATGCGTCGCGCACACCTGTAACGAGCTTCCAGATCCTTGCGTCGACTGGCACATCTTCTGAGATGTTTAGCTCTGGAACAGTCCGACATGCCTCAACCACCACAACTATTATGTGCTCATTCTCATCTGTGATCTTCTTAAGAATATCAATCGTGAACGTACTTTCTACGAACATATGGGAATTTTTCACCTTCTCCTTGCTGATAATATTCAAGGCACACTATTCCCGAGCCTGAAGCTTCGCGATCACACCATCTTGTAAGGTGTGAAGGCTTCAATTGGAAGCGTAGCCAATTTTAACCCGACTTTCTTGAGAGCGCTGACAGTGGCCTTGTCATCTTTTGTTTCTATGGTCAATGTTCCATATGGCAGCGCGACAGTTCGGAGATCCATTGAGTGGACCATCTCTGCTACATCTGAGGCTCCAGGAGCCAAACTACTCGATGTCGCGTTGCCCCACCCTACACTGGTCTGCACCTAAGTAGCCTGGATCTGTAGCTCACGTAGACTCTTTTGAATGGTGACCAAGGCCTATTTCTACTGCTGCTCGAACTACTACAACAGTTTCGTGGTCACGTCCCTCACTGTATCGCCGATGTCATTCAAATCACTCTTTGTTAAGGTGATTGGGTCAAGGGATGACTTATTGGCCTTGAACTTCTTTCGCGGCCCTACTTTCTCCTACTCCCTTATGCGCTTAACCCGGAATGGAGTAGTCTCCAGGTCTGCTCCTCCTTGTTCTGAGCGATGTTCCTCCTCCTCTATTTGTAGGGAAGGCAACTTCTGACTCTTATCAGAGTCACAATCTTCCTCTTCTTCCTACCTTTCTACCTAATTTTTGGTAGTGTGATCTACTTTGGCTTTATTCTCGGCTTCCTTCCTCCATCTTTTGGCCAACTACTCCATATTTAACCTGGAATCTTCCTTCTTTTTCTTCGCAGTAGAATTACTAGTCCCAGTTTATAAGTTTGAGGCCATGCGCCATTCTACTGGTCAACTCTCCAGGACTGTGACAATTTCATCATCTGTCGCCAGGTATGGAAGATCATACGTTTTTTCCCGGGCTCCTTCTACGCTCTGATGGAAACGTATTGGAAGTTCGCCTTGAACTCCACATATTCAGACAACTGCTCAAAGGCAGTCGGTGAGAGCCGTGACTTGCGGTTGATTGTGGCATGGATGCTTGATTCCATGAGGATCCAAAATATCTTACTGTCCCTGACCGTTTGGGGGTCCTTCGTCGCCCACAGTGAAGTAAAATTTGTTGCTTCTGGCAACTCGGTTGTAATTGGAGGGAACTGACTGTCCTCTAGTAAATCCCACGCAACCAGTACAATTGATAACAACAGCCATGCATAATGGAAGCTCTTGCTTGGGTCTTGCACTTCTCTGTAGTTTGTGAGGAAATTACTGTAGAGGCAGCATGCCCAGTTAAATTGTACGCCCTCCACACACTGGGCTGCTAAAGACACAACTGGTGCCGACCCTTCATCTGCGTGACACTTCCTCATTATTTTCCCCACTAGGATCTAGGTGGCTACTTTAATTGCAGGGTCGGTTATGCTGGAAATGGAGTACACACACAGCTTCTTGGAAATCTTGAACTTGTCCTTCATTCGTTCAGCGAGGTCACGCTCACCCATCTTTCCGCCAAATTCCATGGCCGGATTCAAGCTTGAATGTGGGAGCAAAGTGATCCTGTGGATCAGCATGTCAGTGATTGGTATCGATTCTCCTAACCACAGGCACCCATCGTGCACCAAGCATAACAACTGTTTGATCACTATCAAAGTTATGGGCGCATGGTTGTAATGCGGCACCCATAGCAGGTTCAACAATCCTACCTTGTCCACCCCTTTTATCCACTATCTCGGCTCCAACGCGGTCACACCAGAGTCTTTATAGAAGACATGGTGCATGAATGTATCAGTTTCCAAGTGGGGAAAGTGCTCTGTATCTACCAAATCCCAATCCTCCAACTTTAAATGGGGGACGTGCACCAGATGCGGACCTTCAAATGTGATCTTGTCTGGAAACAACGGTGTGAAAAGTGTGATTTTGCTCTCATCGAGGTCCTTTGGGACCTTCACCTTGCCTCGGTGTAGAGGGATGTATTTTGGAAGCTTGGAGATAGGGTTTTCCCCCTCAACGTCAATGTCTTCTGCCCCCATATCAACGTCTTCCATGCCCATATTGATGTCTTCTATGTCCTCGTCAAGTTCTAGGTCTACTACCTTGCCCTTCTCCTGTGTAGTGGGCTTTTCTTTCTATGGGTGCTTTCTAGGCAATGCGCGCATTGACTGTGCTACCTTTTGCTTATCGTTTTAGGTTTTTGACCCTCTCTGGTTCGTGTAGGCCTCAACCTAGGTGACCTTAGTGATTTGGGTACTTCTGCAGGTACCTCTACACTCGCTACCTCCGGGGCAACTCCCTCAGCTGTCATTGCTTCTCCAACACTTGCGGTCTCCATGGGTGCCGTAGTGATGCCAGTTAAGAGCTCTCGAGTTTCCTTCAGCAATTTCTCAAACACTGAACTCACTACCAAAGCCTCGAAATAGTCAAGGTTCATGCACGCCTGATAGCTCAACACCTCAATTCTCAAAATGCCAAGTGTTTTTGTTGGGTGCCCATCTGTAATTTATAGGCAATTTCAAATTTGAGTCCGACCATTCCCCCCAACATCTGTTCATAAATGCTAGATTGGCGGTAGATTTTCCAAGATCTTACTCTTAATTTCTAACTTAAATGTCGTCCCTCTACTCCATTTAGCCATTTTCCCACTGTCAAATCATGAACAGTGGCCATAACGGTCACTTTCTGGCTGCCCTGCGTGGTTTTTCCTTCAATAGCGCAACTCCCCTCACACTTCTGCTGACATTGTGACAACCATCCATTCTGTGCAGTTCCCCAATTGTGCAGCTCTACAACCCAGGCAACGTAGTTTATAGTCTCGCGCCTCCTTTCAGTTATCTGGAGTGCTAAGACTGTGCTTCCACCATATAGTCATCTGGCCGATCCACGGTGTATTGCTTCAATCGGCTACCATTCACTTTCCATGGGAATGGCTCTCCATTCAACTTCACCAACTGAACTGCTCCACTATTGGTAATCTCCTTGATGACATAGGGCCCCAACCAATGCATCTGAAATTTTCCTAGAAATATATGAAACTTTTTGTCGTATAATAACACTAAATCATTTACCTTGAAGGTGCGCAGTTTGATGTGCCGATCGTGCCATGCCCTTTCACACTCCTCTTGAACTTGTTGATGGAATCCAACCAAGAACCTATCTTCTTCTAGTTCTGTCAGTTGCGCGAGCCTTTCTTACAGGGCTCCAATCTGCCATTCCTGTGAATGCCACTATGTGCAGACTAGGTACAATGTATTCCATTGGCATCACAGCTTCAATGTCATAAACCAGCCTGAAAGGTGTCTGTCCAATCAGCTTCTTTCAAGTTGTTCTGTAAGCCCACAGCACCGCGTGTACGCGCACATCCTAGTCATTTATTTGGACATTGCAAACCTTCGTCAGTGCACTCTCCAATATCTTATTAAACACTTCTACCGTTCCATTAGCCTGTGGGTGATCTGGCGTACTCTTCTGATGGTAAACTTGAAATTCCTCCGTCAAGGCGCTGATTGTTTCATTAAGAAAATGCGTACCGCGATCGCTCATCAAAATTTTCGGACAACCAAACCTCATCAACACGTACTCAAAGATGATTTATTTTGTTGTTGCACTTGTACAATCCTTCACAGGTTGCACCTTTTCCCATTTGGTTAAATACTCAGTCGCGGTGATGATGTACCGCGCACCTGTCTTCTTTCTTGGAGGTTGAATTGGTCATACAAAGTCAATCGACCACTTCTAGAAGGGCTGTAACAATATCTACGGATTTAGAGGCAGCTCATCCCTCCGCAATGGTCTGCTAGTCCTTTGGCATGCATCGTGTTAGAGTCCTCTAGTGATAGGATTCATAATTTTTGAATTGGCTGAGGTAAGTCTTGTAATATTGTACATACCTTTGCTTTCTGCAAATTTTTTCCATATTGAAATTAAAAAGTTTGAAGAGGGTATGTCCTAAAAGAAATATCAAAGGACAAAAAGAATGAGAAAAGATTAAAAAAAATGAAAAAATATGAACCCTAAACAAAAATAGATCATGAAATTGTGCAAGTCCAATTGCCACTACTCTTTACTTTACTATTTAAAATAATGGTTGTGTGCAGCTTGTCATACATGCCACAAACCATGATAGTCAAACTGTTTAATCTTGACTACTTCATGCTTTGAATTTCATGTTTATAGTTGGAGAATAAAGATGTAGCCAAATAGTTTAATCTTGGCAGATCAGTAGATAGGTAGAGAAATAAAAGGAGCTCATCAATTTAATCTGATCCCTTGGAAGATATAAGGTTAGAAGTAGTTAGTTTGTTTCATAAAAGAAAAAGGAAAGAAAAGGGTTCACTAGCTTAAGTTCACCCAATAAAGTGAAGAAAAAATGTTAGGGTAAGTAGAAGAAAGGTTGCAGAAATACAAGCTATTTGAGGCATAAGCACATCTATCATGTTTAATCATGTGTTTTAGTGTGCAGGAGCAGTTATGAAAGAAAAAGGATGCTCATAAGTTCATTTGGTTAACTTCCCCCATTCCATTTCACCCCTCACTACATACTTACTAATTTCCCCTTTTACCACTTCATTTCTTATGTAAACCCCTTTTCCCTTCATTTTCACCCTTCCCCCTTGGTTTCACACATTCCCTAGCAAATTACCATCCAAATTCATTCCCCTACCCAAAAAGCCCCTTTTCCCTAGTGTGAAACCCTTTCCCCATGCAAAAAATCATTTTCCCTTTGTTAATTTCCCTAAAAACCCAAAAAAAACCCATAAAACCCTTTATCCTAAGTTTTATCCCCCCTAGCATTACTTTATTAACTCCGCTACAATATCATTTTCCCGAAAAAACCTTGGCCCCACTTCATAAACCCACTTTACATTTTAAACCCCGCAATTATCCATTAATTAATTACACTTAAGTGTAATTAATCCCTGGGCCCCGCTAATATCCGCCCCCATCTCCCGCCATGCATCTCCACCATGCGATGGCTATTGGATCTTTCACCCCCAGATCCTACGATCCTCACCCATATCGTGCCAATTCATCTCCCGACCTTTACCAGCCCAAGAGCACGCGATATGGGCGGTATTTCTCGGGTCCCCTTGGGTTACGTGGCGGCACCGCATTAAGTTGCGTGCTCTCAGGAAAAAACCACCCATCGCTCAAAAGCGGTTCAATGGCCCTCGGAACCACTTCCCTACCGAAAGTAAAAAATCGTTCACTGTTCACTAATCTAATCTTGCGCCAATTTCTCACCATTCCCAGTTAAAATCCCGCAGACCCCCAGTTTCACTCTTTTCGCTCATTTTCTTTGTGAAAGCATCCTAAGCTTTCCTATGCCCCCGAGCTTCTGCAACTAGTTCTGATCACCAATTGCATCCCGAACACGCTCTAGAAGCCCAGTTCAGCCCTCCAGTGTGTGACTGAAGCCACAAAACCCTCTGTAGCCACCATTCAAAACCAGTTTGCATCTTGAACCATAAATTCCAGGTATTTCAATAGAGAACCAGAACGACCCTCTCAGTTTAAAATGTATAATGAATTCAAGAAATAATTAATTGAATTTAATTGATTTCTCTTTGAATTGGGAGTATTACCACTAAAATACCAAAACCACTATCCTACAAACTGCCAATACCCTATCTTTGAACCATAGGCATTGAAAATTCACTTCTAGAGCTGTATAAAACCAATTTCCACATTTTATCACAAAGATGGCTGCCTAGACCTCCTTGGATGTTAGACCTGTATCAACCCCTCACCTGGACATTGACCATTTGGCCCTAGCAGACAGGGATTTCCAAATTAAAGACACTGCTACTCCAGGCCACCTTCTGAAAATCCACTGCTGGAGTAAGGATAGGTTTCTAAACCATGTAGATGACATTCACCTTTGGGAATCCAATTTTCCCAAGCATACATTCCTAGAAGTTCACCCATTCCCAGACATTGTGCATTTTTGTCATGCCTATTACATCCCAAGCCAAAGGGCTATTATGGCACCAAACCATGAGTTATTGTTCACCATTACACCAGAGTCTATCAACCAGATGCTGCAAATCTAGCCTAGTCCTAATCTGACCCCTTTGTCCATTGGAAATCTATTGGACCTGTACATCACACTAGACCCAGTCAAAATCAAACAAATTTTCCAGAATTTCATCATTGAGGAACGACATACTCCTACAGACATTCCACCCTATGCTGCCACTATTTTTTCAGAAACTGGCAGGAGAATAATCACCATACTCTCATGCATCCTAGGATACACATCAGATGAGCATGTGGATGAGGTCATCATGGCCTTCCTATCCATTTTCATTGTAGGCAAGCCTCCTGCTATTATGTATGTTTATTCTCAATTCATTGTAGACAGAATGCATGAACAATTCACTAGACTACCCATTGAAAAGGTTTTCAAATACTCTTCAGTGTTGTTTTATATGTTTTTGTATCACCAGATAGACAAGTTCCCTATGAGGATGCATAAATTGGACACCAAGGGAAAGGAGAGATCAATCATCTACTGGACACCCTTGGTCTAGAAGTTTTCCACTTCATTCACCTACAAATACTTCATTGACTCTTTTGTGTACCCAATTATGAACATGCTGACTTCTAAGACTCAGCCTAGAATCAACCCAGAGATCAAGAGAGTACTGCAATTGGCCAAGAACAACAAGGTGAGAGATTGGTACTTGTACCAAAACCACACTAATATTAGATCTTATGGCTATGAGCTATCCCCATATAAGTTGCCCAAATACCTCCCTATGAGGATATTTTCTCTTGAGTACTTTAGACAAATCATCAGCTCTGATGAGATCCACTTCCTAGCTTATAAGAAGAAAAACCAATTCAAGGTAAAAAACCAAATGGGCCCATTCATTTGCAACAACAGAGAGGCTAGACCAGATGCTGATAGGTTACTTCAACAAATGAAATTCAAAAACAGTTTCATGTGGCACTATGACCCTCATGGGGTCATAAACAAGCTTAGACTCATGAAGTTGGGAGCATACATCCACCACCCAAGACTTGACATTGAACAGTTTTCTAACTAGGATGAGTGGGTGCAAAATACCTTGATTAACATGGACAACACTATTGTGGATGTAGAGAACACACTTATTGATTTGGAAAGACAATTTGATCACAACTCTTTCCTGCAGGTTCCAGAACAAGGGGAGCCAATGAACATTCCTCCTGTCATACAAACTCCAGTAAATGAGGAGAAGAATCCTAAGAGGAGCAGGGATGAGGCATCTATATCTGCCATGGAGACTACTGATGAACTAGTTGAGCTAAGCAAGAGGCCCAAGTTGAATCCTGTATTTGAACAGGAGGAGAACATTGCATTAGAGGAAATAATTGACACTGAGGCAATGGGACAGAAAGGTAAAGAAGCAACTGCATTAGAGGAAACACAACAACCATCAACCTCCAACACACAGATGATAGAGAGACAAAAGACTATGGAGGCTTCTTCCTATGTCAGGTCATCTGACAAGGAAAATGACATCAAAGACATATTTAAAGAGATAAAGATGAGGAATGAGAGACTGAAGGCAAAGACATATGCCCAATACCTCAAGCTCACATTACCAAACCAGACTAGACTGATGTTAGCCTTTTACATCAAAGAAGGAAAAATGTAGGTCTCATTCTTGTAGCCCATTGTACAGCAACTAAAGGCCTCAGCAGATTACAAGAAAACTAATTTGAGGTGTTGGCCAGGGATGTTCATCCCATTGATCAGATAGAGTTTCACAAGTAGGCTGGAGAAATGATCTACTCCACCCTCACAACAAAGGCCATGGCTGCTTACAAGCTGCAAGATTCATTGGACAATGTAACAACTCAATTCACACTGGAGAATGCCTCTTCACAGGCCAAAGGCACTAGGATAAAGTCCTTGGAGGACTTGGTTATTGAATTGGGCCATGACCCAAGTCATGTTAAGGCCACATAGAAACTAATAAAAAATAAGAATGAGGACATAGCAGCCCTCAAGAAACAACTTAATTTGCCTCATTTGCAGCACCCACAGACAAAGGAAGTTCCATAAATCCAGACCAGTCATGAGGAACTGATGGACTTAGTGCTGCAGCTGAATGACCAGTTAAAGGAGGTGGAAAAAGAGTTAGATAACTTGATTCAACTCAAACAAACTACCATTGATAATTCTCCTGTGACTGTCATTCCAACAATGACCACAACTGTACCTTCTACCTTGGCAGCAACATTAGCTCCCACTACTCCAATGTCCACTGCACTACCGACATCTGCACCAACTACATTAGCAACATGATCAACAACAACAACCTCCACAAGTGATGAAGCAAATAGGCTGGTTAAAGAAATGGAAGAAATGTCCATTCAGACCAATGAGATGAACAAACTTAAGGAGAAAGTCACCATCCTGGAGACAGATTGCAAACTCTCCCAAATCATGCATAAAGAAGAACAAGAAAAGGCTACAAGGATGAATGAAAGGATAAAAATCTTGGAGAAAGAACTGACATTGAGTGAGCCTATAGGTAAGGCTAAAGAGAAACTGTGGGCCAATATCATTGACTCTGTCAATGATATTTGGCCATCCATCCATGTCATTTTTGAATAGATTGATTTAATAAAGCAGGCTACAAAAGCCATTGAAAGGGTTAAAACAAAACATGGAGATATGCTAGAGGAAGTTGCAAGACTCATCCACTTCCTCAACTCCAAGAATAAGTATGAGCTGCAAGAAATTGAGATTATTGACAGGAAAGGTACAATTTTGGAAGTTAGAAAAGTCCTCACTAAGAGGAATTTGATGTTGAATTTAGAAGATAAGTGTCAAAACATGCAACTAGCTGTTGACAGGTTCATGGCTAAGTTCGAACTTTTGAAGGAAAAGGGATTATCTAACCCCTTAGTAATAAATGATAAGTTAATGACACATGAGGATTACAATAATAAAATTAGGTAAGTGGCCAGAGATCAGGGAATCACTTCATCAACGAAGGGCTTACCAACAGGCAAAGTCTTGTATCAAACTTTTGAAAACTTGTTTTACCTCCAGCATGAGGTATAACACCTGTTTATTAATAAGCCTACTTTTGCCAAAAACACAGATGAAAATGAAATATACAGAAAGATGCTCAATATCTAATTACCAGATGAGGAAAGATGGGAAAAACTAAATGATTTACTATAGTAAATACATAGTAAAATATAAATGTACAGTAAAGAGTAAAACAACACAGTAAAAGGATATTGACAGGTCAACAAGGTTAAAGTGAATCAGATGAAAGAGTATCAGATGAAATTTTAAAGAAAAACAGAACATGCAGCGTGAAGACCAAACAACTAAGCAAAATAAAGGGCAAAAGGTCAAAGAGCAAAGCAAGTAGAACCTAAATAACAGGGACAACAAGCAGTAGTTCAATAACTATCCCTATCTTCTTGCATGAAGATATTTCTTTTTCCTAGATTAGTTCTCAATGCAGTTTGAGATATTTTGTAATTCCTTTTGTATAAATACTTCATAATTTGAAGTATTGGGGGGGATTATTTTACATTTGCAGAGTTATTTTGATCTTAAACCTAAGGGTGATTGTACCATTTTCAAGTAAACAGACTGGAGCAGGTAATAAAATCATTTCTCTACAAGATTCATGAGATGAGCCATTTGCAGTGAAGTATCTTCTTTGTGTGATTTTGTTACCTTCTTATGTGTTTCATAATCTTAAATGTGTTCTGAATTTGAATGAATTAACTAGAGATATCACTCAGAAATTGTTTAAGTACACTGTTTAGCACAGTTAGTCCTTTACATGTTTTCCTCTCATGCCCAGATTTGAGAACCCTTAATTGCTCTCCCATCCCAGTTGACTTCTTTCATTCCTTCCAGAGTCTGGCCTAGGGAACCCTTAATTTCTCCCTACATCCGATTTAAAACCATTCCATCATTTAGCCTTTGAGATCTGCATTAACTCATCTATCTTGCCCTTAGAATTGAATCTAGTCTTGTTTATCTGACATTCGACTCCATAGCCCAATGGTAAAAGCCAAACCTCTGTTCATCTAAGTAAAGTGATCCCACCACCCAATTTCAAAACAAAACCCAAGTGCAAACAATAACTAGCCTAAAATCATCTTAACTAAAACAAAGTTAAATTATAAAGAGAGAGCCCTTTCTGAGCATTAGGAAGCCTAGGTCCTGATCTCAAAAAGTAGTTTGTGATTACCTTTGAATTTTCTTCCTTCATTAACTTCAAAATAAATATCAGAGTGATAACACATTGCATGCCTTACAATAAAATTTTGAATCCTTATGCAGTGTCGGCCACCACAACCCAATGCGTAGAATCTTCTGCGCTGTTGCTTTTCCCGCATAATGTCCTCCCACGACTCCTCCATGAGCCTCAGTGAGGATGTTGTTTCGTTCAAATTCTAGCACATAACATTGCAGTATTTCATCTGATCCCATTTTATACAAGTGTCCTGCAATGATAGAAAAGTCTGCCGCGTGCACCACCAATTCCTTCTTTTGTTGGCTAGTATATCCTTCTAGATCTGTTCCCATCGTCAGGAAGTGTATAATATCTTCAAAGTGACTGTCTGCGATGCACACTACAAAGAGCTATGCGTCAGGTAGTCCTTCCTCCAAATTAGTAGGCTCCTCTCTTGTTTCAATGTGCGACAGATGATCCAGTCCAACATTCAATCGTCCTGGTTTCAAAATAACCTCAAAATCATATTCCTGAAACAACAACATCCATTTGCATATTCCTCCCCCCAACACAGGCTTGTTCACCAAGTACTTCAATGCAGAATGGTCTGTATACATCTTAAAGTTTCCACCTAGCAAGTAGTGCCCGAAATTCTGGAGTACGTATACCATAGCCATACCTTTGCGATCTGTTGTTGAATAATTCTTCTCAGCTTTACATAGCTTCCTACGTGCGAACTATAGGATGATCCAATTCTCCCTCACCATCCTTTGTCAGTACCGCTCCCAGCACAATACATGACGCATCCACATGCACATGAAATTCCTTCTTCCAATCCGAGAAGACTAGGATTAGCATGGTGACCATTTTCTCTTTTAGCACATCCAAGCTCCTCTGACATTCTTCATTCCAGCAGAATTTAGCATCCTGTTTAACAATTTCTCCATCGGTGTGTAATTTGGGCATAAATTTTGATGAAATTTCTCTAGTACCCTATATGCCCTAACGTCATGTGCAGCTGTTTCACACTTCTTGGTGCCTCCAAATTGATTATAACTGCGATCTTCGCAGGGTATACCATCAAGCCTTGTCTACATACCATGTGACCTAGCAAGATCCAAAAAGGGACACAGAACAAACATTTCTTTAGATTGAGTGTGATCTGGTACCTCCGGCATGTATCCAACATCAAGCATAGACTTGCTACATGGCGCTTTACCAGACAACACACTGTTCAATCATCAAAGTATACCTGCATAAATTTGTGAATGAAATCTTTAAACATTGCGATGACTACGTGCGAGAAGATCGCCGACGTGTTCTTCAGTCCAAAAGGCATCACAGTATACTGGAAACATCCCATTTCAGTTGTGAAGGTCTTCTTACTTCTATCCTCCGACACGATCTTGATCTGATGGTACCCTGAACCCATCAATAAAAGAATATGCTTGTTGGGCGCTAACATTATCCAGCACCTCATCGGTGAACGGAGTTGGGAAAGGATCATGCACACAATCATCATTCAACTTCCTGAGATCTACGCATATCCGTATCTCATCCTTCTGTTTCTTATCCTAAACTACCATTGGGCTTACCCAATCAGACTCTTCTATTGGTTCAATGATGCCTGTTGCAAGCATTTTATCCAACTCCAAGCGGACCCTTTCTTTATACTTCGGGTTGAGGTGGTAAGGCCTTTGCTTAACTGGCTTCGCATCCAATTTTAGAGTGATCTTCATGGCACCCAAGTCCTGTATTATCCCTTTCAGATATGAAAACTTCGTAGGGAAGAGATTCTGATATTCATGGAGCAATTCAATGACCTTATCTATTGTTGCATCATCCCAGTAGTCCCTAATCTTTGCAAACTTTGGCTCTGCTTCCGTGCCAATGTTTACATGTCTGGTTTTGAGCAGCGCATTGATTTATGGATTATCTAGATGCGGTCCTTCAACTTCGTGGTGACCTTCAGTCTTTGGAATATTAATCTTCCTTGGATCTTCATCTTCTTCTTCCACTATCACATTGTAGCACTCCAGTGCGTGGCTCAACTAGGTAGTCCAATCGGGTTGAATCAAATCTAGAGGATCCTGCGGTATCCTGAAGATCGCTGCCTTGACCTCCTGCAATGCTTCATCAATACATTCAAATCCATCCTCAAAGCTGAACATCATAAAAAATCCTTGGTGCAAAACATCCCATTCTTCAGTGCCATGGCAGAGCTCTGTCTCCAAGTACCAATTCATCGGTATAACATCCAAGGTATGACAAAATAGATGTACCCACTCCAACTGAGGCTCCACTCCATACACTTTAGTCCATTTGGCCAAATGGTCGTGCGGGTCATTCCTCCCATCATATTTTTCTATTAGCTGCACTTGTGGGTGACCAAACCGCACTCTCATCATCTTTCTGTACACGTGCCAATCATCAAAACTGTCCTTGTGCATGCCCCACCATCTTGTAGGTGTGGCGTGCAGTGCCCAATCGAAGGCCTGGAAGCGATGCTTCTCCGGCACTTCTCTCTCTCGAATTAATCCAAAAATTTATTAGCATCAGTTAAACCATCATAGTAAGGTAGATTTATTACCTTTGATGATACACAACGCAACAACTTGGTCATCATATTACAACACAGTGTAGATACTTCATGTAGTCGATTCTACTAGTGCTCCAACTCTTCATCTGAATCTGATGTGCAGGAACTTTCGTGGTCCCATGCAATATGCCCATCTACTGTCGGATTCACCCAATCCTGATCTTGCGCCATTATCTTGTAAATCTAGTCCAAATCGTCATCACTTTCATAATCGCGAACCGGTTCAGTATAACGTGGTCCTTCTGCAGGGTCCAGGGGCACCACTACACAGAGCGATTTCTTCTCAAATATCATCTTCCGCTTCTTCAAATTGATTACCCCATTCATGTCAGTGGCCCAATCGATCCTAAGGAGTGCGGGGTAGGGATTGCTGTCATCCACAATCTCTATTACTTCAAAATCAACTAATGGACTCGCATTGTCAATGTCGACCGTTACTCCCTACAATCTTCCCATGGGGATGATTTTATGCTGATTTTCCATTCTTAACTGAATCAGAGACCACTATAGCATAGGTCTCCCCATCCTCTCCCATGTATGTTTCGGCAAAACATTCACATCTGACCCCAGATCTAGAATAACTTGATCCATCTCATATTCTCCTATCTACGCAGTGAGCCTCATCTCACGCCCCATTCTCACCTTATGCCTTCCAATCTTCCTAACTATGCATGGTCCTTCAGTAGCGTTTTCCTTCTTAGCGCACCTATCAATAAACTCTTGGAGTCCCTTCAAAACCTTGCTATTGCGCAACAGTTTCATACAGGTTTCTAAGAAAGTAGTAATCATGGAGGGGTCCATTTCTTTAGCCAGCTTCCCCTGACTTCCTGAGGTAGAGGCCTCAGCAAAGCTTTTCTTCACTTCCATAAATTTTTCTCTTGCACATTCTAGATCAAACCCGGTATCTTTTTTTGGCGCTTTGTGGACCCACTCACCTTCTTCAGGTTGCTTCCCCTTATCTTCACCATTCGCTCCACTCTGAAACACAATATTTACCTTAGGATCTTCCTCGCAAGGCTCAGCCCTCATCATCTGTAGGTTCTGAGTCATCTGTTGAGGCTGTGCCCCCTTTTCGCGTATCTTAGCTAATAATATAGGGCAATCCTCCATCACGTGGTCAAATTGAGTACAATAACGGCATGACAGACGCATCGGATTTGGGCAGTCTCATGCGTAGTTTCCTGGTCCCTCATAGTTGTAACAAATGACCTGCCTCCGACCTCTACCAGGTCCTCCTCCACTTCAGATTCATCCGTGCCCTTGATACTCACCTCACACTCCCCTATCTCCTTGGTCTGGAGGCTGGGTTTCTGCCTTCACCCTATATGCAGGCGTTCTATCCATCATTAATTCGTACCTATGACAATTCCGCTCATCATGACCCACCAATTGACAAAAGTTGTAGAAGAGCTGTTCTGGTGTGTGTACGAATTTCTGCAGCAAATGGAAATTGTCTGTCGCATGTTTCTAGTTACCTGACATATAGCACACCATAGCACTGGCCCTGTACTTAGCTCTGCTGGAGCTTCTGGCCTCAGAGGCATTGGTCCCCCTGCTACAACATAATTTGTAAAAACTAGACAATGATCTTTGTCATGCCCTCGACTTTTGCACTTCAAGCACCAAACTTCTTCATGCACCTCGAGCCGAGCTATTCTATCTTTCTTCAGACTCTGCATTTCTAGGAAAAGGTTCTGCAACTACGCATGAATCTGCTAAACCCCCAGATTATCATCTTGCATCGACGCCTCATGCAATCTCATCGAAATTCCTAGGGCTTCTGCCTGGGTCCCAATCTATTGTTGTGGCAGCACAACCCTTAGATGAGGCAGGAGTGAAGCCACAAACCATTCGTGGTGCTGCCCATCAGTAAGATTCATGTTAGCTTCACAGATTGCACACTTGAATCTCTGATCCAAATCCTAGGGTGTCTCACCAAGCTTCATCATGATCTCTTTGAATCCAACAATTGATTGCACTTCAGACTTAGGTCTATTGAATTCCTTATTCAATGTGGTTTGGATATCTGCCAACACAGACATCAGGTTATCAGTGCAGTACTTAATGTACCACGTTAGTGCATGATCCTGCAAAGCACTAATCAAAGTTGCTTTCTTTATTTTATCATTTGTGATACCCTAAGCTTCCCATACAGCCTTTGCGACGAACTAGAACTGGTCCATATCTTCATTTCCTATGCCATTGAACACAGGTAGCTTTACTGAGTTTGCCATATTGAATGGTGGTGGAGGTGGCGGTGGTGTAGGCGAAGGTGTATGCGGCGGAGGTGAAGATGGAGGCAGTGTGGGTGGATGGGGTATTCGTGGGAACCCTTGCTTTATCAACTGAACAACGCTCTGTGGAGATGCCTGTGCTGCTTCCTCATCGTCACTTAGAGGAGGTTCAATTAGCAGGCTATATTCAGGCCTGTTTTCCCTTTGTTCTTGAATGTCCTTCCACTTCGTGTAGCCCCAAACATCAAGGTAGCTGCATAACCCACTTTTCACACAAGAGCATCTTAATCCAGGTATTTAATGATTTTAAATACTTACCTCGCGACCCCTTGAAGAAGCGGCACTCTGCTTCGCTGTAACTGACCAAGGTATCGACCATGAACTTTGTCACGAACCCTCCTATGATAAAATCGAGCCAATGATCGACAACATGTGCGATATTATCTTTAGAGGCTTCTAATCTCTGCACTAACTTCGGTTTCCAAACTGTTGGACCGTCAAGCCTCCACCTTCCTTGACCGTCTGCCAATTTCACGATCCACTCATATAACTCGACTGGGTAGGAACAAAAGAAGATCTCATGTATCTCCGTGTACAAGTATTTTTCCAACCATTGTTCTTTCACCAATCACGGATTCCTATTCTCTTGTGCTGCGCATTCGTGGATATTTCTATCCAACCAGTTTTCGATCTCCTTCTCAGTTGGATTCTAGTGATGCGACATCACACATCTCGTTATGTAGATCTCGGTCCCGGCAAGGAAACCATTTTTTGGCTTGATGGGCCATGACCTAGGTTCAACGTTAATTATCCAAGAAAATCCCTACACTACTGGCCCTTTTGGCATCAATCCGTGGAGTGCAGACTGAAGTCTCACCTGAAGCAGTATGGGGGGATGCAGGAACCAAGTTTTTGCACCCTAAGATAGTTGTGATGTCGTTTTATACCCTAACCCTTCCTTCATGCAGACTGATAAGCCCTTTAGGGCTTATCAATATACTTCTCTTATTTGGCTTCGAGACCTTCACAAAGGTTTGCGATCATCCTTCGCATACCCTAAATAGGAAATTCAAACACTTAAATGCCTCTGTAACTACCCCTACTTCTATGTCTACCCAGATTAGCTTAAGTATTGGATAACTTCAACATGCATTATGATTATCTTCATGTAAACAGATATTCTTACTTGCATTCATATGACAAAGTAAAACACATAGATTTTTGCATCAATATAGCATTAAATCATAAACCCAGTATTCAACATAACATAACCGCATACATTCATAACATAAGTAAAAGATCTCATACACAGGTATCTACAGAACAATTCTCTTTATTGATGGTTCAAATCTTCAGTACATACTCTAACTTCCCTGCACACACAACTGTAGGGGTCCGCGCACTCAACTGTAGAATTCTACCCTAGGCCTCTACGCACACAGCTGCAGGGCCTCCTTCTTACACTAAGAATATTCTCTATTAGCTCTCACAGACCCATTACATCAATCAATTGCCCAAACTTACTAAGAACTACATAGACTCTTCTAAGACTTTCCCTTTCTATACATTCCCATGGTCCGCGGACGAAGGGTGGATCTCATAAAGCCAACGCTAGTTACCTAAACTAAGGGTAGAAACCCTTTTTTGACTCTTTACATCTTTGCGCTCTGTGACCACAAAATGCAGAGACTTTATATTCTTTATACAAAACTTGGGCCTTTAGCTCCAAAACTTGGGTTTTTAACCCCAAAATTGACCCTAGGGGACCCATTCCCAACACCAAATGTTATGCAACTAGCTCACAAAATAGAAGAAAAGATAGATCAACGACTTAAAAATTAGCCTCTTCGAGGATTAAACCTCATTTAAATTACATTAATGGAAAATTCTTTGACGATACAAAGGATAAGACCTCCTTGATATATATATATATATATAAGTCTAAGCCATCACAATATAATCAGAGCCTACATAAGAATAATAATGTAAGGGCACAACAATAACAATAGTGGGCTTTTATGGGGCACACCAATAAAAACATGGGGGGTACATGGGAACAACAATAACAATATGGGGCTATATTGACAATAAAAATAAGGGGAATACACTAGTATTATAGGGACCTAATAATGAAATAGTCTCATCCATGTTATTAGAGGAGACAAGGCATAAAAATATGGAGATCACATATGACTTATACATAATAGGACACTCCCAGGATATATATAAAAATAAGTCCTCGAGTGGGAGAAAGAATATAGAGGAAGATATAAATCTCCAAGGAAATTCATAAAGGCACGCTGAAAATGTGGAAAATAATGGAATTATAAGAAACATCATATATCCAAAAATGTTCAGAGAGGGAAGGGATATTATGATTGTCCTTTTAAAAAAGAAAAAACATATCCCTAGATGAAGGAGGGGATGTGTACTAGTCTTCTTCAAGCACACATGTAGGTCATGAGGCATGGATAAATGACCCAGGTGCATCTTTTCATTAGAATCCTCTTCCTTTTAGACCAATAAGCTTGCCCCTTTTTATAAGAGATAAGAGAGTTTTTTTTCCAAACCCTCCCTAGAAAAGAAAATCGTCCCATGTCTTGCCCTGTTTTCTCAACTAAGCTTCCAACAAAATATTAATAAACCCATGATGAAACATATTAGTTTTCACATGTTCAAGGCGAGCCTACATATTTTTAGCCATTTTGGATAGACTCCTCAACAAATAAAACAAAAGATTTATTTTGCGCTTATCCTTGAAACATAAAATAATCTCAAGTGATATCGAAATGTTATGGCATACAATGTATTTCTAGACTAGGTACAAAGCCTCATGCCATTCGTATTTCACCCATGCACGAGGAATTCCCTTTCTCCATTCCGGGTTCTATGATTCAGATACTAAGAATTGGTTACAATCGAATTCCCTTAAGTTGTTCTTAAATCAAAATTCCCTAGTTTTACGGATGGTCCATGCACAATGCAATTAAATATTTAGAAAAAAATATTTCTATGTGATTAAAGTGGGCCATAGTTCCATCGAAATTCTCCACGAAGGCCTTGGTGACCTAAAACTTGTGATACTAGAACTTTAAAAAAATGGCAACCGACCCACCCCGAAATATTTATTTCCTTGTAGATACTCCTTTAGGAATTAAACACTACTGGGCTCGAAGCATGGCACTGGAGGTTTCAACATACTGCCTGCGATGTTGGGAGAGTAACGCAATCTCAATTTCCTAGATTCAGTGCAAGGATAGGGTAGAAAGGTGGTGAATGGTGGAAAAAATAGTATGATTTATATTATGATGATTTATGACAGAGATTACATAGATAAGAGCAATTCCAAATCATACAAATGCATGGATGGATCACACATGTTCAACACACGATGATTGGATAAGGTGGCAATAAGAGGGTATGAAAGATTACAAGTACGACGATTAGTATCACTATTACAAATGGGGCCAAAATCTGACAGATATTAGTTAGATATGTGACTTATTGGCATCAACTATCTGACACATTGGTGCTTATCAAATCATCGCTAGAGTTCTATCAAATACTCAATGGTTTAGTAATCGTTGGATATGTGATGGTACAATTGTCACTTATCCAACACAAATAAATGCCGAAATGGCCATTAAAAGTTGACGTTTATATGTTAATTTGGAGATGCTACAAATTATCAGATATTGAATGGTCCTAATGTCGAATATCCGGCAGGTCTCGTACTAGTATACAGTCAGATATTTGACACATAGGTCGCTTTGTCTGACGGACCAAACTGACAGTCACGTGTCGGGTAATCGACCGAGTAAGTAATTTTTGCGACAAAAGTGTTGTCTCTTCGATGCTTTAAAACTAATGGTGACACGTCAGATATGAGATAGATATTCAACACACATGTTGTTTTGACTGACCAAAAAAACTGACATTGAGTTGTCGGTTAATAAACATAATAAGTAAATTGTGCGAGAGAAGTGTTGTCACTCTGACGCTTTTATGTCGACGGTTAAGCGTCATATAGGAAACGAAAGGGAGTTTTATCGGACAGGAGTGTTAAGGTTTCGACGTTTCCTTCCGTCGATTTGGTCATCGAGTATTCGACGAGGATGCTGACCGATGAATGTTGAATATTTGACGTCCTGCCTATTTCATCGAATATTCTATGGTGACATGAGTAAAAAAATTAAATAATACACATATCCTGTGAGTTTTCTAGATGGATCCTCTCCCTTATACATTCGATTCTTGTAGCAGACCCAAGGGTTTCTCAGTTTCTTCGCTCCCTTATATGTTTTTGGCATGTCATTGCATATGGCTTTCACATAGATTGTGAGTTTTCTTAATGGCTCCGCTCCCTTATACGCTTTTTGCATGTCATTGCATATGATTTTTGCATAGACTATGAGTTTTCTCAGTGGATCCACCCCCTTATAAGTTTTTGACACGTCATTGCATAAGGTTTTCGCATAGACTATGAGTTTTATCAGTGTCTCCGCTCCCTTGTACATTTTTTGCATGTCATTGCATATGGCGTTTGCATAGGCTGTGAGTTTTTTTGGTAGCTCCTATTGGGAATAATACTGGGGGGGGGGGGGTGAATCAATATTTACAAATCAATAAATTTTTCATTTCCATAATCAGATTTACATACACTACTTCAATGAAGGGAACTCGCGTGTGCACACAACTATTCTTAAGGCAACCAACGTATATCGAGTGAACTTATGATTCAATTAATTCATCATATGTTGATCTTTAATCAGTGCATCAATACTTAATTTAAACATTAAACAATAACCATGTGCAGTAATGACAGAATAAACCATCACACATAAGCAACACACATGAACACCAACATTTAAGGTGGAAACCCAATGCGGGAGAAAAACCACTTGCTGCTGTTGTCTCTGTCTTCTTTTAATATAAAGAATAATCTGTTTACAATCTTGTACTCGTGTAGACTTATACCAGTATGCAAGCACCTACCTGTAGAAGGCTACAACCTTCTCTCATTCTCCATCTTCTACTGGAAGGGAGCTATAACCCCCTAGTTCTTATTCTAGCCAGTATGTTTACTAGTACGTAGGCGTTGGCCTATAGAAGGCTACAACCTTCACTCATTCTCCAGCTGCTACTGGAAGGAAGCTCCAACCCCTTGATCAAATTACCATCCACTACTGGCAGGAAGCGTCAACTTCCTCACTGAAGGCTCCAACCCTTAACATCCTCCAGGGACCACGTTTCATGAATTTTCAGACTGGATACTCCTGGTACACAACACTACAATATGAAGGCCACGTTTCATCAAATTTTCACACTGGACCCATTAGTAACATTGAATCTCAAAATCAATCACCATTGCAATACAAACATCAAATAAATTTGCATCAACCAATCAATGAAACTCAATCATCAATCTCTGACATAACTGAAACCCAATCATCAATCTTTGAATCAACCATAACTAAATCAATCAATCACTGAAACCTATGACATACTAAATCAAACAATCACTGAACTTATGACACAACTGAATCAACCATTCATTCAAACTTAATCAAATTCAATCAATCAATTGAAACAAATAGATAATTGTAACCAATACATAGATCTGAACCCATAACACTGCATCAACAACCAAAACCAACTGTAACCTCAAAAATCATGTGTTAGAATGTATATGCTCCTTGAATGAAGCAAACCTGCGTGTATACGCAACTTCCTTTAGCCCAACCTGCATATACCTCTAAATATATTGAATCATAAAACCTATGAACCACAAATTGTACCAATTAGTGACATTCTGAAGATATACTGTCAATTTACAGAGTTCTAAACAGATAGCAACAAGGATCACCCTTCTTACTCCATCAATCAATCAATCAGACACAAATTATTTATGCATTCAGACTTTTAGATCTAAGAAGACTTCACTAACAGACAATAGTAAAACAACAACACTGATCTGATAGATTAGCCATCCCTGAACATCAAGCTTTTATTTTGCATACGCTACTTGGAAGAGTTGAACCAACGTGTATATGCACCTTCACCAAAGCGAACCAACCTATGGATCTACAAATACTTACCTATAACTTCGCTGCAGTTCCAAACTTCAGACATACCCGGATCATCACATATAAAGGATAAAACGTGCGTTAGCAATCAGATATAGCCTATCCATTATCAGATCACATAATGATAAGTCATTATGTCCTGATCCATCATTAGATCTCATTCATCATCAAACAATCAGGTGCATACTTAGTTCAGACCAAGCAAAGCATCAAAAACCCATAACATGCATATTTTCTTTTGATCTAACACTTCATAAAATATTCATTACTTGTGCACTTAGCCTTTTGATCTTCTCCTTCTTATATACTTAAATCATTTGTCAATACCTCAGACCAAAACCTCAGACCAATACCTCGGACCAAATACCTCAGACCAAATAACTCAAACCAAATACCTCACACCAAAACCTCAGACCAATACCTCGGACCAAAAACCTCAAACCAAAACCTCAGACCAATACCTCGGACAAAAACCTTGGACCAATGCATAGGACCAAAACCTTGATTTTCCATCCCATACATGCTTTTCCTTCTGTGAAAGTGCATGCATATGTATATGCTTCTTATGTTCCTTGAGCCCATGTGTATACGCTACTTGGACAAGGTGAACCAACATATACTTCTTAAATCATTCTCTTTCTTCAATTTCTTGATTCCGATCTGTAGTCCTTTGTTCCTTCATCCTATTCTTTTGTACCATTACTTTGTTTCCTCAGAATAAACCTATTATAATGTGATTTTCCATATTACTTTTGAAATGATTCCTTTGAACTGCCTTGCATTTTGTCACATCTGTAAACACAACTTCCATGCATTCTGTCACATTTGATATCTCTCCTATAGATTCATCTAGTTACGTAGATTCATCTAGTTGCCATATACAAGTGAGTTGTTCTGCTACAAGTGGGTTGCCATCAAGTACAACACATGCATCATAATGCCAACAATCTTCCCCTTTGGACTTGATGGCAACCATGTTGGTGTTGATTACTGCAAGCTGTAGAAACTGTTAGAGATAACAATCAACCCAAAATACTCTCCCCCTTTGACATCAAGGGCAAAGGGCAGACCAATATACTCTCCCCCTTTGAGATCAAGGGCAAAGGGCTGACAAAAATGAAGACTTCCATATATGAATAGCTGAATATGAACATTGATCATGCTCCCCCTAGGCACATGCTGAATTCTCTGATTAAACTCCCCCTTTGTACATGCTGAGATGCACTAAACTGTCCATGCTCCCCCTGAGCACATGCAGAGTCTGCAAAAATATTTTCCAAAAGAATAACATGACTCTATAACTCAACTATGTGAGTATGACCTTCCTATCACCAATGACTCATACATACATCAATCTCCCAACCAAGTGGGGATATACCAAATTTGACTCATCTACCCAACCAAGTGGGGATATACCAATTGTTTATACATGACTGAAATATAACAATTATTACATCATCCTTCCCATGCATAGTGGGGGTACAAATTACATCATATGACCAAAAAGGACTCATTAAAAGACTATGATAGATAGAGACATATTATGGGCCTTTATATGACCTTTACATCAAATGATATACATGACATTTATAACAAAGACCAAAGATCTAAACAAGACCATGATAGTCATCAACAACTATCATACACCATATATGATTTGCTCCATAAGCATCTGTCAGCAACATCCAGACCAACAACTTGTATATGTCCATCATCAGTTCCCAATATATGACAATGTAAATATCATCAACCTGTGACAAAGTATGCCACATATAGATATCAACTCATCCTCTTGATCTCATCAAGATCAACTTGCTCTATTTCCTTAGTAGAAAGAGCCTTATCATAACCTTCCATGAATCAATTAAGCATATGTCATATCTCCAAGTAGTAACACATAATTATTCATATCATATCATATGTATGTGAAAAAACCATAGTCATCATCTATGATCATAACATCATCATCAAGAACTGCATGATCTTTCCACACGAGCCCTCAATATGTCAACCATGTATCGTCACTAGGGAACATGCCACATCTGATAAGAATTAATCATGATAATCAACATATGTGAGTATCAAACCTATCATTGTAAAGTAATAAGGCATCATCATTATGTGACTAAGTAAGCCATGTCTCTGAATATCCATGTCGTCAAATAACTATATCTTCATGAGACCTGTAATAACACCATTCTCTTGGCCAATTAACAACATTTATCAATGTGCAACTTAAGTAATCATCCATGTATCCATCATAATGTATATCCATCAATGAGATAGCAATATGTATCTAGCAAACCATGAGCTCATAGTCATTTGTCAGGCTTTCTTGATACCATCAACATCAACAATCCTCAACCATGTGAGAGACAAGAACTATAGGAATCTGGCATCATAATTGCACCATATGAACTTTTTGCATCTTTGAAGGCATGATGACAACCACATAAAAGAAATGAGCGACTCATCATCAAATAATGAAGTTGTGTACTTCTCCTTGTCCTTATGAATATCACCATGTAAGCAATATATCATAAATACTATATGCATCATCAAAAAGGTTATCCACAACCATCCATAAATCTGATCTGAATAACAACTATGTGGCTCAAGCAATATAAGTATCATCTAAGATTTCATCATAGGCAACTCATGACTGCAGCATAGCATGATGTATCATTTAAACAATTCAACAACATAAGTACCAAATACTTCTAAACATAATTCCAACAATGCATTATTAGAAGCATAACATATTCTCCTCTTGAACCTATGCCAACTATTCACTATCAGATTTGATCATTTCATATATCAGTAATGATCATCAAGGCATCATCATCAACTAGTTATACATCAAGTCATCAACAACTTATGAGGGTCAAAATCACTTCTAGATATCATCAATAGACTATAATCATAATAAAAAAGAATAGAAAGATAATTGATAATTGACTGAACCATATCAGACCCCTTTTCATGAGTTTTCCCCATTGCTTCTTCATCAAACCATCATATACACGACTGTGCAGATTCTAACTCGCGTATATACGCGACTGTGCAACTTCTAAATCGCGTATATACGCGACTTGTCTTCATTATAATTGCGTATGAGAATTAGAGAACTGAAATTTCATACTTTCAGTTCCTCATGAGTTTGTTCTATCTGTATACTGAGCTATGCCACATAATTTTTACTATACTTCCTTCTTCTTCCATACTTTGGAGTGTGATGAAGTTTTCTCCTTTTGGTATGTTGGTCAAAATTTTCTCCTGCATTCTTTTTCTATATGCCCAAACTTGTTATGAGAATAACATATGTAGGTTTTAACTCCGTACAGAAATTACCTGCATACGAATTCTAAAACACAAAGAATAAACAATGCGAGAGAATAACACATAAAACACATATACATAGAGATTTTCCCACTGGATCCCAAAACTAGGACTACCAGCTTGATTTTTCATTATATTCCTCTCAATGTTACAATACATATGTATACATGCCGAAGCATCCAATTCCATGGACCGAAAACCATCACATCCAAAACCATGGACCAAAAACCATAGGTAGGTTTGCCCAACCTAATATAGGGTCCAATTTTTTTTTTTTTTTTTTTTTTCTCCTGGGGCGTTGCCCCGGACCCCGTAGAGGGGGGCTACCTGCCCCCCTCAAACCCCCTAGATAGGGAGGGCTGCTGCCCCCCTGTGACCCCCTCGCTACGTAATCGACGCAATGAAGGGGGGGCTCCTCCCCCCTCTAACCCTCCGGTTCACTACGTCGGTTAGTCGTGGAAAGAATATAACACAACCCAACATTCTCCCACTTGTTGTTTTCTTTCCACAGGGGGCCACAAGAGAGCTTACTCATTTTTCCAGCCCTAAAAGTCCCATTGTTTCTCTACAGCAGGAGAACTTCTCAGAGCTCACATATTTTGTCAATGCATCTGCAGTATTCTTCAAAGTGTCCACCTTTACCAGATGTTAGAGCCTAGATTTGCCTTAGGCTGAAAAGGCAAGGTTCTAGATCCACATCAAACCACGCTCAGCCTCGTAGCTAGCCCTACAAGGACAGGAGAGGGCTCTCTCTGGGTCAATCTCAGCAAAAGATAATCGATGGGGATGGAGATGACTGAAATAAAAACTAATTTTAGGCTAGGTATGAAGTGCAAGGATTTGATTTGATTTTTTGGAGGTTTTGTTGGAAAAAAGGGAAAGGCAAATTTGGGTCCGGGGATGAGGCCAAATTTTTGCAGAGTTCCGGTTGGGGCAAGGTAGGCAGTAGTTTTGATGCTTTAAATTAAGTGAATGGATTGAAAAGACCGCTGAGGAGTTGAAGAGGGCAAGAGGGTACCAAGAATCCTCTTCAAACTGAAGAAAACATTGAAAATTAAACAAACTAATAGGCAGAGCACAACAAGCTAATGAATTCCACCTTTTGTCACTCATTTGTTTAATTTCAGAAGCAAAAAGAAGGGAAATGGCATACATGAAACATCAATGAACTTAAAATTTCATGAAGAAAAACACCATCAAAACACAGAGCCAAAAGGATCCCAACAAGTGCTGCAAAACCTTGGTCTTTCCTTAGCCAAAAATGTAGGAATGAAATGTACAATGGAGTCCCAAGCAATCCCAAGTATCCAACCCTGAAAATGATTGAGAAATTACATGATAGACAAGCCTAACTCCTTCCCATGCCTCTAGGGTTCGAGCTCATCATTCTAGGAGCTATTTGAACCAATTCTAAATAAGGAACTGAAATCTAGGAAATCAAACAACTTGCCCCTATATGCTAGGAAACTGATTCATTCATTTAATTTTCACTTTTTATTGAATGAATCGTCTAGAACAAGTAAAAATGTGCCAATATTACATCATGTTTATCAAATTACATCATGAAATGTCAAGAGTAACATCAAAAAGCAAAAATAGTCAAAACTGGGCGAATTTCTGAGCTGAACAGTGAAAAATAGGCAAAAATCCTCTATGCGTCGCGCCTGATTCTCTATGCGTCACGCCACTTTGGAGCTGAATTTGAGGCACTTCCTGAAGTCCAAATTGAGCCCAAGATAGCTTGTTGGAAAGCCCTACCTATCTACTTTCCAACCCAAGTGGAATTTCTAAATTTGGATGTCATTTTCCCCTCCAAAACTTCAATCTCCCAAGACTGCTTCCTGTGTGTCAAAATAGGGGCAGTGAGGTCATTTTTTGAGTGTTTTTGGACCTTTTGAGGGCTCAAAACCTGCCCAAATTTCTTGGCCATAGGTAGGAAAACACAATTTATAATGAAAAATCTAGAAATGCAAAGTTTTTTGGATTTGGAGCCCTCTATCAAAAGCGAGCACCACGTGGTGCGACACATAGGGATGAAAACTCTGTTTTTTGTGCAAAAAATTTCCAAAATGCAAAAATTGCTCCAAATTTCTTGAAATTTGGGCTGAGCCTTCTCTATCAAGTGCTATTATGGGCCAAGGAATCCTTAGCCAATGTCTGAAGTTGATCATTCTCCTTTTGCCTCTTTTGCCTCTTTGATGCCTTCCTTAATTTTGCCTTTAAATTCCTGATTCGCACCTTGCAAACTTTGTTTCTCGCCATGTAATGAAAAGCCATGTGTCTCAGCAATGACTTGTCCCTATCGGCCTTGTCCAGCAATCTCTCTAAGTGGATGTTAGCTCTTTCAAGCCATGACTCCCGATCGGCACTGATCCCTTGCTCAAGTGAAGTGAGCTCCACCCTCCTCCTTTGGGCAGCTTGGCGATTCTCGAATATGTTTGCCACCTCTATGAGGCCTCCTGGGTGCATGTACCTCTGTGGGAGAGTCACTGTGTGTCTCTTCTTCATGATCATATGACGGATCAGATGCCATCTCTGCTAGTGGATGAACTGTCTTGGAGCTGCCTTGATGAGAAATAGGTGAGCTGTGATGTGTTGAACTGTCTTGATGGTGTGTTTTGACTTTTGCCACCAAGGGGAAGAGTGATACAACTATAGGGGGAAGAACAAATAGTGAGGGATTTAGGGACTACTAGGGGTAGGGTTTAATCAAGGGAACAGGGGTTGGGGAGTATTTTGGGAGTTTTTAGTATGGGAATAGGGTTTGGGAGTTTGAGTTTGTGGCTTTGGGAATGGGGAGAGGGGATTAGTGAATTTGGGGAATAGGGAAATCAAGGGAAAATGGAGTAGGGAGTGATTGAGGTGAGGGGATAACTTGGTAGCCAAAAAATTAACACAAAACCCTAATACTGTTGCTTTGGAGAGAGAGGTAGGGTTTGGTTTCTTTAAACATTCACCATGCAACAAACACCATCAAACAAACACCAACATGGGATAAAAACTATGATAGAAGCTTCAACCTACTTGTATCAAGACAAATCCACACATTTTGGGCGATTTGATGAAGTTTTTGAGAAAATTGGGCTTGGAAGCTCTATGCGCCGTGCCTCAAGCCCAATGCGCCGCGCCTTCTCTATGCACCGCACCAGTGTAAATTTACACTGGAAATTTGAGCCCAATGCGCTGCGCCAGTTATGTGCGCTGCGCCACCTGCCCTACGTAGCGCTTTTTGTAGGAGACGTTTGGAGGCTTTCCTAGTGTCCAAATTGGGCACATGATAACTTGTTGGAAAGGTATTTGAGTTTAATTTCCAACCCAACTGGAATTTTTCAATTTGGAGTTCATTTTCCCTGTCAAAAGTCAAATCTCCCAAGACTGGTCAAAATGTGCCAAATGAGGCTACCTAAAGGCAGAGTGTTGTTGCAATCAACTTTTGAAGGTCTTCCTCAACTCCAAATTGAGCTCATGATAGCTCATTGGAAATATATTTATGTCTAGTTATCATTTGACTCATCAAGAAAGTCATTTGGCCAACAAAGATAGGAGAAAACTTGATTTTCTCAAGGTCACTTCAGAGGTGCATCAATTCTCCTGAGGAAACTGCATTTTTGGAATTTATCTAAAACCATGACACCTGTGTAAAAAGTGAAGGAGGTTTTTCTTCCTTGGCCTATTTTGGACAAAAATTTCTCTCAGTTTTCCAAAATTCATCTTTTCTTGCTCAGAAACATCATTTGAGTAGAACCTACCCCGATGTGTGGAACAGGGGATTTGTCGAAATGAAGCGAAATGAAGGGGATAAGGGGCTTCTAAATTCTTGGGAAAATTCTTGGAAGTAGGGAGGGATGTTAGGAAGCAAGGGAAAGTGTAATTTTAAAGATTAAGTGAGGGGAAGGGGTCCAAAAGGGCAAAACATAGGTCTAGCCTAGAAAATTGCCAAGTTGTAGCAAGAAACTAGGGTTTGTGCGAAAATGAGGAATTTAGAGGATCTCAGTGATGGGAAGAGTTTAATAAGGTACATCAAGGATAGGGGAAGGTGTATGAACATCAGGATACAAGTTTTTCTGATGATTTGACCATCCAAGAGAAATTGCCTTCAAAACTCTAGGAGAGGGAAATGAACCTTACCTAGGCGCAACTGAAGCATGAACAAGGTGTAAAATGACCCATTGGACCCTGACATGATGATGAAAACCATTTGAATGATGGTGCATTCAGCTGAATGGTGACATGGACTGACATTTGGACAACTTTGCAAGGAGTGAAAGAAAACCCTAGACCTAATACCTAGTGACCAAATTTTGCTTGAAGACTCACATAAATGACAAAATTTGACCTTGACACCTTAAAATCACTTCATAAGAGCATGTTTTATCACTGGAGGAAGGCTGCAAAGACTGACACTAACGCCAACAACACCTTTTTTTCTTCTATCATATCCCTCACAAAGTGATACTGAACATCAATGTGCTTTGTCTTTGAATGATAAGCAGGGTACTTTGCCAAGAAAATTGCACTTTGGTTGTGCTGTGGCCACCAAAAACCCCCCTCCTTATTTAGTATTAGCAATAACACTAGGTAAGTGGGGACCCTTAGTAAAAAATTCAAAAAATTCAATTAAAAACTCATGTATTATACTCCTTAAGAAAACATCGCATCGCGTGAAGAAGATAGGACATTTCCTTGTGAGTAAAATGATAAATTGCGAGAAGTGCAACGCAAAATCCATCGCATCGCATGCATTAAGAAACACCCATAAACGAAAACTTTAAGAAATCGCCAATGGCCGATATGCGACATCGCATAAAACAACACATAACCATTTAACAAATTGTAACAATCTGCGATCTTGCGATAACGCGATACTGCGATTGGCGATCTTGCGATCGCGCGATACAACAATCTGCGATCTTGCGATAAACGTGATCGGGCAACCCTGCGATAACACATCTTGATGAAAATGCGATAACACGATAACACGATGATGCCATACTGCGATGTGAATCGCAGAAATTGTCCATCGCAAATTTTCCCCGGCTCAACATTCAAGAAAAGCTATCCATAAACCAAAAATTGGATACGCGCGTTAATGAAAATTAATGAATGTACGCCAAGTGTTAATGAAAGACAGTTTTGTGTTTTTCGAAGAGTTAATTCACGTCAGGTGTCATGTTTTTGTATATCCGTAGAGCTCAGAGCTTTCTTGTCAATTTTTATTATCATTACTCTCTCCTTATGTGTGAATTGCAGGAATGAAAAACGGAAACAATAGGAAGCAATGTGCAGGGAGCGATTAAGGAAAAAGGTAAACCTCCAATGCTCGGAAGCAGAGAAGAAATGCCCTCATGAACGGATACCGCATGAAACAGAGCCGCAAATTCTAGAGCGCTGCTGAGCTATCCATTACAGATCCATCAGTCAAAGCCATGGTTCAATGAGTAGTTGAACAATGCTGATATCAACAGGCGATTTAACGCTCAAGGTTAGAAGCTCACGAAAGCAGTATGTTTGCAAAATTTGAAAGCTTATACCCGGTGAAGGAAAAGGCGCTAAAGGCGAAAAACGTACCAAAAAGGCCCGGATCAAAGAACGGAGGTAGTTTTCGATGCACGATTAGCGCTTAGCGCTAATCGCGCATCGCTGAGAAAATTGCTCAAAAAGCAAAGTTCCTAACTGCTTAGTCACTCGTAAGCCCAGAAAACACAAGAAAGCAAGGCAGAGGCAATTTGAGGGTTAACCAAATGGAATTTGGGTTATTACTGAGCATACACAGTAAAACCACATAGCCAGAGATGATTCTCAAGTATATCTGCTATTTTACTGGAAAAAATGGTGCCAACGCTTGCCATTTCTGTTTGCTTAGCTCAACCAAAAGCGGAAGACAGTCAACCGACTCTACCTAGGCAAATATTGAATGCTCGCAATATTAAGGAGCAAATGCAGAAATAGTTAGATATTAGATTTAATTTTTAGAAATAATTTCGCTTAGAAAAAGGGCGGTCATTTAAACCGTATCCTGAATATGTGTAATTAAGTTATTTACTTAATAGTATTTAAACCCTTCTCATGCATTTAGAGAAGGGTCCAAAAATTTATCAAAAACTTGTCCTCAGAACATGCACTTTTGCACCCTCAGAGGAGGTTTTGGTGAATGAATGGATCAAGATTTGTTGATGTTTGCATTTGATATCTGCTACTGATGTTGCACTTCTGTACTCTTAGTAGATATTAGAGCAAGGAGAGATAAATCATTGTTGCTTGAAGCTTATGAGTAGGACCAGTCATAAATGGTACTTTTATCTCATGACCATTTCTGCTTATATGTTAAAGTGATATACAGTTTTTAGTTGTTTATATGTTATTGCATGAATGCTTGAGTTACCATTTGGCACTTTTTTACGGTGGTAGCTATTTATTTATGTTTAATGTATGAATAGCTTATTATGCGATATGTTGTTCACAACTGTTTTGCCTAACTTTTTATGCGAAATAGTTCATCTTAATTGATTTCCTTTCTTATAATCGCTGAATGATCTTTATTACCAGTTTTTATATGAAATCTCTTTAGATCACATAATAGAAGAGTTACATCCCAGGTTAGCATAGATTAGATGTGCTGTTTTTATTAGATTACAATAGTATAGAATTAGATTAAAGTTTGAATTAAAATAGCTTAGATAGGAACTGGTAGATCAACAACATCCAATTCTACACACACACACCCATAGATTGGGAAACTGGTCCCATTATCCCCAGTCGGACCCGCTATACCAAACGGATAAGGAGCTGCCAACCAAGGTCCGGACTGGGCGGGTATCCCCCTTGTTGTCGACCCGATTTTCGGGGCTTCAACAGGTTGTCACAGTCTATTCTTATAGATCCCTGTACTAACCCCATACTTGAACACAATCTCTACAACCAAACTGCTTCCTTGCTTGCATGAGTGGCTTCCATGTATTCTTCCTCTATAGTTGATAGTGACACTACAGATTATTTCTTACTCATCCAACTGACTGCACCTCCAAATAGGTTAAACACATACCCACTTGTAGATATTCTTTGATCCAAATCTCCAGCCCAGTCTGCATCAAAAAAGCCATGGATATCCAAAACTCTATCCAATCTTGGTCTTCCTTGGTAGCACAAACCATAATCTTTAGTGCCACGCAAATACTTGAAAACCCACTTCACTACTGTCCAATGCTCCTTCCCTAGTTTTGACATAAACCTGCTCAATACTCCCACTGCATGTGCAATGTCTGGTCTAGTACATACCATTACATACATCAGGCTACTAATTGCACTTGCATAGGGAACATGGGACATATCCTCTTTCTCTTCTTATGTCTTGGGACACTGTTCAGCAGATAACTTTACACCTACAGGAATAGGAACCTTCACCGGTTTACTATCCTGCATATTAAACCTATGCAATATGGTCTCAACATACTTCCTCTGGTTTAACCAGAGCTTCCTCTTTTCCTGATCTCTTTTAATTTCCATGCCCAAAATATAGTTTGCAGCACCAAGATCTTTCATGTCGAATTTGGAGGACAATTGGGTCTTCAAATCTTGGATAATTTCTATGTCATTTCCAACCAACAACATATCATCCACATATAATACCAGATAAATAACACGGTCACCAATTAATTTAAAATACACACAGTGATCTACTTTGCTTTTGGTGAAGACAAGTACCCGTATAAATGTATCAAATTTCTAATACCACATCCTTGGTGACTGCTTTAACCCATACAGAGACTTCTTTAACTTGCAGATTAGTTCTTTCTTACCCTTCACCGCAAAGCCTTCAGGTTGCTTCATGTATATCTCCTTTTTCAGATCCCTGTGAAGTAATGATGTTTTCACATCCATCTGTTCTACCTCAAAATCAAAAGCAATAGCAACATATAAAAGTAATCTAATAGAAGTTACCTTGGCAACAGTAGAAAAAATATCACGAAAATCAATTCCTGACACCGAGGAATAACCTTTTGCTACCAACCGAGCTTTTTATTTCTCCACCTTTCCTTCTGCATTTGTCTTCTTCTTGAACACCCATTTGCTACCAATGGGCTTCCTTCCAGCCGACAACTCCACTAGATCCCAAGCCTCATTTTTGTGCAAAGATGCCATTTCATCAACCATGGCCTCTTTTTAGAGTTTTCCATCCTCTGAATCTACTGCTTCCTTCACAGTTCTAGGATCATCATCAGTAATAGATAAAGAAAATTTTGAACAGAAAGCAGATGGACTATACCTTTCTGGCTGCCTTCTTTCTCGAACTGATCTTCTCACACCTGGAGTTTGTGGCTCTCCATCTTTTGATTCCTTCTCTGTTGTAGAGTCTGATTCTTCCTCCTTTAGCTCAAACTCTCTCTTCTCAGGTTCCTTTGGTTGGACTTCATGTTTAATAACATCTTTCACTTCTCTGAACACCAAATCTCAGTTGTACACAACCTTTCTTGTTGCTGGGTTCCAAAGCTTATAACCCTTTAAACCATCCTTATACCCAATAAAGATGCACTTTTTAGATTTACTATCCAACTTGGTTCGTTTCTCCTTTGAAACATGTACATATGAATCACATCCAAATACCCTCAGATGTGAAAGAGAGGGTTTCTTGCCTGTCCATATCTCTTGTGGAGTTTTATCCTCCAAAAATGATGAAGGTGATCTGTTGACCAGGTAACATGCTGTCTCCACCGCCTCTGCCCAAAATTCTTGTCCTAACCCGGCACCACTGAGCATGCTTCTTGCCCTTTCCATCAATGTCTTGTTCATTCTTTCTGCAACTCCATTTTGCTGAGGTGTATATGGAGTAGTCTTCTTCCATGCTATACCATACTTCTTACATCATTATTCAAATTCCTTACTGCAAAACTCTCCACAGTTATCTGTCCTGAACACCTTTATCTTCTTCTTTGTCTGGTTTTCCACCAGAGCCTTAAATTCTTTAAACCTGTCAAAGACTTCAGATTTCTTCTTAAGGAAATATATCCATGTATTCCTTGAGAAGTCATCTATAAATGATACATAGTACAAAGATTTACCCAGTGATGGAACCTTCACAGGTCCAAACGCATCACTGTGCACAAGCTCTGATATCTGTTTCACCCTCTTACCACTAGAGGGGAAACTCACCCGATTCTGCTTCCCATACACACAATTTTCATAGAAATCAAAATCTAGAGAGCTATTACTCATAACTTCTACCATACCTTTACCATGAAGTATTCGAAGGCCCTTCTCTCCAATATGTCCAAGCCTTTGATGCCACAACATGGTCTTCTCTCCAGAGACCACTAGCTTTTCTGCTCCACTTTTAGGAACCACAGAACTATTGCACCCATCAACAACAGTGCTACCTTTCAACTTGTACAGAGTTCCAGTCCGAACTCCTTGCATCAATACCAGTACTCCTCAAACCATCTTGCAGGTATCCTTCTCGAACACTGTTTTTACACCTGCATCATCCAACTTTCTTACATAAATTAGATTTTTGGCTAATGCAGGAATATGCAGAACACCCAGAAGTGTTCTAACCCTTCCACCTTGCAACTTCAATTTTACTTTTCTGTGACCAACGATTCTAGCCTTCCTGTCATCCCCCAAGAAGATATCACCACCATCATATTTATCATACTCAAAGAACCACTCTATATGGGGAGTGAAGTGAAAGGATGCACCTGATTCAATCAACCATGCCTCATGATCTACCTGTGTACTTGAAGAAGCCAAGTACACATCCCCACCTTCATCTGAGTTGGTTTTCGCCTCTGAAAGAAAAAGCATCATTAGATCCCTTTCCTTTTTCAGGAGCTTTAGATTTACAATCCCTTTTGTAGTGCCCTTCCTTTCTGCATTTCCAGCACACCACCTTTACAGGTTTTCCTGGAGATTTAGATCTCCCTCTAGATTTAGAACTACCACTCGATGATTTATTTTTGTTTCTGTTCTGGGACCGTCCTCATATAGACAATGCATCACCATTCTGTCTCTCCATATTTTTTCGTCTCATCTCCTCCGTTAGCAAGGATGAGACTATTTCATCAAACTGCAAGGCATTTGCATTGCTACCTATTGCAATAACCAGAATATCCCACGAATCTGGTAGAGAACACAACAAACTGATGTACTTATCTTCATCTGAAATTTTAATATCAATAGATGCTAACTGACTTACCACAATATTAAATGCGTTCAGATGCTCTGTCACCGAGTCTCCATATTTCATCCTCAGGTTATACATCTTTTTCCGCAGGAATAGTTTATTCACCAGAGACTTAGATTGGTACAAAGTCCCTAACTTGTCCCACAAAGCCTTTGCCGTAGCTTCCCCTGATACATTCAGCAATACTGAATCTGAGACATACAATCGTATTGTGCTCTTTTCCTTTTGATCCAACTTCTTCCATTCTTCATCAGACACTCCCGTTGGTTTAGTACCCGGATCTACTGTGAATCTTTATCCACCTACAGATCCTTCATCTTGAGTTTCCACAATTCAAAACTCTGACCATTAAATTTCTCAATCTCTATCTTTCCACTGCTCGCCATCTTCTTTCACCACCAGAATCGATCTCGCAGATCTCCCACTGAATAGGGTCTACCACAGGCCCAAGTGAAACCCCTTAGCAAAAAAGTCGTCCCCTTGAAGCCAAAACAACTTTGATACCAAATGTAGGTTTTAACCCTGTATAAAAATTACCTGCATACGAATTCAAAACACAGAGAATAAACAATGCGAGAGCATAACACATAAAACACATATACACAGAGATTTTCCCATTGGATCCCAAAACCGGGACTACCAGCTTTGTTTTTCATTATATTCCTTTCAATGTTACAATACATATTTATACATGTCGAAGCATCCAATACCATGGTCCGAAAACCATCGCATCTAAAACCATGGACCGAAAACCATAGGTAGGTTCGCCCAACCTAATATGGGGTCCAATTTTTTTTTTTCTTTTTCGGGGCACTTCCCTGGACCCTATAGAGGGGGGCTACCTACCCCCCTCAAACCCCTCGGACAAGGGGGGCTGTCGCCCCCCCTGTGACCCCCCCCCGCTGCGCAATCAGCGTAACGAAGGGGGCCTCCACCCCCCTCTAACTCCCCGGTTCACTACGTCGGTTAGTCGTGGAAAGAATATAACACAACCCAAAAACATCTTATATGTTTCATATTCCCTCTATAATAGTCAATGGCTTTATGACCAAACATATTGCAAGAAAAACAATATCCCTTAAAGTACATGGAAGCTGATGACCTTTTTGTGTGATGATTATTAGATTGAATCATTCTACTTCTGCATCTGGCTGCAACATGTCAAAAATTATGGCATATAAAACATTCAACATTATTCATCAGAGGAAAGAATCGATTATCACTTCCATAGTTAGGAGTAAATGATTTTCTTTGAAGACTTTCTTTCCTTGGTTATTGATGGGGTTGACCTCTTCGCTCCTTGTTGAGCACTTCAGATTTTGCATTATAGTTCCTTGCTTTAGTTTGTGAGCTATATTCACCTTTAATAGTTTCATGAAAACCAAAACTAGATTTGATGGTAGGAGACCTTTGACTACTAAGAATATCATCCAAAATCTTAGTACTATCTTGAAATCGTAAAATTTTATCCTTTTATTCTAATTTACCTTTTAGGATATTTACCTCAACCTGATATTTCTCTTCCTTTTCAAGATACTGCTTCTTCATGATTTCTTCAAATTTTCTTCCTTCTTCCACTTGTTGCCTTAATTCGAGAACTTCATTTTATTTTTCTTCAAATGCTTGGAGTAGTTCTTCATTCTTCTTATTTGAATTTTTGAGATCTTCTTTCAGAGAAACGACCATAACTTCAAGAACTTCACAGTAGTTGGTTCTTTGTATAAGTTCCTTGGTTGTTGTGTCCTTTCCATTCACTTCATTTCTCAATGATGTCACTTCATCCTGCAACCTTTGACTTTGATCTTCCTTTTCCTCATATTGTTTCCTTACTTTGTTTCCTTCCTCTAACTGAGCTTTTAACCTTGTAATCTCTTCTTTGTAGGTACACTCCCTTTTTTCCAATAGATCTTGTTGATCTCTAATTATGTCTGTGAGATTTTTAAATTCTGCCTCTATTTGATTTCTTTCTCTTTCACCCATAAGAGAAAATTTAGTTGTTTCGCTGTCACATTCATTATCTTCAAATGAATAGAGAAATGTATCACTAGAGGACAACAAATTCGTACCTGATAATTCTTTTTCTTATTCATCTTCAATTTGAGGTGATTCTGAATCTGAAGAGTTGCTTCCACATAATGGCCAATTGTCTCTCTCGCTGTCACAGTTCCTTTGAGATGTCTTCTTCTTTTGAGGTGCTTTCTTCTTTTGCTTCTTTCCCATTGTTACTACGGATCTCCTTCAAGCGATCAAGCTTCTGCCAAAGGACCTACTCTGATACCAATTGTTGGGAATAATACTGAGAGTGGGTGGTGAATCAGTATTTACAAATCAATAACTTTTTTCTTTTCATAATCAGATTTACATATTCTACTTCAGTGAAGGGAACTCGCGTGTGCACGCAACTGTTCTTAAGGCAAACAACGTATATCTAGTGAACTTATGATTCAGTTAATTCATCATATGTTGATCTTTAATCAGTGCATCAGTACTTTATTTAAACATTAAATAATAACCATGTGCAGTAATAACATAATAAACCATCACACATAAGAAACACACATGAACACCAAGATTTAAGGTGGAAACTCAATGTGGGGGAAAAACCAACTTCTATTGTTGTCTCTATCTTCTATTAATATAAATAATAATATGTTTACAATCTTGTACTGGTGCAGGCTCATACCAGTACGTAGGCACCCACCTGTAGAAGGCTACAACCTTCTCCCGTTCTGCAGTTGCTACTGGAAGGGAGCTACAACCCCCTAACTCTTGTACTAGCCGATATGTTTAGTAGTACGTAGGCGTCAGCCTACAAAAGGATACAAACTCCACTTGTTATCAAGTTTCTACTAGAAGGGAGCGCCAACCCCTGATCAAATCACCAGCTGCTACTGGTAGGAAGCTTCGACTTCCTCACTAAAGGCTCCAACCCTCAGCATCCTCCAGGGACCACGTTTCATGAATTTTTAGACTAGATACTCTTGGTACACAAAACTACAATATGAAGGCCATGTTTCATCAAATTTTCACATTGGACCCATTAGTAACATTGAAGCTCAAAATCAATCACCACTGTGATACAACCATCAAATGAATTTGCATCAACCAATCACTGAAACTCAATCATCAATCTCTCACATAACTGAAACCCAATTATCAATCTTTGAATCAACCATAATTGAATCAAACAATCACTGAACCTCTGAAACAACTGAATCAACCATTCATTAAAACTTAATCAGATTCAATCAATCAACTGGAATAGACAAATCAATGTAACCAGTACATAGATCTGAACCCAGAACACTGCATCAACAACCATAACCAAATGTAACTTAAAAATCATGTGTCAGAATGTATACATTCCTTGAATGAAGCCAACCTGTGTGTATACGCAACTTCCTTTAGCCCAACCTGGATATACCTCTAAAGATATTGAATAATAAAACCTCTGAACCACAAAATATACCAATCAATGACATTCTGAAGATCTAATATCAATTTACAGACTTCTAAACAGATAGTAGCAAGGATCACCCTTCTTACTCACTCAATCAATCAATTAGACACAAATTATTTATGCATTTAGTTTTACTTTCAGATCTAAGAAGACTTCATTGACTGATAATAGTAAAATAGCAGCACTGATATGATAGATCAGTCATCCCTGAACATCAAGCTTTTCTTTTGCATACGCTACTTGGAAGATATGAACCAACATGTATACACACCTTCACCAAAGTGAACCAGCGTATAGATATGCAAATACTTACTTATAACTTTGCTGCAATTCCAGACTTCATACATACCCAGATCATCACATATAAAGGATAAAACATGCGTTAGCAATTAGATCTAGCCTATCCATTATCAGATCTCATAATGATAAGTCATTATGATCCTGATCCATCATTAGATCTCATCCATCATCAAACACTCAGGTGCATACTTAGTTCAGATCAAGCAAAGCATCAGAAACCCATAACATGCATATTTTCTTTTGATCTAACACTTCATAAGATATTCATTACTTGTGCACTTAGCCTTTTGACCTTATCCTTATTATATACTTAAATCCTTTGTCAATACCTTGGACCAAAACCTCATACCAAATACCTTGCACCAAATATCTCATACCAAAACCTTGGACCAATACCTTAGACCAAAAACCTCAGACCAAAACCTTAGACCAATATCTCAAACCTAAGACCAATACTTAGGACCAAAACCTTGATTTTCCATCCCATACGCGCTTTTCCTTCTGTGAAAGTGCATGCATACGTATTCGCTTCTTCTGTTCCATGAGCCCATGTGTATACGCTACTTGGACAAGGGGAACCAACGTATACTTCTTAAATCATTCTCTTTCTTCAATTTCTTGATTATGATCTATAGTCCTTTGTTCCTTCATCCTATTCTTTTGTACCATTACTTTGTTCCCTCTGAATAGATCTGTTATATTATGATTTTCCATATTACTTTTGAAATGATTCCTTTGAACCGCCCTGCATTTTGTCACATCTGTAAACACAACTGCCATGCATTATGTCACATCTGATATCTCTCTTGTAGATTCATATAGTTACGTAAATTCATCTAGTTTCCATATACAAGTGATTTGTTTTGCTACAAGTGGGTTGCCATCAAGTACAACACTTGCATCATAATGCCAACAACTCCTCTCCCTATATTCGATTCAGTGTGTACAAGTTTGTTCAAATATGAATTAGACAACGAGTCCTCTCCTTTATTGTCTTATTTATTACTTCCATTAGACACTAGTTTCCTACATATTTTTAAAGGCAACAACGACATTGGTATGGTGACATACTCAGTATGTAAGTGTCTTCCAATATAATAACCAAAATCAAGCATCTCATCTTCATCATAAATGGACTATATAGAGACATACATTACAAGCATTGCTAGATCACATTACAAATAACCAAGTATTGGTGATAAGCAAACATCCAATAAAAACATAAGCGCAATCCAGGTTGGTTTCATCAAATATGTTGTTCATGTACCAAAAGTGTACTATGAAACATTACAACCATAAATTAAAATCCATAAAATATCACAATTTTATTACTATTTGTCCTAACAAAGTATTAAGATTCAAGAAATGGTTGGACTTCAAATGTGGAATATCACTTGTGTATACAAGTTTTCTCCTCAAAGACCATGAGTTAATCAGACTGAACCGACATGGATTCTAGACAAGTGGCTCCTTTGGTGGACAAGTAGCTTTGTCAATAGATGATAACCACAAATAAACATTACTCTTTTAACACAATGAAACAAATTTAGCAAGCTTGCAAACATAGGTAGTGCCTTGGTGAATTTCATGAATGGAGGTACTCATTTATGTACTCCAACTTTATTTTTTATCACATATCATGGTTCACAATTCACTTGGTTTCACTAGAAATGTTTTGTTATTCATGCTCAATATTTTCAGTTTTTTCTGAAGATCCCATTCTAGCAGAGTCCTTTATCCTGCTATGATATCAACAAAAAAATGAACTACCACAAAGATTATGTCAAGATAAAGCATAAAAATAAAATCATTTATGAAAACTAACATAATTTACAAAGACAAACATACCAATTCAATGACTAGAAAAGCAAAATGAACATGACCAATTCTCACAATTTAAATTGTGAGACTAGAAAGTGGAAGATGAACAACCCCTAAGGCATAGTGAGGAAATATAACATGTAAAATATATGCAAAAGGAACAAGACTAAGGATGGCCAGTTTGTAATCCTATTGTTCCCTTTCTATAACAATACCTTTTACAATTTCCAAACGCACATCAAGAATGATCCAACAACTAATATTGCTTAGGTTCGACTGGAATTGGCCTATTGAACTATATGGATCATGATAGCCTGATTAGTCTCAACTTCACTAGAAAATTGAACTTTATCATAACCGAAATTAACTCACTCAAACCAAATCATGATACTGGAATTTGAACTACCTATAAGGCCTAGTGAAGCAATACAATGCAGAATAGAAACAAGAATGAGGGTAGTCAACTTGCAATTCTAATGTACCCTCTCTAAAATGATGCCTACTACAATTTCCAAATGAACGTTAATACCCATCCAAGAAATACAATTGAGTAATATTGGACCATATTGACCAAAGTGGATGATGAAATCTAGTGCCTCAACTATACTTGATATGAATGTGTGGAGAATATGACAAACAAACCATTATAAAAATATAATACACAAGTTTGTTCACTAACGATGGATATATATATATATATATATATATATATATATATATATATATATATATATATATATATATATATATATATATATATATATATAGTACTATTTTGAAGACTATAATAATGCCATCACAATAACATTCTTCATTTTTGATCACTTAGAGTTGAAGCTAGAGGATATTGTGGCTTATATAGTTATGGTTATCAATAATAATTAGAAGAGAGAGTATTTTGTGTGATGGAAAGATACTCTAGAACAGGGGAATGTGTAATAACTATTTTTCCATAAAAACCCATGTATATAAACCTAGTTATGTAAATGATCTATTTGTTAAAATAAATTGATGACTGGAGTGAATGAAGGGACATACGAAACCAAAGTTCTAAGAGGGAAAGACCGTGGTGGGTTGTTGCATGGAATACTTGTTGCATATTGGTTGGTTTCCCTATGGCATATCGTGAGCAAGCCCGTAAAAACCACCCTTAATTTTCATAACTATCTTCCTAATGAAGCATTGGCCTACGTTGACAAGCATTGAAGTTAGAGTGGGTAGCTTGAGTGGAGTATGGCATCATATTTCCCTCTCTCCTTATGAAATGTGGACAAAGATAAAGAAGGCAGTGGATAAAAAACACTTTGAGTGTGAAGGAAGAAGGATTGAAAAACTTTAGTCTTCTAGCATTGTGGAATGGAGAATTGTCAAAATGTGCAGAGAAGGAATATATAAATTGGTGCAAAAAGTTTAGTGTGTAGAGAGCACTTAGACAAGTTGAGTATGAGCACAACTATTTATAATCACGCTTCACATCATGAATTGGTCAACGAATTTGGTTGAGCACCCTAGAACATGACTTATCATGTGTAATGAGTGGGTGCGGTTAGTTAAATGCACACCCCAACTAACACTTGAGTGAATGGTTATACATATTGCATGGAGGAGATGCGTGTCGACCAAATAATTTTGGTGAGTCAACTTACATGGGTGTCATGTGTTAGGTCCCTATAATACTAGTGATTCTCCCATTATTGTTATTGTAGCCCTTATTGTTATTATTGTGCCCCTATTATCCCTATATTGTTATTAGTGTGCCCCATAGAAGCCCACTATTGTTATTGTTGTGCCCTTATATTATTATTCTTATGTCGGCTTTGATTATATTATGACCTCTTAGAATCCTATATATAGAAAGGAGATTTAATCATTTGAATCATCCATGAATTGCTCATTTTTGTAATTTCAAGGAGGTTTCCCATCGAAGAGGTTGATTTTGAAGTTGTTGATCTATATTTTCTATCTTTTTGTGAGCTGTTTCATAACATTTGGTATCATAGGTTTGGATTCTAGGGTTTCGCTGGTCCAAACAGGTCATCGTCAAATTTTCGCAATAATTTTTTATTTATTATTTATTTTATTTTATTTTATTTTTATTTTTATTTATTTTTGTTTATTTATTTTTTTTAATTTTTAATTTTTTAATTTTTTATTATTTTATTATTTTTTTTCTGCAACTTTTTAGAAGCTAAAAAAAACCCATTTGAGCCGAAATCTTGATGATCCTCAGGTCCTATTTTCAGATCTTGTCCTGCTATGTTTTCAGAAATATGATCTAAGGAATTTAGGGTTTTCGCAGGCTCCCACATTACATCCCAAACATGTGACCTTGGGAAAATCGTCATAACTTTATCTCTGAGTATTAGATTGAAATTTCATAAGAAGTTAAAAAAAGAGGATGGACTGTAGTTTTATGTGCATCATTTTCAGGTCCAAAGGTTGAAACAATGACACATGGAACTTCGTACAATTTCACTCTATTGAAAAAGTGTATAATTAGGCCATCTTGGGAGATTGGGCATAACTCTTTCTTGGAGAATCCAATTTCGATCAGACTGGTGGCATTGAAAAGAGGACTCAGAGGGATACCACATTTCACAATTTTAGACCTTGGAGATCCGAAATTTCATAGATACATCAGATTCAATATCGAGCTCCTACAAAGTGAAAGAAAGTGTGCAATTTTTTTTTTTTTTTAATTTTTTAATTTTTTAATTTTTGCATAAGTTCGGTTTGAAAAATTAGTTTGAAGGAACTGAAAGGGCATAGTGAAGCATAATTATCATTAATTGATGCCTCGAAGAAAGAAAATGGAAACACCTAGTAAGCAACCTAAAAGAGCTAGCATGACTCATGAAGAAGAGGAAGAAATGCAACATGATATATCAAAATTACGAGACCAAGTGCAACAAAATTTACTCTCACAAAAAGTAGCAGAAGCTAAGATGGATGGTTTAAAGAAAAGCGTGGAAGCTAAGGTGGATGGCATGGAAGATAATATGGATGGTTTAAAAAAAAGGCACGGAAGCTAAGATGAATGACATGGAAGCTAAGATGGAAGACAAAATGGAAGATTTGAAGACAAATTTGACAAAGTTTCTACAAAAATGTTTACTAATGGTGAACAGGTAGTAAAGGAAACTCATGATGAGAACAAAAGAAATGTTAATCATGATCTCATAGAATCTAACGTTGGATTGAAGACCCACCATGTTCCAAAGATTGATATGAGGAAGTTTGATGGCAAGGATCCCATAACATGGATACTACAGATGGAGCAATATTTTGATCTCCATAATGTGCAAAACACACAAAAGGTACGCATTGCAACTTTATATTTGGAACCAAATCAGTTTGTATGGTATCGATGGCTTTGCTCTCATAAAAAAATTGTCACTTGGGCAATTTTTACGAAAGAAATGATAGCACATTATGAGGATACAGAAAGAAACACTTTTTTTATCCAATTGATAAATCTCAAACAAAAGGGTTCAATGATGGAGCACATTGAGGACTTCCAAAAATTGAATATAAGGGTAAAATATATTCCAGAGGAGCATAGGATTGATGTGTTCATAGGGACTTTAAAGGATAACATCCAACATGAGGTTCACCTTTGGGAACCTGATTCATTGGATAAGGCATTCAGGTTGACAAGAAAAATGGAAATAAAAATTATATAAACAAGGAAGCCTACCACTCACAACTATAAATATGGAAGTGTTGTTACCCCTAACTTTTCGCAACCTTCAAGGTTGACATCACAACAATTGGAAGAAAAAAGAGCAAAATGGATTTGTTACAATTGTGACAACAAATACACTAAAGGTCATAAGTGTGCTAAGAAGAAATTATTTTACATAGATTGTGAAGAGGAGGAAGAAAAGGAACAAGAAACATCAAAAGAAGAGGATATACACTAGGAACAAACCCTAGAGAAAGAAGAAATGAATCTGACCATATCTTGTAATGCATTGGATGGAATTACCACTCCTCAAACTATCAAGATGGAAGGACATATCAAGAAGAAAAAGTTAATAGTGTTGATTGATTCGGGAAGTACCCATAATTTTATTCATTGTAAGATAGCCAAGGAATTGAATTACTTCCTATATCCAGCACAAGAGTGTCAAGTGATGGTTGCAAGAGGAGGAACTATAAATTGCTCTGGAAAGTGCCATAATATCAAGCTATCCATGGGAGAATATGTATTAAATAGCCCAATGCTTTCCATTCCAATGGGTGGTGCTGATGTTGTACTAGGAGTCTAATGGCTACAATCCTTGGGTACAATATCTTTTAATTTTCAAGAACTTTTCATGAAATTTTTTTCAGAAGGAAAGGAAGTTGAATTAAGGGGTATCGTAGGGAAACTGGGAAAGATAGTCAGCTCTAATGAAATGAAAATTTTTCTAAAGAAAGAACACCGAGTTGTAATTACACAATTATGTTTGCTAGAGGTTCCCACATCAAAATCACCTATTTCTCGAGATCTCCAAATAGTCTTGGACAATCATTCCAAGGTATTTGAGACTCCCAAAAGCCTCCCACATATTTGTGATCATGATCATGCTATTCATTTGATTCCAGGAAGTTCCCCTCCAAACATCAGGCCTTACAGATATCCCTATACCCAAAAGAGTGAAAATGAACATATGGTTGCATAAATGCTAGAGGCTGGTATAATTCAACCTAGTCAAAGTTCTTTCTCTTCTCCAGTAGTATTGGTGCACAAGAAGGATGGATCATGGTGCATGTGTCCGGATTATAGGGAGCTCAACAAGATCACTATTAAAGATAAATTTTCCATCCTGTCATTGATGAATTATTGGATGAATTGCATGGATCAATTTACTTCACCAAGTTGGATCTTCGTTTATGGTATCAACAAATCAAAATGAAGACTAAAGAATTTCCGAAAACAACATTTAGAACTCATGAGGGTCATTATGAATTTTTGGTCATGCCTTTTGGCCTTACCAATGCACCTTCTACATTTCAAGGTTTGATGAATTCCATTTTCAAACACTTCCTTAGAAAATTTGTGTTAGTATTTTTTGATGATATACTAATTTACAACAAGTCTTGGAAGGATTGTGTTCAACACGTTGACTGGGTGCTTAAACTATTGGAGGAGAAACAATTATATGCAAAAATCTCCAAATGTTTCTTTCGAGTACAAGAGGTGGAATATCTGGGTCATATTGCATCTCATGAAGGTGTTAAGGTAGACCCTAGCAAAATTAAATCCATTAAGGAATGGAAAATCCCCACATCCATAAAGCATCTACGAGGATTTCTCGAGTTGATAGGGTATTATCACAAGTTTGTTAAGAATTATGGGAGAATAGCAGCACCCATAACAACATTATTGAAGAAAGATGATTTTTCATGGACTTGAGAAGCAACAAAGGCCTTTGAACATCTTAAAGAGGCAATGTGCCAAGCACTGGTCTTAGTTATGCTGGACTTCACAAAAACCTTTATTGTGGAATCTGATGCCTTAGGAAATGGAATTGGTGCTGCTTTGATGCAAGAAGAAAGACCCATTTCTTTTAAAATCGTCCAATCAAAGGAAAGTATTTACACAAAGCTATTTATGAGAAGGAAATGTTGGAAATACTACATGCACTTAAGAAATGACGACCCTACCTAATGGGAAGACACTTCAAGGTGAAAAAAAATCATGATAGTCTTAAATACTTTTTAGAAAAAAGATTATCTTCAGAAGAGGAGAAAAAATGGGTCACAAAGATGTTGGGTTATGACTTTGAAATCATCTACAAAAAAGGGAAGCAAAATGTTGTGGTAGATGCACTCTCAAGAAAGGATGAGGATGTGGAAGCATTGCTTTACGCCATTTCTATTATCCAACTAGATTGGATAAACGAACCAAGGGATGAATGGAAGAATGACGAAGAAGTGTGGGCACTCATTCAAAAGTTACAACAAGATCCCAATACATCTGATACATTTAGTTGGAAAAATGATTCGTTATGGTACAAAGATTGCTTATACCTATGTAAGAATTCCCAACTCAAACAAAATACTTTTATGGAATTGCACACTTCTCCCTTAGGAGGGCACTCAGGATTTTTAAAAACTTACCACGGGGTTAAGAAGAATTTTTTTTGGGATGGCCTTAAATCGGATACTCAAAAGTTTGTGGCAGAATGTTTAGTTTGCCAACAAAATAAAGTTGAAACAATTAAGACTCGAGGTATATTACAACCTTTATCCATTCCAAGCCAATGTTGGGAGGATGTTTCAATGGATTTTATCACAAGTTTATTGAATTCCGAAGGAAAGAGTGTCATCATGGTGGTAGTTGAAAAAATTACCAAGTATGCACACTTTTGTGAATTATCTCATCCATTTAAATCCAGTACAGTTTCTACTACATTTATGGAAACAATTCAAAAGCTACATGGAAACCCAAAGATTATTGTAAGCGACAGAGATCCCATTTTCACTAGAAATTTTTGGACAGAATTATTTTCTTTTCTCGGTACTCAGTTAGCTCATAGCTCATCTTATCATCCTCAATCTGATGGGAAAACTGAGATAGTAAACAATTTTTTGGAATGATATCTTCATTTCTTTGTCTTTGATAAACATACACAATGGGTCAAATGGTTGCCTCTGGCTGAATGGTGGTATAACACTTCCTTCCATACTGCAGCAAAAACGACCCCATTTATGGCACTTTATGGATATCATCCACCATACATCACATCACATTTAAGAGAAAATTATAAGGTTCAAGCAGTGGAAGATCACATTGAGCAACAACAACAAGTTCTCCAACTCTTAAAGGATAACCTCACTTTGGCACATAATAGAATGAATCAACAGGTAGACCAACATCGCAGCGAAATAAGTTTTGATGTAGGTGACTGGGTATTCCTGCGACTACAACCATATAAACAAATATCCCTCAAGAAAACTAAGAAGGATAATAAATTACCACCAAAGTATTATGGTCCATACAAGGTGTTGCAAAAGATTGGTACTATGGCATACAAATTGGAGCTTCCTGTAGCTTCCCGAGTGCACCTAGTTTTCCATGTTTCATGTTTAAACAAGTTTATAGGTGATAAGCTCCCAGTTCAAACAATATTGCCAGAACTTGATGAGGAAGGAAAAATCATATTGGAACCTAAAGCAGTCACAAAAACAAGAACTTGATAGCTGTGAAATCAATCAATTTCAGAGTATCCCATAAAGTGGAAGAACTTACCCACTGGAGATTCCACATGGGAGGATGAGAATTTTATACAGAAGCATCTAGAATTACTCAAGCATTGAGGACAACACTTTTTTGAAGGAGAGGGGCATGTTAGGTCCCTATAATACTAGTGATTCCCCCATTACTATTGTCATTGTAGCCCTTATTGTTATTATTGTGTCCCTATTATCTCGATATTGTTATTAGTGTGCCCCATAGAAGCCCACTATTGTTATTGTTGTGACCTTATATTATTATTGTTATGTTAGCTTTGATTATATTGTGATCCCTTAGACTACTATATATAGAAAAGAGGTTTATTCATTTGAATCATTCGAGAATTTTTCATGTGTGTAATGTAAAGGAGGTTGCCCCCTGGAAGAGGCTGATTTTGAAGTCGTTGATATATCTTTTCTATATTTTTGTGAGCTGGTTCATAACATCATGTGTCAATTGCATAGGACTTGAAGGGACATGACCCTTTTCTCTCCATACACCCCATATATATAACCAAGCATGTGGAGAGGAGAAGGCATAAGAACTTGGTGGATCACATCAACTTGCACAATTGGTTCATGGTGAAGAAGGATGCAGATTGTCTTGTAACAAATCAAACTTTGTCATGGGGATAGTTCTAGAGTTTTTGGGCATGTAATTAAGGTCACTCTTCAACCTGAGTTTCATATTGGTTGGAGAAGGGGACCAGTAGCAAGTTTAAAACATGTGTGTTTTTGGTAGGTCTATGCTACTGAGTGGTGTTGTTTAGTGGTGCATGTAGTTGAGTGGAAAATGAATTGGCACACTCTTAGTATGAAAATTCTTAGCGTGTGTACCAAATATACTTCACTTAAGTCATTGGTGACAATTGACCCTAAAAAAATATGTGGTTGTTTATACTTCATATTTGGAATAATAAAACGAGAAAACCATGCAACAAAAAGATTTTATACGATCCAAAACTAGAAAACAACAAGAAATATCTAATGTAATAATCCAATAGAATAAGACTTGTATATGAATAATATTTTTATTAAAATACCTGTTGAAGGAGATCTACAACAAGGGTCTGCAAATCCCCCTCCATGGGATGGGTCCTTTGATGTCCTTGTGCTCCAATGATCTATTCTCTCTCTCAATATGTGAAAAACCCAAAACAAAGAATGGAACTCAAGTGGGAGCTAAGATGTGAGAAGACGATAATGGTGACGATGATAATGATAATGGTGAAGAATGAATGGAAGGCCCTCTTATTTGTAGAAAAGTATTGGGTTGATCTTGAAAATGGAAAATAATAAAATATTATTGATCAAATCAAGATCTAGCTGTTAGGAATACTTTATTATATTTTTAGGAGAGGGAAAAGATATTCAAAATGGTTAAATATATTTATTTAGAAATAACTAACAAATAAAATGATTTATTAATTATTTCGCAAGAATTAAGAATGGTGTGAAATTGAAATAATTATTAATTAGTGTTTTAACAATTATTCCAACAATAGAATTAATGAATAATAAATAAATAATGATTTATTTAATTATTCCTAGGTGATTTAGTCAAATGTGACAAGGAATAATTATCAAATAATGATTTAATAATTATTCCTAGAGACAATTAAATAAATAATGATTTATTCAGTTATTCTCATGAGGTTTTTTTAATTTTAACCATAAATAATCTAATAAAATTGGTTTACTAAATTATTTCCCATGGTGAAAGTGATTTTACTATGGTAAAATTAATCCTACATGGTGTATTTTAATCCACCTAGTTAAAAAGCTAGGTGATCATTTTTGGTGATAACATATTTCCCTCCAACGTATGAGTGTTATGAGAAAACTATATGATTGAAATACATTGTAGGTTACACTTTCACAAGACACTAAAGGGGAGTCAGAGAGAGAGAGAGAAAGATACCATTGAAGCAATGAAAAGAAGGACAAAGGAATGGAGGGGTGAGACCTACTAAACTGATATAAGTCTATTATTTTGGAATACATGATCTCAAATGAAGCGGGGGAGGCATACCCATACCCACTGAGATAACTGAGTGCAAATAATAATGATGAGACCAACAATGTGGGACTAAGCTACAAAGTACATGATACATGATATGTTGACATTAATGGGCCAAAAAATAATACAATGAATTCCATATATATAATGTGCCTGGATAAATAGATGTTAGGACTGTATACAATAACATTTGAGTGCATGATACATAATGACCCTCAAGCTAACATGGTGATGGGGGAACACAACCAAAGAAGCCTTGTTGAACATGAAAGGTCTTTGAAGATCTGAATGGATCATCTGAAGGAGACGTGCATGTTGTGGGCATGACAAGCGCTGAAACCGAACCCATCAAATCTACGGAATTGTAACTAAGCCTGGATCAATATCTATAGACATATGGGCATGTGGGGGGATACCTGAAGGGACACCCCCTCATGAGGTTTGGAACATCTCACACACATCTGAGAATCACTAGTACAATCGTCTGGATCCTCAGACCAACAACTGTATGATTCTCAATCATGTGATAATGAGCTAGCATTGAGCATGCAAGAAACAACCAAGTCAAAGGGAAATGATGATTCCCTTTGCTTGGTCTGAGGTACCTAACAATAATTAAGGCTGGAACCAAGGTACACTGCCCTCTAGAACAAACTTTTGGAGTAAATGTGCTGAAGTTGATGTAAGAGGGCTCATCAGAGTTAAGGCAATGAGGAATCCTCAACAAAGGCACAAGGGATCATAGTAAAGTGACTGATGGACTGACACCAGGGATGATGATGGAAGGAAACAAGATGAGTGGTGGACTAACGACTTCCCTTTTCAGAGCATAATATGCATGGTTTACCTGGCAGTGACTAACTCGATTCCAGAGGGGATGGTCAATTACTCAGACAAGGGATTTTCAAAGACGAAGCAGTGTAGTTGGAGACCAAATATGAGCATGATGGGATGAAAATGACACAAATATGTATGGAACATTGTAACTGGACTCAAGGGGACTCAAAACAGACTCCATAGATGCAAGGGTGACTCATCTCTGATGCTTTGAACAAGGGTGACTCAATGATGCTGCCACATGGGGGAGGCCCGGAGGGGACCATAAAAACATGAGTAGATGATGGTTACTCATGACAAAATCGACACACGAGTCAATGAGTGTAGAGGTAAAGTGGTACCAAAGTACAGGTGGCTCAAATGAAGAAATTGGATTTTAATAGGCGGTAAAGTGAGACCTTGTGGAAAAAATGGATTCTTGGTGAAGTGTCAAATTATCAAAAGCAAAGGGAGACCCATTAGATAACTCAGTGAGATATTTGCAACAATGCTGAAGGTTTGTTAAACCGAGATACAATTTGGCCGCAATGGTCGATGAAGAAACTAGGGATTTTCCTATAAAAAGGCTTCTTGCCCCAAAATCCAATTCATTTGCATAGTGAGTTGTTGGAGAATTTGGAGAGGAGGATAAGGCCATAAATCTTATGGATATTGTAGTCGACAATCCAATCATTGAAATCTAGATCTACGAGTTGGATATAGGTGGCCTAACCTTACTCATCAATTTCAGTGGATTAGAATTTCAGATTAGGGCTGCAACTCACTGAGGGAAACCTTTGCTCTTCCTCATGGTTGGAACACACCTTTTGGGACCCTATTCTGCAATTTGGAATGCAAAAATAGGGCCAATAAATGCGTCCAATGAAGTTTTTCAGGTAAATATTGTGTTCTGGGATGAGAGGAAAATCATGATGGGGGGTCTATGTTGAGATGAAGCTTTGAACCAAAAGTGTATGCCTTTGACTCTGAACTGACAAAACATAATGGTGTGTTGTAGGTATGGAAGAGCTAAAGGTGTCATGACAAGAATGAGATTTTGAAACTTTTCGTATTGAGATTCAGGGGAACCAAGTAGCCAGAGGGGTTTTGACATGACATGGGGTGTTGAAGTTCTTGGAGAACACATTGATGAGGGTTGGTGAACCCTTCTATCTAGGATTCTGAGCTATTGGGATCTAGTTCAGGAGGCCTTTGTAGTATAGGGGTAGAGGATCGAGATCACTATCTAGGACATATACTTTTTGACAGGATTGCCCCCCCGGGGGTGGTGGGGGAGATACATCTAGTGTTGCCTCATGGGAGGCACATAGGGGAGTTTTTGGATTGTCATTATGTACCAGGTGTTCGTGCAAAGGGAACAACCATCCATATTAGTGACTTAGAGAGACTCGAGACATGAGCTATAGCCCCAACAGTGGTGCAAATTGTGGGTAGCCATGCCTGCTATATCACATCACTGGGGGATACATGATGCTTGTGGAGAGTGTATTTATAGGGACCTACTATGGGTGAGACCAGATGATGTTTTTGTTGTTGGAAGGATAGTTGAGTCTACTTAGGCGATGAAAAATGGCAACTGCTCATTTGGGATAGTTGTATGCTCATTCTTCTTTGAGAAGATCCATACCACCCAACCACATGTACAAATCCATGATGGGGGCCTGCAAGATCCCAGGATGCGTCACTAGGGGAAACTACTATAATGAGGTGGAGGGGGAGTTAGACGGGTGTTCCAACATGAATTTTTTTCACATTGAGACTAGATGCAAATGTACGTAGATGACTATCCATATAGTGGAATGAACGATCAGGGAGTTCCTGATGTACCACTTCCACTAGGACGAGCATGGGGTTGAGATGGTAAGTGAAAGTTGCTATATATTTGGTGCATTGAAAGTTTAGGAAATATACATATGTGGTACTAAATTCCAAACTTGTGATATGAAAATATAGTACCGGTGAAGCTGACAGGATATATAGGGCAAGCTGCAGTGCTTGGGGCCGCAGATCAGGGTGATTTGACATCATAGTATAGATTAGGTGGTGATGATCTACTAGAGGATCTGCGATATAGGTTCGACGTGCTATTAACCAGAGTGATAGAGTACAAATGACATGAGTTAGAATATCGATATATGGATGAGTGTACTAGTCTTCCTTTAGAATAGCGAGGTATCATGAGGCACATAGCTATGGCCAATTAAGCAGTTCGAGACTTATGGGCTGGTGGGATGGAGCCATTGGCTCGGGAGCCTCCAAATGATAGTGATTAGGCATAGGGACATGTGGGTCCCCATTTTTGTTTTTTTGTAACATGCTATGGGCATGTCAGATGTATTTAGAGTAGTGGACTCCAAACACTATATGTTGGATATTATGATACATAATATGGTTATGCATCTTTTGTGACGATTGTGGTTCGCCATTTGTTTATGCTATGGATGTCTTCTTTTATATGCATGTGATAAATGCCAATATAGAATGTTATTTGCAATGGTATATACAAAGTGATTTTGTGCTCTAGGAACATGAATGAATGTAATGGATTCAAATTCATGTGCCAAAAGTTTAACTTGTAGATATTTTCTAAATAGGACAGGATTACACACATGATAAACGTTGTTAAATTGCATGACAAGTAGCAAGGAATCAAGACAAACATGAAGGTGAAGGATGTGATGATCAAGGGCATCAGCTAAAAAACCTATCACAACATCATATTTGGCCTAGTTATTGGTGGCAAATCCAATGCAGATGTCGTTGGAGTGGACTAATGAATGCAAGGGGGTGAAAATGGCCCAAGCTGATGAGTCTAGATTCTTAGAGAAGCGACTCGCACCATCGACATAATCAATATGAGATGTGGATGATGGATCCATCTGAAATATGCAAGAATACAACAAATGAGATGATGGGGGACGCAAGCTACCTAAATGCAAGAAAAAAGGAAAAGATACACGCATTTCAATAGTAAATTCTATGGGTAAAATTTCTTGAGGTAGAGTGTATTGTGAGGGTTAGGAAGGATTTCTCCTTGTGGACCCTCTAAAGGTATGCCCATTTGCCCAAACACTTAGTTATGATGTAAGGACATAGCCATATTGGTTCAAACTTCCTATGCCCTAAGACATCATGGGCTTGGTCATAGATGAGAACAAGGTCACCTTCATGAAAGGTACGAGGGTGGACCTTTTGGTCTTATTGAGGTTTGGTGTGATTTTTGGCCACTTCAATTATTTGAAATGTAACACAACAATATTCATTGGCACGCTCAAGCATGATAATTAATTGTTCTAAGGGTTGGATGTATGGTAGGAGTTCGACAACAAGGTGGAGGGAGGGGATTTCACACTCAATTGGTAAGAGTTACTCCTCTATGAAAATAAGGTGGAAGGGAGTGAACCCAATGGAGGTTTTAATATAGGTCCTATAGGCCCACAAAGTAGGGAATATCATAAGATGCCAGTAGGTCTTGTGTTTATTCACCGTCCGTTGAAGCATAATTTTAAGGATTTTGTTGACAAATTAAACTTGGCGATTGCCTTGGGGGTAGTAAAACGATGAATATTTTTGTTTGAAGCCCAACACAGAGGATAGATCACGCCAGATCTCATCTTCAAAGTGTCGGCCATGGTTAGAGACCAATTGTTTCAGAACTCCAAATCAAGCGATAACATGGTTAAAGAAAAAGAGGGATGCAGTAGCTGTGGTGTTATTGAATGTGGGCATGGCTTCAGCCCATTTGGTGAAATAGTTGATGGCCATGATAATATACTTATGGTTATTAGCAGATGGGGGTCGACACTCAATAAATTCAATAGCCCATTTACATAAGGGACCACCTACGATGATAGGATGGAGGGGAGAAGGTGGAGCTTGCACCTTAGAGGTGTATAATTGAAAATTGGGACGATGTTTGACTTCCCTAATGCAATCACTAAAGGGATAAGGCCAAAAATAACTGGCGCACAAGATTTTCTGGGTAGTGGCCATTTCAGAGAGGTGACCACCACAAGCATTGCCGTGGAAGGAATTGAGAACTTGCTTTGCTTCAACGTGTTTGAGACAACAACAAAGGAAAATGTTGACACTGCGATGATAAAGATCATCACCAATGAAGGGATAACGAGGGCCTTGATGTAGAATACACTGTCAATCATCATGAGGTAGATGAGGGAAAATTTATAGGTTCACAGATAGGTAAGGATGTCTCCATACCAAGGATCATCTAAGGTAATGGCGAACAAGTGTTTATTTGGAAGGTCATCATTTATGACGGATTATGAGCACTAGTAGGAAATTCATAAATGAATTCAACAAGGGTTAAACCTTTCTTATTATTGGGTGTGACAAATTCAAGATCAAATTCTTGAAGGATAACAATCTAACATGCGTACTTCCCGTTGATGATCCACTGACTCAACATGAAGTCCATGGGGTTGGAATTGGTCACAACTTTGGTGGTATGCGTAAGGATATAATGATGAAGCTTTTGAACATAGAACACAACAACCAACACCAATGTTTCTTCATGTGAATAAGATACTGGGGGATTGTTAAGGTTCTTACTGACATAATAGATAACATGCTCATTCCTGGCACCATATTCTTGGATTAGGACCCCAACGATTGAATAGGTGGATGCAAAGATATACAAGATGAAATCCCTCTCAAATTTAGGTGGACTGATCAAGGGAGAAGAAGTGAGAGCACATTTGAGGGCATCAAAATACTGTTGAGCTTGGTCATCCCAAACAAATGGAATGTTAGATCGAAGGAGTCTAAGAAACCCATGCGCAGTGGTGGCATAGTCAGGGACAAACCTACGAAGAAAGTTGGATTTTCCTTGGAGGCTTTGCAACTAGCAAAGGGTACGAGGAGGAGGAAGTTCGAGAATGGCTTGAAATTTGAGAGGGTCAAGAGTGATACTATCTTTGGACACAATGAAGCCCAAAATTCAGTCGGTCGGAACACAAAAAACACACTTAAGGGGGTTAAGGTGAATGCTAGAACAAAAAGGGAGAGGGTATGGGTAAGAGGAGGGATGGGCTCGCGAAAAGGACAGGGCTAGGGTTTCATGCGCAACTCCTGCGGTTCATAGGGCATCGATCTCGACGGTTCGTAGGGCATAGGGTTCGATAGCTCCGCGACGGACATCTGCTGCGGTCACGATTCTGCACTCCTACAGTTGCAGTTCCTCCATCGGAATCTTCGCCTGTCCCTTTCAGTTACCGACATTGTAACAGTTATGGATAACTGGGAGAATGAAGAGGTGGATTATTCGGCGGACCCCTCGCCGGAGAATATTATTTTCGGGGTTCCTCATTTTACCTCTCGCCCTCAGCTTCCCCATTCTGCATCCGCTTCCATTCTGGCGCATCAACCTTTTCCGGATCTCGTTCCATCATCTGCAGAAGTTTTTCCTCCTTTATCTCCGCCTTTCGAGGTTCCTCCACTTTCGCCTGGGTCCCTACAATTCCTGGCATCCCATACTCCCCCATCGCCTGCTTTTGACCCTCTGGCGTCCATCCCTTCGGTGCCTCACCCCCCGCAGACATCTACTCCTGCGTCTCATCCATCTGCCTCAGGTATCCGCCCTTCCGGATGCTTTGAGACGCCTGCGGTTTCTACCCTCCCCTCAAACCCTTCTCCCCGGGAAGGTATCACTAATCCCCTGGTGGATCATCCGTCGGCCCCCCGATCCGGATCTAAAAAGGTTAAGTGTGTCAGATCGACGGCAAGAGACATCTCCATCAAATTCGACGAAGAAAAGCCTCTAGGCGACTATATGGACATTGCGAACACCGTGTTGGTAGGGCACGTCAGGGGTCGATCATACTTGAGGCAGAGACTCAATCTTTGGGTGAAAGAGATCTGGGGTGGAGTCCTTTTCGATCTTCCAGAGGTCCATGTCCTCCCCAGAGGATGGTTCTCTCTTAAATTCTCCAAGGTCAGTCAAACAAACCTCGTTTTGGGCCGATATTGGCATATTGAAATGGCCCAGGTCCTTCTCAAGTGCTGGAATCCCCTCTTCGATCCAGAACGCGAACAGCTCGGTGCCGAACCAATCTGGGTGAGACTTCCAGGTCTACCAATTCCATTCTGGGACGAAGAAGTCTTTATTAGGGTTGGCAATGCCCTAGGGACATATTTGGATTACGATCGCACTTATGTGGAATCTGGGAATCGAACACTTGCACGGATCTTGGTTCATCTGGACACTCGAGAGGGACTCGAGGAACATATCACGCTTCAGTGGGGTAGGTGCATTCGTGTTCAGTTGTTGGACTATGAAGGGGTACCCTTCCGTTGCAGACGATGCCACAAAGTGGGACACCTCGCGAAGGACTGTCCACTCAACAAGAAAGCTGCAGATTCGGTGAAAGGCACCCCGGTGACTACCAGGACGGCATCCCCCATCATATCTCGCCCTCCTTCTGCTGGACCAGCCCCTTCGGCCTCTCCACCTGCGGATGATGCTGGGATCCGGAGATCCTCGCCACCAAGGACTAGGGCTCGTTCGGCGGCAGAAGCGGGTATGATCTCTGTTTCTTTTCTCCCTACTGTGCATTCGTCTTTTGATGATTATCATGCCTCTGGTCCAGCTGCTCATATATCCATGATTCCCTGCACATTATCATCTCCTCTTGCATGCACTGATCCTATTATCTCTACTTCATCTCCCGAGTCTTTCTCCTCCCCGTGCCCATCCTCCCCTCCTCACCCTTATTTCCTTCGGTCTCGGAATCCATCAAAAGAGCAGACAGTCGGTCACTCGGGTCTGGGCATTGTCATACCGGAGGGGGCATCACTACATACCAGAGGGAGAAAATCACATCTTTCTAAAGCCATCAAACAGGCTGGGGCGGAGGTGGTCTCTGGCTGACAAGCGACCATTGACGGGGTTCTTAGAGCAGGACACACGCCGAGAGGTGTTCCCCCATGAAGTGTCTTTCTTTTAATTGTAGAGGACTGGCTAGTTCCTCCAAAAAACTAGCCATGAAGCGGCTCATTGATACTGAGCCTATCGACATTATCATGCTACAAGAAACCCTATGCTCTGCTGATCAAATTATTCGTGTCATGCAAGCATTGGTCCCAGGATGGAGTTTTTTTGCAAATGATGCTGTGGGACGATCTGGGGGTCTTGCCATTGGATTAAACCCTCGGTCCATAAATCCTATATCTACCTGGGGAGGTGCAGGGTTCATTGGATTGGATTTCTTCTCGGCTGATCTTGGCATGGATCTCAGGATTGTCAATATATATGCTCCATGCTCCCAGAGAGAATCATTCTGGCGGAATACTCTTCAGCTCCCCCTGCTGAATGAAGACCATGTTATCATAGGAGGAGATCTCAATTTCTCTCTGGGTTTCAGGGAATCATGGGGCACTGAGGCTCAAATTGACGCTATCATGGATTTTATGACTAATCTTCTGGAGCAATCAGATTTCTCGGATATTCCTTTGCAGCGACTCCTTCCTACATGGCGGAATCGAAGGGTGGGGGATGCTGCACTTGCCCGCAGACTCGACAGATTTCTGTTAAAGGGCCCTCTTCTTCAGCATCTGCATCTCTTCAGACAATGGGTTGGCTCGGGGGGAATATCGGATCACAATCCTATATACCTGGAGATTCAGGGTCCTACCAAGAAGCCCAAGGCACCCTTCAAATTTAATTCCTCTTGGCTGAAGGATCCGGACTATATTCAGCTAATAAAGGATCACTGGGCCTCTCATCCCATCAATGACTCTGTCCCTCTTGCCAAAGGTTTCTGTAGGAACCTTTCTGATATCAAACACATTACTATCAAGTGGGCAAGGGAGAAATTGGAACGTGAAACAGCACAGCTCTCCCATATTGAAGCGGACTTATGTTCACTCACCGATGACAGAGGACAAGGATTCATGACTGCTGCAGACAAATGTAGGCTTATTGATCTTGAGAATCAAAAAGCCAAGATTCTCAAAGAGAGAGAGGAATCCATTAGATTAAGGAGCCGAGCTTTATGGATTCAAGCTGGGGATGACAACACAAAGTTTTTCCATAACTTTGCAAAGTCCAGGAAGGTATCTAATACTATCTGGAAGCTCCCTACCCCGGATGGAGAAATAGCGGACAATTTTAATAAGCTCGCTCACCTGGGCATCACTCATTTCAGGAACCTCTACAAGAGTCCACGAGAAGAAAACTTACTGGATATTATCAATGTAGCTAACCACTTTCCGAGATTTGTGGAGGAAGGAGATGTGGAGACCTTAACTGACCCGGTCACTGCCGAGGAACTGGAAGGAGTTCTGAAATGGTTCAAAAAAGACAAAAGCCCGGGGCCGGACGGATGGACCATCGAATTCTACACAGCTTTCTTCGATGTTTTGGGTCAGGACTTACTACAGGTGGTTGAAGAAAGCAGGACTTCTGGATATTTATATCATGCCATAAACTCTACCTTCATCGCTCTCATCCCCAAATCTGACTCCCCAGCATCCTTTGATGATTACAGACCCATCTCTTTGTGTAACTGCCTCTATAAAATCATCTCGAAGACCATTGCAAATCGTCTTAGACCGATTCTCTCCTGGTCCATTGCCCGTCAGCAATTTGCTTTTCTCGATTCTAGACAGATCCATGAGGCCATTGGACTCGCACAAGAAGCCCTCCATTCCATCTGGTCGAAGAACTTAAAAGCCATCCTCCTCAAAATCGATCTGTCAAAAGCTTTTGACCGTGTCAGCTGGCTCTATCTCAAAATGATCCTCATCCATCTGGGTTTCCCTCATGCATACATTTCTTGGATCATGGTCTGCATTACCACTCCATCTTTCAGTATTCTTATCAATGGTTCGGCCACAGATTTTTTCCATTCGGAGAGGGGTCTGAGACAGGGGTGTCCTCTATCGCCCCTTCTCTTCCTATTGGTCATGGAAGGTCTCAGCCGCCTCATGGAAGCGGCCAAGCGATCTGGAGACATAGGGGGCCTCCGCATAACTGATCTATGCTATCTCACTCATTTACTCTTTGTGGATGATGTTCTTATACTTCTCAATGGCAGTATTCGTGACACTCGATCTTTCTCAAAGATCCTTCTTCTTTTTTCCTCTGCCACGGGTATGATGACAAACCAGTTGAAATCAACCATTACCTGTGCACGCACATCTATACAGGAGACCCAGACTGGCCTTCAAGCATTTCCTTACTCGGTCCACCCCCTGGATAGAGGTCTTAAATATTTGGGTTTCAATCTGAAACCTACTTGTCAAAGGATTGCTGACTGGGTCTGGTTGGTGGCCAAATTGGAAAAAAGACTCACAGGATGGAGCTTTAGATATCTCTCCAGGGCTGGTAGACTGGTGCTCATCAAGTCTGTTTTAGAAGCCACCCCGGTGTTCTGGATGGCCCTAGCCTGGATACCCAGGAACATCCTGGGGCGGCTACAACAGTTATGCAACCGATACCTCTGGAATGGGAGTCAGGATAAAAGAGTATTTGCTTGGATCGGATGGAAGAAAATCTCATTGCCCAAAAAATGGGGAGGATGGGGACTAAAGGAACTGCCTGAATTTGCAAAAGCACTGGCCGCCAAGATGGGGTGGACTCTGCTTACTGGTCAAAATCTCTGGACACAGGTAGTCTATTTTAAATACATTTGGCCTCATAATATTATGGATTGGGCCCGTTTCCCTACTTGGTCAACAATGGGATGCTCATCGGTTTGGAAGGCTTTGATTCAATCCCTTCCTCTCATCCGGAATAATCTTGCTTGGCGCATTAATGATGGATTGACGGGCAGAATTGGTTTGGACCCTTGGATTAACTGTGGGGGTAGACATATCCTTAATCCAGATCTTATTATGCACCTTCAGGCCCGGGATATACGACATTTTGCACAGATCGCAGACCAACAGCGCACTGATATTTTTTCCCAGGCCTGGAAATCCGCTCAGCAATTGGATCTCCCGCTACAATGGCATCAGGAATGGGATCGCTATACTGAATCATTGACTGAATCTCACATTCGGATAAAACAAGGACCGGATGAACTTATCTGGTGCATTGCTGACCATGGTATATATGCGCCAAAATTTGGATACACTGCTCTCATTTCTCACAGAATGCCTGAAGCGTTACAGTCATGGTGGCAATCCATTTGGAAGCTCAAGGCACCTCCACGAACCAAGCTTTTCCTCTGGTGTGCACTAAACGGCAATGTACCCACAGGGGATCATCTCACTCGCAGAGCCATTTTTGGCCCATCATGGTGTATCTTCTGTAAAAATGCATCGGAGACTCAGGATCATATTTTCCTCCTATGCCCTGTCATCCTCAATCTTTGGAACAACATCTGTAATCTATTGGGTATCGCAGCCAATTGGAAAGGGATCGATATTAAGAGTGCTTGGGATACTTGGTCACAATGTCATCCGGGCACTAAATTACAAAACCTTCCGCCTGTGGCTACTTGGCATATATGGCTTGCTCGAAATCGGGCTATATTTGAAGATCGTCTGATATCATGGAACCGGGTTGAGGCCACCATCATTGCTGCATATCATGAGTTACCAGACCCTCCTCCCCCGAGACCGAGATCCATACAGCCCATGCCCAATATTGATAGAACCATCCCGTGGGCATTCTTCGACAGAGCAGCTAATCAGGATGGATGTGGCGGGGGTTTTGTATTGCACATAAATGAACGCCATCGATACCTCGCTAAAATAGGCTTTGGCAATGGATCAAATAATTTCGCTGAGCTCTCCGCTGTCCACAATCTACTACAATTTGCATTATCCCTTCATCATACAAGAATCAATATTTTTGGGGACTCATTGGTGGTTGTTAATTGGATTAACAATATCACTACTTGTCATACACACACTCTCAGCAATTTATTACATGATACTCACATTCTCAAAGCTGCTTTTAACCATTGCACATGTTTACATATTTACAGAGAGCATAACAGCGAGGCTGACAAATTATCCAAAGAGGCCTCGTTACTTCCCAGAGGCGAGAGGATAATAGTGGAATAGAATGGAGCAGAGGAGTATCAATTTTACCAGAGGCCATTCATCGATCAAAGAGAACAAAGGGACAACAGTCCCAACAGCTGATGGTCAATGGCGTTTTTGCTTTTTGTTATTAGACATATATAGAACATGGATATTATGTTTATTACCAGAGTCCTCTTTCGGACAATAGATAGAATGCACAGTCAGATGAATGTACACAGAACAGTCTGCTTATACTTACAGAACAACACCTTGATGGGGTGACTTTTGTATGAACAATCCAGTAATGCCTCGGCATCTGCTTTATGTAATTTTCAAACATTAATGAAAGTTACTGATTTTTCCAGTGGAAAAAAAGGTGAATGCTATACTTGTGATATCGAAGGAAGATGGTACACAAATCATGAAGGTGTTGCAACTGAAGCTCTGAACCAACGATGATATCTTCTAGATATGCTAGGATAATATGAGCAAGGTTGTGGAAACTGTAAGACATGGCATGCTGAAAAGTGGCCCCAACATTCTTTAAATTGAAAGGCATGATCCTATATGTAAAAGTTCACAATGAGCTAGTGAAGGCAATTTTAAGATGATCAACATAAAGGATACATATCTGGTTATACCCAGAGAATCCATCCATAAAATAAAAAACCTCATGCCAGCACACTCATAAATGGTTTGGTCTTTGAATGGTGTGGGAAAGTTGTCTTTGGGGAAAGATTTGTTCATATCATGAAAGTCCGTGCAAACACGAATGATGACTTGTTTCTTTAGAATGAGAATAGGATTGGACACCCATGTGGTGTATTCAATAGGATATATGAAACTAGCTTGCATGAGCTTATTCATTTCAGCCTTGATAGCTTCACATTTGGAAGAATGGATAGGCCTTTTCTTTTGGCAGACGTGGATGGCATCAGGCCAAGTGTCAATGTAATGTTCAACAATGAAGGGATCAAGTCCAAGCATCTCAGAATAAGACCAGGTGAAAACATCACATAATTCTTTGAATAACTTAGTGTAAGAATCAATTTAATCCAGGGTGAATTGTGCCCCCATGATGATATTTTCTTCAATCCCTAGTTTATTCAAAATGTTGATTTTAATGGTAGGGGAGATGTTAGCCATATTTCCTTCTTCATTGTGCATAAGGATCTATTCTTCTTAGTTGACTTGGGTAAGGTGACATGGAACTCAAGAATGTTGGAGTTGGGAAAGGTATTAGAGACCACATTCTTGATATGATGGAGCTTAGGGAAATTATTGGTGGCATGAACAACAACATCACACAAAGAACATGGAGGGGTAGGTTTTGGTAGCTTAGGAGGGGCTAGAGTTGGTTGGGGTGCCTTGTCTTTGGTTCCCTTTTTTTGGGCTTTTACCCCCTCACCAGATGCTTTCGCAACAGGAGTAGGTGCCTATTGAGGTTGATGAGGAACTGAAGAAAATGAAGGGGTAGGAACAATAGGTTGAACCGTGGTCAAAGCAATGTAAGGTTTGAGTTGATCAAGGGAGTGTTTACGGGAGGATAAATGTACCATATTCGAATCCCAAAGGTAATGTTAGGTAAAATAAATGTAGGCATGACATATGTAGAATAAAATCCAGGGGGCAGAAATAAGAACGATATATGAATAGAAGGGTAATGACCTGGGGCAACTTCTCCTAGATGGTTAAGACTTGAGGGAACGATTTCAATATGGAAGGACTAGGAGAGATACCAACAGAAGGAAATGGAGCTTGAGGAGTAATACCTGAAGCCTGGGTTGAGTTGGGAACAACATGTTGAGAAGGTGCTGGATACTGTGAAGGTGTACCAGACCTCTTGTGGGATGCCTATGATGATTGAAGCATGCAAACACTAGAAGAGCTAGGCTCTGAGGGGGTAGGTGGTGGACCATAATAAGAACCAAGCAGTGTGGAATATTTGTAGACTCTAGGTGAGACATTAGTGAGGGATGAGACAATCTTATTTCCACTCATCGATGAGATAGTGGACTGAGGGGAAGTTTGAGACTTAGGATCATATTAAGTCAACTGATCGATAATAACAATCTTTCCATTATGAAGAAAGTACATCTTGTGAAAAACTGCAGATGCGATAGCGGACATGACATATGTGTAACTACAACCCAGGAGGATGTTATAATCTAAGGGGGCATCGATGACTTCAATGTCAATGGAAGCTATCTTGCTGGAAACAATGATTGGATAGTTGTGATATAAGTCGAGGGGATGCAAGGGATGGCTGTCCCAAGCAAGAAAAGTGATGATGGATGAGGACAGGTTAGGTGAACCAAGTTGCTTCCAAACACTAGCATCCATCACACAGGTGGAGACGACTTTGTCTATGATACACCGCTGAACAGTGGTGTTTTTTATGGAGACTGGTATTTGAAAGGAAACAGATGAAGGAATGGGGGGATGTTCCAGTTTATCAATGCCAAAGACAATCATACGATTGTCAGAAGGATCCACAATACCCAAAGTAGAGAGTAGAGCTTTCCATTAGGATGAGCACATCTAGAGGACTTCCAACATTGACATGGTAGCAGGAGACTGCACCAAGTCATCTACTATGCTATATGTATGGGTGGATTTAGTAGAAGCAACACTTTGATGTAATGGAACATTGGGGATCTTGGGGATAACCTATACCTTAGGTGAAGGGATCTATAAGGTACCATTTGATGATGACAGAGGCTCGATGGAAACTTGAGGTTGGAACTCAGTTGTTGACTTAGTAGGTGGCTTATCATATTGGTGTGATTGAGTCTGAAGGTTGACTTTTTCAGTCTCGACTTCATCAGAATTCATCATAAGGATTTGGTAATCATTGGGGCCATATTGTGAAGGTGTAGGAGGTGCATGTCATTGTGCAGTTTGAGCAATAATATATCCTGGATGAGGAAAAGGATTGGTAAGCACAACCAATTCAGATGAAGCAGGAGGGGGAAGAGGTGGAGCCATGGGTTGAGGTCCTTTAAAAGCAGTTTCTTGAGCTTCCCATACTTGGTGCATCTGAGGTAAAAGGGGACACTTATGGTATAATGGCCCTATACATCACAAAAGGCACAAGGTTCGTTCACATGAAGAGCCTTGTTTTTCTTAGCCTGGATGCCATGTTTTTGGGTTGCAGGATTAGGCTGGTTTCCCTGAGGTGCATTAGGTTGTGAACACTAGTTATCTTAATTACCTTTAGATTGTTGGTTCCAGATACCTTTCCCTTTGTTCTGTTTCTTAGGGTTGGGGGTATTGGTTACACTTTGCTGAGAATACACTTGACCTTGAGGAGGAGGTTGTTGTTGTTGCGGCAGAGGTGGAGGAGGCATGGGGGGCTGTGGCATTGATGCCGAAGGGGCTTGAGCACTAGGAAGTGCATACATATAGTAAGGAGAGGGGGAAACATTGGTATAAACACATGGAGAAAAAATTGGCCCTGACATCGACAAATGCGGATGGGGATATGCGTATGACATGATGGGACCTGGATAAGCGTTGCCATGAGAAGTGTTGGGAGGAGAATAAGTGTAAGAGGAATTGGTCCCCCTTGGAGTTGACCATAATTCATCGAAGGTGGCACACATGGTTGAGGTTGAGGGTGTGAAATGGATCCAATGATACCATTAGTAGCAAGAGATTCCCCTGGCGTATTAGTAGAATCAAGTCGAGGAAGATTAGGAATGATAGTATAAACATATCCTGATTGGGCGTATATCAGGTCATATTTCAAAGCTATTTGGAGCGCATCTCCTTAGACCGGGGGAAGTGAGAAGAAACATCTTTACCAATGGGGGCCAAAAGAGATCTAAGGAACCAATCCATATAGACACGTCTTCGAATTTAGGAGCTTTACATATGCTCCTCCTTCTACGCCATTCTTGAACATGGTCAGATAGGCAGGTGGTAGAAGTTTGACAGAAAGAGGTCAAGAGTTTGGTACTAGTGTCATATTGGAGGGGTAACTAGAAGTATGACATAAAATATTTGGCTAGAGTTGCGAAGGTGGAATGGGAGGCATGCAATTGATCCACATACCACTTGGTAGCAACTCTTGATCCGGAATTAAACAAGAACGCAAAAAATTACAGAGATAACCATAAACACAGATATGCAACGGAAATAATACTTCATTTCATTAATGTAAAATACTGAGATATGCTTACAAACAGTAATGGAAATAAACTAGCTAGGGTGATGGTAGCTTATCTCTGAGAAGAGATGTGGTGGCTACTTGCCTTTGAACTGTGTTACAATGAGGCTCGAAGGCCTATTTATTGTTGAGAAACAATGGAAAACCCTTAACATTCCAAAACCTAACCCTAGAAGATGAAATGCCAAACTGTGGGCCCCGTTTGGGTAAATTGGTACACCAACTTCTCGAGGTCGTAACTTTGGCATACAATCTCCGTTTGACGCGTACAATAGCTCGTTAGAAAGATCTATCCGAGCACTACCACTTTGGGAGGCAACATGGGTCCATGGACCCATGTTGCCCCAGATTTCCCAAAAAACATCGTTTAGGGCCTCAAAACGGCTCCAGAAGTTCAGGACCCGAAAAACTGCTAAAAATAGTAAGTTGTGCTACAATTAAGGAAACTGAAAATGCTGAGAGAAACAATGGTGGGGGTCCAGGTGGACTTGGCAGGTGGCCACCAATATCCACCTGGATCATTCCTCCCCCCTTAGGAAGCAATGGTCCCCATTTCGTTTAGTTCCTCCATGAGATGAGGAAACTTTTGTTGAACTTGTTCCCTGGTGAGCCACTTGCCCTGGTGAAGGAGTTGGCCTACTTTGACAACTCGATACAGTTGGATATTCTATTGGCGAGTGTTCTTGATATGTGTGTCCATGATCCGATCAGTTGCAGCTTGTTCCATGCAATCTGGATTTAGTTCTGTGGGTGTGAGCTGTTTTGCAATGTCGGATGTGTCTAGCAATGGTGGAAAGTATGACCGAAGGCGATCCACATTGAACACTGGGTGCAAGCCAAGGAATGGGGGAATGCTGAGCTCAAATGCATTATCTCCCATAGCCCTAGTAATGGTGTAAGGACCATATCGGAGTGGTTCCAGTTTTCGATAGGCTCCAGTAAGGCATTCCTTTTGCAAATGCAACCAGACTTTGTCGCCCACCTGAAACTTGTGTGGCACTCGATGTTGGTCATGTCGCTGCTTGTACTTGGCATTTGATTTCTCTATAATGTCATGGACCTGCTGGCGAATATGTTGGATGCGCTCAATGAAGCTGGTGGCCTTATCTGTTTCGGATTGGACATGAACTGAATTTATGTGAGTAGCTGCAAGTGGCATGGCCACATCAATGGGGCATAGTGTTTGGAATCCCAAACCCACCTGAAAAGGACTATGGCCAGTGGAGCTGTGAAGAGCTCGGTTGTAGCTGTGCTGAACATAAGGGAGGCTCTCGTCCCATGTGCGTGGATGCTTTGAGTTATACATGTGCAGAATGTGCACAATCATCCTATTGACAACCTCTATCTGGCCATCAGTTTGAGGATGGAAGGCTGTGGACTTCGTGAGTTTGGTGTCTAGCATTGACTGGAGATTGGACCAAAATGTGCTGAGGAACCGACTGTCTCGATCTGAGATGATAGACTGTGGGATCCCAAAGTGCACCCACACTCGTTCAAAGAAGAGTTTAGCAGTGGCTTCTGCTGTGATATTCTTCTTGCATGCCGCCATAATGGCCATCTTCGAGAACCTGTCGACGACCATAAAAACACAGTCATTTCCATGCTTAGTGGAAGGAAGGCCTGACATGTAATCCATGGAGATGGATTCCCAAGGTCGACTAGGGGTAGGCAACGGGGTATAGAGGCCGTGCTTCTTGATGGTCGGTTTGGCAATGGCACAGGCAATACATGATCTGATGTACCTCCCAACATCCTGTCGAAGATTCGGCCAAGAGAAATAATTTTGCAGTACTACCACTGTTTTCTTGACCCCGAAATGCCCAGCAGCCCAGCTGTAGTGTGCTTCCCAAATCATCTTGGCACACTCGATTGAAGTAACACAAAGGTGACCCAGGTGGCATAACAGGGCATCCTGGAGGTGAAAATCTAGAACATGCCGACCCTCCAAGAGTGTCTGGTATGTGTGGCCGAATTCTGGGTCGCTTTTGTAGAGAAGTGGCCAATCAAAAGTCTCGTGCCCACAAGAGTTGAGCACGGTGTTTAACGCCATGATTGGTGGTCGACTGAGGCAATCTGCAACATTATTGGTGCTGCCCTTCTTATACTTGATATTCAAGTGGAACTGTTGCAGGTATGTAGACCACTTCTGATGGCGATCATTTTGCAATTTCCCTTGGGTCTGTATGAACTCCAGGGGTCGGTGGATGACTGTTTCCTTCCCCAAAATGTAATGCTTCCATTGTCGGCAGGCCTGCACAATGGAATACATCTCTTTATCATAAGTGGGGTACTCCCAGACTGTGTCTGAAAGTGTTTCACTGTGATATGCCACTGGATGTCCATGTTGAGTAAGGACTGCCCCAATAGCATAGTCAGAGGCATCTCTCTCGACCTCAAATGGTTGTTGTAAATCTGGTAACGCGAGCACTGGTGCCATGTAGAGGCGATCCTTCAACTCTATGAATGCCTTCTGTTGAGATTCAGACCAAAAGAATTTTTGCTTTCGCCCCTCCCTTGGTGACTTGACTCAAGGCCCAAGTAATATGAGAAAACCCCAACACAAACCTGCGGTAGAAGTTGGCAAGACCTAGAAAGCTACGGAGCTCTGTTAGAGTGGTTGGAGATGGCCAATCCCGAATGACTTGGATCTTGGCTGGATCCACATGCACCCCCTGTTCATCAATGATGTATCCCAGATACTAAACCTGGGTCATGCCAAAAGTGCATTTCTCCAAATTGGCACATAGCTTGTGTTGCCGCAGTGTTTGGAGAACCTGTCGGATGTGGTGGAGGTGCTCTTCCCAACTCTGGCTGAAGATCAGAATGTCATCCAAGTATACTACTACAAATGAGTTGGTGAATGGCCGCAAGATGTCATCCTTTAGCCTCATGAAGGTTGCAGGAGCATTCATCAATCCGAAAGGCATAACCAACCATTCGAAAAGGCCCTCCTTAGATTTGAAGGCAGTCTTCCACACATCAGAGGGTTCGATTGGTACTTGGTGATATCCCGACTTCAGATTGATCTTGCTGAAATATTTCACCCCATTTAGTTGGTCCAGAAGGTCATCAATCCGTGGGATTGGGTACCTATTACAGACAGTGATCTTGTTCAGTGCTCGATAGTCAATACAAAGTATCCATGTCCCATCCTTCTTTTGTACCAACATGATCGGGCTCCCACAAGGTGATGAACTCGGACGGATGTGACCTTTCTGCAGGAGCTCCTGAATCTGCCTCTTGATTTCATCGTTCTCCAGAACGGAGCGCTGATAAATTGGTCCATTGGGTAGCGGCGCACCTGGGGTCAGATCGATGGAGTGCTTGACCTGATAGTGCAGAGGAACCCCTGTGAGGGAGGTGAAGATGTCCTCGTACTCCTCCATGACCTTGTCCATATGTAGTTGTCGTGCAGAGGGGCCCTGTCTGGAGGCCGCGGCCACCGTCTTCTTCTTTCCTTGAGGGCGTATCATCAGGAAAACAAATTTCCTGGTTTTGGAAATGAGCTTACTGCATTGTTTTGCAGTAATCAAAGAGATGGCGGTAGGTGGTGCTACCTCTGGTATCCTATACAACTTATTTCCCAATGTAATAATAACAGCACGGGGCCTTGATTCATACACGGCATGTCGCTTCCACAAGTATGGTTGTCCTAATAATACATCACAAACTTCAAGGGGAGCAATGTCACACAATACCTCATCCGTGAAGGGCTTGATGTTGTATGGAAGGTGAAACTACTGGCTCACGTGAAGATCTCGTCCTTGGTGAAGCCACCTGATGGTGTACGGTTGTGGATGTGTTGTGGTCAGTAAGCCCAACCGCTTCACGACCTCTGCCGAAATGAGGTTCTTTTGGCTCCTGCTATCAACAATGAACTGTATCGGGGAGCCCTTTACCCACATCTGGGAGTGGAAGAGATGCTCCTCCTCCTCTGGATCTTCGGGTTCATTTTTCTGGATCTTGGCGGTAGCAACAGTGGCGTTGGGATCCGCGTCAATGATCTGCTTCCCTTTGTCATTCCCCTTGTCAGGTTCTGACTCAGAGTCGGAACATGCATCTGATTCTGAAACCTTTAGCTCAGCCACCAATGACTGCTTGGCCCGACATTCACTTGTGTTGTGAGTGGAGCTCTTATGGAACTCACACCATTTTCCCGTGTCCTTTTTCGGCTTCGTGGTGCTATCCTTTTCTTGCAGCTTCGGCGGGTTGTCTTGGGCTGCCCCGCCTTGGATTTGTCCTTTGTTATGTGGTTTAGGGGCACCTTTCCCCTGCTTTGGATTCGCAGATCCAAAGTCTCACTTTTTTTGTTTAAACTTCTACTCGACCTTGACGGCATATCGGTATGCTGTGCCGAGCGAGGAGATGTTCAGAAATTGTATTTCTTCCTGGATGTACTTGTGCAGGCAGCCGCGGTGTTTGAGTATCAAATGTTGCTCCGAATCCTTGATACCCAACTTTGTGCAAAGGGTATGGAAAAGATTGGTGAACTCCGACACGTCTTGGTCCCTTCCCTGCCGCAGCATGGTCCACTTTATGTATTCATCCTCATAGCTTCTGACAGGGTAGTACTACTCCTTGATGGCATCCCGGAATGAATTCCAGGTGGGTGCGGCTGAAAATAGTGAGCCAGTACTTTCATCCTTCTGCCTCCAGTAGGTTTCCCACCAGTCCTTGATGTGGGGGGCTGCTTTGAGAAGAGCGAAAACAATCTTTTCCCGACTCGAAAATTCATGAATAGAAAAATAACCCTCTAGCAGATTTAACCATTTATCTACAACATCTGTGTCTATCTAACCCTCGAATATGGGGATTTCAAAATTAACTTGTACCTTAAATGGCGTGACATTTCCAGAGTAGCTGCTGGAAGCCGATGCGTCGCTTCTGGGTAGTCGCTGAAGGATCTGGGCAAAGTTGTCCATCATCGCGTTCCGTTGTCACTCAAGGGCTTCTTCAAGCAATATTTTGATAGGATCTCCTGCCCCCTCGTCTTTCTTCTCATCCACCATGGGAGGCTGTCGGGATTTGCGAGGCTGGTCTTGCAAAGGTTCGACCAGTTCAAGCCCTAACTCCTTATATCCCGACCTTGTTGGGGACATGCAAAGAAAAACAGAGAAAAAGCAGACCGCTCTGATACCACTGATCCAGACTTAAACAGGAATGCAAAAAATTACAGAGATAACCATAAACACAGATATGCAGCGGAAATAATACTTCATTTCATTAATGTAAAATACTGAAATATGCTTACAAACAGTAATGGAAATAAACTAGCTAGGGCGATGGTAGCTTATCTCTGAGAAGAGATGTGGTGGCTACATGCCTCTGAACTGTGTTACAATGAGGCTCGAAGGCCTATTTATTGTTGAGAAACAATGGAAAACCCTTAACATTCCAAAACCTAACCCTAGAAGATGAAACACCAAACTGTGGGCCCCGTTTGGGTAAATTGGTACACCAACTTCCCGAGGTCGTAACTTTGGCATACGATCTCTGTTTGACGCGTACAATAGCTCGTTAGAAAGATCTATCCGAGCACTACCACTTTGGGAGGCAACATGGGTCCATGGACCCATGTTGCCCTAGATTTCCCAAAAACGTCGTTTAGGGCCTCAAAACGGCTAAAAATAGTAAGTTGTGCTACAATTAAGGAAACTGAAAATGCTGAGAGAAACAATGGTGGGGGTCCAGGTGGACTTGGCAGGTGGCCACCAATATCCACCTGGATCAACTCTAGTAAGGGTGTGTTGGAATAAATGAAGATGAATGAGTCTTCAATGATGGAATTATATGAACACCACATATGATTGAATGAACATGATTTGTGGGCTCTTCTCCAAGATTACCTTTGAGCTTGGGGATATCAAAAGGAAGCTTGGTAGGCATGACAGTCGAACTAGGGTCATGGAGAAGAGGGTTTGATGAGCTAGCTTAAATCAGGGAGGCTCAAACTAACCATAAAAGGAAACAATGGAGTAGGAGTGACCATACCGGTGGAGGTTTCACTTGTGGGTTTACCCAAGATACCACTTGGGTTTCCCGTACTCACGTTAGTGCCTGACATGGTGGTGGTACAAGGTTGGGAATATGCATAATCAAATGAAGAACTAGAAGAATCAATAGAACCAGAGTCAGAATGAAGGCTCGATGGAGGACTAGGAGGATGAACTCTAACTCGATGTGGAGGAGTAAGAAGTCCTAAAGGATTGGGGGTGAAGCCCATGAGTCTCCATGAAAAACTCCTAGGCGCTGTAATGATGCCAAGACAAAGATGAATCAATAAACTAAAGGGTGATGATAGGAGAAAAAGAGAAAAAAACAACAAGGAAACACCTAGTGCAGTGGTGCCAAGTGTAAACTAACTATATTAAGATGCTACTATAATTCAAGCAAACACGTCGTATCAAAGAAAAATTACCTCTAGCCTATAGGTGATCTAAATCCTTAAACAAGTCTTAAATCTACTATTTCAGATGGCCTTCCAAAGAACTTCTTAATTTTTGGAATATGATCCCTACAAGCAGATCTGTCTTGAGAAAGGTGACATAGAGAACCAACTGCTGCCCACAACTAGTCCTATAGGGTGTTTTCCTAAGATTGGTCACTATGGTTACCTTCGTCCCATGGGGGTGGTCGAGTCTTGAGCTTCTTGGTGATCAACCACCACATGAGATTCCTTACCACGGGTTGGGTAGCCCCAAGGAGAACCACTCGCACGATGACCTAGCATAACCCCCTCTGAATTGGGTTTTTGATGCACTTCGATTTTCGACCATGGGATGGGGAAGGGTTTTAAACTCCCTAATATGTCAAATTATATGTTTCAATGTAAATGAATGATGGGTGTTATTGGAAGCCTATCCCACCGATCCTACACCTAAATTATGCAGACTGTTTGGCTGTGGTGCCCAAGTGGGCTTAATCTATGTGCGTTGAATTATTAAGGTGTAGTGTTTCAATTTTAGACTTAATGGTGTTAACCAAGCTCACGTTCGCTTAGGGTGTGAGTGTGTGAAAATTATGTGTCAAGTGGATGAGTTAATTGAGCATGTTTTATGATGCCATGTGTTGCTAAAAATAAAGTGTTGAAATATTGTAAATAATTCTAAAAAGGACAGAAAAATAAACAACAAATCAAGCACACAAAACCCCACCCAAAAAGGATATCAAGCAACTAAGAAAGAGAAAACAAACAAGCTATTCAAAGACACATAAATGGCCTAAAAGATATAATGTCAAAGGGATTGTGATCTAGAGGCATTGATATATTGTAAATGGTGCAGACACACAAAAACAATGAGAGGTCAAAAATGCTACAAACGGTAGGAAATAAGTTCCAAAACCTAGGATACTCAAGGGGATACTAAGGGGAAAGGAAAAACCCAAAATCTAGAGGGAGAAAGAGGGTGAATAAACCTATCCAAAAATATTGTAAAATAATGGATCAAACCCCGCAAACTAGTGGCTGAAAGTGTTGTACCCTAGACTCAACCCAACCAATCCCTTCATAAAAAGGTGGAGGTGTACTCTAAACCCTAGGGGGATTTTTCCTTCCTAAAAGAGAAAAAATAAGAGAATATAGGCCTTGGGGAGACTCAAAAGGAGATAAGAAACCCTTCCTAGTCCACACACAAGACTCTCAGCAATTTTGAAAAAAATCTAAAAAATTCTCGGAAAAAATCTAAAACGCAAGTACTGACCTGGAAATAGTGGAAAACACAGAAATATGGCCAAAAAGTGTGCTCTGGAACACATATATGGGGCTGAAAAGTGTGTTTTACTCTCGGGACTCTTAGTCGGCAGATCTCACACATATTTTTTTGTCTCTTGGTTGGTACTCGTGACCTGCAGAAAAAACCAGAAAACCACCAGAATCCAAAAATTTGATAGAAAAATAAATGAGGGCTAAAAATAGAAATTGAGAGGTTAAAAATAACTGACTAAGATATTTAAAAACACTGAAATGAAAGTCACCAAGTATCTGAATTACTACACCAGCGGAATCTCCATTTGTTGACAATAAATGTAGCTAAAAACCTACTAAAGTCGCCATTTGTTAGTATGAAAATTCTTAGCGTGTGTACCAAAAATATTTCACTTAAGTCACTGGTGAAAATTTACCCTAACAACAAGATGTGGATGTTTACGCTTCAGATCTGCAATAATAAAATGAGAAACCCCTGCAACAAAAAGATTGTATGCGATCGAAAACAAAAAGCAACAAGAAATATCCGATGCAATAACCTAATAGAATAAGACTTGTATATGAATAATATTTTTATTGAAACAGTCGTTGAAGGAGATATACAACAAGGGTCTACAAATCCCCCTCTGCGGGATGGGTCCTTTGATGTCCTTGTGCTCCAACGATCTATTATCTCTCTCAATATATGAAAAACCCAAAACAAAGAATGGAACTCAAATGGGAGCACAAATGTGAGAAGATGATAATGATGATGATGATAATGATCATGGTGAAGAATGAATGGAAAACCCTCTTATTTATAGCAAAGTATTGGGTTGATCTTGAAAATGGAAAATAATAAAATAATATTGATCAAATCAAGATCTAACCGTTAGGAATACTTTATTATATTTTTTGGAGAGGGAAAAGATATTCCAAATGGTTAAATATCTTTATTTAGAAATAATTAACAAATAAAATGATTTATTAATTATTTCGCAAGAATTAAGAATGGTGTGAAATTGAAATAATTATTAAATAGTGATTTAACAATTATTCCAATAACATAATTAAGGAATAATAAATAAATAGTGATTTATTTAATTATTCATAGGTGATTTAGTCAAATGTGATAAAAAATAATTATCAAATAACGATTTGATAATTGTTCCTAGAGAAATTTAAATAAATAATGATTTATTCAATTATGCTCATGGGGTTTTTAAAATTTAATCATAAAAAATCTAAATAAAAATGGTTTACTAAATTATTTCCCATGGTGAAAGTGATTTTACTATGGTAAAATTAATCCTACATGGTGTACTTCGGTCCACCTAATTAAAATGGCTAGGTGATCATTTTTTGGTGATAACACACACAACCCAAGTTTTGTTTGTAGGTATTGAAAGTAGTAGGGTCAAGTGAGACTCGAGCCCTTGGTATTTGAATTATTTTGTATTTAGATGGAGTTTTAGGTTGTGGGATGCTTCATAGAATATGTTTTGAAAAAACTCACATTAAGATGCTAGTAGTGTAGAACACATGGTGGTCACATGGAGCCACCTGGGATTATCACACCCAAAGTGTGATGTGTTACATGAAATGTCAATGGACGTGGTTATTGTTGTGTCACTAATGATGTGGAAAATACACATAGGTGAACCAAACTAGAGTGTGAAATAGAAACATAAATGACTATTGACATGTCATTAGTGATGTGGCATTTTGGATAGGATTTGATATCATGGCATGTTGTCATGGTGTGTTGATGTGGAATGATGACAGGGAATTCAAAATTTCATAGATTTGACCCATTCATTGTAGAAAAATATATAAGAGATGAGAAGAGTGAGTTGGAAGAAAAATAAAACCATGCATCTAGATGGATTCAAAAGTTTTGGAAATCCTAGATCTAAAAAAGTGGAAATTTGGAAGATCAAATATCTATAAATTTTATAAAAGGATTTTACATAAATTCTATGATATGAATGGATCAAATAGGATGAAATTTCTAACTGAAGATGTGGCCTTATGAGGAGGCGACATGTGGGCAGGGAAGTTTCCACATGTCAACTGACATGGCATTGTATGGTGTTGACATAGGGCCAAAGGGCTACCATGTGGATCCAGATGAGTTTATAGGAACTTGTCATAACTAATATCAAGATACCAAATACCTTGGATACATTTTACAACACGATTTAATGAATAAAGTGAATACATTATTTAATAATAATATCATTTCTTTATGGGGTTTCATGCAAAAATCATTTAAATCTGGAATAAAGGCATGTTACACATAATGTAAATATCCCATATGTCCACATATTATATATCTTGTATTGTCCTAGATTTTATGTTATATCTAGATTTGGATATCTTAAGGAATGATTTACATGAAAACCTTCCTGATTATGATTATTTTCCCCTTTTTCTTCAATCCACATCCAGTCATATTTTTAAAATAATTCTTCATGTTCTTTAGGATTACTGGATACTAGGTACATTTTTAATCATATATTACATTTGGACCTAGGTCAAAACAAAAAATATTACACCTGTTTTAGTCTAGATACCTTTGAGTGCCAGAGCCTATTTATGGTGTTCTTGTTTGCATTGTGATCTTCTTTATTGACATTGTCTTGATGATGAACACAAAATAATAATGATGATGATGAACTAACATTATATCACAAGAATTGTTAATATAACAAGAGAAAACATTATAAAAGAAACCCTAATTCTGTTTGCCCTAGTTTTTGTCAATATCTATGGTCTTGGAAGGCTTGCAATATAGAAATAAAAAATTTCTTGAAATCAAATGCAATGCAAAACTCTAGTAGCCAAGCGCTTGGTGGGCTAAAGTTGAGCAGTACTTTGATGCATTTTTTTCATGTATATGACTCCAATTGTAGTTAATATTTCAAATCCAATAATGAAAATGAAAGTACCTGCAAAACAAAGGAAGGAGGAGAAGTTAGATGCGATAAATAATTAATAAAATAGAAGAAAAATCATACCAATGCCTTATGCCCAATTAATAGAGTAAGAGTTTCTCCTATTGCCTTGCATGAAAAATGATAGTTTATGGTCTTTCACTCAAATAAAAACACAATTGTCAAAGAAAGACAAATACTACATGATTTTTTTCATGGAAAAGTTTGTTATTTCTTATAAAACTTTATGTAACTCCCACTTGGCCAAGACATACAAGACAAATATAAAAAATAATAAAAATTGTTGTCTCACCTAAACCCTTACCATTTTGAGCTCTTTGCTTTAGATAGTTATTCCACTTCAACATTTGAATTGAAACTAGTTGTCCTACACATATTCATGAGACCAATGAGGCAAAATTAGATTAAATTTGACCAAATATTAAAATTAATTTCTTGAATAAATAATAATTAAAAATAATTGCATGTATGAATACCTGAATGAGCTCCTCTTGGTTTCGAGAATAAATTTTTCGAGTAGTTTAATCTTGGAGCAAACCTCCGTCCACTCGACGAAGCAACAACAAAGTCAACATTGACTTTGTTGTTGCTCTGTTGGATTGAGGATGTTTTGCTCCATGATTGTCCAAATCCTAATTTATTCTCTACTGAACAAGGCCAACCACGTGAAGGTGGAAGCTCTCATGCCCCCCCCTCCCCCCCTCAATTCCAAAGTACTAAATCTATCTACTCATAGAAAATAGTTGAAAGAAAAAAAAACAAATATCAAATATTCATTCATTCGTAAATCCAAAAAATATTTCATCTCAATAAATTTTATTATAAAAATATGTTTACATAATATGCGACAACTTCATGTACATAAAGAGTCATATAACAACTATTTATTAACATATAACATTCATTCATTCGTTCATTAATCATAGACAAAAAATACTTCATCTATTTTTCTTTTATCATCAAAGATATGTTTTCATAATATGATACGTCATGTTTCTAATGATACAACTATTACAATCATTTCTTTTTATTTTTTATTTTTGATGGCTTGGTTGTGTACTCATGATTTTTTCGAGGTTGCCACAAGAGGGGTGGATTATCAGTTGTAACAAAAAAGAAATGTTAAATTGATATTTTTTGTTATTATTCATTAATAAAAATAGCATTAGAGTTTTCTTTACCTTGTGCACTAGTTGACAATGTAATTTAGAAAAGGAAACAATTACCACAATATCAAAACATAAAGTTGAATTTGGTAGATACTTCTCATACAAAGTGTCGATATTAGTCAAGACAACCAATATTGCCTCCCATATTCACCAGTGGCATGTAGGGCATCTATGCAAGAGTGTGTTTGGAATTCATAGATGCCCCAAACACTACTGGTAAAGAGAGGAGGCAAAATTGGATCTCTTGATCAATATTGATGTTTTGTTTGATAAGTATGTACATAATTGTACTTTTCCATTTTGATATTGTGGTAATTGTTTATTTTTTGAAGTTTTGAAGAGTAGTTCTAGTTTTTGTTAACATCTGTATATAAGGGTTTACGCAATGCATTATATTAGATATCATTTTTTGGGATTCAACTGCGTTAAGTAAGTCATTCACGTATGACCATTTCCATGAGAGGTAGTCGTAAGTGACTAATTTCTCATGATTTGAATAGTTCACTTAGTACTCATTGCATCGGGTGATGCTCACAGGGGTGAAGAAGTGAGATTGAAACTGGTGAAATAAATCACATAGTGTCAATCATCACTTCCGGGGCTTGCACCCGGTAACCAGGACTTCCTGGGAGGTCACCCATCCCAGATCTCCTCTGGCTCAAGCGCGCTTAACTGTGGAGTTTTTCCCCACAATCAAGCCCACTTAGCTTGCTACCCCATTTACAAAACCTTAGCAAGTATTGTGCCTCATGAACCATTCAAGTAGAGATCCCTTCACTCTTTTTTAATTTAAGTATAGGGGTTTACGCAGTGCATTATATTAGATATCATTTTTTTGGATTCAACTGCATTAAGTAAGTCATTCACGTATGACCATTTCCATGAGAGGTAGTTGTAAGTGACTAATTTCTCATGATTTTAAACATGAATCACTAATGGATTGTGGAGATGCTACGATGGTTGAACATTGTATTTACCAAGAAGAGAACAACAAAGGAAATATGTAGATTCTAATATGGACAATATGAAACAAAATCATTCTAATATAGACAATATGAATACCTGAATGAGATCCTCTTGTTTTTGAGAATAAATTGTTGTAGTTTAATCTTGGTTGAGCAAACCTCCCTCCAGTCGATGAAGCAACAACAAAGTCAAACTTGACTTTGTTGTTGCTCTATTGGATTGAGGGTGTTTTTATCCAAGATTATCCAAATATTAATTTATTCTCTACTGAATAGGGCCAACCACATGTATGTGGAAGCTCTCATGCCCCCCTCACATCACTCTCAATTCCCTAATACCCAATCTATCTATTATATAGGAAATAGTTGAAAGCAAGTCATTAAGTTACATAAAAACATAAATAGAAAACGTTCATTCATTCGTAAATCCATAAAATATTTAATCTCAATACATCTTATCATAAAAATATGTTTACATAATATGAAACAATGTCATGTACATAAAGAGACATATAAAAATTATTCATTAACATATAGCTTTCATTCATTCATTCATAAATCCACAAAATATTTCATCTCAATAAATTTTATCATAAAAAATATGTTTACATAATATGAAACAACGTCATGTACATAAAGAGACATATAATAATTATTCATTAACATATAACTTTCATTCATTAATTCATTTGCAAGTCCACAAAATATTTCATCTCAATAGATTTTATCATAAAAAATATATTTACATAATATGAAACAACGTCATGTACATAAAGATACATATAGAAATTATTCATTAACATATAACATTCATTCATTCTTTAATTAATCATAAACACAAAATACTTAGGGGTTTAAGGGAATAAATAAGAGGGGTTTGTATAAAATATTTAGGAAAGGGTGTAGTTGAAATTTAATAGCATTGGAAAATTAATAGTTGCACATTTATCCTTCAATAGATTATGTCTCATCCAAACGACAGACATGAGAATTGTTTTTGAAACTAGGCATTTGAATTGTTGCACCATTTCAAAAATACATAAACAAATATTGGTCATGATTAAATATTGAAATTCACTTTCTGAACAGGGTATCCAAATTAAGTTTGAAAACCCATTGTTAAAATATCAGACCTAGTCTGAAAACTATAGACACCGTACTGAATAGGACAAAATGGTCTTGCACATACATATATAAGATCTGAAGTATGAACATGACTATATAAGTCGATACCTATGTTCGATGCATAGATCTTAATGATTAATATTGGATAAATATTGGCGTATGCGTATGTGTGTGTGCGTTATGAGCATGAGACTTCTAATATCGATCAAACTAAGAAAACAAAGAATATGGATAACTTATAGAAGCCCATAACTATGACACAATGTTTGCAGGATATTCTAAATATGGAAAAAGGATTATAAACTACCTTCATTAAACGTATACTAATTAACCTAGACTTAGTGTACCACTTGAAGCTAGAGAGTCGTGCAAATAGTGGAAGGCTACAAGTCTTATAAATTTCCAGAATTTGAATAGAACCTCAGAGCAATATTATGACATTCAATGATTATTGGGATAAAGCATGAGATGAGTTGATACACCATCCCATGAAGCATCAAGATTAGTCTCAATATAGACTAGTCGACACTGTTGGAATGGCTGCTATATTAATTTCTACTATATTTATTGTAACTAATATATATATTGGTTGCATTTTCTAATCTATATTAATCTAACAAAATTCTAACATATATTAGTTGTCAATTCACAATAGTTTGTGATTATGACGATAATTTAAGTACACACGAGTGTAATTTCCATGATGAGATGTATGAATTTCCCTTCGCACATTGCCCATCAATTATTATAACCTTGAATGGGCTAGCACTAGTTTGTTATCACCATCTCAAAATGACCCGATGGATGAAAATTTACCATGTATATAATCATCACTTTACATTGTCTCATAGATGACCCCTTCTGCAGATTATGTTCATGAATTTATGGTAGACCATCCGCTCTACCTAGCCTAGGATTGATTGTGAAAACAGGGGAAAAAAGTACAATTTATAAGTAGGGGATCTTGTCAACAAAAATCCATCAATTGTCCTTTATTCACTTGATATAACAATCAATCATAGGATAGGTAGAGGGTAAGACCTTCCATAAATTCATGCATATAATCTGTAGAAAGGGTCATCCATGAGATAGTGTGAAGTGATGATGACATACATGGTAAATTTTCATCTACCGGGTCATTTTGAGATGATGATGACAGACCAGTGCTAGCCCATTCAAGGTTATTATAATCTTTGACGAGCAAATTGGGGACGACAATTCATACATCCTACCATGGATATTATGCACGTATGTACTTAAATTGTCATCATAATCACAAATTTTTGTGATTAGGCATTGAAGCAGGTGTAGCTAGCACCTAAATTAGGAGTGTGGTAGTGTATGATGGAGTGGTATAGGTATAAAAATTAGTAGATGGTTGACTTATCATGGGCACAGATTGTGCAAAGGCACAATTTGACATGAGAATTTGATTATAGGCTCTTGGTGTTCGTAATATAATTAATTGACTTATACCACGAATTTGTAAAATATATGGTATTCTACTCCCTCCTTGTATCACAAAAAATATGTTTACACAATATGAAACGAAACCATTCTAATTTTCTACAATGAAAAAAACACAACTTTTTATTAAGATAGTCTAAAGTTAAATGTGCAAATGCCATGAGGCATTCAACCTCTCAGTAAAAATGTGGTACTAAAATAAGGGGGTTCTAAATAAACAAGTTCAATCATTTTTTATCAGCTTTATTTCTCCTTTTTAACGTGTAATTAGCAAGGATGTCTTGATCTTGGCCCCCTTGAGTTGTTTTGGTCTTTGGTGTAATATGTCTTGTTGTTGACCTAATCATATGACTATGCTTCTGCAAGTGGGGACGATCATTAACTGCAATAAGAAAGAAATGTTAAGTTAATATTTATAGCTATTATTATTACAAATGTTTTATGAATAAAAATAATAGTATAGTGTTCTTTACCTGCTTTGGTAGTGGAGGGAAGCATAATAATTTTAGATGTGGCCATATGTTCCTCCTCTTCTTTGGGTCGCAGTATCTCATCAGTCGCCATCTTATATAGATGCCCAGCAATGACAGAGAAATCTGTCGCGTGCACCACTAATTCCTTCTTTTTCTAGACAGAATATCCTTCTGGTGCAGTTTATGTTGTTAGGAAGTGTATGATATCCTTGAAATGACCATGCGCGATGTGCACAATAAAGAGTTGCGTGTTAGGTAATCCTTCTTCCAAGTTAGTAGGTTCCTCCCCTGTTTCGATGCGCGACAGATGGCCGAGTCCCGCGTTCAATCATCCAAGCTTCACAACAACTTCAAAATCGTACTCTAGAACAATAAGAGCCATGTGAAAATTTGCCCCCCCAACACAGGCTTATTGACCAGGTACTTTATTGCGAAGTGATCCGTATTCATCTTAAAGGGGCCTCCTAGCAAGTAGTGTCGATACTTCTGGAGCGCATACACCATAGCTAGCCCCTCACGTTCAATGGTAGAATAGTTCTTCTCCGCTTTAGCCAACTGCGTGCGCAGATCATCCTGCCCATTGTACTCATCTATCAATCACATCTTAAGCTTCCCAAATTTTGCTCTCATCATCCTCCTACATTCGCGCCAATCATCGAATCTTCCCTTGTGCGTACCCCACCATCTTGCGGGGGTAGCGCGTAGTGCCCAGTCCAAGGCCTGGAAGTGTTGTTTTTTTGGCACCTCCCTTTCAAATGCATCCAAAAAGACATCTACCTCATTTAGACCATCATAAATAGGTAGATCTATTTTCTCTGATGACACACACCATAGCGACCAGGTCATCATGTTGCAATTCAGCGTAGTTACTTCGTGTAACCGATGCTACCAACATTCTATTTATTCGTCGGAATCCGAAGTGCAGGAACTCTCGTGATCCCACGTAATATGTCCATCCGTGGTGGGATTCACTGCACTATTATCTTATATATGAAGTCCAGATCATCATCACTCTCATAATCGTGGATTGGTTCTGTATAGTGCAGTCCTTCAGCAAGATCTAGGGGTATTATTACGCGTAGTGATTTCTTCTCAAATATCATCTTTTGCTTCTTCAGATTGATTACCCCATTCATATCAGTAGCCTAGTTGATTCCCGAGAGCGCAGGGTAGGGATTGTTGCCATCCACTATCTTTATTACTTCAAAATCGCCCAGTGCGCTCTCTCCCTAAATATCCATGGTCACCCCCTACAGTTGCCCCATGGGTATGATTTTCTATTGATTCCCCATCCTTAGCTAAATCGGAGACCATTGCAGCATATGTCTCCCCATTCTCTCCCAAGTCTGCTTTGTTTGAGCATTCACATCTGACCCCAAATCCATAATGACTTGATCCATTTCGTACTCTCCTATTTGTGTAGTCAGTCACATCTCCCGTCCCGTCCTTGTCTTATGCTTACCGATCTTTTGACCTCGTGCGGCTCACTTGGTGTGGTCCCAGCACATCTATTGACGAGTTCTTGTAACCCTTTCACATCCTTACTGCTGCGCAGTAACTTCATACAGTTTTCCAAGAAAGTTGTGAGCATAAAGGGGTTCATCTTCGGCTTAGGCTTATCCTTGCTTCCTGAGGTAGAGGCCTCAGCGAATCTCTTCTTAGCTTCCATGAAGGTTTCATGAGCGCGCTCCAAATCAAACTCAGCCTCTTTCATCGGGGCTTTGCGAACCCATGTACTGTCTTCTAGTTGTTTCCCCTTGTCATCTCCCATCACGATTCCACTCCAGAGCACTATATTTACGTTCGGATCTTCCTCGCGTGGCTTAGACCTCATCATCTGTAGGTTCTGAGTCGAGGGAGGCGGTAGTGCCCCTTTGTCATGTATCCTAGCTATCAGCATAGGACAATCTTCTGTTTCATGATCAAACAACATGCAATACTTGCACAATGGACACATTGGATTAGTGCAATCGCGGGCATAGTGTCCTGGCCCTCCGCAATTGTAGCAAATCAACTATCCTCAACCTCTACCAAGTCCCCCTCTGCCTCGGCCTCGTCGACGACCCTGAAATCCAGTCTGTGCCATCCCTGCATTCTATTCAAGGGGCCACGTTTCGGCCTTAACCCTGTAGGCGGGAGTTCTATCCATCATCAATTCATAGCTCTTGCAATTACGCTCATCATGTCCTACCGACCTATAAAAGTTTCAAAACAACTATTGTGGTGCTTTCACATACTTCTATAGCAAGTGACAGTTATCCGTGGCATGTTTTCTGGTTACCTAACAAATAGCGCACCATAAAGCAGGCACCGCGCTAGGTCCTTCATGAGCTTCTGGCCTTAAAGGCATCGGTCCTCCTCCTGCATGGTAATTTTCAAAGACCGGGCAATGGTCTTTGTCATGACCCTGACTCTTGCATTTCAAGCACCATAACTCCTCATGTACCTCTGGCCGAACTGTCTTGTCCTACTTTAGACTTTGCATCTCAAGGCACAGATTCTTTAGTTGCGCATGGATCTACTGGAATCCTAGATTAGGATCTTGCATTGGAGTCTCATGTAGTCTCACAGCGATCTCCAAGGCCTCTGCATAATTTGTCATCTTCTGTTACGACAACACACTCCTTAAGTGTGGTAGTAGCGAAGCCACAAACCACTCGCAATCATGTCCATCTATCAAGTTCATGTTGGCTTCGTGGATCGTACATTTCAGCCTCTGATCTAGTTCCTAGGGCATCTCGCCTGGTTGCATTGTGATCTCTTTGAATCCCACAATCGACTACACTTCAGATTTAGGTGTGCTAAATTCCCTATTTAGCACTTCTTGGATGTCCCCTACTCTACCATTTAGGTTATCATTGGAGTACTTAATATACCAAGTTAGTGCGTGATCTTGCAGAGCACTAACCAGTGTCACCTTCTTTATGTGATCATCTATAACACCTTGAGCTTCCCATACAACCCTCACAATGAACCAGAATTGGTCCAGGTCCTCATTTCCCAAGCCTTTGAACAAAGGAAACTTCACTGTATTTTCCATACTGAATCACGGTGGAGGTGGAGGTGGTTACGGGTGAAGTTGGAGGCAAAAGTAGTGAAGTCAGATGTGGTGTGGGTGGAGGTGGTATTCGCGGGAATCCTTATCTTATCAACTCAATAACACTTCGCAGAGAGACCTTCGTTATCCCTTATTCATCCCTTCGCAGAGGTGAAATCAGGGGGTTATGCTTTGGACCCTTATTTCCTTCGTTTCTGTAAAATTTTCCGCTTCGCCTCGTCCCAAACATCAAGGTAGCCGCATAACCTATTTTTCGCACAGCATCATTTTAATCCAAGTATTCAAAGATTTTACGTACTTACCTCGCGGTCCTTTGAAAAAGTGTCACTCTGCCTTGCTATAGATGACTGAGGTGTCAACCACAAACTCAATAACAAATCCTCCTACAACGCAATCAAACCAATGATCGACAGCGTGGGCGATCTTATCCTCTGATGCTTTCAACCTTTGCACTAGCTGTGGGATCCACACAATAGTACCGTCAAGTATCCACCTTCCTTGGCTATCTGCTAGCTTCACAATCCACTCGTATAGCTCAGTAGGAAAGGAGGCTAAAAAGATTTCATGGATGTCCATATACAGGTATCGATCCAACCATTGTTATTTTGACAGTCGCAGGTTTCTGTTTTCTTGTGCTGTGAACTTGTGGATCCTTCTGTCCAACTCGCCTTCGATTTCTTTCTTAGTTGGATTCTAGTGATAGGACATTACACATCTCTTATGCAAATTCCGGCCCTAGCAATGGAACCATTTGTTGGCTTAAGGGGGTCTAACCCAGGTTTAGTTTTAGTTAGCCAAACAAATCCCTACACTACTGGCCCTTTCGGCATCAGCCCACGGAGCGCAGATCGAAGTCTCACCCAAAGCAGTATGGGGGGATGCTGGAACCAAGTTTCCGCACCCTTGAGATGGTTGTAATGTCGATTTATTCCGGATATACCTACCTTTGCATAGGTTGCTTAGCTCTCTGTTCCACCCTTCAGTACCTTCGCGAAAGGGTACAATTGGCTTTTGCACAGCACTAACCTGCAGCTCAAGGACGTTTGCGCTGATAGGGAAACGAACTGCGATATTTCCCAAACTAGGCTAAGTGTCTTACTTATCTTATTAACCGATCTTAGTTAGCTTTGTGTAAATAGATGTTCTTACTTGTGTTCACTTAACCAACACATTTACATATAATTGCACATCATACAAGCATTATAAGTGAAATTCATACCCAACATAACAAGATATATAAACAGGAAAGAAAGACGCAGAAATTATGGAATACTTCTCTTTATTGATAATTCCAGACAATTACAAACTCAACCCGCCCTGTGCACTCAGCTGCAGGGGTCCACGCACTCAGCTGTAGACTTCTAGGCCTCTACGCACTCAGCTACAGAGCCTCTACCTACGCTACGATCTGAACTTAAACTTCTACCTCAGAGCTATCTCTCATACATCATATCTTCGTTTCTTCTCCTTGATTCATTCTAACTACTTAGAGCTTAGTTCTATTTATATAATCACATGGTCTGCGGACCATGGGTAGATCTTTTAAAGCTAACATTACATTTCCAAAATAAGGGTGGACAACCCTATGACTCTTTAACATCTACGCTCTTCGCGACCACAAAATGCGAAGTCTTTACACTTGGACTCCAAAATTTGACCAAAATATGGCATTTTAGCCCCAAAACTACCCTTGGGGGATCCCACACCTAACACTACTTTTCAAAATCAAGATGAAAATCACTAACAAAAAAGAATGTTCACACTTGATACATAAAAAATTTAAAGTGTCAAAAATAAAACCTCTAAAAAATTGTGTTGATGCTGCATCAACACTTTTCAAAATCAGCATGAAAATCACTAACATTTAAAAAATTTGTTCATACTTGATACATAAAAAAATTTAAAGTGACAAAAATATGCTCCAAAAAAAACGGTGTATTCTAAATCACCAATTTTCAAAATCAAGTGATTTTTTGCTACCTCAAAAAAACGGATACTAGGTCATTTTCTCGTTTGATCGGCAACTATGTTTTGATCCTACAAAGGTAGAGGTAATCTTAAAATTTCCTACACCTAAGACACCAACACAGGTACACAACTTTATTGGTTATGTTGCCTATTATAGGTGTTTCATAGAAAAAAATTCTAAAATAGCATTCCCACTTTTTCAATTATTACCTAAAGATGCAGAATTTGTGTGGACAGATGAATGTGAAGCAGCTTTTGTAGAAATCAAAGAACTAGTCTGCAAGGCTCCAATATTACGTGGTCCTGAATGGAAATCTTGTTTCACATCTCTACTAATGCTTCTCAAACAATAGTAGGGGCGGTTTTGGGGTAGCAGGAGGACAAGAAGTCGTATGCAATTTACTATGTCAGCAAGAATTTGACCCCTGCTGAATTAAATTATACGGTAACTGAAAAAGAGTTCTTGGTTATCATTTACGTTGTTAATAAATTTTGGCATTATATCATGAGGGGGGAGGGGCGAGGGGTCAGGTCGAGGGTGGGGAGGGGAGGGGGGTGAGGTAGGAGATGGGGCGGGTTAGAAATATAAAAAAAAAAACATAAAATAAAAGACAATACAATTAAAAAAAAACATTAAAAAATTAAAAATTAAAAAAAAAAAAAACAATACAACTAAAAAAACATTAAAAAAAACAACAACAACAATATAATTAAAAAAAAAAACAACAACAATTAAAAAATAATTACCACCCCCGTCCCTCCCTCACCCCCCTCAGCGCTCCCCTATCCCCTCTCCCTCCTTGCCTCCCCACCACCCCGACCCCTCTTCTCCCCTCTCTCCTCCCCCTCACTCCCCCAACCCCTCCCCTCTCCCTTCCCCCTTCTCCCCCCTCTCCCTTCCCCTCCCCACCCTCGGCCCTCCCCTCTCCTCTCCCCCTCCCCGCCCCCTCCCCTGACTCCTGCGCCCCCCCCCCCTCCCCGCCGAGACCCCCAACCAACGACCAAGAGGCCATTGGCTGGGGGCCCGGGTAGCGAGGGGAGGGGGGGCGCGGGGGTCGAGGGAGGGCTGAGGGATGGGGAGGGGAGAGGGGAGGGCCGAGGGTGGGGGGTGGAGGGAGGGGGGGAAGTAGGGCGGAGGGCAAGGGTGGAGGGGAAGGGGGAGAGTGGGGCGGAGGGAAGGGGTGGGGTTGGAGGAGGGAGGGAGGTGGAGGGGGTAGGGGTCGGGCCGAGGGTGGAGAGGGGAGGGGGTGAGGGAGGAGCGGGGGCGGGTTAGGTTTAACTATTTGCTTTTTTTTGTTTTTTTTTTTTAATTGTATTGTTTTTTATGTTTTTTTTTTAAATTGTATTGCTTTTTATTTTTTATTTTTTTTTTATTGTTTTTTTTATTATTGTTTTTTTATGTTTTTTTAATGTTTTTTTCTTTTTAATTTTTTTTTTAATTTTTAATTTTTCTCTTTTTTTTATTTTTTATTTTTAATCTTAATTTAATTTTTTTCTTTTTAGTTTGTTTTAAGTTTTTTTTCTTAATTCAATTTCTTTTTCTTTTTAATTTGTTTTTTTTTTTGCTTTTTATTTATTTTTTAATTGTTTTTTATGTTTTTTTTTTTTAATTTTTTTTTTTTTTTTTTTTTTTTTTTATATTTTAATTTTTTATTTTAATTTTAATTTAATTTTTTTCTTTTTAAATTTTTTTAAGTTTTTTTTTCTTAATTCAATTTTTTTTCTTTTTAATTTGTTGTTGTTGTCGCTGCTCTCCTTTTTTCTTTTTTTCTTTTTTTTAATAATGAGGCTTTTTATTTGTTTTTTAAACTTTAAAAAAATGTTTTTAGATTTTCTTTTGTGGTTCAATTTGTTTTTCTTTAAATTATATTTTTTTTAAATCAAATTTTTATTTATTTATTTATATTTATTTTTTGTTTTTTTTTTCATTTTGTATTCAATTTTTTTATTTTTACAAGTAAATTTTGGTTTTTTTTTTCTTTTTTATTTTTCTTGTTTTATATATATTTTTTGTATTTGATTTTTTTTGTCATCTTTTTTTATTTTTATGTTTTTTTTTTTTTTTGGTCATGGTTTTTCTTTTACTGACATGTTTTTATTATTTTTATTTTTCTCATGTTTTATGTTTTATGTTTATATATGTTTATATATATATATATATATATATATATATATATATATATATATATATATATACATATATATATATACATATATATATATATATATATATATATATATATATATATTTGTATTTGATTTTTTTGTCATGTTTTTTTATTTTTATGTTTTATGTTTTATGTTTTGTTACTAACATGAAAATCACCAACAATTAAAAAAAATTATCCACACTTAACTCATTAGAAAATTTAAAGTGCAAAAACTAAGCCCTTTAAACAAAAAGGGTTGATGCTCATTAGCACTTTTCAAAATCAAGATGAAAATCACTAACAAAAAAAAATTGTTCACACTTGATACATAAAAAAATTTAAAGTGTCAAAAATAAGACCTCTAAAAAAATGTTTTGATGTTGAATCGACACTTTTCAAAATCAGCATGAAAATCACTAACATTTAAAAAAATTGTTCATACTTGATACATAAAAAAAAAAAAAAAAAAAAAAAAATTCAAGTGGCAAAAATATGCTCCAAAAAAATGGTGTATTATGAATCACCATTTTTCAAAATCGAGTCATTTTTTGCTACCTCAAAAAAACAGATACTAGGTCATTTTCTCGTTTGATTGGTCACTCTGTTTTGATCCTACAAAGGTAGAGGCAATCTTAAAATTTCCTACACCTAAGACACCAACACAGGTACACAACTTTATTGGTTATGTTGCCTATTATAGGCATTTCATAGAAAAAAATTATAAAATAGCATTCCCACTTTTTCAGTTATTACCTAAAGATGCAGAATTTGTATGAACAGATGAATGTGAAGTAGCTTTTGTAGAAATCAAAGAACTAGTCTGCAAGGCTCCGATATCACGTGGTCATGAATGGAAAATCTTGTTTCACATCTCTACTGATGCTTCCCAAACAGTAGTAGGGGCAGTTTTGGGGCAGCAGGAGGATAAGAAGTTGTATGCAATTTACTATGTCAGCAAGAATTTGACCCCTGCTGAATTAAATTATACAGTAACTAAAAAGGAGTTCTTGGTTATCATTTATGTTGTTAATAAATTTTAGCATTATATCACAGGGTATCCTACTTTCGTGCACACTAATCATACAACTATCAGGTATCTAATGAACAAACCAATAACCCTTGGTCGCATTACAAGATGGTTGTTGTTAATTCAGGAGTTTGATATTACCATTGTAAGCAAACTAGGGAAAGATAATGTAGTCGCAGATTTCCGGTCTAGGATAGATACTAGTGATGAAGGTACACCTGTAGAGGATAGTTTTCCAGATGAACATCTTTTTGCAATTTCTACTCACACTCTGTGGTATGCAGATATTTCTAACTTTCTTGCTACAGGAAAGGTGCCTCAACACTTGTCTTACAGAGAACAATGAAGGATTATCCATCACAGTTCTTGTTATTCATGGATAAAGGGATATCTCTTTTACATGGGATCTAATCAGCAAATCTGGCGTTGCATAAGTGGAGATGACATCTATGATGTTCTGAAATATGCTCATGATGGCCCCTGTGGGGGGCATTTTGCAGATAAGCAGACAGGTTCTAAGCTGTTACAAATGGGATACTATTGACCTTCTAATTTTCATGATGAAAGGAAATATGTTAGAGGGTGTGATAGTTTCCAACGGATGGGTCAACCTGGTCAGGAAGATGAAATGTCGTTACAGGCCCAACTAGCTCTTGAGCCCTTTGAAAAATGGGCTATTGAATTCAATGGGCCATTTAATCTAACTTCACAATAGAAAGTTCACATTTTGGTTTGCACGGATTACGTAACAAAGTGGGTAGAGGCCAAGGTTGTTGTGAAAGCAATGGAACAAGTTGTCTTGGACTTTTTATTTGAAGAAATTATTGCATGGTATGGAGCTCCTAGAGAGATAGTTTCAAATGGAGGGGCAAAATTTACATCACATCTGATAGCAGGACTTGTGAAGAAATATGGAATCAAGCATAGGGTAACATCTCCATATCACCCTCAAGCGAATGGTCAAGTCGAAAGCACAAACAAGGTACTAGAGAATATTCTTACAAAGACTGTAGCAAACCATCACCATAATTGGGCTGAAAACTTCTCGAGGCACTGTGGGTGTATGGAACAACATGGCAGAACACAACAGGGCTTTCACCATATGAGCTTGTCTTTGGGAAATCCCCTTTGTTTCCAGTGGAATTCGAAATTAAGATGCTCATGGCAGCCCTTGAAGTAGGTTTAGATCTTTCAGAAGCCTAGAAACACCGACTGGAACAGTTGAATGAGTTGGATGAAATTCGTTTGGTAGTTGTCCAGAATACTGCTACAATCCAGCAGTAGTGAACTAAATGGCACAATAAATTCATTAAGAAAAAGGTGTTTCAAAGAGGGTATTGGGCATTACTCTATGATTCTCGGTTCAAGGATTTTAAGGGAAAACTTTGCTCCAAGTGGATGGGACCATATGAAGTTGATACAGTGTTCGATAATGGGACTGTTAGACTTATCACAATTGATGAGGCACATACTCCTTTGATCGTGAATGGACATCACCTCAGATTATATCACTGTCCAGCTTCAAGAGACTCCTTTATCAAATATCTCTCTGATAACTCTGGTTTTGAAGTTATTAGTGTAGGGAATTCCTCCTCTGCACCCCTAATTTAAAATATATATATATATATATATATATATATATATATATATATATATATATATATATAATGTAATGTTGTTACTTCTCTATCAGTATTTTTCTTGCAAGTACCTCACTGACGTTGTTACTCCTCTAGTGTTGTTACTCTGATCGTGGTAATTGACAAAGCACTTCACTGGTGTTGTTACTCCTCCAGTGTTGTTACTCCTCTGGTGTTGTTACTCCCCCGATGTTGTTACTCCCCCATTGATGTTACTCCGTTAAGGTAAGTCGCTAGGTACATCCCCAATCGACTTTGTGGATTTGATTAATAATTCATGTGACATGACTCAATATAACTGCGGCCGGTCATCCCTTAGTTGGGGGGAGGTACTATAATACTGACTTATTATTATTTTTATTAAACCTTGTGCTAAGTGCATTCACTCCACAATTTTCCACCATACTTCGCATGATACCCATATGCATCAAGACTTGAAGTTAGTATTTTTGTACTAATGAACGATCCTTTCCAATTATATGAAGTAATTACCATTATTATCCATTATCTGCCATGATTTTTCCATATCTCATCGTTATCCTTCCAGTTTTCACTCTCACTACAAATCTACCTGCTAGCACTCCTTCCCAATGGTCTTTTGTTATTTTGAAGTGTTGTTGCAGGGCCATTGTAGAATGGGTGGACAGGCTGTGAGACATGAACCAGAGAATACAGAGCAAGTTTGACACAATGCAGATGTTTGGAAAGTATTCTTGGATGCAAGGTGTTATGTGTATTTTGAGAGGCTACAAGGATTTGATGAAGCCATCACAGTGGAATTTGCGTTAAACTTGGAAGGAAATCATTCTAGAGTCTTTGGGCTGGATATTTCTGTCATATAGGAGGTTGTTTCAGTTTCTAGTGGATTACAATGAGGAGATCAGAAATGGTTCTCTTGAAAGCCTCCTCTGTCATAGTTTCCGCAATTGTTTTTGCAAGCTGGGGAGACAGTGGTCCAAAAAGGAAGAGGGTATGATCGTAAATCACTTCCATATCCATGGGGTGAGGTGGTGTATTTTTTATGAGGTATGTTACCTACGAAGGTCGTTTCTCTACATTGTTTAAGTATCATTTCAAACTCCTTGCATGCCTTCGGTTTCGGCATGTGCAGGTTCATGCTTTAGACATTCCATACTTCCTATGGAGTAGCCTCCACTTAATGGCACAATCTACTCAATGGTCTTGACAACCATTAGTGGTTCTCAAAAATCATGGGTTGGTTAGATTATTGGTGGTACATGCTCTGTCTCAAACCTTTGTGGCTTGGCCGCAATTCATCGAGTTGGTGGAGGAAGAACTTGCAAGTATGTTACCTGCAAGGGAAGAGGAAGAAGATGTAGCAGTGGAAGAAGAGGCCACATACGACGTTTCTCTAGCGTCACCTATTGGCCCAACAAAGATAGATGCAATGGAGATATAAGAGAGTGCAGCCAACCCTGGTCCACAAGAACTAGCGTCTACTTCCAGTCTAGGAGAAGAATCACCACCCTTAGGTGTAGTTACAGGTGGTGCTGAAACACAAGCACCAACATCACCTGTCCAAACAATTAAATAACTCTTGGTTAAGAATGTAGGTGGTGTTGTTACACAAGAACTAGCACCACTTGTCCAAGAAATTGAAGAACTTATGGTCAGAAATGTAGGTGGTGCTAACACACAAGAACTAACACCACTTGTTCAAATGACTGTGGAACCTTTGGTGGAAACAGGGACCACAATCGACACCACTCCACAAGAGTGTCAATTGTTGGGAAGAAGGACAACTCGGAAGAAGCACAGGAAGGAAGAGAAAATGGGAGCATAGAAAATTTGATGGATATAGAAGAAGAGGAAGGAGGGTTTACGTCAGTAGGCATTGAGAGAATGAAAATTGATGAAATTATTGCTCATTTTCCTTTTCTTGCATATTTTCCAAGAGGGCAAAGGAAAACCCGTTCCGCTAGGCGCATGGAGAAAGAAGAAGCTTCTCCTCCAATATTAAAATTTGTTGGGAAAGCTAAGGGCACCATTATCGACACGGTTATTCAAAAACCAGTGTCAATTGGTGAAATAATTGAGCAAATTTAATGGTTGGAGGTCAATATTGTCACACAAGAACTAGTGCCAACCGAAGGAAAAAATGAAGAATCTTTGGCTGGTATTACTTCTACATAAATTTTTCCTAAGAAAATGGAGGAAGACACAACTGATAAGACTAACCTACAAGGGCTAGAAACCATTCCTAAGCAGATGGGAGAGGACACTGCTGATCAAACTAACCTGCAAGGGTTAGAAACTGTTCTAGAGAAAATGGAAGAGGATGTCGCTGACAAAACTAACCTGCAAGGGCTAGGAACCATTCTTGTACATGTGGAAGAGGATGGTCAGGCAGTAGAGCAACTACAAGAGGAGGGTGTCAAAGACACTACCCCACAAGACCCTGTAGTGAATCCATAAGTGTAGAGGGAAGATGTAGAGGTCCTGAGACCTAAAGAAGGAGATGGTGGGATTGTTCCCCGATTCAAGGAACAAATGGAAGAAATCAGAGTAAAACAAGAACTGGTTGACAAGTTTGTCAATGTCAACATGCCAGGCCCTGGACTAGTTGTGAGACCTATGGAAGAAGTAGTTGTGAAACAAGAGTTTATCAAGCAATGTGTGAGAAGGAGACCCCCTCTTAAGGAAAGATATTAGGCACAATTCAGAGAGAATATGTAGTTGAAAATAGAAATCATGAAATTGAGGAAACGATTGTGGCACTTATGAAGAAAAGTGAGAAAGCACAAGAAAAACATTGTGAAGCCCCAGCCTGAAACTGTTTCAGTGGAAACATAGACTAAAGACAAGCCAACGACTTCAGCAGCTACATAGATAGAGTCATTTTTACATATGATCGAGGTGCGGGAGTTTGTCATGTCTACAAAAATTCAGAAGTGGTAAGCTATAATAGCTCACTTTCAACGAGGGACCATTCCTTTAAAGGCACATCGAGAAGGAATAAGGTAAACTTGCAAGCAAGTTGAGAAAACAGTCTCTGGTTACATAGAATAGATACAAAAGCAAAAGAAGTAGAAATAGCATAAACGAATTGAGGGACTGGAAGAATAGGTGAAGCTAGTAAAGGTCGATAAGGAAGAGATGTTTACTTTCGCACTACAGGAAATGGCTTGACATCCCCTTGCTCATAGCTACGCCTTGTTACTCCATGAAAAATATCTATTCTTTTGTTTATAAAGTGTCTGCCAGGAGCTCAGTGATGATATGGAAGATTCAATGCGGTTTCTCTGCATCATGAGATGCCACAATATTTTGGATCAGAATTTGATGTGCGAGTTGTACATGCATGACTACTTCCTAGAAAATAATCAATCATTCATATGTAGGAGACATTCAATTGAGAGATTTTACCTTCGACATAGTCAACCAGGTTAAATGGAAAAAGGATTTTGATATGTTTGAAGAAAATTTGGAAAATAGGCCACTTATCATCCAGATGGAGAATTTTCAGTCTCTGAATGTTTACAATAGACACAAAACCCTCTTGGGGATTGAGGGATGGAAAGAAAAATGTTGTCAACACAGCAATGGTGCATTGATATATGCACAAAACATATCTTCACTTATCAGGAGGAGACCCGGGACAGCTGCCAGAAATGGTGGATGCTCTCATCATCAGCTGTCAAGATACGTGAGCCTTTTGGGGCCCCAAATTTCACTCAGGCTCTAAATAGGATACCCAGGTATAATGCATGCATACAGCTTCGTGGGGTCCAATGGGTGGGTTTGAGGTTTCGATTTCCCATCATCTGGTTGCCAGTTGATCAGTACACTCCAGTTTACGAGGTAGCGAGGATTAGTGGAAAGAAGTCATCCAAACATATGGGTATAAACCTCCAGGAACAAATATGTCTGCAAAATATGATCTTGCACAGCTTCACATTGATCATCACAATGCTAACCCAGACTTGTGCAAGCTAGATTTGCATACATTTACTCACCCATTTACCCTATTCTTTTTATCCATTTTAGGCGAATAGTGGTTAATCGATATCTTAAAATGCACAGGTATACCTCTCGTCATGTATTTATGGATTATTGGTCAATGAATCATAGTCGTAGGGGATTATTACCTAAGTGGCTTGCTAATTCAGTTATTTCTGCAGATTTGAAGGGAGAATGACCAGGACCGTGTTTCACTGAATGATGTTATCAAAGTTGGCAGTGTTATCCTTGAATACTAGCTGCAACAATGAATCAACCTTTCGATTGACACACTGCTATATTTTAACATTTTGTTTCATTATGAAAACCACCATGTAATTAAGGGCATATAGTGCCATAATTATAGGAGTTGTATTATTAACAAATTGTATAAAGTAGAGTTGTGGGCTGTGAAAGCCATCATTGTTAAGAGTCATTAAGGTTACAATAGAAATACTCTAGCTTTGAGTCTGTAACAACACACTTGTAATATTTCTTTTATTAATGACAAGTTGATGTTATGAGCATATTGTGATTCGTTGATCTCGCCACATCCCTGATCAGGGAGTTGGGTGCACTCTCCTGACCAGGTGTTGCTAGATTTAGATGTGTGTTAGGTTTATTTCTGCAAGTTTATTACCATTGTGAATGTTTATCATTGCATTGTTGTGGGTCCTTATTGTTGTTTCTCTTATCGTTGTTATAGTTATTATTTGTTGTTACTCTTATTTTTGTTACATTATTACTCATTGTTACACATTGATGAATTTATAGTTAATGTTCCTCGTTGGGTAGGGAAATTGTGGCCTACACATACATTACACGATAGCCTTGAAACAATTGGTAGAACCTCGGGTTGACAATTAAATGTGAATTGTGTGAATTGCATGATTCATACTTGGACACCAACACACACCAAGGTGCTCAGCACCCATGGGGGTGTTGTGCGTTGAGCACGCCAGGGTGCCCGACACCAATTGAGGCATTGCATGCTAGGCATGCCAAGGCACCCACCTAGCAGGGGCGCCAATGCAATGAGTTGGTTAATCGGCCCAACTTGGCAAGTGGCGCCTACAAAAAAAGAAATAATGTTGGCCCATGACTTCCCATGAATAAATTTCTATTTCTTATAAGTTGTATTGAGCTCCTTACTAGATTTGAAGATGACATATCTCTTGTGTGTTTGTGCTAGTCATCAATCCATCTAGTCTACTCAATGAATATTATTATTATTGAGAAATTGTACCCACATGTAAATTATAATAGATTTTGCATATAATTCTTTCATATACATCGTAAATAGTAGAGTGTATATATGATGTTCACAGCCAACCAAAGGAAAATGTCATAAGAAAGTGCTTGAATCTTCATAGATTGTCCACTAACCAACCTTGTTTTTTTTGTTTGTTTTTTTTTTCAATTGGTCTAAGTTCTCTAGAGATTACATCAGGATTGACCTATGGCTTGATAAATTGTAACCTAGGGGCATATAATCCATCAAAATCACCCGAGGGTAGCACCCGGGCTGGGCCACACCAGCACTTAACCTGACTGGATTTTCACCCATGAATTTTCGAATCGATGGCTTTCACATCATAGAGTGACTTAATAGTACACCACATCACCATCTATTCTACGCCCCATGGGAAACCAACATCGTGATTGAATTGGAAGTGTTCATCCAGGGGAATTTCAAGGAGTTTTAGGATTATTTGCAAATTCATTGTAGGTATGAACTGCAAGATATGTTTGAGGGATACTATGTTGATCTTTGCAAGCCAATGTAGAGGTTGATAGATCAAATCACAAGACAATACATGAATATTATCATATTATGAGTCATGGATGCTTATGGTTAACTAACGTCTTCTATTTAGTATTGAATGCCATGAAACAACACTATTTTTTTCAAGATGCTCTTCTACTCACCAAAAGATGGATTGAATGTGTATTAATGATAATGATTTAAGACATCCTATAACAATTTATAAAATTATCAACTAAATTCTACCTGTACTAATTCAAATTACATGATTTTTTTTTAATGTAACCATTAGTGTAAATTGATTATTAATTAATAAAATTAATCATTATTTTCTATCGCACAGTTGTTGATTCTATTTTTCTGAAATTAACAATTACATTATAAACTATATTACTAAATCAAAAACATATTATATTAATTATTATATTATTAAATCAAAACAATATCATATTAATTATTATATTATTAATTTATTATTAATAATTCCTAGCTCGTATATATGTTTTTAGCATGTCATTACATATGGTTTTCGCATAGACTATGAGTTTTCTTGATGGCTCCGCTCCCTTATACGTTTTTGGCATGTCATTTCACATGGTTTTCACATAGACTGTGAGTTTTCTCGGTGGCTCTACTCCCTTATACACTTTTGGCATGTCATTGAATATGTTTTTCACATAGACTATGGATTTTCTCAATGGCTTCGCTCCCTTATACATTTGATTCTTGCAGCATACCTAAGGGTTTCTTGGTGGCTCCGCTCCCCACATTCGATTCTTGTAGTAGACCTCAGGGTTTCATGGTGACTCTGCTCCATACGTTTAATTCTTGCAGCAGATATGATGGTTTCTTAGTGGCTTCGCTCGCACATTCGATTCTTATAGCAGATCTCAGGGTTTTTCGGTGGCTCTACTCCCTACGTTCGATTCTTCCAATAGACCTCAAGGTTTCCCGGTGGCTCCACTCCCCACATTCTATTCTTTCAATATACCTCAGAGTTTCTCAATGGATTTGCTCCCTACATTTGATTCTTGCAACAAAACTCAGGGTTTCTCGATGGATCTTCTCCCCACATTCAATTCTTGCAGCAGACCTCAAGGCTTCTTAATGTCTCTACTCCCTACATTTGATTCTTGTAGGGTTTCTCAGTGACTCCTCTCCCTACATTTGATTCAATGTTCCCTTGAGTGTCTCGGTGTCTCCTCCCTACATTCGATTCTTGTAGATCCTTGTAGACTTGAGGTTTTCTAAGTTTCTCCTCCCTACATTCCATTCGGTGTTCACTTTAGTGTTTCATGGTGGCTTCTCCATACATTCGATTCTTGCAAACTGGCCTGGGAAATTCCTAATGGCTCCTCCCTACATTTGATTCGACATTCCCTTCCCTGTGTGGACTCCTTCAAGAATCCATAGTAGTTGGCGGATACAGGAATCAGAGTTAAGTAATGGTGATTCCACATTCCTTCTTGAAAACCTAGAATTATACGGTTTTCAAAAAATTGTAACAATCCTAAGGCTAGGCACAATTGAGACCATTTATGCCCTAAAACAAAAACTTATTTTCTCAATGTATGCATTAATAAGAGAGTAGTAGCATGGTTATCAATTAATTAATATGTTCATTCCTTCTTGAGTCCTTTCTTTAGTCATGGGCTATGACTTATTCATCCATCTATGAATATCTTATTTAGTCATGGGCGGTTAGAGGTGGTGAACTCAGCAACCCGTCGATGGTAACATGAGACCAATAACTTCATACATGGTACCTGGAAGATGATATGTGGAATCCGAAAGAATTCATAAGGCAAATTAGGGTAAAGAGTCAATATATTAGTGTTGTATCCCCACCTTGGGCTACTTTGGACTGTAATTCTGATTGATTTGGTTTTTTTTCTTTGCTTCGTCACATATTCATTGTTCAAGCTCAACCAACATCTTAGCTTTGTGAAGACTGTGGTTATTCGAACCCTTTCAAATAGTGATATTGTTCTCTTCCAAAGTTTAATGGTTTTGAATGCAATTATGTGGTTCTGGACTTGAGAATATGGCTATGTATAGTTCCCAAAACTATGATCCAATTAGTAGTTAGTTCAATCTTAAGAGGATGGATTTCTTGACTATTTGGTCTCTTGAAAATAGGCTTAATACACATTTTCTTACTTTTGAATAGGACTATGCTTTTATTATAGTGGTAAGGTCTTGTATTTATGCTTAGAACTTGGATTTTTACTAATGTCCCATCTCCATTGTTAGCATTGTTGTTCTAGGAACTGGTGTACTGTGGTATATTGGCACCCCCTGTTGTATATATTCCACCTCTGTTATGCGACCTCATTGCATGGTATAATTGGCAGTCATCGTAGATGTATATGTATATGTATATGTATATGTATGTATGTATATATATATGTATATATATATATATATATATGTATGTATGTATGTATATATAAAGATATATGGATCTATATGTATGATGATCTCGTTGTAACATAATACAACATCGTTCAACTATACAATCTATTATATTGATATGATATTAGCATGGCGTGATTTACACATTGCAGTTCAGTATTGGCGTGACACTGCACATGTGTGCAACACAGTAGTATGGCACCATGTTTGATTTATTCATTGCAGTTCAGTATGCAACACAATAGTATGGCACCATGTAGCAAAGGTATCCATGCTATCATTTCTGAAACCTCAAACCCTAGTGACAATATTGGCATGATAGAGTTGATGATATTATAGTAATGACAGTTCATATATGTCAATGGTTTTAGTGTTTCTATGGCTAGTGTAAAGTTGTAACAAGTGTCTCTATATGTGAATGTTTTTCTTCTTATGTTCCTTTTTTTAATTTTTCTTTCTATATAATTGCACATAATTTTATAATTGTGCGGTGTCAGTCCATTATCATTATTATTATGATGTTTTTATCATCAAGACAATTCCAATAAAGAAAATCACAATGCAAACAAGAACACCAAAAATAGGCTCCATGCCAAGGAAAAACCCATGCATAGGGGAAAACCCAAAAACTTCTCTTCTTTTAGAAATTCAAGGAATACTTCCAAGACCTTTGATCAAGACAACTCACCAAGTGATAGGCTAGCCACCCAAACAACAATGATTCTTTATTTAACTTGGTTTTTTGCTCTTCTTTGGCTCAAAATATGAACAGAGATAGCTTCCTTCCCAAGTATGTGAGCTTTCCAAACAAAGAATTAATGCCCAAGTCAAACAAACAAACTTTTCTTCCTTTCCTCATTATCCTTCTCTTCTTTCTTGCTCTGAATTTTTCTCAAAATTATTAAAGAATGTTAATTGCTTATCTATCTCCAATGAGGTCGAATACCTCTCCTGTATATAGTCTTTTGGTGAGGTCCAAGGGCCTCTTATGGGGCCAATGTGATGGGTTGGTCGACCCATCACTTAGTAGCTTCTAGATCTCATTTTTACATTTAAAATATTTCTTTTACATCAATTCAAGAGCCCTTCATGGGACTTTACATTATGACCTTGACTTTGACCTTGTCATAACCCTAAAGCACACAAATGGATGCTAAACCTAAGACAAAATAATCAATGGGCAAGAAACCCATTCTTGAATAAATAATTTTATTTTGCAAAAAACACATTTTTCTTTTCTTTTTTCTTTTTGAAAGTACATTAATTACATTAAGTCATGGTACATAGAAACTTATGAAGACTGAAGACGTGTAAGTATTAATTGACAAATCCTAATAATTCCACTCACGGATTTGGCAGTCTACATCCACCATCATTTGAGATTAATAATAGGCTTGAGACCTCTCATGTGGCACTTAATGTGGAATTTTCTGTGGGTATGGGTGTCCATAAAATGACATGTAGTACTATCCCAATGGAAGGTGGGTCAAAATCTACGTTTGGCACTCTTTGCCCTTTCCCTCCATTGGAGTGGGATTAAGGAATGAGGAGCATAGAGGTTCATTACCTCTACCAAAACCAAGGCACAATAGTCGTTGGCATAGGAAAAGGCTCATCAAAGCCTGTGGGAATAGCATTTCTCTTGTGGTAGGAAAGGACATTTCCCTTTATCAAGTTGAATAATTTCTCAACAAAACAGTAGTCAGTAAGTTCTTCAATTGATGTGTTAATATAGGTCATTTGTATTTTTATGCAATAATTTGGGTTTAATTTTCTCATGTATAGTGCCATTAGTCATTTCACGTTGAGAGGATGGAATGGTTTTATCCTTTGGTATGAGCAGGGAGTATGGAATATATTGGCCCAAACGTGGTTAATGATTCATTGTTTTCTTAGGCTTATACTATGGAACCCTTTTTTTGATGTGTGGATATGTATAAATCATATAATGTTTTGAATGAGTAAAATTTCCCAATATCCCAATTCAACTTTGGAATAATGTAGGTATTAAATCCATAGGATTTGAAATTAGACCCTATATTATAGGTGATGATGGGTATGTAGAGAATAACTTGTGGTTAATGGTCCTCAAAAAATATTTCAATTCAAGCTTAGGCCCAAAATCCAAACAAAATATTAGATGGGTCTCAATAGAATCTCATTCTAGAACAAAGGTTGATACTTCAAACCCTAGCCATTTTTGTGAAGGAGGAAATGGCTAAAAAATAATTTTATTTTCTTAAAATATGGCTCAGATCCACCTACAACAAATAGATCAGATGATAGAATTTGAAATCCTAGTATTTCCTCTTTAGATCTGTAAAGAGAAATAAAAGATATGACGAACCATGTTGTTCCACAATTTTTTAAGGGTGACAAGGTTTTAATGTTGAGATAAAGGAGGCATCCCCATGATAATATCATGCCAAATGTTGATATGCTCATTATTTCTTGGAAACAAAGAAGAGGACCATAATCATTATTGAAATTAAATAAATTTATTGAAATGAAAATGAAAAAAAGAGGACTATAATCATCTTGTTTAATCATATAAAAGGTGATGCTTTAGTGATATAATCCAACATAAGATATAATTTGAGAAGACAAAGAGATGTTACTTTCTGCAAAGGAACTATGTACCAATAATTGATCTAGCTTAATGTGTCTAGGACTGGGACATCTATTGGTCCATGTATTCAACTCTTTGCTTGGATTTCTTCTCTTCTAGGCATAGGTTAGGCATTTATTTTATTTTTCTTTTTGTTTCTGCACTATAGATCAAATGTATTGTTACCCTTCAATAGGCCGAATTCACTTGTGTACTTATAGTGGTTTGAATCTTCAACATAAGGCTGACTTGTCAAGTTATCTGTGGTCAATTTGTTAAATTGTTTGGGGAGGAATGAAGGATTAGGAAGTTGACTTGGGTTGGTGATAATGAGGCTTGTCCTTGCTCTAAGTTATATACTTCTCAATTTATTCATCTAATTTGTTGTTGTGGGATTGAAAACTAATAAAATTATAGAACTTGTTTCCTCTCAAAGTCCTCTAACACCTCCATGTGTCAAATCATCGAAATGCCTCATGGTTCCACACCCACCCACTTGGGTGAAAAGCCAAATGGATTTGGTTCTTATCCCACAATTCACTTTTATGTGCCAATTCCTCCAAAACCCTATAGACTAAGGTTTTAAGTACCTCCCAAGCTACAAATCTCAACAACCTAGATATCCAAAAAAATTCCTTTTATTCCACTGAAACTAGTTACATTCTTCAGCATATCGAAATATGTGGGTAATTTTTTGTAATGGAAGATTAAACGCTATCAAATTATGTTGAGTTATCAAGTTATTGAGTGAGTTCATTCGTTAGGATGAATAGGTTTTAAATTCTCAATTTTTTAAATAGTACTTGAATATTTTAAACGCAAAGAACTTCCTTATAACTCACTTATACTAATATAATGTTCTTATGGTTTTGTCAAGACGTTTCTCAACATCTCTTATGACACTCGCTAACAATTTCTCTCATTTGATGGAGTATTATAGGACATTCAACCAAATAGGTATTTATCAGATCTATCTTTGTTGAGTGACAAAATTTCAAGTACGATAGAAGAAATTTATCAAACATCTGCTATGTCATATAACAAGAGAAGATGAACTAGAGGTAAAATATTAGAATAAAATTCCATAGACGCATGGAAATTTTTCTTTCTAAAAGGTGATCATGTTCGTATGATAATGAGAGAATAGATGACATCGAGGTTCCCTTAAGGTAAAAACATCTAGTGAACCAATGGGAACCCAAAGATCTTCCTGAAATAAACATTGATTTTTCTATCAATGAAAGGATATACTGCATTTCCCCATCATCATTACATGGTTTGGGGCTATTTTCCATGGATGGAATAAAGGTATGTTACATATGATTAACTGAATTGATGGAGTATGTAGGGCCTTGTTACAACTACAATGATTGGTATGATTAGTCCAATATACCAAGAGTATGTGAATATATGGAGTGGCCACAAATTACATACAACTAAAAGACAATGATGAAAATAAATGCACAACTATGTATATTGATGAAAAGCCAAAAGAAGTAGGGAATATAGCAGGGTTTATAAATAGTACATGGCCTATCAACACAAATAAGAAACTCAATTGCATATTCAAGGCATGTGAAGAAAATTGTCTATTCATATGTTCAATTAAATCAATAGATGTAGGGGAAGATTTGCTCATTGATTACAATTTGAATAGAATAAATACAAATATTGTTATTATGGGGGCAGTATGTATTCAATTTTACCTAACTTGTAAGAAATGTATATTGTATGTTATGATTGTCATTTACTACGTGAATTTTCTATATAAATTTAGACATATGTCAATAGTCATTTTCTTATTAATATAATGATGGTTAATTGTGGATGAATTGCAAATTACACTTATTTGATAAACAAGGTGATAAGGGGAAGGCACTAGCCTTAGAGAATTCCATAGATGCTCATGAGGAAGAGGTTATTGATGATGCAATTTTTATGTTCGTCAATCCAATGCAAACAATAAGGAAGCTTAAAATCAAAGCAACCAAGAAACTTAATTCTTTAGTTCTGATTGAGCCTAAGATATATGAAATAAAAGGTGAAACCAAAACCTTGTTGCAACAACTTCATTGGTATGGGGTGACAAAATCATTTAATTATCCCAATTATTTGATTATGATTTATTTATCTCATCCTTTATAAAAAAATTCTTTATTTTACAAGATTTTTTGATAGAGCTTGATCCTTGTATTACGACTATGTGTTGGGTCGACATTGGTAGCTACGTCAATGCTCCACTTGTGAGTGAGTCAATGGTCATTAAGACCGATACAACTGATCAACTACCCACAACAGGATCTACACCCCTTGAACAACATACATCAGGATCTATACATGATGTTGTGGATGCAGAGCATGATACAATTGCACAATTTTAAATGAGCTTTCCTGGATCTTCCCATGTTACTAGCATGGGATCACTACCGATCATATTGTTAGTAGATGATGAAAATTTCCCTATGAAAATAGAGAAACTTCCAAGTATTTAATAAGTGTTTTAAATATTAAGTAAAACCTAAATGAAATTAACATATAGTCTATGATTATTTTAAACTAATGATAATATCATTTTGCAGGAAATTATGTATTTTATAGGCATTTGTATGATATAACCTTGGAAATATTTGGGTTGAACATTCACGCAAACTAGAAATCCCAAAGTTCTAAGTTAAAAGGGGAACTTATTAACAGGATTGTTCATCGATTTAGTGATGGTACCTTCAACAAATCTAGAGTTACCTCAAAGGCAAGGATTCATTTAAAATATTTGTGGGACTAGTATAGGTCTCAATTGGAAAGGGCCAGGTCACATGAGCGCCCTCCATCGATTCTAGATATGGAGTGGAGAGTGCTCATGGCAGATGCACATGAGAAGGAAATTTGAAAAGCAAGGAAGAATCCACCGGACCAAGAAGGTATGAGGCACATTTAATAATGTAATTATGATGTTTTATCATCATTACAACATCTAATTAAGTTTTTCAATGTTTTAAATATAGGCTCCCAGATACTTCCAAAGCCACATAGGCTAGAATAGCCAAACATGGGTAGCATCATCTTGGCCTGGGTGGTTACTCGAAACTGGCCACAAAAATTGTAAGTATATAAAAAATAATTTGCATCCAAATTATAAATTGTTAACAATTTTAATTTAATATCACAGAAGAAGAAAAATTCATGTTCTAATGCAAAATTTCAGGGGATACAATTCAAAGAGGCTTCCATGGAGGAATACCTACAAATTTATTTCAATTACAAGTATCAAGTCATGGTTTAAGGGAGGACAAGATTGGTGTTTTCATAGTCTTCTAGCATCGAACATAACACTCAGGAAAACAAAAGCAACGAATAAAATTTATAAATAATTACTTGTACAATTTATTGGTTATTATTTTTGGCCATAAAGTAATGTGCTTGATTGTAAAAAGCAGGAAAGAAATGTACATACAACACATGAGCCTACTGACAGTGGAGTGCCTGATCTTGAGATTGATGTTTAGCTCGATATTGGAGGTATTTCATCTGTTATAAAAAAAATTGTAGTATGGAATACAATTAAAAATCTTTAAATGAAAATGGTGTATTAATTATAACCTTTATTGTTTCTACACTAGAGCATGTATAGGATGTGGGGCATGTACCTGAGTTTGAATGAAGCAACATCCTCATGGACACTCATGGGGTCGCCGTGGGAGGAGATTATGCAAGGAGAGAAATTGCACAGAAGATTCTATGCGCCGATTTGTGGTGGACAACCCTTGATCAGGATTCAAAAGCATATTGCAAGGCGTGTGATGTATGTCAGACAATAGGCAAGCCATTGCGGAGGGATGAAATTCCTTTGAATCCACAAATGACGTTGCAACCCTTCGAAAAGTGGGAAATAGATTTTGTAGGACCTATTCAGCCATGAGGGAAGACAACAGCGAGGTACATTATCACTGTGATGGAGTACTTGACTCGTTGGGCAGAAGCATAGCTGGTGAAGGATTGCATAGGCGTGACTGCCGCAAAGTTCCTATTTGAATATGTACTGTTGTGATTTGGATGTCCAAAGATTTTGATGAGTGATCGGGGTATGCACTTTCTAAACAAAACAGTACTCCTTATCACCCACAGGCTAACAAGATAGTGGAGGCCTTAAAAGAAGTGATTGAAAACGCACTGACCAAGGTTTAAAATGCTCAACGAAGTGATTGGGACCTACAGATACCTGTAGTATTGTGGGCTTATCAAACAACATGCAAAAAGTTGACGGGGAAAACCCCTTTTAGGCTTGTTTATGGTGTGGAAGTAGTAATTCCTATGGAATACATCGTGCCTAATCTGTGCATAGCGGTGCTCATAGGTATGACAGATTGTGGAGCCCTGGAAGAGAGGCTTGCACCGCTGGATGAACTCGAGGAAGAAAGATTTTTGGCAGGATTTCACCAACAGGTCCAAAAGCAGCTTGAAAAGGCGTGGCATGACCGACATATGAATCTGCACACCTTTAAGGTGAATGAATTGGTGCTATTGTATGACAGTAAGTTTGATAAATTTCCATGGAAATTCAAGATGCACTAGTTATGGCCCTATGTTATTAAGGAGATTACTGATGGTGGCACGGTCCAGTTGGTTAAGTTGAATGGAGATCCATTCCCAGGAAAGGTGAATGTCAGTCGCTTGAAGCCATATGCCGGCGGTCCGACCATGTGACTAAATGAAAGTAGCATAGTCTTAGCGCTCCAGGCAGCTAAAAGGACATGCAGGACTATAAACTACACCGCTTGGGTGGGGGAGCTGCGCAATTTCAGGACTATGCGAAGCAAAAAAGTGTCACAGGGTCCATGACAGCGCAAAGGCAGTTGCGCTACTCATGGAAATAACGTGCAATTTTGTAGGAAAGTGATTGTTCACGATTTGATGGTCGGCTTATGGCCAAATGGAGCGTGTGACAGGCATTTAAGGCAAAATTTATGGATTAGATTCTTGAAAATCTTTCGCTAATCTAGCATTAATGGGCCAAATGTGGGGGGAATGGTCGAATTTGAATTCAAAAAGCTCTATAAATTACAGGTGGCTGTCCAGTGAAAAACACTTGGAATGTTTAAAATTCAGTTGTTGCGCTATCATGCGTGCATGGACCTTACGAATTTTGAGGCTTTAAGAGAAATTTCAACATTTGAGAGATTTCTGAAAGAAATGCAAGACCTCCTGAATAGAATGATGTCGACACTCGAGGAAGCCACGCAAGAAATTGCGGTAGTAGAAGCCACAGAGAGTGCCAGAGTGATAGTTGAAGTCCCCAAATCACCCAGAACACTGAGACCAAAGAAAGATAAGTAGATCATGATCCCAGTGCGCGTCTCACCAAGAAACCCATAGAGGACCAAGCTCACTTTGCTGGAAAAGGGGAAGGCCTTAATCTGGAGGCAGACGAGGAAGAATTTGAAGAAATCCTGGCAGATGAGGAGGATTTGGAAATGGAAGTTGAAACCTAGGGTGCGAACCCTATTACCAGGTTACCAGAATATGTTCCTCCACACAAGGGTAAAGCCAAGGTGCCGAAGGACTCTGTTGCTCCCGGATGACATTGTTTTTGAGGGGTCATACTTAGCGTAGGTTCTTGTACTAAGGTTTGAGTATTGGGACCTCACAGATCATAAGAAATTCTTGCATTTAGCGACTGAGCAGCTAATGCATTGACGGATTAACGTGACTGCTGGAATGATTGAATTGGAGTTGTGGACATGGCTTAAGTGTGTAGAGAAAGCCGGGTTGCTCAACTTGCTCTGGGTGCCGGAATACCACCTCGCCCCAGTGACTGTCTTCGTCATCAAGCAAGTGCTCTGCTTGGTGCATGATGGGTGTTTGTGGCTGGAGGAGCCCATTCCCATCATAGACCACTTGATTCATCAGATCACATGACTGCCTTACTTAGGGGAGGATCCAACCAATATATCAGAAGGAAAAGGTAGTGAGTTGGCCCTCGTAGAAGCTATGAAGAAGAGATTCAACTTGGAGATGAAAAAGTGGGGATATGCCATCTCCAGCATTAACAACTGTGCAGTTAAGGTAGCAACACAAATATTAGCAGGGAATGTGATGCAGAAGTGTTGCGCAGATGAGGTGCTCACACCTATGCTTGTACTAGTAGCCCAATGCGTTGAAGGAGTATAGTTCAACTAGGTGAATTACCGATGTAGCAAGTTCCTTGCAAACTGTCGCGAGGCACAGGAGCAGGGCAAGATGTTCCACTACGCATGGCTCTTTCTCTCGATTGTGCTAGTGGTGTGGGAGCTTCCAAAAGACAGCCAATTCCCTTCGGTCGCTCCGGACCTTCCAGAGGTAATGAAGTATGCTTCGCTGTGGGGGACCAAGGATGCGCAACACATAAAAGAAAGAAAGATCTTTTGGATCTTAATGGAGACAAGTATCCGGATGGGGATCAATTGCAAGCCACAGTTGTCGCCCATAGTATATGCTAGTTTGTAGAGCTTTGTAGAGTTCAAAGCGGATTTCCACCATGTCTTTGTCAGGGCATGGAAGGACCCCGTGAAGACATGGCATAACTTACCTTATCTGGCAACTGAAGATGTTATTTTTGTAGTCCTCGAGTCTTGGCCGTCGAAGAGGCGTGCTCTAGCAGGCTCTGCGGTGGAAACGGAAAATTATGCCACACAACGTAAGAAGGAAGAAACAAAGCTCCAAATGGCGCAGTTGGCTGAGAAGAGCAGGAAAGAAAAAGCAGAGGCTAAGGCCCAGGCACCATGTGACGTCGTGAAATTGGCGGAACAGCAGGAGATAAGAGGAGAAGAGTGCGAAAGACAAAAGCCACCTTCGCCCAGGGCTGAGGCAGAAACATAGGAGTGGATAGAAAAAGGTGGCGCAAACCCACAAACGATGTCCACCCAACTCAAGTGTCAGTGCATGCAAGAGAAGGAAGCATCGCGGAAGAAAACCAAGGCTTCAAAGACATCCTTGGACCCAATCACCCTCACTGAGGGGGATTTGCACAATATTAGAGAAACGGTGAGGGATGTCACCACAGAGGCCCTCCAACAGTTCGAAGAGCAACAATAGTTGGTATTGGGGGCTCTCTGGACAGAGTTGTAGGAGTTGCAGGTTCGCACTCCACAGGCTGGCACAATGTCCACCAGCCTCGCGATCGGCACTTCAGCTTCCAAGGAGATGTTGCGCACAAGGGTGACCAACGTGATACTGCTACCAGATGGGGCACTTACTATAGAAAATGAGGCCGACAAGCCCACGGTTAGCAGCCTGAAAGGGGTGGGATTGAATATGGTCATGCTCCCTCGAGAGATGCTCCACCTCTTGTAGGATGGAGTCACCACAGAACTTAGGGCTCGGGAGAGTCGTGCTCTGCAGGTGATGAGCGAGCAATGCATCAATATTGAGCAGTTGGGCCTGCAGCGCAATGAGGCAATAGAATAGAATAAGAAAATCATGTAGGTAGTGGAGGAAGCTTGCCGAATGGTCCCGGAGTTGGACATTCAGGCAAAAGAACCGGTTGAGGTGTGCGTCCGCAAGTTGGCCACAAGGGTGTGCGACGCTCGGACAGAGATGGCTAGGATTCAGCTGGAGTTGAACCTGCAGATCATAGAATTGTAGTTGAGGGCTCAACCTTCAACTCCATCAAAAGTCAGGGAACATCGTACCACCGTTGTTACAACAACAATAGCAACAGTCGAAAGTGCAGTAGCAGACTACATGCGACTTTTTGAACAATCATTTGAGGTCTTGACCGCCCTACGGGAGGACCCAAATGTAGAGTGCCTGGAGATAGAGGCGCACGAGATACAACAAAGATATGATGAGGTCAAAGGGACCGCGCAGATGATTTCCCTTACACAGAGGCTCGCACGAATGCAGGAGGCAAAGGTGCTTAAGGAACAAGTGGATGCTGCTCGGCACAAAGAAGCAGTCTTAAAAGTGTGCCTACAACCATGGATAAATGAGGCATACAATCACAACTTCCATTGAAGGAAAGCTCGCGACACTGCAGGCAACTCAGCAGAAGATTCAGGGTAGTAGTTTAACGGCAGTCATCGAGCAAAGAGTGGAAGAAGTCTAGCAGGCAACCGCTCAGTGCGCTGCCGAGGTTGCGGTTATCCAAACAGAGCTGGGAGGTCTTCGTGCTAAGATCTCCGCACCTACAGAGTGACTTGAGGGCGAGTCACGATGTTTGTGTTGGGGGCCTATTGGGCGCAGGATGCCCCAAAGGCATTTTTGTGGCTAAAAGCCCATATTTTGGTCAAATTTTGGGATCCAAGTGTAAAGACTCTGCATTTTGTGGTCACAGAGTGCGTAGATGTTAAAGAGTCATAGGATTGTCCGCTCTTATTTTGGAAATGTAATGTCGACTGTAAAATATCTACCCATGGTCCGTGGACCATCGGATTGTATAAATAGAGCTAAGCTCTATGTAGTTAGAATGAATCAAGGAGAAGCAATGAAGATATGATGTATGAGAGATAGCTCTAAGATAGAAGTCTAAGTTCAGGTCATAGTGTAAGTAGAGGCTCTGCAGCTGAGTGTGCAGAGGCCTAGAAATCTACAGCTAAGTGTGCAGGGTGGGTCGAGTCTGTAATTGTTTGAAATTATCAATAAAGAGAAGTATTCTACAATTTATGCGTCTTTCTTTCCTGTTTATGCATCTTGTTATGTTGGGTATGAATTTCACTTATAATGCTTATATGATGCGTGATTGTATGTAAATGTGTTGGTTAAGTGAATGCAAGTAAGAACATCTGTTTACACGAAGCTAACTAAGATCGGCTAATAAGATAAGTAAAACACTTAGCTTAGTTTGGGAAATGTGGCAGTTCTCTGCGCTAGCAACGCGAAAGTCCCTGAGCCGCAGGTTAGGGCTGTGCGAAAACCAATTGTACCCTTTTACGAAGGCACTGAAGGGTGGAACAGAGGGCTAAGAAACTTGCACAAAGGCAGGTATAGTCGGAATAAACTGACATCACAACCATCTCAAGTGTGCGGAAACTTGGTTTCAGCATCCCCCCATACTTCCTCGGGTGAGACTTCACTACGCACTTTGCGTGTTGATGCCGAAAGGGCTAGTCGTGTAGGGATTTGTTTGGCTAACTAATGTTGAACCTGGTTTAGGCCCCCTCAAGCCAACAAGTGTTGATGAGCATCAACCTTTTTTGTTTAAAGGGCTTAGTTTTTACACTTTAAATTTTCTAATGAATTAAGTGTGGATACTTTTTTTTAATTGTTGGTGATTTTCATGTTAGTAATAAAGCATAAAAATAAAAATAAAAAACATGACAAAAAAATAATAAAAACATGTTAGTAATAATATATATATATATATATATATATATATATATATATATATAAACATAACAAAAATTAAAAACATGACAAAATAAAAAAACATGACAAAAAAATAAAAAAAAAAAATGAAAAAAATAAAAATGTTAGTAATAAAACATAAAAATAAAAAAAATAAAAAAAAACATGACAAAAAAAAATCAAATACAAAATAATATATAAAAAAAAGAAAAAGAAAAAAATCCAAAATAAACTCATAAAAATAAAAAAATTGAATAAAAAATTAACAAAAAAAATCAAAAAATAAATAAAAAATGATTTAAAGAAAAAAAATTCCCAAAAAAATATAATTTGAAGAAAAACAAATTGAACCACAAAAGAAAATCTAGAAACATTTTTTTAAGTTAAGAAAACAAATAAAAAATAAAAACCTCATTACACAAAAAAACTTAAAATAATTAGCAAAAAAAAGTTAAAAAAAAAAAAAATTAAGGAAAAAAATTATTATTATTTTTTTATTAAAATAAAAAAATAAATAAAAAATAATTTAAATAGGAAAAATAAAAAATAAAAAAATAAATTAAAATAAAAACTTAAAAATTACTTTTTAAATTAAAATTATAAAACTAAAGAAATAACATAAAATTAAAAAAAATAACAAAAAAATTTAAAAGAATTAAATTATAAACATTAAAAAACAAAATAGAAAAAAACCATTGAAAAAATAAAAATAAAATAATAAATATTCAAAACAATTAAAAAAAAAATTTCTTAAAACAAATTAAAAAGAAAAAATTAAATTAAAATTAAAAAAAAACAATAAAAATAAATAAAAATAAACAATTAAAAAAATAAAAATAAAAAACAATACAATTGAAAAAAACCATAAAAAAACAATACAATTAAAAAAAAAAAGTTAAACCTAACTCACCCCCGCTCCTCCCTCACCTCCTACCCTCCCCATCGTCGGCCTGACTGCTCCCCCCTCCCTCCTACCTCTACCCTCCCCTTCCCTCTGTCCCAACTTTCCCCCTCCCTCCACCCACCCGTCCCTGCCCCCTCACCCTCTCCCCATCCCTCCCCCCTCCCCTCCCCACCCGGGCCCCCAGCCAACGGCCAAGAGGCTGCAGGCTGATTCCGGGAATCGACTTGCGACCTCTTGGGCACTGGTCGGGGGCTCAGGTTGGGGGGGGGGGGAGGGTTGCATGGGTGGGAAGGGGAGGGGGGTGCATAGGTGGGGAGGGGAGAAGGGAGGGATGAGGGTGGGGAGGGGAGAGGGGTGAGGGATGGGGATGGGTCAGAGGCGAGGAGAGTGGAGGAGTCGGTGGGGGGAAGAGAGAGGGGAGAGGAGTTGTCACGCCCCCAAGCCGGCGGTAGTCTTTCAACCACTCTTAGCGAGGTGCAGCACCATCGGACACTTTCTTTTCACCAACACTTATGTTCATGGACTATGCCTAACCACTTACTCCTACTTAGTTTGTGTTTCGCAACCAAGTATTATTATGTTATCCTTTATACCAATGAACACCCATACACATTCATTATCAACATCAATTATAAACGAGAACACAATTGCACAGTATAAAGGGAGGGGAAACTCCCTGAACAATGAGTCTGCCTGAAATATATGTATTATACAATCTTCAATATTACAAGCTTTTACAAGTATACTTGGAAGTACCAAGTTTCATACTTAGCCAATTTTACAATCAAGGCAAACTCGGTTGCCTTCCTTCGTTCACCTTCATGCACACTTGCATGTTGGGTGGGTGCTCACCCGAGCTACCAAGACACCCACGCCAAGACTTAGCACAAACGGGCGCTACACGTTCACCGTGCATGCCTCAACCAACCACTGCGCGCACCTTGCTCGCACCTTCACCTAACTCCGAGTACGACTATCCACCGTGCGGCTAAACCAAGAACAGGTGCATGAGAAGTGCGCCTTCACTTCTCTTGTTTCTACGCACTAGACTGCGCACTCCCAACTCTTGTGCGAAGATGTGTGTTGATCGAATGATGTTTGAAATGCTCCAACGCTCCCATAATATATAGCCAAGCTTGGGGCTAAGTCTGGCGCCCAGCCGACTTGCCCAACGCTTGTGCACACCCTTTAGAACGCCTAATATACATGTTGGCCTTCCAACATTTCGCTTCAACGCTCCAAGGTGTATATATATGCCAATGCTCTCCATAGCTCATCACATCTTTCGTCGCATCCTTCGTCACATATGTGTCGCACCTCCGTCGCATGACCGTCGCACATCGCAACTTGTCCTCTAACCGCGCGCGTGCCCACAGTCGCCCGTCGACAAACGCGGTTGCACTCCGGGTAGAACTGCAGGACATTACATCCTCCTCCACCTGAAGTCGTTGTCGTCCTTGACAACATATCATCCTGGTAGCCATCCACCAAGATCATCATATCCATATCCGAATAGTCTTATCCATGATATTGACTCTCCACATACTGCAAACATCCCTGCAACATATGTAGAACCATATCTCCATCATGTCTCGCCTCGGCAACCATCTGTTACTAAGATAACCATACCAAGGTATACACCTCATCGGTATGTCATACATCGGAAATCATCTCAATCCATGAGCATCAATCACCCTGTCACAATCTCCACATGCTGCTCTCCATCATGGAAGGATGGTCCCTCCATCTCAAGCTACATGCTTCCTGCAACATCTCGTTTCGACCTCATCATGTGTCATCCCTCCATGTAGTCTGCCATCAGAACACACCTCTGGATGTTCCTTGTCAAGTGTAAAACTGATAGTTGCATTCCTTTGTACATTGGTACCCCTCATGACTCGAACTAGTTGGGTAGCTAATCCAACCATACGCCCAAACCACAAGAATGCACATCCTTATGCCACCATAAGTCTTTCCCTGACTTCTGCTACATCTCGGACTCATCAAGAATCTGTCCAACTCCCATGTCTAGGTCCATGGAAATTCCATCCCATCTGAAACATGTTCAAGCCATGGTCTTGTTGCACAAGAGTGTACAACCTCTCCACCGGCCCCTATATCTCCATGTCATAACAGCATCTGCACAACATCCTTTGCTTCAGCACTCCCCATAGAATGTCCATGAATGACATCTCTACACATGCTCTTGCATCATGTCCCTGCATAACTGTCATGCTCCATATCTCCAACCTGATGTCCATGACTCTAGTTGTCCATGATGTCCAACCCATGTAGACTCCATCCCAACATCTGGTCATCTGCATCCAAGTCTGCAATCTGTCATAAAGAAGCCTCCTCCCAAGGCCCCTTGCTAAGTTGATGTGGTTCCTCCCTACCAAGGCCTCCACACCAACCCATCTCCAAGGTTGTCTATAGAGAAAGGAGGGCCAGGAAGTTTCCTCCCTGACTCTCATCCACCCATGTATCAGATTGATGTTGTGTCCTCAAGTATCTGTGCACAGCCTCAATCTCCTCACATGTACACCCAAGCTCGCCTAGCTTGTCCTTTGTCAACTGAAAGTCATATATGCCCATAGCATACCTGCAAAAGTCCACTATTCCAGCAGGATCTATACCTCCTTAATCCTCATCAACCACTGCCTCTGAAGTACTACTCAGACCCCCTTCATTTGCAACTCGACTATGAAGATCATCAGTAGAAGATGTCCCTATCAAGTGCCTCCATGTTCGTGAGATTGCCTTCTCACTTCCTTCATTCTTCCTCGCTCTTGCAATGAAGTCAATCAGCTTCCCTTCCTTCGTTGTTTGAGTCATACTCCCAAGTCCTCTTTGCTCCACATCCTCATGCTTCACATTCAGATCTTTGGGATACAAAGTCATAGAAGTCATCCTTGGTCTATACCCCAAGCAACTCCTCCTATTCATCGGTACCATCATGGTTCTTCCTTCAGTTGTGATCAAGAGAATGTCCCGGTCCACCATTGGTATGGCTTGTGAAAGCCTCATGAAATATTGCCCCAGCACCATAGAATGATCATCCATGTCCACAATCCTCAAGTCCAACTTTCCAAACCATGATCCCACTCTTACTTGAGTGTTTTCCATCACACCATCAACAACTTTCATGGTAGAGTTGACTGCTTTGAAAGCACTCCATTCCCTCTCCATTTTAGCTTTCTTCCCAAAAGACTTTGCTGCTTTCCTGCTTAATAAGCTATGAGTAGCTCCCGTATCCATCAAAGCTGCAAATCTCTTGCCCTTCACGGTCACTTGCATAAAACTCAGCTTCAAGGAATCACCTCCTTCTGTCTACTTTATCTTGTGTCTCACATCAGCAACCTTCTTCAAGAATTCGGCCTCAGAAGTGTCAATTGGCTTGTGCTCCAACTTGACATTCCTCCTAAGGTACTTCACTTCCTTGCTTGGCTCTTCTAAGCAACTCGATCCTAGTCTAGCTTGACCCCCTTCAAGCTTGTCCTTCATCGCATCCTGCTCAAGTGCACTAACCAAGTGTTCACTGACTACCTTGATAGAACTAAACTTCCGAATATCCTCTGGATTGTCTCGGTAGTGAGTTCCCAGCCTGTCAATGTAGTCGAGCTCTTCCTGCTCAATTACAACGATCTTCTTACGAAAGAAGCTTCTTCTTTATCTCTTCCTCAACTTGCTTGATTTCGGCTTCCACCATGGCACTTTTCTTCCTCAACCGGGCCCTTTCATCAAAGAGCTCTTGAAGACCAAGACCACTTTGTCGGATCTCCTTGTTGTGGGGGAAAGTATCCAACTTGGAATGACCCTAACCCACTCTAAGGGTGACAGTTCCTTAGCAACAGCTGAAAGCAAAGCTATCTAAAGTTTCTTCTTTATGACATGCAAGAGATAGAAGGAAGAGATCCACTTACCGATGTCTTGCGCAAATGGTTGATCCAATCTCCTTTGTTTGCCGCTTGCTCCCAGATCCAAGTCTTTTCACGGGCCCAGCTACACGAGATCCTGCAAATAAGACAAGAAAAGGAAACTACAAGAGGCATGCATTCATAATCGATTCAAGGATTAACATAAATCAAAAACGCAAGTAAGACAATACACCATTGAAACACATGCGAATAGAAGAACCTCAAATGCTTTATTTATATATGGAAGTAAGGTTCAGGTGGTGATACAACCATGAGAGGTCCAATCCAGCATCACCTTCCCGACGGAGAGAAATCTCTTCTTCACCTCCCTCAAGCAATCACCCAATACTCACAACTGTAAACCAACAACAATTCTTTGCACAAAATTCCGGCCTTCTAGATCCCATGGGATGAGATCCTTATATAGAGTTTTGGAGTGAAGATAAGTCAGCTTGATGTGTGACTTGTTGTCCTCTTCAACTCCAGTTGTTCTTCAGCTCTTCACTAGGAGTTTCTGCCTTCCACTTGGAGTTTTAGAAGCTCTTAACTCATCATTAGGCGAATCTTTTGATCAAATGTCTTTTTGGAAGCTTCCTGGGCACTGGCACATTGAGAAAAAGATTCCTCCACATGTCAAAGTACGCCCAGCGCAGGTAGCCTTTGTTGCACTTGCTATGCAACGCAGGTACACCATAGAGCTTTTGACATTCAGCGCAGATGCTTAGTGGAGCAGCTGCTTTGATCCAAAACTGACCTGTTTTTGAGTGTTTTTCAGTGGAGAACTGATTTGCAGTGCTGTGGTTTGCTGACCTTGTTCCTCTAAGGGTAATAACAACATGTTTAGGGACTTTGGATCCCTTAGATTATTGACATTTCATGCTCTATGCTGTAAGGCACAAAAATGTCTATAACAGTTGCCCCCTAAAGTATGAGGTCGTTTATCGGGTGAAATGCTTTATTAGGAGGATCCGAAGTTCATTCAATCGTCGGGAGGTGACCTGTAACAAAATACAATACAATACATTATCTTTTCATACTTTCTTTTCATGATCTAGCTGATGCGGGCATTTCCCATGCTCAGCTTTATAAATACATTTTCTGTACATAAACAGATGATTGTCTGATAATAGACTGATAATTCTCTGCTTTCAATTATCGTCCTTTCAGTAGGATGATCATCTGCTGCACATGTCTATGTTTTTATCTCCTGAATATATATCGCAGCCCGGATGGATGAAACTAGATCCGGGGTCTTCAAACTTGTCCAATCTTCACTCTAGTACAAGTCGATCCATGTGAGAATTTCTTGAAGTCGAACATGGAAAGACATCGCTTGATTACCAGTCAATAATGTAAACTGTTAACAAGCGCGAGAGGAATCACCGATAATGATGATGACCCTCAAGGTACTGCAGCACAATTCACGTGGTGTGAATATAGGATCTGACGTCGAACACCACGCAAAGTCTCCTGGTCGAAGGTCATTAATGTATACCTATCGCCGGGAGTGAGAAACTTGCCATTGAGGCATGCAAGCTTCAAAGTACTGAGGGGGTGTTCCTATATCAACTTCTTGGATAATGAGCTGATGTCGACAAGAAGTGATCCGTCAAAGGAGGGCCTTAATGAATCCCACATCAGTGACACGGAACGGAGCTAGTGATGATGGTGAAAACGATCTGTGAAATATGATTCAGGGTGGCGGTCATGGAAGGATGAAAGATGATGTACGGTAGCGGATGGGACCCGGTTGACACTTTCTGAATGACAATTCTTGAACATATAACGACACTGATGTGATGGATCGGTAGCATTACCCCATGTATGGATGGTATGGCGAGACCATGGTGAAGGGACCGGTGAATGATAATAACCCAACCCGATATTTACGGAGGCAAAAGTGTCATGTTCAAGAGCGACTTGCTACCATTAAGCTTTGAGGTTCTTCCCAATTTTTCCCCAGTCATTTCTGACCAGTACCTCTTTATTTTTGTCAAGCTTGAGGAGGATAACATATGCTTGTTCTATAACCTGCCCTTTGGGCAAGCCCATCGCTATGTTTTAACGAGCCTAGCGATAGGGAAACTCGTTCTCGTCTAAAGACAAGTTTGTCGCTATCTAATATTTTTAACGAGCCCAGCGACAAAGACAACTCGATCCTTTTCATTTTTAGAGAGTCTGAAAAGGGTACATAAAGTGGACTCCAGGGGTCCTTTTTCGTCATTTAATCCCTTAAGTCTGAAAAAGTATAAAACAATACAGAAGGGATGAATGTTCGATATCTTTATCGAGCCGAACTAGACAAGCGCTCGATCTTTTTGTGCAATAATCCCTCAGGTCCAAAAAGATTAAAATCTAGAGGAGGGATATCTCTTCCGGTCCTTTTAACGAGCTGGAAGGCCAAAACTCGGCAAACTTTTCATATTTTACGAGTCAGTGAAAAGAGCTCAAAGAAGACTCGTCTTTTGAGGAACGAGTGATAAGCAGGGATAGCAGCAGATTCCAGGTACAGGTTGGAATTTTCCAATCACGGCAGTATTACAAGGATGGCTAGGTGGGATCACTCTTCGTAGCTGTTCCTCAAAATAGGTAAACAATCAAGTGGATGTGAATGATCGGCCAAATGAAAAGTGGAGGTGACGGTGCACAAACATGACCAAGGCTTTTATGGCTGATGAATTTACGGTCTCAAATGGTCATTTACCGGTTCATTTTTTCTGGATGAGCTTGAACTCTGGGGAAAACCTGCTCACAAGATTATGTTTATTTTTTAACGAGCATGAATTTCCGCATTAAAACTGCTCGGATCTTGCGTTTATTTTTTAACGAGCATGAACTTTGCCAAAACTGCTCGTTTGATAAGGTCAAATTCATATTTTACCATGACTAGTCTTTCTTTTCCAGAGATAGTACTGTTTTCATCAATTGCTGCAACAAACTTGTTAGAAATGGATAACATGAAGTAAAAATACTAATATTTCACTTTGAACTACGTAAAAGCAATTAAAATATGTTTTTACCTCTCATTTTACCATTTCATGTGCATTTGGTTTGTTGGAGCTTTGGAGGTGCCTCTTCCTCTCAATTTTTCACCAGCTGATTTCGGGAGATTCTGTGGACGATTTTCAGCGCCGTTTCCACCAGGTAGGAGCTAAACCCTAGCTCTATCTTTCCATGGTCTTATTTCTCAGTTTTATGCTTGTTTTCCTGCCCCCATGAGCCCCTAGGGTTTCTCTAGGGCGCCCTGCCATCAGCGCAGGTGCCCTATATCGAAACCTGCGTTGGGGGTTTTCATTTTCAAAGGCAGTTTGTCTCCCAACGCAGGTGAGGCCCTTCCCTACCTGCGTTGGGCGCAGAAAAAATCTTGGTTGCACAATTTTTCATGAGATTTTTGCCATTTTCTTTACTCAGTCAGGGATCTTACTCCTCCTCTTGTTGGTTTTGCAGAGTTTATTGGAGCAGAATGACTCTTACGTGGCGAGAACGAGAGCATGAAGAGGAGGACATGATTTCCCTCCATGATCCTGTTACCGTGAGCGTGTTGCAGAACTGTGGCTTGCTAAAATTCTTCCGCATATCTAGCATGAGGGCACAGATACGTTTACTACAGTACCTGCTTGATGCTTGGGATCCTGTTAACCAAGTGTTCCAGATTAGGGGCAAGTCCATCCCTTTGACCATAGTGGATATTTACTTCTTGACTGGGTTGTCAAGGCGGGGTGCCCCCATTTCCTTGTCCGGTTCGGCCCGAGGGAGTGATTCCGTGAAAGATTATATCCGTCAGTATTGCAGGGAGGGATCCCAGCCGAGGAGAGACGGCAAGATTTCTATCTGTGATGTTACTGACAGGTCTCTCAGGTCTATTCTGTACACGATTTGTAGGATGGCCGGTAGTGCATCCCCTCATGTTGCCAACAGGTCATATGTGCAGCACGCCCTGGAGTGTCTTCAGCCGAAAGTTTTTAACTGGTGTGATGCAGTACTGGTTCAGATGAAAAACCAGTTGACCAAAGTAAAGGACAGGAGACTGAAGAATTTTGGCTTTGGTTCAGTTTTGACTGCCTTCGCTTTAGAGAAGATACCCTTGATGCAACCTCAGTACATTGTCCTCGACTTGCCATCTCCTACTGAGCCACGCATGCAGAGGTGGGTTAACCACATGGCTAGACATGCAGGCCAATCTCGGATTACTTTTACTGATGCCTTCTTTAGGTGGTTCGAGCGGCAGGATATGGCTTTTTCCGAGTATCCATATATTGGCATGGATTTCCGGGGTGATCCGGATTTGGTACTACCGGATGGCGAGCAGTGGGGTGATCTTGGTAAATATTTTGACTTCATCACTGTTTACTGTTTTTTATTTATAATGTCCTTGTGCTTTATTCTATCAAGACTCTAATCAAACTCATGTGTGCATGCAGATGTTGGTCCCGTCCGTCCAGCAGTTCGTCCGAGAGCTCCGGCCGCTGCCCCAGCAGGGGAGGCTCCAGGGAGAGCTATTCTCCGTGACCTTGACTTGGCCGAGACTCTTGCAGCTGTGCAGGAACAGGTCGAGGGTCTTACCCTTGGGATTCCGGATGTACGGATCGACGAGTTGCCTCTACGATTGCAGCGACATACTGCTGGTGTTCCTAGACGATGGTCTCGTCTTCTGCGCATGATCGCACAGGCCGTGGCATGCTATCATGAGCATCACTAGGCTAGGGTGCCCCCCAGCCATTTTTGAGTTTTGGGGTCGTATGACCGATTTTGTCTTGGTTACAGAACATTATATGTAGACCGTAAACAGTTATATATATTTTTGATTTTCGGGGTTTATTCCATTTTTTATGTGATCCATGTATGAAACATCGATGATGCTTCTCTTTTTATCAATTTTGCAAATGTCTATCTAACACATAGTTTGCTAATGAGTCGGTTAATGTGTTTAAGTTTCTGGAAATGTGTTGATATTGGATAAAATCAAACTGTCTTTCCAAGATTTTAACTCTTAGGAACTTGCGATAAATAGCTGGATTTCGGACAGAGTAGGTACCATTGAGCTGTAGTACCACGAGCTGTGAGTCTAGCATGACGACTAGCCGGCGTATACCACGTGTGATGGCATCAGAGAGGAGCTCTATCAACGCGCTATACTCAGCGATATTATTTGTTGATTGACCAATACATACCCCCCTGAAACTCATTAACTCGCCGCTTGGGTTAAAAATGGCCCATGCTGCTGAGGATAGCTTCCTCGAACTACGACTCGCTCCGTCAGCATATCCAACCCATGGTTCCAATGGATTTGACATCTGCAATAAGTGTAAAAAGCGGATTACTTAAACCGGAACAAACGCTTTAGCGAAAACAAAAATGTAACAAAAGCATACAGGTTACTATTAGGCATAGTAACGCTTAAGGTACAACCTGTTGCGGGGTTGCGCCAGTGGAAGTCCGTCATAATCTACCAACTCGTAGGCACCTTTTGCTAACACCCTTTTAACAATATAAGGGCCCATCCATAAGGACTTGAATTTCCCAGCTCCCAATTTATCGGATTCTTGGTCATAAAGCAAGACCAAATCACCTTCCGAGAAGACACGGGGTTTGACATTTTTGTCGAACTGCGCTTTGACTCGTTTCTTGTGGGCTTCGTTGGCCAAGGCGGCATCACGACGGGTTTCATCCAACTGGATTAATTCCAAGAAACGAGCTTCTTCTTCCGAGGTTTCGGGGAGGAGATCAATTGCGAGTTTAAGGGACGAAATTTCACACTGGATTGGTAGGATCGCCTCTAGGCCATACACCAGTTGAAACGGTGTGAACCCAGTGGCATTCCTTACCGATGTTCGGTAGGCCCACAAAGCCGAGTACAGGATCAAATGCCATCTTCTTTTGTGAACCCCCACCATCCTTTGCAGCATGCGCTTCAGGACTTTGTTGATCGCTTCAACTTGTCCGTTAGCTTGCGGATAGTACGGAGTAGAGCTGTCGTGAGACAATCCTAGTTTGGCAGTTAATTCAACCATCATGTGATTGCGAAAATGTGATCCATGATCTGTTACTATGGCCTGTGGCACGCCGAATCTGGCGACTACATGATTAAAAAAGAATAGGGCTGCTGTTTCACCAGTGTTATCCAATGTAGGCATCGCCTCGGCCCATTTGGTAAAATAGTCAACTGCGACTATAATATACCCATGCCCCCCGGTCGAGGTGGGGTTACATTGCATGAAATCAATGCCCCACTTGGCGAAAGGCCCCACAGCTATTATTGGCTGTAAAGGAGCGGGGGTCTTCTGGTTTTGCTATCAAAAATCTGACATGCATGGCAACTCCTGACTGCGGTTATGCAATCTTTGAACATGGTTGGCCAGAAGTATCCTGCTCGTAATATTCTTTGTGCTGTAGCATATCCAGATTGATGCCCCCCACAGGTGCCTGAATGACATTCATTCAGGGCTTTTTCGGCCTCCTCATGGGTTAGACACCTTCTCAGGACCGTATCGACACCACGACGGTAAAGCATATCACCGACGATCATGTAGTCTTTTGCTTGGTATCGAATGCGTTTTTGTTCTGAGTGAGAGGTGTCTGGCCGAAACTTTTGGGTTTGGAGATAAACTATTATATCTCCATACCACTCATCATTTGCTGATATCAGAAACAAACTTTCGTCCACGATCGATTCTTTGGACGTTTCATCGTTGGATGATGATGGGAGATCGCATAATAATTCTGCGAAAACTAAAGCTTTCTTTGATTTGGATTTCACAAATTCCAGATCAAACTCTTGAAGGATAGCTATCCACTTTGAATATTTGCCCCCAAGCAACTGTCGCGACAGTATATAAGTCATGGGGTTGCAATCTGACAATACGTTGGTCTTCCTAAAGAGGACATAGTGCCGAAATCTTTGTATCGCTTGAACAGCCGCCAATGCTAGCTTTTCAACATGAGAATATTTACTTTCCGTATCATTTAAGTTTTTACTTAAATAATATATAGGGTGTTCAATTCCGTTGACTTCTTGAACTAAAACCATCGCAATGGTCGTATCTGCTGCAGCCAGATACAGGTTAAAATCCCTTGGATAGTCTGGGGCGTACATTAATGATGCTTTGACTAGCGCTTCTTTCAAAGCATCAAAGGAAGCTTGTGCAACCTGGTCCCAGACGAAAGGTACATCCTTTTTCAGGAGACGGGTATAACCTTTAGCAAGTTCTGCGTAATTTGGAATGAACCTCCTCAGAAAGTTTGCTTTCCCTTGGAGTTTCTGAATCTGAAGCAAGTTCGAAGGTGGAGGCAAATTAATGATTGCCTGCACCTTGCAAGGGTCGAGACGAATCCCATCCTTGGAGACTATAAAGCCAAGTAAACGACCAGAACCGACGCAAAACACACATTTGTGCGGATTGAGTCTTATCTTGTAGTGTCGGCAACGTAGAAATATCGCTCTTAAATGATGCGGATGATCAGTCTGCTTTTGCGAATGAGCCGGAAGATCGTCGAGATAAGGTTGAACGATGTTCTTGATGTCGTGGAAAGCATAATTCATTGCTCTCTGAAACGTCGCCCCTGCGTTCTTTAAACCAAAGGGTAATTTTCGATAAGCGAATGTGCCCCACGGACAAATAAATGCAGTCTTTGACTGGTCCTGTGGGCGGATATTAATTTGATTATACCCGGAAAATCCGTCCATAAACGAAAAGATTTCACATCCGGCGCATTCATCAATTATCTGGTCGATGAAGGGTGTAGGGTAGTTGTCCTTTGGACAGGCTTGATTTACATCCCTATAATCGACGCACACTCGTATTGTTCCTTGTTTTTTCATAACAGGGACAATATTCGATACCCAATCGGTTAGAGGAACCGGGTAGATGAAACCAGCATGGAGAAGCTTCTCAACTTCCGCTTTAATGGCAGCGGCTTTCTTGGGGTGTACCTGCCGAAGCCGTTGTCTTACTGGTTTGACATCAGGATACATCTTAATTTCATGTTCAACGATACTCGAGTCAATGCCTGGCATTTCATCATATGACCAAGCAAAGACATCTCTAAATTCGCGGAAAAGAGCTTTATATATTTCTTGTTCTGAAGGGGAACAACCTTTGCCGACATAAATATTCTCTACAATGTCTGTTTTGGTCGAGATATTTATGGCTATAGTCTCTTCTATATTGGATAGGTTTCTCTCGGAATCCACCGTATTTACAGTATTTGTTAGGAATTCAAATACTGACGGGTGATATAGGTCGCCTTGAGTATCTTCCTTTGGAAGGGAACGATGGTGGTTATCATCCCATGGTGCCCCTTCAATCATCATTGATTGCAGGATTCCTTCGTCACTTGCATGCACTCGTGACCAAGGATCCAAAGGGGTTCCACATTCTCCTGACCTATCTACCCAAATGTTTGATGAGCGTTGATTTGGGCTCGCCTCCCATGCCTGAAACATTGATTGCTACAATATTTCGATTGGGCTCGGGTGCAAAACCCTTGCCCGATCCATGATGACTTTATCTTTTGCAACCTTCATGGAAGATATCATGTTGCAGGTGGCCACCAATGGTACACTTCCTATGTACATATGATTTGGCAGCGAGAAAGTCCCCATCATTGTGGGGTCTTTCAACAGGCCTACTCCTATATTTTTAATTGAATGGTCGCTTTCATGGATCATGGGAATGCTTCCCGTAACTTGTGAACCATTAAGGAGGAAGTTTTGTTGGTCGACGACCGTAATCCCTCCTTCAAACGGGAATGCGATCTTCCTAAAATAAGTCGACACGACAGCAGCCATGGCATAAATCCATGGTCTTCCCAGTAGGATGTTGTAATCCAGATTTCCATCTATGACCTCAACATCAATCTCTACTGTTTTTCCACCTAGTTCAACTTTTAAGTTACTTAGGATACCGTAAGGGGTATATGTCCTACCGTCGAAAGCCTTTAGTGTTGTCGAAGATCTCGACAAGGTTGGTGACCCTAGCATTTTCCAGCAGCTCATTGACATAATACATGTCGATGCCCCCTCGTCAATAATTGTTCTGTGAACAGTTTTGTTGAGGGCCTTCACTTGAATAAGGAAGGCTAGTTGAGATGGTAACTGAGGGTCATACCCTTTGTGATCAAAGGACACAAGATTGGAATCCTTAGGATCAACCCCCCCTATTGCCGATAACAATGCCTGCCTTTGGGATGGACAATTTTGTAGTACTTCTAGAGTCGACATAGCGGATGGCGATTGAGCCAAATCTTCTACTATGTTATAATGCTGCGCCGCTCTGGCACGAGGATTAAACGTCGACTTGTGTACTACACCCTTAGGTGGTTTTATTGTTAATTCTGGCATTATGGGTGGGACAACTTCTGTCGAAGTTGTTGTCGAACTACTAGGTTGATCTTTACCTTTTTCGTTTGACAGTTGCGGATTCCCATAATCTTTGTTCCTTGTCGAAATCAAAGCATCATTTTCCTGCTTAGAGATCGACAACATCAGCACTTGCGACGGGGAAGCATTTCCACTATCAACCATATTTTGACCTGGATTGGGAAATGGATCAGTCAACACAGCTGGGTTCTTTGGACTTTTAAAGAATCTCTTGAGCTCAGCTTTGTATGGACAATCTGATGTCTTGTGATCTTCGTCACATATCATACAGGGCCATTTCTTTTTCCCTTTCTTAGGAGAGTTCGAAGAAGTTCTTTCAGGCGACGGATCATCCTGTTGCTTCTTCTTCCCTTTGTTTTGCTTCTTCTTGCTTCCTGGTTGATTGGTTTCTTTGCCTTTATCTGCTGATATGGCATTTACTTCCGAAGCAAGAATCTCTTCATGGGCATTTCGATCTGAAGTCTTACGGGCTTTCTGAGGTGAAGCCTTTTTCGTCTTCGCGCTTGCAGTGCCAATCACGCCATCTCCGGCATGAGAGTCAATATTCGATTTAGGAGGGGGAGGAATTGAAAATTCAGGTCTGGGGGCATCAGGTATTTTGTCATAGAGTGTGCCAGACTGAGTATATACCAAGTCTAAATATTGAGCACGAGCAATGACTTGCTCCTCTGTTACGACTCCCCCTTTGGCCACATCTTCCGTTATAGCTGGAAGTAATGACTTTATAAACCATTCGGCTAATAGCTGATCAGGAACGTATGTTTTCACCATCCTACGACGGCGACGCCACTCATGTATATGATCTGATATGTGAGTAGTTGTCGTTTGTTTGAAGTTGGTCAGTTTTTCGGTTCCTGTTTCATACCTAATTGGTAATTGAAAATGGGTTAAGAAAGTCGTGGCTAAGGAGCTAAAATTGTCGAAAGAGGCTCTTGGCAATTCTATATACCATTTGGCCGCCGGACCTGTCAATGTCCTCTGGAAGAGGCGAAGTCTTATCGAATCATCGTTCAGAGTGTTCGATGAACACCATAGATGAAAGGTCATGACGTGATTCGACGGGTCTTCGCCCAGAATTCCATTGAATTTAGGAATGTCGGAGGGAAGTTTGTGAGGAATCGCTGGCCACCAAGGGGCATAAGCAATCGGATCATTCGTCAACCGATGTAAATCGGGTAACTCTAGAGTTGCCACGAATGGCAGCTGTTGACTCAGATTAGGCGAAGCGTACCCAGGATACGAAGGGATCGCCTGAGCAGTTGGTCTTTGCATACCGGCATAATGTATTTGATGCTGGTATGATTGATACGGTTGGTGGACTACCCCACTGTAAAGTGGTTGGTTTTGACCGTATTGTAGGTACGGTTGTCCATTGTTCGCAAAAATCTGCTGCTCGGTACCTTGGTACACTTGCTGGAACTGCGGTTGTTGATACTGCACCAACCATGGTTGTGATACCATTGGTTGTTGTGCGATGCTTACCACTGGGCCAAGATGAGGGGTAAGGGTACCCGTTTGTGCTTGTGTCGCCCCGCCAGTCGGCGATTGCGGTTGGGTTGCAGGGTCAAAGGGTTGTTGCATTACAACCTGAGAAAACTGAGGTTGACATACAACAGGCACCGTTTGAACTTGCGACACGGTTACAATCGCTGGTGTCGTCGGGATGTTCGTCACAGGCATTTGTTGTTGCATAGAATACACAACTCTTGGTTGCTGGGGTAGCATAGGTATCCAACCACTTGTAGTTATTCCAGTATAACCTGAATATGGTTGTGAACTCCCGTATGGGTAACCTCCCAGAGGGGGTAACGAAAAAGCATATTGCCCCCCATACGGCGGTGGTCCGGAACCGAGGGGATTTATTACACCTCAAGTACCGGATTTCCCAAACTGATTTTCGAAAGGATCAATTTGTTGAGTTCCAACATAGGAGTTACCGGGTATTATCCCGAGAGAACAAACAGGAACAGACCATACTGTCGTCATGGCCCCCGAAGGGACCCCCTCCAGTTGTTGAGAGTTAGGGACAGATGGTATGCCGGCGAACATTGTCGGAATGACTGCAGGGAGTTCTGCCGTCGCTGTGTCATTTGGCACAGTCCTAGATGTTGACGGTTGTTCAGACATTTTGAGTCTATCCAGCAGATTGCCTAGTGATTCTTCAGGAACTTCTCTGGGTGATAGGCTAGCTTCTGATGCAGTAGGAAGTAGAGTGATCCCTGCTCCAAAATGTGTTGGAGTAGTTGCTTGCGGATCTTCTACAATTTCTTCTATTGCGATCAGACCGGGTGGAAGAGGAAGACCGTCAGGTCCGTAGAATATTTCTGGTGCCGAAGAAGGGGTTGTTTCGACAGCGACAGTTGTTTGAGGAGCAAGACTCTCTGAACCGATCACTGATGGAACTGATTCAGTAACACAAGTATTTGCTCTCAGACTAGGATCAGTGTTACTGTCCTTCTGGGGCTGTTGAACTTCTTCAATAGGGGCAGGGTTTCCAGAAATGTTTGGAGTAACCGAAACCTCAGATGTCGTCGGAACACTTGTTCTAACTTTGACAGGAGATTTGGAACCAGTTGAACGAGATCGCTTTGCCCGGGTTGTTTTCGATTCCGGAGACAAAGACGGTTGACTCGTACGCCTCCGCGAACGACGGTTCATCGATTGACTTTCTTCCACGGTTGCGGATTACTTGATCAACCAACAATGCACAGGGTAAAACGTGTTTTCGAATTGAATTAATTTTAGATGCTTTTTAAGACACAACTTGCTTTTTCACTTTTTAAGAGTCGAGAAAAAGCTAAAGATGAATCTAGTCTCCCTCGATGTATTAACGAGCCCGAAGTGACAAATGCTCGGATGGACTTTTTCAGTTATAGAGTTTGAAAAAGGCCAAAAGAAACTACTCTGGAGTTCTAGGCTGAGGGTGTGCCAAACCTTTCGCGAAACCACAGAATACGTTTTACGGTACGAGTGGTCGATCTTCGTGAATGCTGTGTTCACTGCATCGCGATCAGTAGGGCGGCCGACACGGCTTCCTATGGATAAAGGCTTTGTTCCTATAGGGGTCCCCCAATATACGCGACGGTACGCGGGGGCACAAGTCCGTATTAGTGCTATCGTCCCTCAGGAGGAATCACCCACCTTCGTAGAGATCGACAGTCACTATGTTTAACGACGCCGGTTCACGTCTCTACCTAGACCTCTACTGTGTTTCGTTATGTTTCAAAGCGTTGTTAGATAAATTCAGTTCTTTTTAGGTTGATCTTGCTTAGCAGTTTGCCTTTATGGATCACCACGTGATGTATGATACAACTCCTAAATGTAGTCTAAGAATGATAAGCAAGCTTTTTCAATTCTTTCAACTTATGAAAACCTTAACTACTGAAGGAAAAGAAAGACATCATCTTTTCAAACAGATCATAGAGCACACACTGATGCACTTTTCCTAAATCGACATGCAAACTGTCAAAATGCACATGCACAATGCAAGTATTTCTTTTCTTCTTCCTTAATGTTGATGTAATACAAAAAGAAAGCTGTTGTATAATTTCAAATTCAATTTCGAGCGAAAGCAAACAAGTTTTTGTCCAATAATCAAAAGAACACCTGTTATAGACATTTTTGTGCCTCGCATCATGGAGCATGAAATGTCAATAATTACAGGGATCCTCAGTCCCTAAACATGTTGTTCTTACCCCTAGAGGAACAAGGTCAGCAAACCACAGCACTTCCTATCAGTTCTCCACCTGAAAACACTCAAAAACAGGCTATTTTTGGATCATGTCAGCTGCTCCACTGAGCATCTGCGCTGAATGTCAACTGCTCCTCCTTGTACCTGCGCTGAAAGTCAAAACCAATGAAGGCTACCTGCGCTGGGCGAGATTGGCCAAGTGGCACAGTCATTCTGCAAGGTGTCAACTGCCCAGGAAGCTTCCAAACTGACACTTGGTTCAAGGAATTCGCCCTATGATGAGTAAGAGGTACTTGATCTCCATGTGGAAGCAAGGATCTCCAAGTGGACTCAAGAACTAAAGTTTAACTGAAGAGGGAGAGGACACAAGGCAGCTTTAGGTCAGTCTCAAGTTGACTCATCCTTTCTCCAAATCTCCTATATATAGAGCTCTTCTATGAGGTCTATGAAGGCTGGAATTTTGTGCAAAGCAAGGAAGTGTTGTTGGTTTACAGTTAGAGCTATTGGGTGATTGCTTTTATAGAGGGGAAGAGGAGATTTCTTGCTGCTGGGGAGGTGCTGCTGGATTGGAGCCATTTATGGTTGTAACCTTCTCAGAACCTTTTTCTTCTATCAATAAAGCTTTGATGTTCTCCTATATACTTGTATTGCAATGATGTATTGTTTTTATCTGTATATTTGATTCATTCTAATCCATGCATCAGTTATGAGTACATGTTTCTTGTAGTTTCCCTCTCTTGTTTTTGCAGGATCTTTGTGTAGCTGGGCCGGCAAAGGGAGCAAGGAGCTGGGAACAAGAGGCAAAGAGAGAAGACAGGATCGACAAAAGCGAAAGACATCGGTTGGTCAATCTTTTCTTCCTTCTCTGTACTTTCATAAAGGAAAAATATCAAAGCTTTACTTTCAGTTGTTGCTAAGGAACTATCACCCTTAGAGTAGGGATAGGGTCCGCAATCCAGCTATTTATCGAATGTTTCTAAGGGTTAAGATTTTGGAAAGAGAGTTTGATTCAATTCAATACCAACATATTTCCAGAAACTTGAACACATTAACAGATTCATTAGCAAACTATGTATTAGATAGACATTTACGACATATATAAAAAGAGATGCATCGGTGCTATGCAAGTGGATCGCAAATAAACCAGAATAAACCCCGAAAATCAAAATATATAAAGCTGTTTATAGTTTGTACATGATGTGCTGTAGTCAAAACAAAATTGGTCATATGACCTAGAACTCAAAAAGATGCTAGGGGGCACCCTAGCCTAGTGGTGCTCATGATAGTACGTCACGGTCTGTGCAATCATGCGCAAGAGACGAGTCCATCGTCTAGGCACGCCAATAGTGTGCCGCTGCAACTGTAAAGGTAACTCGTCAATCTGTACATCCGGAAGACCACGAGTAAGGCTCTCAACCTGCTCCTGCACAGCTGTAAGTGTCTCAGTATCACCAAGGTCGCGAATAACAACTCTCCTAGCAGGCTCTGCTGCTGGGGCAGCAGCTGGCGATCGTGGACGGGCTGCTGGACGAATAGGACCAACATCTGCATGCACCCAAGAGTTTGATTAGTTTTTCACAGTAACATCATGAGTAAAAACAATAAACAGTGATATGGTCAGAGATTTTACCAATAGCGCCCCATTGCTCGCCATCCGGTAGCACCAAGTCCGGATCACCTCGGTAGTCCATACCCACATATGGATACTCAGAAAACACCATCTCCTGACGCTCGAACCACCTAAAGAAGGCCTCAGTGAAAGTAATCTGAGGTTGACCAGCATGTCGGGACATGTGGTCAACCCACCTCTGCATGCGTGGCTCGGTCGGAGAAGGCAAGTCAAGTATGATGTACTGAGGCTGCATCAATGGGATTTTCTCCAAGGCGAAGGCAGTCAGAATAGAACCAAATCCAAAGTTCTTCAGCCTCCCGTCCTTTACCTTGGTCAATTGACTTTTCATCTGAACAAGTACTGCATCACACCAATTAAACACTTTCGGTTGGAGACACTCCAAGGCGTGCTGCATGTAAGATCTGTTGGCAACATGTAAAGCTACGCTACCGGCCATCCTACCAATGGTAAACAGAATGGACCTAAGAGACCTGTCAGTGATGTCACGGATATTGATCTTGCCGTCTTTGCTCGGCTGTGAACCTTCCTGGCAATACTAACGGATATAGTCTCTGGTGGAATTAGTCCCTCGAGCCGTACTTGACAAAGAAATGGGGGCACCCCGCCTTGACAACCCAGTCAAGAAGTACATGTCCTCTATGGTCAAGGGGATGGTTTTCCCCCTAATCTGGAATACTTGGTTAACAGGATCCCAAGCATCAAGCATATACTGCAGTAAAGAAATCTGTGCTCTCATGCTAGAGATACGGAAGAACTTCAGTAGGCCACAGTTCCGAAGCGCGTTCACCGTGACCGGGTCATGGAGTGCAACCATGTCCTCTGCTTCATGTTCTCGTTCTCGCCATGTAAGGGACATTTTGTTCAAAGTTCCCTGCAAGCAAACAAGAGAAGGAGTAAGTTCCTAATTTTGATGAAAAACTGGCGAAAAATCATCGAAAATCACATGCAGGATCAGTTTTTCTAGGCCCAGCGCAGGCAGAGAGTCTCTCCCTTGCGCTGAGGCGTAGTCTGCCTTAAGACAACCTGACATGCAGCGCAGGTTTCGAAAGGAGAACCTGCACTGATGCCAGGGCGCCTTGATGAAACCCCTGAGGCTCAGAAACCCTGAAAAATGTGCATGAAACTGAAAAAGGAAACCATGAAAGTGAAGGGCTAAGGTTTAGCTCCTACCTGGTCCAAACGGCACCGAAAATCGTCCACAGAATCTCCCGGAATCAGCTGGTGAAAATCAAGGAAGAAGAGGCACCTCCAGAGCTCCAACAAGCAAAATGCAAATGAAATGGTAAATGAGAGGTAAAAACACCTTTTTATGATTTTTTACACAGTTTAAAGTTAAATATTAGGGTTATAATCTCATTTTCATGCAAATATTGTCCATTTCTAACAAAGTTTGTTGCAGCAATTGAAGGTGAAGTACTACATTTGAAAAGAGAAAAGCTAGTAAAAGTAAAAAATCAAATTTGACCATGAATCGAGCAGTTTTACCGCGGAATTTATGCTCGTTAAAAAATAGAAAAGCGTGAGAAAAAGTTTCCACCAGAGTTCAAGCTCATTAAAAAATGAACCTATCCTGGTAAATAACCATTGCGATCGTAAATTTATCAGCCTTAAAAGCCTTGGTCGTGTTTTCATCCATCACCTCCACCGTCATTTGGCCGGTCGTTCACCCCCATATGATTGTTTACCCATTTTGAGGAACAGCTGTGAAGAGTGATTTCACCCAGCCATCCTTGTGACACTACCGTGATTGGAAAATTCCAATTTGTACCTGGAATCAGTTGCTATCCCTGTTTATCACTCGTTCCTCAAAAAATGAGTCATCTTTGAGCTCTTTTCTGACTCGTAAAATATGAAAAGTTTGCCGAGTTCTGGCCTTCCAGCTCGTTAAAGGGACCGGAAGAGCTATCCCTCTTTTAGACTTTAATCTTTTTGGACCTGAGGGATTATTACACAAAAAGATCGAGCGCTTGTCTTGTTCGGCTCGTTAAAAGTACCAAACACCCATCCCTTCTGTATTGTTTTATACTTTTTCGGACTTAAGGGATTAGATGACGAAAAAGGAATTATGGAGTTAACTTTCTGTACCTTTTCAGACTCTCTAAAAATGAAAAGGACCGAGTTTTCCTTGTCGTTAGACTCGTTAAAATGATTAAATAGCGACAAACTTGTCTTTAGACGAGAACGAGTTTCCCTATCGCTAAGCTCGTTAAATCATAGCGATGGGCTTGCCCGAAGGGCAGGTTATAGAACAAGCATATGTTATCCTCCTCAAGCTTGACAAAAATAAAGAGGTACTGGTCAGAAATGACTGGGGAAAAATTGGGAGAACATCAAAGCTTAATGGTAGCAAGTCGCTCTTGAACATGACACTTTTCTTCCGTACCACATCGGGTTGGGTTGTTTCATTCACCGGTCTCATCACCATGGTCTTCGCCAAACCATCCACATTTTGGGGTAATGCTACCTATCCATCGCATCAGTGTCGTTATATGTTCAAGAGAGGTCATTCTGAAAGTGTCAACCGTGTCCCATCCACTGCCATACATTATCCTTCATCCATTCATGATCGCCACCCTGAATCATATGTCACAGTTTGTTTTCACCTCCACTAAAATCATTAGCTCCGTTCCGTGTCATTGATGTGGGATTCATTAAGGCCCTCCTTTGACGGATCGCTTCTTGTCGACTTCAGCTCATTATCCAAGAAGTTGATCTAGGAACAACCCCATCAGTACTTTGAAGCTTGCATGCCTCAATGGCAAGTTTCTCACTTCCGGCGACAGGTATACATCAATGACCTTCGACCAGAAGATTTTGCGTGGCGTTCGACGCTAAGTCCTTTATTCACGCCGCGTGAATTGTACTGCAGTACCTTGAGGGTCATTATCATTATCGGTGATTCCTCTCGCGCTTGTTAACGGTTTTTCATCATTGACCGGTAATCAAGCGATGTCTTTCCATGTTCGACTTCAGCGAAATTCTCACATGGATCGACTTGTACTTAGAGTGAAGATCGAACGAGTTTGAAGACCCCGGATCTAGTTTCATCCATCCGGGCTGCGATACATATTCAGGAAATATAAAAGCATTTGTCATGTACATCATTGGAGCAGATGATCATCCTATTCAAAGGATGATAATTTCAGCAGAAAATTATCAGTCTACCATCAGACGATCGTCTGTTCTATGTACCAAAATGTATTTATAAAGCTGAGCATGGGAATGCCCGCCTCAGCTAGATCATGAAAACAGAATGAAAAATAATATATTGTATTGTATTGTATTACAGGGCACCTCTCAGCACTTGAATGAACTTCGGACCCTCTGGATAAAGCATTTCACCCGATAAATGACCTCATACTTTAGGGGGCAACTGTTATAGACATTTTTGTGCCTCGCAGCATGGAGCATGAAATGTCAATAATTACAGGGATCCTTAGTCCCTAAACATGTTGTTCTTACCCCTAGAGGAACAAGGTCAGCAAACCACAGCACTTCCTATCAGTTCTCCACCTGAAAACACTCAAAAACAGGCTATTTTTGGATCATGTCAGCTGCTCCACTGAGCATCTGCGCTGAATGTCAACTGCTCCTCCTTGTACCTGCGCTGAAAGTCAAAACCAATGAAGGCTACCTGCGCTGGGCGAGATTGGCCAAGTGGCACAGTCATTCTGCAAGGTGTCAACTGCCCAGGAAGCTTCCAAACTGACACTTGGTTCAAGGAATTCGCCCTATGATGAGTAAGAGGTACTTGATCTCCATGTGGAAGCAAGGATCTCCAAGTGGACTCAAGAACTGAAGTTTAACTGAAGAGGGAGAGGACACAAGGCAGCTTTAGGTCAGTCTCAAGCTGACTCATCCTTTCTCCAAATCTCCTATATATAGAGCTCTTCTATGAGGTCTATGAAGGCTGGAATTTTGTGCAAAGCAAGGAAGTGCTGTTGGTTTACAGTTAGAGCTATTGGGTGATTGCTTTTATAGAGGGGAAGAGGAGATTTCTTGCTGCTGGGGAGGTGCTGCTGGATTGGAGCCATTTATGGTTGTAACCTTCTCAGAACCTTTTTCTTCTATCAATAAAGCTTTGATGTTCTCCTATATACTTGTATTGCAATGATGTATTGTTTTTATCTGTATATTTGATTCATTCTAATCCATGCATCAGTTATGAGTACATGTTTCTTGTAGTTTCCCTCTCTTGTTTTTGCAGGATCTTTGTGTAGCTGGGCCGGCAAAGGGAGCAAGGAGCTGGGAACAAGAGGCAAAGAGAGAAGACAGGATCGACAAAAGCGAAAGACATCGGTTGGTCAATCTTTTCTTCCTTCTCTGTACTTTCATAAAGGAAAAATATCAAAGCTTTACTTTCAGTTGTTGCTAAGGAACTATCACCCTTAGAGTAGGGATAGGGTCATTCCGAGTCGGATACTTTTCCCCACAACAACACCTTAAGATTCACTCGTTTCAACACAAGAAATACTGAAATTCGAACCATATAACGAAAGCAAATGCTCAAGCAGCTATGAACAGCAATAAACTAACTCTTAGAATCACAACGACACTTTCTCATAGGTCTAGATCCAAGAGGTCATAGCAAGACTAGTTCACTTTCGCTATGGGAAACTGTGAATGATAGCAAGAAATACAATAAGAACAATCACGGTTTCTTCATACAACTGAGGCGGAATGAAGGCAAAGAGAAGTGGTTTCAGCTGGGTATACAGGTTGACAACAGGCTGCAAAAACAATACTGAAAACTGGGCAACAGACAGTGGGGAATCTCAGTTGCACAAGGCAAAACTGGATCAGCGCAGGTGCTGCACTGTCAATCTGAGATGCAGCGCAGGTAGCCCCTTCGGGACCTGCGTTGCAGTGCAGGTAGCCTTTGTTGCAGCTGCACTGATGAGACAACTCTCGTCTCTCTCAGATTCCGGGTCACAGTTTGCTCAAAAATCAATGGTTTTTGGCCAAACCAGAGGCTATCAGTCAAGTATACACTAGAGGGTGATTAAAGGAAGATGAACACTATCACAAAGAGATACAAAGAGTCCTTGTGGATCAGCTCTTCAGATCATAAACATGCCCAGCACTGGGCTAGAGTAGCTGCCCTCTACTTTGCATTCGAAAGACTCGAATGCAGTTCGATTCGGTACTCCCTTCGTTTAAGAAATGAATAGTAAGAAACACAAGCTACCAACAAGACACGCTCCCCAGCGGAGTCGCCAGTCTGTTGTGGGGGAAAGTATCCAACTCGGAATGACCCTAACCCACTCTAAGGGTGACAGTTCCTTAGCAACAGCTGAAAGCAAAGCTATCTAAAGTTTCTTCTTTATGACATGCAAGAGATAGAAGGAAGAGATCCACTTACCGATGTCTTGCGCAAATGGTCGATCCAATCTCCTTTGTTTGCCACTTGCTCCCAGATCCAAGTCTTTTCACAGGCCCAGCTACACAAGATCCTGCAAATAGAAGAACCTCAAATGCTTTATTAATATATGGAAGTAAGGTTCAGGCGGTGATACAACCATGCGAATAGAAGAACCTCAAATGCTTTATTAATATATGGAAGTAAGGTTCAGGCGGTGATACAACCATGAGAGGTCCAATCCAGCATCACCTTCCCGACGGAGAGAAATCTCTTCTTCACCTCCCTCAAGCAATCACCCAATGCTCACAACTGTAAACCAACATCAATCCTTTGCACTAAATTCCGGACTTCTAGATCCCATGGGATGAGATCCTTATATAGAGTTTTGGAGTGAAGATAAGTCAGCTTGATGTGTGACTTGTTGTCCTCTTCAACTCCAGTTGTTCTTCATCTCTTCACTCGGAGTTTCTACCTTCCACTTGGAGTTTTAGAAGCTCTTAACTCATCATTAGGCGAATCTTTTGATCAAATGTCTTTTTGGAAGCTTCCTGGGCACTGGCACATTGAGAAAAAGATTCCTCCACATGTCAAAGTACGCCCAGCGCAGGTAGCCTTTGTTGCACTTGCTATGCAGCGCAGGTACACCATAGAGCTTTTGACATTCAGCGCAGATGCTTAGTGGAGCAGCTGCTTTGATCCAAAACTGACCTGTTTTTGAGTGTTTTTCAGTGGAGAACTGATTTGCAGTGCTGTGGTTTGCTGACCTTGTTCCTCTAAGGGTAATAACAACATGTTTAGGGACTTTGGATCCCTTAGATTATTGACATTTCATGCTCTATGCTGTAAGGCACAAAAATGTCTATAACACTCCTCATCAAGTTCCTTGAGTTCCACATCTGTCGTACTTCCGCATTGGCTCTTGAGTTCTTCAAGTTCCCTTCTTAGTTCCGAACAACTTTCCTGAATCTTCATGTTCTCAGCCTTCATCGAAACCTAGTTAGAACTCCATCGACCCATTTGTTCCAACACTTTGTACTGGAAAACTTCAACTGCATCATGGCTAGATTCACCTATCATAGGTTCATCCACCATCTCTACCTTTTCAGCCTTCTCCATATTCACCAAGTTCCTTGCAAAACATGAACCAACTCTTGTTCCACTTGTATGTGAAACCAGCTTCCTTCACCTGCAAGTACCTGTCATGACCAACCCTGCTCAATCATCAACTGTGAAGCTTCTTCAACCCTGAATCAGCTTCAATATCTGCACTTCGTCATGAGCAAACTGCTCTAATACCAGCTCCAACCGAGCTCTGATACCACCTTCACTTCGGTGAAGGTCTGTAGCAGCTTCAACCTTCAATGCCCGAATCAGCTGCTCTGATACCAACTGTCACGAAGTGACAGTGGGATCAGATTTGTCCGCAAATCCCCTCTGCACTTCACCAGCTCTGATAGCAACTGTCACGCCCCCAAGTCGGCGGTAGTCTTTCAACCGCTCTTAGCGAGGTGCGGAACCACTGAACACTTTCTTTTCACCAATACTTATGTTCGTGGACTACGCCTAACCACTTACTCCTACTTAGTTTGTGTTTTGCAACCAAGTATTATTATGTTATCCTTTATACCAATGAACACCCATACAAATTCATTATCAACAGCAATTATAAACGAGAACACAATTGCACAGTATAAAGGGAGGGGAAACTCCTTGAACAATGAGTCTGCCCGAAATATATGTATTATACAATATTCAATATTACAAGCTTTTACAAGTATACTTGGAAGTACCAAGTTTCATACTCAGCCAATTTTACAATCAAGGCAAACTCGGTTGCTTTCCTTCATTCACCTTTGTGCATACTTGCACGTTGGGCGGGCGCTCACCCGAGCTACCAAGACACCCACGCCAAGACTTAGCACAAACGGGCACTGCACGTTCACCATGCACGCCTCAACCGACCACCGGGCGTACCTTGCCCGCACCTTCACCCAACTCTGAGTACGACTGACTATCCACCGTGTGGCTAAACCAAGAACCGGCGCATGAGAAGTGCGCCTTCACTTCTCTTGTTTCTGCGCACTGGACTGCGCACTCCCAACTCTTGTTTGAAGAAGTGTGTTGATCGAATGATGTTTGAAATGCTCCAACGCTCCCATAATATATAGCCAAGCTTGGGGCTAAGTTTGGCGCCCAGCCGACTTGCCCAACGCTTGTGCACACCCTTTAGAACGCCCAATATACATGTCGGCCTTCCAACATTTCGCTTCAACGCTCCAAGGTGTATATATATGCCAACGCTCTCCATAGCTCGTCGCATCTTTCGTCGCATCCTTCGTCGCATATGTGTCGCACCTCCGTCGCATGACCGTCGCACATCGCAACTCGTTCTCCAACCACGCGCATGCGCCCACAGTCGCCCGTTGCCAAACGCGGTCGCACTCCAGGTAGAACCGCAGGACGTTACAGGAGGGGTCGGGGTGAGGGAGAGGGGAGCGGAAGGGAGGAAGAGGGGATAGGGGAGGGCCGAGGGGGGTGAGGGAAGGGTGGAGGAAATATATTTTTTTTAATGTTTTTTTTTTTTTTTAAATTGTATTGGTCTTTTTAATTGTTTTTTTATGTCTTTATTTTAATTTTTTCTTTCTAATTTTATTTTTATTTTTAATTTTTTTAGTTTTTAGTTTGTTTTGAATTTTTTTTTAATATATATATATATATATATATATATATATATATATATATATATATATATATATATATATTTTAATTTTTATAATATAATTTTGTTTTTTTTTTAAACTTAAATAGTTTAAATTTATTTATTTTATTTTATTTTTATTTTTAATTGTTTTTTTCTTTAATTTTCTTAAATTATATATATATATATCTATATATATATATATATATATATATATATATATATATATATATATATATATATATATATATATATATAGTTTAATTTTTTAATTTATTTAAATTTTTCATTTTTACGAGTTAATTCTGTTTTTTTTTTACAGTTTCATGGATTTTTGTTTTTTGTTTTTTATATATTTTATGAAATTTAATTTATTTTTTGTCATGAATTGTTCCCTTGCCACGCCTGACCAATTGGGCCTTGAGGTGGCCGGGGAATTTTTTATTTTATTTTATAAGATTTTAATTTTTTTAATGTTGTATTTTTTTATTTAAGAATGGAATGAGAGCTCTGCAACCCTAATGGTTAGTCGGCCATGAGTTAGGCGGCACTAGGAAGAACCACAGATTGTAGTAAGAGACAGACCCAGAAACCAAGAACCAGAAGAAAATGACAAAGGAGGAGAGGAGGGGAGAGATCCCCTCCTATCGAGACGCGATGGCAGGGGAAGGCTAGAACACTAGTAACCAGGCGGGAGAAACAAGAAAACCAGGACCTGTCCTTGGAGCATGATGGCAGGAAGGTAGCAGAGGCAAATGTTTACCATGTGCGACAAAGAAACCAAGATTCATAATCTCGATGAAAAAACTGGAGTGATACAGAAGCTATATGAAAGACCACACGTCATATGCAAGTTCATTGGAGTATGGCTGATGGAAAAGGATCTCACCAAATAGATCTAGCAAAAATGGCAACCCCGAGACCACATCGAGCTAAAGCTGGGAGCAAAAGGCTTCTTCACGTAATATTCTCGAACCTGCAAGATAAATAAAAAGTTTTTGAGAATGGCCCTTACTTTCATTATAATGCTCGATTGTTCATGAGATACTGGGAAGAATGTTACAACCTAGACAAGGAAAAATTCTTGGTAGCCTCGGTATGGGTTAGGTTATTTGGTCTTCCAATGGACTTCTGGGACCCGGAGATCCTAGAGGGCATAGGAAACATGATAGGTAGTTTTTTCAAAATAGCAGAAATGACAAAAAAAGGAAGATACACCTCATACGCTAGAATTTGTGTTTACATGAATATAGCTGACCCTATTCTAGACACAGTTGAGCTAGAGTATCATGAAGAGGTCTGGCCAAGAAACCTCGACTATGAACATATTCCATTCAGATGTAGAAGATGTCATGAGTATGGACATTTGTTTAAGGAATGCCCACTCAATATAGAAGAAGAGGAGTGTAGGAACAAACAGTAGAGGAAAAACCAAGAAGATAAGGAAGGGTTTCAAGAAGTAAAAAGCAAAAGAAGACAAACAAGAGAGAATACCAGCAAAGGAAAGAAAGAACAACAAGCCCAGCCAAGCAATACAAATAGCTTTGAAGTCCTACAAGAAGAAGAAGAAGATAACAACGAGACCCAAACAATGGACTATCAGGGGGAAAAAGGAAAGGAAAGCAGCACAAGCCAAGGCAAATCAAAACCCAAGAGGAAAGCACAAAGCAAACTGACAGAGAAGGAGGAAAAGGAAGAGAGGGAGAAGATGGATAATGCTATAATGGAAATTGACACAAGCAGAGGAGAAGAACTAAGTTCAGAAGAAGAGGTGTTGAGGAAACTACTAAATGAGTGGAGACACCTGGACGAAAGATTCATTCCAGAAGAGAAAAAAATACTATACAGAGAAACATTTCAACAGTACCAAGTGAAACAGGGACAAGGGAAAATGGAAATGGTAGAACAACTAGGCCTTCAACAGGACAACACTCAAGACCATCAGAGAAAAGCAAAAGGCAGAAAGAAAAGAGGTCGAAGAAACCTACAAGAATTGATACAGATCATGGGAGAAATGTTAGTAAATACAGGGAGGGTAGTACCACTATCGGCGGTATTCCACCAAACCAGCCAAGCACCCCAATGATAATTACATCTTGGAATATAAGAGGCCTTAATAGTAAAGGAAAATAGAGACACTTAGCGGAAAGGCTAAGAAAAGAAAAACCTCAACTAATGTTGATATAGGAAACAAAAATTTTAGGAAGGAAAATGGAGGAAATCCTAAATAAAATAAAACCGAAATATGAATGCATGTCCATAGATGTGAAAGGCAGTGTGGGAGGTATAGCAATACTATGGAACCCTGTAGAAATTACTATATATTACTGGATAAGCATGAAAATAATACTCACGGGATGATTCCGGCTAATCGGAAATAGAGAATGGTTTCTAGTATCTGCAATATACAGCCCTCATACCCCAGCAGAAAGAGGAAGCTTCCTCCTCCAACTACAACAGCTTGGAAAACTCCACGAGGAGAAACTGTGGATGATAGCAGGGGACTTTAACTTGAAAACATCAATAGAGGAGAAGAAAGGAGGTCTGCAAAGAGAAGAGCTAGAGATGGAGAGGTTCAGGGACCTTCAAGCATAACTAAAATTGGTAGATATTCCAACCATAAATGGAAAATATATGTGGAACAATCGAAGAGGAGGGAGCAAACAAATAGCATCTAGGTTAGACAGATTCTTAGCAACAGAACACTTCATTGGAAAAGATATTTTCTATGAAGCAATAATCCTCCCGTGTTTAGGGTCGGACCATTGGCCCATTAAACTAGAAATAGCTATGAATCATTAGAACCAGAATAGACCCTTTAGGTTTGAGGCATTTTGGCTAAGAGAATGCAACTTTATCGATAAAATGAAGAATTGGTGGAAGGAGATTGAGACTGTGATGGAAGGAAGAAACCAAATGCACACCCTCCAACTCAGATTAAAAGACTTAAAAGGAAGGATAAAGAAATGGAACATAGAAGAATTTGGAAACCAATACTGCCTGGGTTGATATCCTAGGAGTAGATAGGGTTTGTCAAAGGCAGACAAATAACATATGGCATAGTGGTAGCACAAGAAGCAATACATTCATTGAAAAATTCAAAAACCAAAGGGATGCTGATAAAATTAGACTTAGTCAAAGCTTATGACAAACTAAATTGGGGATACTTCTAAAAAATCCTAAAGGCATTCAGCTTCGGTGGCAGATGGATAAGCTGGGTAATTTCAATGATAACCAAGCCAGTTCTGTCAATACTACTAAACGGATCACCTACAAAAGCTTTCAATGCATCTAGAGGGCTTAGGCAAGGTGCCCTGCTATCTCCATTCCTATTTATCCTTGCAGCCGAAGGACTAGGAAGACTAATAAAAGCTAAAGTATTCAGTGAACAATTTAAGGGCCTAAGAATCTAGGGAAATAATCTCCCTCTAACCCACCAACAATTTGTTGATGACGTCATACTATATGGACAGGCAACACTCAAAGAAGCAAAAAAAATAATGGAAATTCTCACAGACTTCACAAGTGCCTCTGGGACAGAGATAAGTAAAGAGAAATCGTATATTTATTTCTTCAATACCCCTGCATCCTCCCAAGCCTTCCTAGCTAGAACCATGGGATTTAGAATTGGGAATTTCCCTACAAAGTATTTAGGTATCTAGTTAAATGACCAGCAAAACAGAGTGGCCAACTGGAGTACCCTGATGGGAAAGATTCAACGGAGAATGCAAAACTGGACATTCAAGGCGCTGAATACCCCGAGCTGCATCATTCTACTAAAATTAGTGCTTCAATCCATCCTGATATACCAACTTACCAGTCAAGCCACCCCTAAAACAATCTACCAGAAAATGGTAGATATGTTTAAAAAATTCTCATGGCAAGGGCCTAGCATGATAAAGAAATGGGCGCTCCTATCCTGGAGCTGGCTGAGAAAATCCCTAAAAGAAGGAGGACTTGGTCTTCGAGATCCTTACATCTTGAATTAGGTAATGGGGGAAAATTGTGGTGGAGATGGACACAGGGAGGGGAAGACCTGTGGAAAAAACTATGGGAGAGAAAATATGATATGCCTAGGTCCCTAGAAGGAAAGTTGAGAAGTCAAAATGAGAAGAAAGGCTCTGCAATATGGAATCTGGCCAGTGCCAATAGGGATCTGATCAGAGAGCACAACTTCTGGGAAGTCAAAGGAGGGGATAAAGCCAACTTCTAGGAAGAAGCATGGCAACAGAGAGAAAGACTCAACAACCAGCTGCAGCTCAAAGAGATCCACCAATTCACCAGCTTATATGAGGGTGTCATAGTACAAAATAACTGGTGCCCAAAACCAAAAGGATACTGGAGAAAGTGGAAACAACAGGAAAACTGGCCAGAAGCACCAGCAACACCCCAATGGGAAATCTATGAAAAGGAAATGGCAACAAGGAAAATAGCGATAAAAGAAGGGTTGGACACTCTAAGATGGGGCCATAGAATCAAAGGCATGTTTACAATAGGAGAAGGCTACCAAATAAAAGCAAGACACAACAGACATTCAGAAACAAAAAATGGGAAAGCATATGGAAAACAAAAACATGGCCGAAGGTAGCATTCTTTACTTGGATCCTGAGCCATGGGAGAGCACTAACATGGGACCAACTGAGAAAAAAAGGAATGCAAGGCCCATCGAGATGTGCCCTCTACAGAGAACAAGAAGAGACTATAGAGCACCTAACCAATGCCTGTAAAGTTAGTGTAAACCTATGGAAACAACATCAGAAAATATTTGAAATTAGCGATAGAAATATAAATAGCATGCAAATAATGATAGAGAACTGGAGGAAAAAACCTTACCAGAACACGATTCTGAACAGGGCATGGAGACTCTCGCTAGGCTTTGTTCTGTGGAATATATGGAAAGAGTGAAACAGATTGATATTCAAGGAGGAAGGTAGAGCAAGAACAAAAATATGGAACCAAATTATCCAAAATATCAGAGAGACCATTCTAATCGAGAGATGGTTTGAGGAGGATTGGAAAACTAACCCAACAGAAACAAAAATAATGACACGCCTGAACCTAAAGCCAAGCATGACGCACAAGCCAGCTAGGAAACTGATCCAGGTGGATAGTGTTGGCCACTTGCCAAGTCTAGCTGGACCCCCACCATTTTTTCTCTCAGTATTTTCAGTTTCTTTAATTGTAGCACAACTTACAATTTTGAGCAGTTTTTCGGTTCTTGAACTTCCGGAGCTGTTTTGAGGCCCTAAACGACGTTTTTTGGGAAATCTGGGGGCAACATGGGTCCATGGACCGATGTTGCCCTTCCCAAAGTGGTAGTGCTTAGATAGATCTTTCTAACGAGCTATTTCACCCATCAAATGGAGATCGTATGCCAAAGTTACGACCCCGGGGAAGTTGATGTACCAATTTACCCAAACGGGGCCCACAGTTTGGCTTTTCATCTTCTAGGGTAAGGTTTTTTAATGTTAAGGGTTTTCCATTGTTTCTCAACAATAAATAGGCCTTCGAGCCTCATTGTAACACAGTTCAGAGGCATGTAGCCACCACATCTCTTCTCAGAGATAAGCTACCATCGCCCTAGTTGGTTTATTTCCATTACTATTTGTAAGCATATTTCAGTATTTTACATTAATGAAATGAAGTATTATTTCCGCTGCACATCTGTGTTTATGGTTATCTATGTAATTTGTTGCATTCCTGTTTAAGTCTAGATCAGTGGTATCAGAGCGGTCTGCTTTTTCTCTGTTTTTCTTTGCATGTCCCCAACGAGGTCGGGATATAAGGAGTTAGGGCTTGAACTAGTCAAACCTTTGCAAGACTAGCCTTGCAAATCCCGACGGCCTCCCATGACGGATGAGAAGAAAGATGAGGGGGTAGGAGATCCTATCAAAATCTTGCTCGAAGAAGCCCTCGAGCGACAACGGAACATGATGATGGACAACTTTGCCCAGATCCTACAACGGTTACCTAGAAGCGACGCATCGGCTTCCAGCAACTACTCTGGAAACGCCACACCCTTTAAGGTACAAGTTAATTTTTAAATCCCCATATTCGAGGGTCAGATAGACTCAAATGTTGTAGATAAATGGTTAAATCTGCTAGAGGGTTATTTTTCTGTTCATGATTTTTCGAGTCGGGAAAATATTGTTTTCGCTCTTCTCAAAGCAGCCCCACACGTCAATGACTGGTGGGAAACCTACTGTGAGCAGAAGGATGAAAATACTGGCTCACTGTTTTCAGTCACACCCACCTGGAATTCATTCCAGGATGCCATCAAGGAGAAGTACTATCCTGTTAGAAGCTATGAGGATGAATACATAAAGTGGACCACGCTGTGGCAGGGAAGGGACCAAGACGTGCCGAAGTTCACCAATCTTTCCCATACCCTTCGCACAAAGTTGGGTATCAAGGATTCAGAGCAACATTTGATACTCAAATACCACGGCTGCCTGCACAAGTACATCTAGGAAGAAATATAATTCCTGAACATCTCCTCACTCAGCACAACATACCGATATGCTGTCAAGGTCAAGAAGAAGTTTAAACAAAATAAGCGAGACTTTGGATCTGCGAATCCGAAGCAAGGGAAAGGTGCCCCTAAACCATAGAACAAAGGACAAAGACAAGGCAGGGTAGCCCAAGTCAACTCACCAAAGCTACAACCAAAGAACAACGCCATGAAGCCGAAAAAGGACACGGGAAAATGGTGTGAGTTCCATAAGAGCTCCACTCACAACACAAGTGAGTGTCGGGCTAAGCAATCATTGGTGGCTGAGCTAAAGGTTTCAGAATTAGATGCATGTTCAGACTTTGAGTTAGAACCCAACAAGGGGAATGACAAAGGGAAGCAGATCATTGAGAAGATCCCAACGCCACTATTGCTACCGCCAAGATCCAGAAAAATGAACCCGAAGATCCAGAGGAGGAGGAGCGTTTCTTCCACTCCTAGATGTGGGTAAAGGGCTCCCCGCTACAGTTCATTATCGATAGCGAGAGTCAAAATAACCTCATTTTGGCAGAGGTCATGAAGTAGTTGGGATTACCAACCACAACACACCCACAACTGTACACCATCGGGTCGCTTCACCAAGGACGGGATCTTCGCGTGAGCCAGCAGTGTCACTTTCCATACAACATCAAGCTCTTCACAGATGATGTATTGTGTGACATTACTCCGCTTGAAGTTTGTGATGTATTATTAGGACAACCATACTTGTGGAAGTGACATGCTCTGTATGAATCAAGGTCGCGTGTTGTTATTATTACATTGGGAAATAAGTTGTACAGGATACCATAGGTAGCACTGCCTACTGCCATCTCTTTGATTGCTGCAAAACAATGCAGTAAGCTCATTTCCAAAATCGGGAAATTTGTTTTCCTGATGATACGCCCTCAAGGAAGGAAGAAGACAGTGGCCACGACCTCTAGACAGGGCCCCTCTGCACGACAACTATAGATGGACAAGGTCGTGGGGGAGTACGAGGACATCTTCACCTCCCCCGCAAGGGTTCCTCTGCACTATCAGGTCAAGCACTCCATCGATCTGACCCCAGGTGTGCCGCTACCCAATGGACCAATTTATCAACGCTCCGTTCTGGAGAATGATGAAATCAAGAGGCAGATTCAAGAGCTGCTGCAAAAAGGTCACATCCGTCCGAGTTCATCGCCTTGTGGGAGCCTGATCGTGTTGGTATAGAAGAAGGATGGGACTTGGAGACTCTGTATTGACTATCAGGCACTGAACAAGATCATTGTTCGTAATAGGTACCTGATCCCATGGATTGATGACCTCTTGGACCAATTAAAGGGGGAAAAATATTTCAGCAAGATTGATCTGAAGTCAGGATATCACCAGGTACCAATCGAACCCTCTGATGTGTGGAAGATTGCTTTCAAAGCCAAGGAGGGCCTTTTCGAATGGTTGGTTATGCCTTTCGGATTGACGAATGCTCCTGCAAGCTTCATGAGGTTAATGGATGACATCTTGCAGCCATTCACCAACTCATTTGTAGTGGTATACTTGGATGACATTCTGATCTTCAGCCAGAGTTGGTAAGAGCACCTCCACCACATTCGACAGGTTCTCCAAACACTGCGGCAACACAAGCTATGTGCCAATATGGAGAAATGCACTTTTGGAATGACCCTGGTTTAGTATCTGGGATACATTATTAATGAATAGGGGGTGCATGTGGATCCAGCCAAGATCTAAGTCTTTTGGGATTGGCCATCTCCAACCACTCTGACAAAGCTACGCAGCTTTCTAGGTCTTGCCAACTTCTACCACAGGTTCGTGTTGGGGTTTTCTCATATCACTTGGCCCTTGAGTCAAGTCACCAAGGGAGGAGCGAAAGAAAAATTCTTTTGGTTTGAATCTCAACAGAAGGCATTCATAGAATTGAAAGATTTCCTTTGCACGACACGAGTGCTTGTGTTACCAGATTTACAACAACCATTTGAGGTTGAGACAGATGCCTCTGACTATGCTATTGGGGCAATCCTTACTCAACAAGGGCACCCAGTGGCATATCATAGTGAAACACTTTTAGACACAGTCCGGAAGTATCCCACTTATTATAAAGAGATGTATTCCATTGTGCAGGCCTACCGACAATGGAAGCATTACATTTTGGGGAAGGAAACGGTCATCCACACACACCACTGACCCCTGCAGTTCATACAGACCCAAGGGAAATTGCAGAATGATCACCATCAGAAGTGGTCTACATACCTGCAACAGTTCCATTTGAATATCAAGTATAAGAAGGGCAACACCAATAATGTTGCAGATTTCCTCAGTCGAGCACTGATCATGGCGTTAACCACCGTGTTCAACTCTTGTGGGCACGAAAATTTTGATTGGCCACTTCTCTACAAAAGCGACCCAGAATTCGGCCACACATACCAGACACTCTTGGAGGGTCGACATGTTCCAGATTTTCACCTCCAGGATGCCTTGTTATGCCACCTGGGTCACCCTTGTGTTCCTTCAAGCGAGCGTGCCAAGATTATTTGGGAAGCACACTATAGTCGGGCTGCTAGGCATTTCGGGGTCGAGAAAATGGTGGCAGTACTACAAAAGTATTTCTATTGGCCGAATCTTCGAGAGGATGTCGGGAAGTACATCAGATCATGTACTGCTTGTGCCATTTCCAAACCGACCATCAAGAAGCAAGGCCTCAATACCCTACTTCCTACCCCTAGTCGACCTTGGGAATCCATCTCCATGGATTACATGTCAGGCCTTCCTTCCACTAAGCATGGAAATGACTGTGTTTTTGTGGTCGTCGACAGGTTCTCAAAGATGGACATTATGGTGGCCTGTAAGAAGAATATCACAACAGAAGCCACTGATAAACTCTTCTTTGAACGAGTGTGGGTGCACTTTTGGATCCCACAGTCTATCATCTCAGATCGGGATAGTCAGTTCCTCAGTACATTTTGGTCTAGTCACTGGTCAATGCTGGACACCAAACTCACTAAGTCCACAGCCTTCCATCCTCAAATTGATGGCCAGACAGAGGTTGTCAATAGGATGATTGTAAACATTCTGAACATGTACAACTCAAAGCATCCACGCACATGGGACGAGAGCCTCTCCTATGTTCAGCACAGCTACAACCGAGCTCTTCATAGCTTGACTGGCCACAACCCTTTTCAGGTGGGCTTGGGATTCCAGCCATTATGCCCCATTGATGTGGCCATGCCACTTGCAGCTACTCACACAGATTCGGCTCATGTCTAGTTCGAAACAGACAAGGCAACTAGCTTCATTTAGCACATCCAACATATTCGCCAGTAGGTCCATGACATTCTGGAGAAATCAAATTCCAAGTACAAGCAACGACATGATCAACATCGAGTGCCACACAAGTTTCAGGTGGGCGACAAAGTCTGGTTGCATTTGTAAAAGGAACGCCTTACTAGAGCCTATCGCAAACTTAGACCACTTCGATATGGTCCTTACACCATTACTAAGGCTGTGGGAGAGAATGCATTTGAGCTCAGCATTCCCCCATTCCTTGGCTTGCACCCAGTGTTCAATGTGGACTGCCTTCGGCCATACTTTCCACCATTGCTAGACACATCCGACATTGCAGAACAACTCACACCTACAGAATTAAATCCAGATTGAATGGAACAAGTTGCAACTGATTGGATCATGGACACACAGATCAAGAACACTCGCCAACAAAATATCCAACTGTATCGAGTTTTCAAAGCAGGCCAACTCCTTCACCAGGGCAAGTGGCTCACTAGAGACCAAGTTCAACAAAAGTTTCCTCATGTCATGGAGGAACTCAACGCAATGGGGACCATTGCTTCCTAAGGGGGGAGGAATGATCCAGGTGGATATTGGTGGCCACTTGCCAAGTCCACCTGGACCACCACCATTGTTTCTCTCAGCATTTTCAGTTTCCTTAATTGTAGCACAACTTACTATTTTTAGCAGTTTTTCGGTTCCTGAACTTTCAGAGTTGTTTTGAGGCCCTAAACGACATTTTTTTGGGAAATCTAGGGGAAACATGGGTCCATGGACCATGTTTCCCTTTTGAAAGTGGTAGCGCTCGGATAGATATTTTTAACGAGCTATTGCACGCGTCAAACGGAGATCGTATGCCAAAGTTACGACCCCGGGAAGTTGATGTACCAATTTACCCAAATGGGGCCCACAGTTTGGCGTTTCATCTTCTAGGGTTAGGTTTTGGAATGTTAAGGGTTTTCCATTGTTTCTCAGCAATAAATAGGCCTTCAAGCCTCATTGTAACACAGTTCAGAGGCATGTAGCCACCACATCTCTTCTCAGAGATAAGCTACCATCGCCCTAGCTGGTTTATTTCCATTACTATTTGCAAGCATATTTCAGTATTTTACATTAATGAAATGAAGTATTATTTCCGTTGCATATCTGTGTTTATGGTTATCTCTGTAATTCGTTGCATTCCTGTTTAAGTCTGGATTAGAAACACCAAAGAAATGAGGTGGAGGAGGTCAGCCACTTTAGAAGACCCTAGAAGGGGTTCATCAAGTTAAATTTCAACGGGGCTATGAAAGGGAACCCCGATGAGGTAGGGACTGGCGAAGTTTTCAGAGATGACAGGGGAAGGACCCTCAAAATCTATGCAATGCACTGCAGTAACACTACAAATAATGAAGTAGAGCTTCATGCACTGAAAAAAGAGCTAGAAATTGCAATAAGAGAGAAGTACCAAAAACTACAGGTTGAAGGAGACTCGAAAATGGTAATTGATATAGTCAAACAGCGACAGCAAGGAACCCAATCAGACAAGATTAGCAGTAGCTGGAGAACTTCTTGGCTAGTGCAGGAGATTGACAAACTCATAAGATAGATAGACTACATCCTTCCCACCCATGTGAGAAGGAAAGGCAATGCACCAGCAGAAAACCTAGCAAACTGGGGGAGCAGTCATGGAGGAAGAACCCTGGACACAAACGAGGAAGAGCTATCCCATATGGAGGAGATGGAAAACTTAGTAAAAATCCTAGAACAAGACAAAGGAGGAGAGGGGAACCCCCGATCGGGGGACAACACAGGAAATCTAGAGGGACCGAGGAGATGTGACCAGGAAGGGAGAGGAAGAGGACAAGTGGGGGAATGGACAGATGAGGGAAATGAAGTGAGCAGATAGGTAAGATGGCAAGTGACGGAGCAGGGTAGAGAAGGTACAACTCCCAAGAGAATGAGGGCGGTGACGGATGAGAATGACAACGAAGAGGGAAGGGCAATGAGCAGAGGGGTGGGAAAAAGGATGTCAACAAGTGGCAGGACAAGGACGACAAATACACGACAAGAGAAACCGGGAGAAAGTGAGGATTAATGAGAGGAGATGGCAGCCAAGACAGAGGGGCAGCATCCTGAGAGGATGGCGTAGGGATCAGCGCAAGTAATAATGCTAGACAAGTGGCAGTAAAGGTAAGGGACAGGAGGGAGAGGGGCATAAAACTTAAAGGAAATCAGGGCATAGCTAAACGCATGCAGACAATGGAGACAAGAGCTGGAGAGAGGAAAGGTGGTCGAAGAGTGAAGATCCAGCCTGTGGACGAAAGCGACATCAGACTTGCAAGTTGGTATGTAATTCCTCTATTCCCCAACCTCGTTAGGCTCAGGATTAATTTCAGTAGGAATATAGGAAATCTGATATGGAACAAGAATAAGTCTGTCAAGAAGGAAACTAGACCCTCCTGTGACATTGATGTAGACAAAATAGAAGTGCTTGTGAAAACTCGAGGTAGGGAGATAAGGTGGGAGGGTCTCGAACCTAGGAAGGGAGAGGACTATACCATGGTAAAAGCTTGAAGTAAACCCAGACAGAGCGTGACTATAGTCACCCCTATAGGAAATGATGGGAGGGATACAGAAGGCAAAAAGGAAGCACCTCGGGGGAAAAAAACCAAGGAAAATAGAGAACCAGGGAAACAAGAAACCTTTAGGGGAGTAATTTAGCACTAGCACCCTGAGGGAAGTGTTGGGTTGTGTTATATTCTTTCCATGACTAACCTACGTAGTGAACTGGGGGGTTAGAGGGGGGGTGGAGCCCCCCCTTCGTTGCGCAATGGGGGGGGGTCACAGGGGGGACGGCAGCCCCCCCTGTTCAGGGGGTTTGAGGGTGGCGGGTACGGGAAATTTTTTTTTGGACCCTATATTAGGTTGGGTGAACCTACCTATGGTTTTTCGGTCCATGGTTTTGGACGTGATGGTTTTCGGTCCATGGTATTGGATGCTTCGGCATGTACAAATATGTATTGAAACATTGAAAGGAAAATAATGAAAAATCAAGCTGGTAGTCCCTGTTTTGGGATCCAGGGGAAAATCTCTGTGTATATGTGTTTTATGTGTTATGCTCTTGCGTTGTTTATTTTTTCTGTGATTTAGAATTTGTATGCAGGTAATTTTTGTATGGGGTTAAAACCTACATTTGGTATCAGAGCTGTTTTGGCTTCAAGGGGACGCCTTTGTTGCTAATGGGTTTTGCTCGAGCCTGTGGTAGACCCTGTTCAGTGGGAGATCTGCGAGATCGATTCTGGTGGTGAAAGAAGATGGCGAGCAGTGAAAAGATAGAGATCGAGAAGTTCAATGGTCAGAGTTTTGAGTTGTGGAAACTCAAGATGGAGGATCTGTTGGTGGATAAAGATCAGTGGATCACGATAGATCCAGTTACTAAACCAACGGGAGTGACCGATGAAGAATGGAAGAAGTTGGATCGGAAGGCAAAGAGAACAATACGATTGTGTGTCTCAGATTCAGTATTGCTGAATGTATCAGGGGAAGCTACGGCGAAGGCTTTGTGGGACAAGTTAGGGACTTTGTACCAATCTAAGTCTTTGGTGAATAAATTGTTCCTGCGGAAAAAGCTGTATAACCTAAGGATGAAAGATGGAGACTCAGTGACAGAGCATCTGAACGCATTTAATACTGTGGTAAGTCAGTTAGCATCTGTTGATATTAAAATTTCAGATGAAGATAAGTGCATCAGTTTGTTGTGTTCTCTACCAGATTCGTGGGATAGTCTGGTTATTGCAATAGGTAGCAATGCAACTGCTTTGCAGTTTGATGAAATAGTCTCAGCCTTGCTGATGGAGGAGATGAGACGGAAAAATATGGAGAGCCAGAATGGTGATGCCTTGTCTGTACGAGGACGGTCCCAGAATAGAAACAAAAATAAGTCATCGAGTGGGAGATCTAAATCTAGAGGGAGATCTAAATCTCCAGGAAAACCTGTAAAGGTGGTGTGCTGGAAATGCGGAAAGGAAGGGCACTTCAAAAGGGACTGTAAATCTAAAGCTCCTGACAAAGGAAAGGGATCTGATGATGCTCCTTCTGCAGAGGCGAAAACCACCTCAGATGAAGGTGGGGATGTGTACTTGGCTTCTTCAAGTACACATGTAGATCATGAGGCATGGTTGATTGACTCAGGTGCATCCTTTCACTTCACTCCCCATAGAGAGTGGTTCTGTGAGTATGAGAAATACGATGGTGGTGATGTCTTCTTAGGAGATGATAGGAAGGCTAGAATCATTGGTCGCGGAAAAGTAAAGTTGAAGTTGCAAGGTGGAAGGGTTAGAACACTTCCGGGTGTTCTGCATATTCCTGCATTGGCCAGAAATCTGATTTCTGTAAGCAAGTTGGATGATGCAGGTGTAAAAACAGTGTTCGAGAAGGATACCTGCAAGATGGTTCGGGGAGCACTAGTATTGATGCGGGGATTTCGGACTGGAACTCTGTACAAGCTACAAGGTAGCACTGTTGTTGATGGGTGCAACAGTTATGTAGTTCCTGAAAGTGGAGCTGAAAATCTAGTGGTCTCTGGAGAGAAGACCATGCTGTGGCATCAAAGGCTTGGACATATTGGAGAGAAGGGCCTTCGAATACTTCATGGTAAAGGTATGGTAGAAAGTATGAGTAATAGCTCTTTGGATTTTTATTTCTGTGAAAATTGTGTATATGGGAAGCAGAATCGGGTGAGTTTCCCCTCTGGTGCTAAGAGGGCGAAAAAGATATTAGAGCTTGTGCATAGTGATGTGTTTGGACCTGTGAAGGTTCCATCACTGGGTAAGTCTGTGTACTATGTATCATTTATAGATGAATTCTCAAGGAATACATGGATATATTTCCTTAAGAAGAAATCTAAAGTCTTTGACAGGTTTACAGAATTTAAGGCTCTGGTGGAAAATCAGATAGAGAAGAAGATAAAGGTGCTGAGGACAGATAATGGTGGAGAGTTTTGCAGCAAGGAATTTGAAGAATTCTGTAAGAAGCGTGGTGTAGCATGACAGAAGACTACTCCATATACACCTCAGCAAAATGGAGTCGCAGAAAGAATGAACAAGACGTTGATGGAAAGGGCAAGAAGCATGCTCTGTGGTGCCAGGTTAGGACAGGAATTTTGGGCAGAGGCGGTGGATACTGCATGTTACTTGGTCAACAGGTCACCTTCATCAGCGTTAGAGGATAAGACTCCACAAGAAGTATGGACTGGTAAGAAACTCTCTCTTTCACATCTGAGGGTATTTGGATGTGATGCATATGTACATGTTCCAAAGGAGAAACGAACCAAGTTGGATAATAAATCTGAAAAGTGCATCTTTATTGGATATAAGGATGGTTTAAAGGGTTATTGTTATACACATTTTTGTGCCTTACAGCATGAAGCATGAAATGTCAATAATCTAAGGGATCCAAAGTCCCTAAACATGTTGTTCCTACCCCTAGAGGAACAAGGTCAGCAAACCACAACACTAAATATCAGTTCTCCACCTGAAAACACTCAAAAACAAGCTAATTCTGGATCATGTCAACTGCTCCACTGAGCATCTGCGCTGAATGTCAAGTGCTCCACTGTGTACCTACGCTGAATGTCAACTGCAAAGAAGGCTACCTGCGCTGGGCGAGTTTGGCCAAGTGGCACAGTCATTCCTCAAGGTGTCAATGCCCAGGAAGCTTCCAAAATGACACTTGGATCAGAGAATTCGACTGGTGATGAGTAAGAGGGTCTAGATCTCCAAGTGGAAGCAAGAACCTCCAAGTGGACTCAAGAACTGAAGAATAACTGAAGTGGGAGAGGACACTAGTCAGCTTCATGCTAGCCTCAAGCTGACTCATCCTTTCTCCAAAACTCCTATATATAGAGCTCTCTCATGAGGTCTAAGGAGGCTGGAATCTGGTGAATGTAAGGAAGTGTTGTTGGTTTGAGTATAAAACTATTGGGTGATTTGCTTTGAAGGAGGTGAAGAGGAGATTTCTTTCTGCTGGGAGGTGATGCTGGATTGGGCCTCTTATGGTTGTATCACTTCCTGAACTTTACTTCTTCCATTAATAAAGCATTTGAGGTTCTTCTATATGCATGTGTTTCAATGGTGTATTGTTATACTTGTGTATTTGATTTATTCTAATCCTTGAATCAGTTATGAATGTATGCTTCTTGTAGTTTCCCTCTCTTGCCATTTTGCAGGATCTTGGTGTAGCTGGGCCAGTGAAAGAGCAAGGAGATGAGAGCAAGCAGCAAAGAGAGAAGATTGGATCAATCATTAGCGAAAGACATCGGTTAGTGGATCTCTTTCTCCCCTCTTTTACATCTCATAAAGAAGTAATCTCAAATAGCTTTGCTTTGATTGTTGCTGAGGTACTATCACCCTTAGAGTGGGATAGGGTCATTCCGTATTGGATACTTTTCCCAACAACAGTTATAAGCTTTGGAACCCAGTCACATGGAAGGTTGTGTACAGCTGAGATGTGGTGTTCAGAGAGGTAAAAGATGTTATTAAACATGAAGTCGAACCAAAGGAACCTGAGAAGATAGAGTTTGAGCTAAAGGAGGAAGAATCAGACTCTGCAGCAGAGGAAGAATCAGAATATGAAGAGCCACAAACCCCGGCTGTGAGAAGATCAGTTCGAGAAAGAAGGCAACCAGAAAGGTATATTCCTTCTGCTTTCTATTCAAATTTTGCTTTGACTGTTACTGATGATGATCCCAAAACTGTGAAGGAAGCAGTAGATTTAGAGGATGGAAAACTCTGGAAAGAGGCCATGGTTGATGAAATGGCATATTTGCACAAAAATGAGGCTTGGGATCTAGTGGAGTTGCCAGCTAGAAGGAAACCCATTGGCAGCAAATGGGTGTTCAAAAATAAGACAAATGCAGAAGGGAAGGTGGAGAAATACAAATCTCTGTTGGTAGCAAAAGGTTATTCCCAGGTGCTGGGAATTGATTTTGGTGATATTTTTTCTCCTGTTGCTAAGGTAACTTCTATTAGGTAACTTTTATCTGTTGCTGCTGCTTTTGATTTTGAGGTAGAACAGATGGATGTGAAGACAACATTTCTTCACAGGGATTTGGAAGAGGAAATCTACATGAAGCAACCTGAAGGCTTTGCGGTGAAGGGTAAGAAAGAACTGGTAGGCAAGTTAAAGAAGTCTTTGTATGGGTTAAAACAGTCACCAAGGATGTGGTATCAGAAATTTGATACATTTATACGGGGACTTGGCTTCACCAGAAGCAAAGCAGATCACTGTGTGTATTTTAAATTAATTGGTGACTGTGTTATTTATCTGGTCTTGTACGTGGATGATATGTTGCTGGTTGGAAATGACAAAGAAATTATCCAGGATTTGAAGACCCAATTGTCCTCCAAATTCGACATGAAAGATCTTGGTGCTGCAAACTATATTTTGGGCATGGAAATTAAAAGAGATCGGGCAAAGAGGAAGCTCTGGTTAAACCAGAGGAAGTATGTCAAGACAATACTGCAGAGGTTTAGTATGCAGGATAGTAAACCGATGAAGGTTCCTATTCCTGTAGGTGTGAGGTTATCTCCTGAACAGTGTCCCAAGACACAAGAAGAGGAAGAGGACATGTCCTGTGTTCCATATGCGAGTGCAGTCAGTAGCATGATGTATGCAATGGTCTGTACTATACCAGACATTGCACATGCAGTGGGAGTATTGAGCAAGTTTATGTCAAAACCGGAGAAGGAGCTCTGGACAGCAGTGAAGCGGGTTTTTAGGTATTTGCATGGCACTAGTGATTATGGTTTGTGCTACCAAGGAAGATAGAGTTTTGGATATTCGTGGCTTTGTTGATGTAGACTGGGTTGGAGATCTGGATCAGAGAAGATCTACAAGTGGGTATGTGTTTAACCTATTTGGAGGTGCAGTCAGTTGGATGAGTAAGAAACAATCTGTAGTGGCACTATCAACTACAGAGGCAGAATACATGGCAACCACTCATGAAAGCAAGGAAGCAGTTTGGTTGCAGAGATTGTGTTCAAGTATGGGGTTAGTATAGGGAGCTATAAGAATAGACTGTGACAGCCAAAGTGCAATTTTCTTGGCAAAGAACCCTGCTTATCATTCAAAGACAAAGCACATTGATGTTCACTATCACTTTGTGAGGGATATGATAGAAGAAAAAATGGTGTTGCTGGTAAAGGTGGACACTTTGAAGAATACTGTAGATGCATTGACAAAATCTATGAGCTTTGAGAAGTTCTCTTGGTGTAGAGAAACAATGGGCATTTCAAGGCTAGAAAAATGACTAAGCTCTCCTGTGCCCCCCTGTGGAAAGAAAACAACAAGTGGGAGATTGTTGGGTTGTGTTATATTCTTTCCACGACTAACCTACGTAGTGAACCGAGGGGTTAGAGGGGAGGCGGAGACCCCCCTTCGTTGCGCCGATTGCGCAACGGGGAAGGCAGCCCCCCCTGTCCAGGGGGTTTGAGGGGGGCGGGTAGCCCCCCTCTACGGGGTCTGAGGCAGCGCCTTGGGAAAATTTTTTTTAGACCCTATATTAGGTTGGGCGAACCTACCTATGGTTTTTCGGTCCATGGTTTTGGATGCTATGGTTTTCAGTCCATGGTATTGGATGCTTCGGCATGTATAAATATGTATTGTAACATTGAAAGGAAAATAATGAAAAATCAAGCTGGTAGTCCCTGTTTTGGGATCCAGGGGAAAATCTCTGTGTATATGTGTTTTATGTGTTATGCTCTCGCATTGTTTATTTTTTCTGTGATTTAGAATTTGTATGCAGGTAATTTTTGTACGAGGTTAAAACCTATAGGAAGACGTAGACAAACCAGGGGGACCCCGGGAATGGAGGAACAGAAAACCAACCTTATTCGGGGAGGAACCCATGAGGATGGCCAAAATAGACAGGCTGCGAGCCGACTGTTGCCGTGGAAGGAAAACAGTAAGATATCCAAGAAAGGATCGAACCCATAACAAGGAGAGGAATGGCGACATTTCGACAAAAATCCCGAAGGAAACAAACCTTGGAATTGGAAAGGAAATGGATAAATGGGAAATAGTTTTGATTTACTATTATAATTCTGATAAATGTAATGGCTTTGTGATAGGTCTCACCTCATACTGAGGACAACACAACAAGGAGAAAATATAACAATGAGAAGAGGACAGTTACAGACAGGTAGGGAGTAACATGGCCCCCAAGAGAGGCAAGAGAGAAAACAAGAAGGAAGAAGGAACAAGTGGGTCGAACAGGAAATGAGGGAGGAAGTTGGGAAATGAACACATGAAAACCCTTATTGACGTGTATATGGCAAGGAACCTGCTGGACATCAAAGCCCAAATTTCTAGATGGGAGAGAGAACTAAATGACAACATCAGGAACTAGGATATCCCCATGGAGGAATGGGAAAGCATGGTTCTTGATCCAGGGAATTCTCGTGGCCTACACTCCCTATTTAGGTAAACCATACAACAGTATTGGATAATGAAGAATATGGTGGCATGAGCCATGACCTTGAATCGAGAACAAGCAGCGGGTGACGGAACAGAGGCACAGGAGAAAAACAAGGAAAAGGATCCAGTCAGGGCTGAAATACTTAGGGAAATAGCAATAGTTCAGATATAGACCTATAGAAAGAACTTGGACTTGGGAATAATTGAGGAGACACTAAAAGATCTGAAGTGGAGAATTGAGCAGAGGAGCAAGATGCCTGACTCTAGTGCCAAAGCGCTAGCACCAATAATATCCTCGGATGAGAATTGATGTAGTGGTACAGTTCGAATCTAATAAAATTTTGATGAAATGCATTCACTTGTTTAATTTGTTTTATCTGAGCAGTAGTATAGACAGTCAAAACAATGTCACTAGATGGATAGCAAAAAACCTTTTTAAATTTTGGACAGGTTTTAATGTAGACAAGTGGCTACCTAGTTTCCTTTGGGTAGGTAAGCCACCTGGAACAAATGGAAGTCTATGATTTTGGAAAAGTAATATAAATAGAGGAAGCACTGCCAAGTTTACAAAAAAAAATGTTGTATTTTTTATTTTTATTTTTTAATATTATTTTTTTTGTAGAGTCTGTGTCGATGCTTGTCTAGCAACCTAATCCCATTATGTACAATTTGATAGTTGATTTAAATTTTTTCGTTATAATGAATCGATTCTGCCCCACAATGTGTTAATTTCATGGTTGGTCTTTAAGTTTTCATTTCAAGGGGTTGAGCTCACCTACACTGCGTGTCAATTTGATAGTTGGTTTTTTAAATTTTTTTTTGCAATGTATCAAGTTGTCTTAGGCTAAGATTTCAAAATTGCTATACATTTAGCATTTAAAAAAAATTACTCTTGGTATAATAACTCTTTCATTCAAGTGTTCATTTTTAGCTTTTTTTTAGTCACAAAATTTTTCCATAATGTCATGCTTGAAATATTTTAAAAATTTAAGATTGTTTTGTAGTCATAATATTTGGTTTTAATTCCATGGTTGAAAATTTGTCAAGATTTTAATGTTTTTCTAAGTCGTTATATTTTATCTTTAATGTTATGGTTGAAAACAATTATAAATATATTTTTTTAGCGCCATGCTTGAAAATTGTTCGAATTTTAAAGCTTTTCAAAGAAGTGATATTTTAAATTTAATGTCATGCTTAAAAATCATTGGAATTTTAAGGATTTTCAAAGATGTGATATTTTATCGTTAATGTCATGCTTGAAAATCATTGGAAATTTAAAGTTTTTCAGAGTCACGATATTTTATTTTTAATGTCATTATTAAAAAATGTTGAAAATGTACCCTGAAAAAAAAAATTGTTATTCTGGCATCAACACTTTTCGATTTCAAGGTGTTTTTTGCACCAAACAAAATGGATTTTATTGTTTTTTACTGTTATTTTTAAAAAATATTGAAAATTTACTCTGAAAAAAATGGTGATGCAGAATCAACACTTTTTATTTTTGGGTTGTTTTTTCATGTTTTTTTGGGATTTTTGGGCTTGAGTACTCGTTTTGAGGTAATATTTCCCATTTGATAGGTAATTATGTTTCAACCCAAATTCCTGCAGCTGAAAGAAAGTTTCCCAACACTATGCCTTCTTTCATCATCATATGACATTTGACTGTACTTAGAGAAACATGAGTTTTCTTGCATCTTTCAAGTGATTTCTCTAAGTTTTTCAAAGCTTCTGTAAAGGAATCCCCATATGGGGTAAAGTCATCCATGTAAATCTCAACACTATCACTAACTAGATCGAAGAAAATTCATAATATTGCCCTTTGAAAGGTAGCAGGTGCATTACAAAGGTCAAATGGAAGGATTCAGTAGGCAAAGATTCCCCAAGGGCATGTGAAGGTAGTCTTGTCCTGATCCTTAGGGGCTATTTTTATTTGATTGCATCCGCTAAATCCATCCAGAAAGGAGAAAAACTCCTTCTAGGCTAATGTATCAAGGACTTGGTCAATAAAGGGCAAGGGAAAATGGTCTTTATCAATTGCTTTGTTTAGTTCCCTGTAATCAACACAGATCCGCCACTTGGCATTCTTTTTAGGAACAATGACCAGCGGGGAAACCCATTGACTGTCCGATATCGAATAAATAAAACCCACATCTAATAGCTTCTATAGTTCATCTTTGACAATGATTTTTAAGGCAGGATTCATTCTTCTTTGTGGCTCCCTAATAGGTTAACATTTCTCTTTAATGTATATATGATGAGTACATAAATCAGCATGGATGCCTTTCATATCGGTATACTCCCAACAAAAATATTCTTTATGCTCCCGAAGGACTTTTAGTAGCTATTTGGACTGGGAGTGTGAAAGGTCTGGATTAATATTCAATGTTTTCCCTGGTTCATTTTCTACAGAAACACTATTACGAGGTACAATTTCAAGAATGTTTTCTATTTCTGTTTGTGGTTCAATATCTTCCTGAACATCACAACTCATGAAAATTTCTAATAGCTAATGGGTTGAATTAGAAACGGAGTTGGGATTCCTGATAAAGGTGCTAATGGCATTGTCCTCCATTTCATATTTAAAACAGAGAACCTAGTTGATGGTAAGGATGGGTCTAATTTCTTCATCTTCAGATTCAGGCTCTTTGGTAGGTAGAGACTTTTGAATCAAGGTAAATTCAGGTTTATTTGATGAACTTGGTTCTGCAAGGGGGTAAAGGATAAGGTTCTTTGTAACTTCCCCATTAGATATTACCATGTTTCCAGACCTACAACCAATGTAAGAATCTATGGTAGCGAGCCAAGGTCTTTCTAAAATCAAAGGGTGCCCACTAGCTAGGGATTAGGTATGTAAAACCATAAGGTTAACAGGGTAATTCCATGAGTCTGCCGAAATAGTGATATCTTCCAGCTTCCCTACCGGTCTAATAGTAGACTGATCTACCAATTCTAGGATGGTGGGAGTTGGTTTAAGGTTCCATAGACCCAAGGTAATCATGGTTGCAGAGGTTATAACATTAATCACTGCCCCCAAATCTACCAGTACATTTGGGATATCCACACCATTAATCTACACTATCAGAATCAGATTCCCAGGATCCCTGTATTTGACAGGTATAGATTTCCTTAGCATTATATCTGATAATTTACCCATGACATGAATAGTAAGTGGGTCCTTTTGTTTTCTACAAGGTTTCTTAGAATAATATTCTTTAATTGTCTTATTATAAATTGGTACATCCTTCATAGCCTGAAGTAACATAATTTTAATGAATACATTATGCAGTTCTCCCAAAAAGTCAAATTCAGGATGAGTAATTTGTTTGCTCAAAGATAATCTTTCAGAATAAGGTGGACCAATCTAACACCCTCTAGTAACAATAGTTTGTGAAGGGGTTTGTTGCTTTATAGGAATCTGTATTGGCTCATCCCCTATCGTTCTTTGTTCTGGTTTTGAGACTTCATCATCAGTATGCTCAACAATTATAGGTGAAGTATGAGTATTGACCACCCGACCAAATTGAAGATTTAATTCATTACATTCCATAGTGGATATAATATATGAAGGGAGGTTGAGTGTCTCAACTTTTTGAGCCCCTCCGTTATTTGGATTCAAATTGGGCTAGACAGGAAATTTGGGACGAAGAGGAGGATTACTAGTGGGTGCATTAGCAGGTAGTTGTAGTTGTTGTTGTGGCATAGGTTGGGAGAATGGTCTTGAAGGAGGAGGAGGAGGTCCACGCCAATTTTGGGACCATGAAGAATTTAGACCAGATTGAGGATTCTAGGGTTTCTAAGGCATCAAATACTGGTAAGACAGTGACCAAGAAGGTGAAAAAGGTATAAATTGTTGGCCAAAATTCATATTATTAAAATACTGAGACTGGTCTTGAGGCATACCTTGATTCATACTTGGCAGACGTGGTTTCCATGGTTTCCTTGATCCCATAAAATAAAGTTTTCATGCTTCTTCATTCATCCCCTAAAAGACTTCCTTCAATCCAGGAAGAGACGGGCAAGTGCTTGTGGAATGACTTTGTTCACATATAGCACAAGTCTCCACATAATTTAATGGACACTCCTTGAATGGGTGCTCCTTCCTGCATTGAGGGAGATGTGTTTCTCCTTTCTGCTTCCATATGTTTTTTCCTCGCCTGCAACACATCTAGCTATGACGATAATGTGCTTAGGATATTGGTTCTCAAGTTTTCTAGTAGATTCCAAATTTTAGCCTTTGTAACTTGACCACTGGATGTTTTGAGAGTTTGGATTCCCTACCTCTGTCTCGCAGCCCCTCATGGACACTTGATGCATAATTCACAGATGGTATAAAAATTCCTCCTTTGTTATATCTCCTTTCCCTACTACGTTCAATAGCTCCAGATATTCCTCCCTTAGTGCCTTGAGAAAAATGATCTTCAAGGTATTCTTATCCAAGTCACTGTGGCCGAATCTTTGCAAACTATATTGAAAGTGTTCCACAAAATCTTCCATATTCTCATCCTCTTTCTGCATAATCTTAAAAATTTATTCCTTTACATCCTGAGATTTGCAGTAGTCCCAATATTTCTCAAGGAAAATCATCTTCATATCACACCATGTAGCAATAGGTTTTCCTCCCAAGCCCATAAACCATCTTAAAGTTATGCCCTTCAAAGTAGTAGGAAATATCTTCAATTTTTGAGCATCAGAAATGTAATCATACCCCCGATAAACAACCTTGAATTCAAAAAGGAATGTTTCCGAATCCTCAAAAGTATGACCATGGAAGTTGGGTAGTGCTGTCAAAGGAATAGGCTTCATAGGTGCATCACCTCTGATATCTCCAATTGGAACTTCAATTGAAGAAGTTGCAAGAGCCACTGATATCTGCCAATGATCACTTGGAATTTCAATAGGTTTTGGCTCTATCTATTCTATAACAGGTGATGGAAGTTGTTTAACAACACTCCCTTGATCAAATGGTGCCAAGAATTCCTTCAAATATTCTTCCTATGAACTTGCAATATGTAGTTCCTCAGATCCTCTGCTTGCTACTTCTTCTTCCCCGAATTTCACTTCTGTTATTGGAGGAGGTTCTGGTTGTGAAATTGATTGCCCTCCAGATCTCATATGAGATCTTACCCTAGCAGTAGCTCGTGACGATGCTCTAGACTCAGCCCTTGAGATGATCTCTTGGATGTAAGTTTTTTCTGCCCAAATCAACCCCTTTTCTTTTTGGGGGTCTCCCTCTGCCCCTTTTATTGGTGTCTCTATTCATTAAATCAGGAAATAAAAGGGAAACATTCAAAAAAATAAAAGCTCAAGACATGGCATAGGATAATAACTTCCTTCCCCAGGATGAGAGAATAATCCTACAAAAATAAGAAAAGAAAGGAACCAAACAACCAAAGAAAAGAAAGAAAATAAGTAAATCACATAAATCAAGCTGAGGACCTGAAACAGGGTGAAAAATAGAGCTTCCCTTCTCAAAGTGAGAGAACAATACTTATGAAAAAAAACAAAGCAATATAAAGCTCCAGACCTAGAGCAAGGTGATAAAAAATTCCTTCCCCGGGACGAGAGAATAATCCTACAAAAACAAGAAAAGCAAGGAACCAAACAATCAAATGATTTAATACTCAAGATCTGGGAGAAATATGTAAGCTTCCTTCCCCAGGGCGAGAGAAAAATCCTATGGTCAATGCTGGTTGTACTTTCACATCTTTGATAGCCTCCCTAAAAATGGTGCCAAAACATTCATGTCCAAGTATGAATCATGCAATTCACCCAATCCACATTTAATTGTCAACCCGAGGTTCTACCAGTTGTTTCAAGGCTATCGTGCACTATATGTGCAGGCCATAGTTTCCCTACCCAGTAGTGAACATTAACTATAAATTCATCAATGTGTAACAACGAGCAATATTGTAACAACAATAAGAGTAACAACAAGTAATAATTGTAACAACAATAAGAGTAACAACAATAAGGACTCACAACAACACACTGATAAACATTCACAACAATAATAAACTCACAGAAATAAACCTAACACACATCTAATCCAACAACACTTGGTCAGGAGAGTGGGCCTAACTCCTTAATCAGGGTTGTGGCAAGATCAATGAATCACGATATGCTCAGAAGATCAACTTGTCATTAATAAAAGAAATATTACAAGTGTGATATTACAGACTCAAAGTTAGAGTATTTATCCTGTAACCTTAACGACTCTTAACAGTGATGGCTTTCACAACTCACAACTCTACTTTATACAATTTGTCAATAATACAACTCCTAGAATTACGACACTGTCTACCCTTAATTACATGGTGGTTTTTAGAATGAAACATAATGTTAAAAGATAGCAGTGTGTCAATCGAAAGGTTGATTCACCGTTGCATCCAGTATTCAAGGATAGCGCTGCTAGCTTTGATAGCATCGTTTAGTGAATCACGGTCCTGGTCATTCTCCCTTTAAATCTACAGAAATAACTGAATTAGCAAGCCACTTAGGTAATAATCCCCTACGACTATGCTTCATTGACCAATAATCCATAAAGACATGACAAGAGGTATACCTGTGCATTTTAAGATATTGATTAACCACTATTGGCATGAAATGGATAAAAAGAACAGGGTAAAAGGGTGAGTAAAAGTATGCAAATCTAGCCACCAATAGCGTGCCCAACACATTATGCCCCGCCTTTGTTCGCTCATCAATGACAACAAAAAATGATAATTTGTTAGTACCATTTTGCATAATCAATCAATTATAAGCCGACTTTTAACACCAAAACATTATTTTAGTGCTTTTTCTAAAAATAATTATGAGACCCTTAAGTGGGAACTCTATTCATGGGCAGTCACGGGATGACCTTACTTCTTTTATGTGGGTTCCCATTTCCAAGTTGGGTCGACTCACCAACTTGTCACATGAGCGCCCCTACAAGGCAGCCGTCCTGACATTCTGCTTTCGTGCGAGTGCATCTAGGGCATGAGAATTTGCTCTGCTATGAAAATCATTCAACATAAATAATTATCTCATCATTGAAAACAAAATATTATCATTTTTTAGTACTTCCATGCTGTATAATCAATTAATTATAAACTAGATTTTAACACCTAGACATTAATTTAGTCATTTTTCTAAAAATCATTATGATACACCTTGGTGGGAACTCAATTCATGGGCAGTCATGGGGTGAACTTACCTCACATTTCTTCTTGACCACCATGTCACCTGGTTCACCTGTCACCCAACTCGTCTGGTACCTCTTATTAATGAACCATTAAAGTGAAAATTGGAAATTATGGTATAAACGCAAATGCGCTTCTCTTCGTTTCAAGAATAATATATTCTCTACTTAAAAATGCCAACCACGTGAAGGTGGAAGCTCATATGGCCCCTCCGCCCCTTCACACCACTCTCATTTCCTCATACTCAATCTATCTAATATAATATATTTGAAAGAAACACAGTAACATTCAAACATAAAAACTAGGAAAATAAAAATTTAAGGTGAACGAAAGAGAACAAACCAACTAAAAACATATAAATACATACCTCATACTTTTCAACATTTTGATATCATTAATTAATCTTCTTCCTCATCCATCTCATCATCATCTATATCATCTAGTTCAAAATTCATGTACAAAAGATTCATCATATCAACATCAACATCATCATCATCATCATCATCTATATCATCATCTAGAACATGATCTTTTACATTTGATTCATCTTCTTCAAGTTCTTTGTTCGAAACAATGTCAATATCATATAGTTCATCCAAATTAACATTGTGTCAATTAAAATATATTCCTTGAACTTCTTCGACATCTTTGTCTCACATTGCATGAACCCCTTGCTCCTCTACATCATCTTCTTCTGCTACATTATACTTTACGAGCCTTGCTATGGGATCATATCTAACAAAATATGACTAACCCACTTTACCTGGAACATCTACATAAAATAACTATTCACATTGGCTTTGAATAACGTATCGCTCTGATCCTGTCTCAAAAAATCTTGTATCAAGCATGATAAATTTGTTAGCATGTTGAATAATAGTTCTATCAAGGTCACATTCATGGATTCGTACCCTAATCCATTTGACATCGAACACAACTATTTTGAAGGATTCAAATTCACACTCAAGTATATCATGTAGATACCCATAATATCGATTCTCAAAGAGTTTTGGATGTTTTTCACCTCTAGAGGAGACATTGATAACTTGAAATACTACAATTATCCCACTATCAAAATTTTCCATCGAACCTTTTAATGTGAAATTTGCGGCCATTGCACCAAATTTTGTTGTGGTGTTTCAACCGTAATACATCAAACACATAAAAAATGCATTTTGAATTGATATGAATTCATATTTATACTTGCAAAGTTTGAAAATTATAAAAAAACACACCATTTGCTGCATCAATATAATTGTAAAAAAACTTAGTATGGGTGAATATGCTTGCTTGATAATCTTTTAAACCATATGCTTAATTAATTTCCCTTTGTGTAAGATTGGTATCTCCACTACGTTGAGCTTCTTTAACCAATGAAGACAAACCATACCATGATAACCTACCATTATTAGCTTGTTTTCATCATTCAATCCATACCTTCATCCAATCTTTATTGTTCGCAATGTATAAATGTATTGCATCCCACTCTTGATTGACTGTATTAAAATAAAACAATTCACATATATATATAATTAGTTACCATGTTATACCTTCATAATAATGGATTATGAAGGAAGACTAAAAATTATATAAGTACGATATACATAAAAACAAATAAGTCAAATGTGTTATAAATCTCCACTATCTACTTACATCTCATTTTTCTAATTCTACCTTGCCCTAATAGGCACTCCCCTTCAAAATCATCCATGGATTTGACATCCCAAATGCGATCCAATACATCAATGATTTTTCCTTTTTTATCACTATATTGATGAATATAAGCCATGGTTTGATATAACGTATATGCCTCTACCATAGAACCCTCAGGATGTGCTCTTTGTTTGAACAAAGCCTTCAGTGATTTCAAGTTCCTTTCAACCATCCACATTTCTCTTGTGTGTATAGGTCTACACTTTTCAATCTCCTTGACTTGGTGTATGAGGTAGTGTTATTGTGCATTGAAAAATGTCAAAGGTAGATATTTTTGCATTTCACACATTAAACGAGGAAATTTTTTTCTCCAATACTTTATATCTTCTTTATCAATTTCTTTATATGAAAACCATCTACAAATGAAGTAAGCAAATCATAGGTTTCAACAAAAAAAGAATAATATAGTACACGATGACAAGAAAAACACATGCAATGAAAAATATGCGACACACCAACTTGTTGAACAAATTACACTTTGCACACAAATCTCCAAGATCATAAATAACTTGTTTGACATAAAGGTAGAACATATTATAACAAAAATAATGATCGATCATTATTTTTTACCAAATTAGTAGAAAAAAAAAACATTAATTAATAAGATATTTCACCAATGATAAAAATATATATACACCAAAATAATTACCTTAATCAACATATGCCAGTCATGAGTTTTTTACCCCACTTAATTCACCTTTCTTTGTTAGGATATTCTTTATGTTTGAAGAAAATTTAGTTGAAAATTTAATTTTTTCAATAACCTCTTTAACATGCTTTCTTTGCTGCTCTGTCAATAACCATGGAAGGGTGCTTATATTTTGGCTGTATCCATCGTTATTTTAATGAATCACACACTACAATGCATGGTCGGCCTCCTTAATGTCATTACAAATCATGACAATATTTTCTTTATCTCTCCTTCCATTTAAGATTCACCATAAGATCTTTGTTACATTCTTCCCAATGTGCACTGTATCAAACAAATGAACAATTTCTAGGTGCTCATAGTAGGGGAGTCTATTGAATTTCTCGAGATAATTTTTCATTCCTCGTGCAAGATCCCTGTTATTAATGTCTTCATGACCTACAATGTGAATCATAGATAAAGATATTACAACAACAATATAGCATATCAATTAGTACAATGAAGAAAATCTCATAAAAAGATAAAATAATCCAAATGTATATTGACACATAGACAATTCGATCCATACCTTGACAAACTCTATTATATTGCAACTTCCATGCACAAGGTGTCATTCTCCATGGTCTTATTTCATTCTCTTCTTTCCCATTGAAAATATGTTTTTTAGTACTTCGGTACCTATGGTTCTCAAAAAGGAAGTGTCTATACTCATCAAACACCTCCTTTCCTAAGATTCTTAAACAACACGATTTAATATTAGGACCACAAACTAGACAAGAAAATTTACCCTTTGTTTGAATACCTGCAAGAGATGTAATAAATTTTATATCAATTATTTTAAGTATGTACAAAAAAGGCCGAACTATTTAAAAAACATACTTGAAATGAAATTCATAAAATTAAACATTATTAAAGTTCAGGGTAACATTATAACATAACACATAAATTTGTTAGCCCCGGGGCATCATGAATCGTACATACGAGCATTGCATGGAATTCAAATTCCCTTTATGCAACTATTGGTCTAGAGATATCATACACAGTGACACTGTTCCATAACTCCACTAACTCATCGATAAGAGGCTCGATATATACATTCATATCTTTGACCTAGTACTTACCTAATTTATTGAACATATAACAATACATAATTACTACATATATGTGTAAATAAATTTTTTATAAGACATAATTATAAGGCATAATTGAAGATATATGAGTAAATTAACCAGAAAATATAGGACATAATTATGAAACAAACAAGAAAAATGAGATGTTATTGTGCTAAAAAAATGATTCTACACAAATTAACACCTGGAACAATCATTGCCAACATTATGTGCTCCCTATTTATTGACTTCCATGGAGTAATGTTATTGTTGATAACAAAAACAGGCCACACCGAGTAAGTAGATCTGGCCTCTCCAAATGGATTGACATTGTCAGCTGCTAATGAAATCATAATATTATGAGGTTCTATTTTAAACTTTAGCCACTTTTCCTCTATATTCCTAAATGCAGATCCATCTGTAGGCATTCGAAGAACACCATCTTCACTTCTATTTGTTTCATGGTAATCCATAAGTTCTGCTACACTTTTGCACCTGAACAATTGTTGTAGACGTGGAATTATGGGAATATAACGAACCTTGTGAGACACCTTTTTGTTACTTTATTGGTTTGATATCTACTCTCATCACATTCTAGGAATTTTTCTTTCAACACATGTTCTTTATAATAGAGAATATTATCATTAGGGCATACACGAATAACTTGATACTCCATTCTAATATCTTTCATAATGACATGTAAATATCGGTACATACGAGGTAAAACATTTGACAGTGGTAACAAAAATTTACCTAGTAATATACAACATAAAAAATAATATTGGTTAATGTACTAAACAATATTAATCATACATATTGCATCCAAATGATGCAAACCAATGTACCAACATTAAAAAAAATGGAAAAAATAATTTCTTTATCATGTATATAGTACTAAATTTCTCAAAATATATTACATACCTTAGGAGTTGTGTCACACATGTGTTTGATAAACCATTCACCACCTTAAGTTGACCAACAATAATAGAGAAGAGAGAAGATATGTTTTTGAGCCTTCATAAATAGGTTTAATTTCCATATCAAGTACATGAAAATAAAAAGCATGATCATCATACTGGTTGTCATCATCATCCATTCCAACATTATTCAATGTCTCCTAGATTAATCTATTTGTCTCATATTCTTCAACTATGTTATCAACATCATTATCTTCTTCCATAGTATCATTAGATTGATCCTCAATATTAATCGTTCCATGTCCTTGAACAGGTGCTTGTGCTACAACCACCTCTTCCTCATCTGAGCAATGTCCTAGGGGGGCGATACTATACAATTATAATCAACAAAGTAATATTAGTATATATAACAAATATTGAAATGTCTAAATAACAACAAATTACAAATATAATATATAAGGAAAACAAAGACAACAAATACAAAGAGAGAAACAACTTAGGTGAGACCAAGAAACAAAGATAACAAATCAATAGGATGTTTGTGAAGTTTATCAAGATATTTAAGAATATGTTGAAAAAATCTAAGAAAGATGTTACTTTTCTTGACATGTAGTATGAAGTGAGATACTTTCTGAGATATATAGCCATGACCATAATAAAAAACATATTGATATTATTTTGCATCCATCATTGCAATGTCATATTATTTCTTAATGTCATATTTTGCGTAATATACTTTAAAATATTATTAATAATGCTCCATAAAAACCCATGATTAACCTCTAAATCCTCTATGTCCAAATTAACCCCCTAACACCTTAACCCCACTCCCCTAAGCCCTTAAACCCATAATCGCTAATCCCATAACCCTAATCCCTTAACTCCTAAACCCTAAACCCTTAAACAATAACCCATTATCCATAAGCCCATAAATTAATTAACCCCTAACTTGACCTAACCCTGTAATTGACCCTAACAAAATTAATCAAATAATATTTCTAGTCTACATCAAGATGACAACATAGTTCAAACACCTCCCAAAAGAATATTATAAAATACATTTACAATAGAAAGATAATACAATTTACAATACAAAGACATACAATCTAAAATACAATATACATATAAACATTTAAAAAAACAATCTACAAAACAAAGATATATAATAAATAACTTACAAATAGATGATATTCATGTTCCCTTTAGCGTGTCCATAATCTCTAAAATGCTTTTTAGCTGATGTTATTAGAATTATCCTTGGCCTCAAGCCCATGAAATTTCTGCAAGGGTAATAACATTTTCCATCCTCAGAAACCCTTGATGTTGATCCTACGTATCCTTGGTCTCCTTGAGGAATGTTATGTGACATTTTTTGTCACTAAACTTTTAGTGATGATTTTGTTAAAAAATTAACCTCAAAATAAGCCTACAACCTTTTAAAACAATTGCAACTAATATATATAGAAACTATGAAAAGTTGTATGATGTCAGGGTCTCCACACACACATACACACACACACACATTTATATTTATTATATTTATAATAATATATTTGATGATATTATATATAATTTATATTACGAATATATATATATATATATATATATATATATATATATATATATATATATATATATATATATATATATATATATATATATATATATATTAATGTTATATTTATTTTAATTAGTCAAATTGATCAAAAGTGGTCCCATATTAAATGTTGTTAGTGCAAAAAGCCATTAATGGTGGAATTGAACATTATGCAATGGTTATTTACCATATGTAGGAAATTGAACAACAAATTTTCATATTGGATATCACGTTGGATATTCGATGGTAAAAGAACTATTGTCAGTTACTTGATGACATGAGAGATTATAGGAAAGCATCTGATAATCGACAAGATAGGGCATTCCGTCGAATATTAAACTAGCAAAGAACTCTCGTCAAATACCCTACAGAAGTCGGGATTTTTAGAAAAAAATAAAAAATAATTTATCTTCTGACACTTTTTCTGATTTTAGCCATTCTGTCGGATTCTACCATCAAATTTTCTACCTAAATGTAGTAGTGTATAATTATCACACCTTTCACAAATCAACCACATATTAAAGTGTAAAATGACTTAACATAACTACCAAACAAGTCAAACTTACCAAAACATCGTGCCTATACTTGCGTGAAGTACTAACCATTACCATGAATGGAGAGGTTTTGTCCATCTGTCCAGTGTGTGTTTGACAATTACGGGAATAAAACACCACTTTTGTTTCCATGTTGTCATACAGTTACTAGAGGGTGCAATTGTCAAAAAGAGCCTCTCATCTAGTAACCACTGCACCTCTAAAAACTATGGTAGATGGTTTCTAACTATATTCCCACGTTGTGCTAGCTATTCATTTTGGTTCTCTACTTCCATTATTTTCTTGAATGTTTCTTACATCTTCTACACAATAGAATGTTGTTCCTTCAAGTAGGGGACTAGTTTATGATTCAATAGTGAAGTGCAGTAATTATTGTCACCAGTGCTGAATCCGGTAGTTGTTGCATCAAAAACAAAATCACAATTCTTCTACAATTCATCCATCATAGGTATAATCTCTCATTATGTTAGTAAAGGTTCTAAAGTTGAGCATATGAGAGAATCATCATATTACCGGTCATTAATGTATACCATTAAGTGAGGTGAATCTACTCATATTTAATGTTAATGAGAACCAAGGTACCCCAATACATATTTTGAGGTACGAATAAATGTGCTGAATTCAAGGCACTTGCAAGATCCCGTGACTAAGAGACATTGATGTATTCTCACAGTTCACTGGCAAGAGAACTTGACACTAATTTTTGCAAGCCTCAAGATACTACAAAAGATCACTAACCCTTTATCCCAGATAGTGGGTTGAATTCAATGGGAAAAAGACCATTAGAAGGAGAGGCTTAAGGAATCCCTCATAAACTAACCCAAGAACAAACAATTTTTTGAAGATTCATGATTAGAAAAATAAACAAGAACAAAAAATCAACCTAACCATGCCACAAAGTGCTTTTCACAATTAGGTCCCATTATCATTATTATTATTATTATGATCATTCTATCTTATTTTTGTTTTAAGGAGAGAAGAATTAAGAAGAGGAAATAAAGGTAGGAAGAGAATCTCACTATTTTACTACCTCCATCCCATTGTCTTTACAAAATTGTGCTACAAAATTTTCCTTAGACATTGGTTTCTGGTAGAACTTCCACCTATTCCCATTCATAAGAAAATATGTTTGTTGTTCATCAATGGTTTTAATTTGAATTGACTTGTTCTAAAAAATAATATCCATTGCATATGGTCCCATCCAACGAGTTGTGATTTTCCCCTTAAAATCCTTAAATATCAAATTAAAAAGAAGATACTAGTCCCCCTACTGGAATTGTTTATGTCGAATAAAATTATCATGTCATTTATTTCTATTTTCTTGCTTCAATATGGTCTGTTGGATCATGTCCTTCCTGATTTCATCTAGCTAATTCAACTATAGGAATGTTTGTTCCTACGCTTCACTTAAATCCAAACAAAATTGAGCAATAGTTTGAATAATATGGATTTGGAACTCATTTGGCGGAAGGACCTACTTTATGTAAACTAACTCATACGATGTGCATCCTGTAGTACTTCTCCAGGACCTATTTTCTATAAACTAACTCATACGATGTGCATCCTGTAGTACTTCTCCACATTGTCTTGCAGGCCCAGAGACCTTCAATTAATTGGTCCACCCAGTCTTTAAAATGAATCAAAATGGTATTGTTGAAAATGACCTCCAACGCTTTATTAGTAGACTCAACATTCCCATTTTCTTGTAGACGATAAGGAGTAGAAGTTTGATGCCTAATATAATACTATTCCATGATAGCTTTGATCACTTTGAATGTGAATTGTGTTCCTTCATCCGTAAGAATCTCTTGCGGGACACCGAACTTGGTAAAAATATCCTCATAAAGAAAATTAGTAATTGCCTATTCATTTGCTCAAGAAAACACGTTGGCCTTGACCCCTTTTTGTAATATAATTAGTGCACACCATAATATATTTCTCCTTTCGAGATATTGGTGTGATTGAACCTAAAAAATCTAGGGCCCACCTTTCAAATGGTTTGACAAATACCTGTGGATGTAATGAAATTTCATTCGCTTGAACTTGCCTACCCATCCTCAGGTAGTTGTCACATTGGCGCACATATTTATTTTCATCTTTGAAAAAATTGGACCAATAATACCTGGCTTGCAATACCTTGTAGGTAGTGTTTTATCTAAAATATGACCTTTGCAAGGCTCGTTGTGGCAGGATTTTAAAATATTTGGCACATTAGCCTCCCGAATGCACCTTCTAATGATAAGATCTATGCTTGTATAAAATAAATCACCATTAATCCAAGAATAGTAGGAACTTCTATTTAATATCTTGCACTTCTCACAAGAAGACAAATTCTGTGGTAGTTTTCTTATAGCTAGGTAATTTGCAATATCTACAAACTAAGGTAGGCAAGTAGAAATTGCAAATAATTGTTCATCTGGAAAATCTACATTTACAAGAACATTATTTCCTTCATGTTGCAAACTAGAAAAGAAATCAACAACTAAATTATATTTATGAGGTTGATCTATAGTTTTAACAATAAATTATTGCAGTAACAAAATCCATCTCTAGATTTTATCGTTAATTATTAGTTTATTCATGAGGTACTAGATAATTGTATGGTCCATATGGATGAAAACCTCATAACCTGTAATATAATTCCTGAACTTGTTTATAGAATGTAGCATCACGAGGAACTCCTTCTTTGTCACAATATAATTCAATTCAGCGAGGGTTAAGTTTTACCTAGTATAATAAATGGCATAGTAACACAGGTCATATTTTTGTCCAAGGATAGCTCCCAAAGTTGTGTTTGAGGCGTCCATGGAAATGTGAAAGGGTAAAGCCCAATTTGGCCCTCTCAAAATAGGGGCAATCAAGAGTTTTTCTTTTAAAGTCTTAAACACATACTGACATTGGTCAGTCCATAAAAAAAGCGACATATTTGGACAAAATTTTCAACAAAGGCATGGAAATATTCGTAAAACCTTCAATAAAGTGTCTATAATACCCTGCAAAACCAAGGAAACTTCTCACCATCTTTAAGCATTGTAGGAATTGGTAACTGAGATAGGACCTTTATTTTAGTAGGATTAACCACGAAACCTGCAATGGAAACAACGTGGCCAAGTACTATTCCCTTAGTTAGCATCATCAACATTTTATATTACTCAAGGCGAGGTGTGCTTCCTAACATCTAATAATTTTTTTTTAAGATTTATCAAAGCTTCTTCAAAGGAATCCCAATAAATAGTAAAATTTTCCTTATACACTTCCATGCAATAATGGATCAAATTTGAGAAAATTCCCAATATCACTTTTTGAATGGTGGTTGGGGCATTACACAACCCAAAAGGTAAAAACTTGATAAGAAAAAGTTCTCCACAGATAAGTGAAGGTGATTTTTTCTTGGTCCTCTAGATCTATCTAAATCCGGTTACACCTACTGAAGCCATCTAAGAATGAGAAGTATATCTTTCCTGATAGGGTGTTTAGGATGTGATCTATAAAATGAAGGGGAAAATAATCCTTCATAGTAACTTTATTTAACTCACGGGAGTCCACACACACACACACACACCATTTCCATGAAGACACAGGGACCATAACTAAGGGGGAAACCCATTTTCTTTTAGATATCAGGTAAATTAATTCACATCAAGTTGATTTTGTAACTCTTCCTTCACTACCTCCTTGAGTGTTGTATTCATACACCTTTGAGGTTTCCAGATAGGACGAACATTGACCTATGTATAAATATGATGAGAACAAACCACATGACCAACCCCCTTCATGGCCTGGTAATCCCATGTGAAGGCCTTTATCTATTCCTATAGAACATGCATCAGATCTTTTCGGTGCTTATCAGTAAATTCACTACTGATATTCAAAAATTGACAAAGACTTACTTAATGGAAACGTAGTATGGTTTTGTTTCTTGTGATAAAACTTTAGTAGCATTGCATAACGAAGAAAAAACCATTAGATCATCCATTTCATGTACATCACTCTTTAAAACCTACTCTAATGGGTGATTAGCATAACCAAAAGAACCCAAGTTACATAAAAAATAATTAAGTTGACTTTCTTTTGAACATTCTTGGAAATTCTTTACCTAATCAATCGTGCACATGGGATGAACCAGTTCCTTGTCACTTGTCAAATCATCAAACTAGGGGAATTCCTCCAATTACGTGTGATACTTCACAGGAGGGTACAAAGTAATATATTTTACAACTCCTCCATGAGAAATAAACATGCTACTAGACCTGCATCTTTTGAATGCATCTGAAATTACAGGCCACAGCCTCCCTAAGATTATAGGATGTCCTCTAGCTATTTATTTAGTTTGCAAAACCATGAAATGCATTGGATATTCCCATGATCCAAGGGAACAATCACATCCCCCAAAACTCTTTCCAGCTTAATCTTGGACTTATCTGCTAGTTCAAGGATGGTTGGGGCAAGATCAATTTCACTTAATTCAAGAAGTTTCATGGTATGTATAGTTATAATATTAATGGCACTCCAAGGTCAATAAGAGTATTAGGAATACATACTCCGTTGATGTGCACTGAAATAATAATATTTATGGGATAAATATATTTCTTTGCTAAATTATTTCTAGTGATTGCATCAACACACTCCCCAACCAGGTGTTTAGTTAGTGGATCCTTTCGTTTCCTCCATGGCTTCTTCAAACAAAATTCCCTCAATGTTTTAGCATAAATAGGTATATCCTGGATAGCTTGGTGTAAGGGAACATTAACACAAATGTTTCTTAATTCATTGATCACATCATATTTAAGAGGTTTTACCAATTCATTCTCATTTAAACTCTCGGGATAAGGGGGGTTTAAAGACTATTTTAAGGGCCTATTATCTTGCTAAGGGGTTATAGGACTACTGTTTCTTTCTATAGGGGTTGGAATTTCTTCCTCTCTTTCTTTGTTTACAATAATGGGGCCAAAATTTGGAAACACCATCCATGAATGTAAATGAATATCCTATACTTCTATAAGATTAATGACATAGGTTGAAAAGGGTTTCAATTGAACTTGCAGAACAAACCGGGTTTCTTTATTATTCATATTAGTGATAAGTTAAATAGTCAGCTTGTTTAGTCTAGATGGTTGTGTGGAAGGAAATTATAGTTGGATATTCAGAGGTTGGTTTTAAGTAGATGCTAGAAATTGGTAGCTTTGAAAGAATTATTGATATTGGGAATGGTACTATGGCCATGGTGGATAAGGATATGAGGGTATGGGTCCATAACTTGATCCTGGCCAACCTTGTTGCCAAGATTGGTTCTGAAGTGTCTGTTGTGGCCACATTTCCCTTGGTGCGGTGACATTCCATGATGCATATTTTGGATTAGAAAAAAGCGAAAATATCATAGCAACAGGATTGAAATACGTACCTTGAGGCTTGGGTTGCCACAAATTCTTGGTTGCTAATGAATATAATTGCTCCACTGTTGGCTCATCCCCATGGTACACTGCTTTAAGCCCTTGTAAATAAGGACAACTATCCATGGACTGATATTTCACATAGATGGCATAAACAACAATGTTATTGAGAGAGAAATATTTCTTGTGTTGCTTCTTCCATCATCTAGGGTAGAAAATAGTGTGGGCAACATGTTCTTTTTCCCGTTTTTTCTTAAAACTCAAAGTGTTGAGCTATAAACTAAGAGTACTTGATATATATGTTTTAAAATCCTTCAAGATATTCCATAATTCTATTATAGTCTCCCCATTTGAGGTTGGCTTCTAATTTTTAAGGAGATCCCAAGAGCTATTCAATGTTCTCCCTTATCCAAGAGAGTATCTCCTGCAAATATCAACAATTTCATTAAAATTAAGTATATATTATCACCTCCTGCCATCAAATTAAGCATGTTCATTTATTCTTCCATCACACCCTTCAAGAAAATGATTTTCTTAGTGTCGGGATATAACTTATGCTGCCTAACATGCTGAATATTATATACAAATCTCTCAAAATAATCCTCCATATTCCATTTTCCCTCTACACCATAAAAAACATTTCCTCTTTCATTTCTCAAGCCTTGCAATAATCCTAATACTTCTTGAGAAATTAATTTCCATGCCCTCTTAGGTTGTAATTTTATTCTTTGGTAGTCCCATGAACCATCGCAGGGTAGACTCTTTAAGAATAGCCATAAATAACTTCAATTTATGCGTGTCAGTCGAATAATCCATGCTACGACATAAAACATCAAACTCAAATTATAATGTGTCAGGATCCTCACTTACCATCCCTTGAAATCATACAAGTACTGATGAGCCTCATCATTTGGTAACTATATGGACCTTAATACACCTCCTAACTTATTCAAATCAACACTTTTCATAATTTCTAACATGTTTTGATTGTATTTTTCTTAGTGGAATAATGTGCATTGATTGTAGGTTTTTGAGAGAAAATCATGGAAATTTTGGCTAACTAAGGGCTAAAACTCGAATGAGACAAGGAGGAGAGATTGTAGGAGATAGATCCTCCTCATTTACTCCTCAATCATTTGAATATTCCTCCATAAATCACACTAGCTCAGAGTTAGAAGAAGCCAAGTCATGGAGATCAAAAGGCAGTAAAGCCAATGATAGTTAAAGAGCCAGTTTATCTCAAGTTTAGGAGCCGAGCCTCCCTAGATTTAAGGAAGTCATTGGAGACTTTAGTTGCATAAATAAGGAGGCCTAGAGCCTCATTAGGATTTGAATTTTTGTTGTAAAAACACTAGTCATTTTCGAGTTCAAGACTTGTGGAAGACCTTGTGATGTAATTTTCTATTTTGATAATGAGAATGAGCATTTCCTTGATCCAGCACTGAGTTGACTTAGAGGGCTTAAGATATTGGGTTAGGGCCCAACCCTAGCAGAAAAGGCTCCTCTTCTTGTATTTGTATGCTTAGTTGATTTCATAGATTAATGGTTGAATTGTCTTTAGCATTATTTCATTGCAAGTAGTTGTGGATTTGATTAGTTTGCTTCCATTTGTGCCTTACTTTAGCAATAGCTTAGAAGAGATAAAGGAATATAAAAAATCTATCAGTAGGTGTATTTGGCCTCACTCCTCCCTTTAGGTATCATAGTTTGAGGAAGGAACCACTATGTAGCCCCAAAAAGACAGAATTATGATTTCTCATGGAATTTAGGGTTTTCTATTACTTAGGCCAACATTTTATTAGTTTGAAAGAATAGGATTTGATTTCCATTTCTTCTATCTTTAGTCTTACATTAGATCTCATCAAGGTTTCATATTATTTTGCAAGTTTTCCCATGCATGAAATAGGTAGCTAGCTCATGAAAGTCCGTTTTCCTTAGTTAATTGAAATCCTTATTTTTTACATGATTTATGGATAAATGTCAGTGATTGATGCAGTGTAGGAGTTTTAGAAGTATAGAGTGATCTCATGATCATCAATCTCATCCCAACTTCATCCATCCATGATTATCCCCTTCTTTCACTAAATCCCTCACCAAATTCATCATTCCATAAGAATACTTCTTCAATCTTTTTGAGCAAATCGGACCATCTCACAATTTTGATTTTGAGCTCTGCAGTGATCCTAGGCAATCCCTTGCCTCATTCCATCCACAAACCACCTTCCCTAAGCCTTACATCACCTTCCAAGCCCCTCCTTTTTCTCTCGGCTATATCCTGTAGGAATACAGGGGATCCTGTAGGAACTTAGGACATCCTGTAGGATGCATTAGGACATCCTGTAGGTTGACCTATAGTGGCCTGTTTTGAGGCTGAATTGTGGAAAAATACCCTAGGAAGCTAGAAAAGGACCCCTATTTGTCTCCCAAGACTTCTGACCATTCACCATCATCCCTAAGCCACCTACCACGCCACCAAAGGAAGTTAGCTTTCACACTTTCACACAAAAAAAGACAAAAATAAAAACAGAGTTATTTTGTTCATTTACATGCACAACAATAGAATGTTTGATGTTTTAATTTGCATGCCTAGGAAAATAGGATTTCATACATGTTAACTTAGCATTCTTTTGAAGCAAAGCCTCTTAGAAATTAATTAGAAGAATGGTGTGTTTAAGAATTTGATTTCAATATTTTTCCTTACTGTAGTAGACAAGATTTCTTTTAGTTTAGATTTCTCTTTTCCTCATCGGTAGTCACGCTTCTTTTGAATCAATAGAAGTCTGGTTTGAAACCTTAGTGGCCTATTGCCAACTTAGCAGTGACAAGGAGTGGACCCGTCACATTTAATTGTGTATACAACATTTTCACCTCCAGGTTTGTACGAACCTCGGGTTAATAAAGTAAAGTTGGTAGCCCCAAGAGTTGCAACATTCTTGCTGAAATATTGGTGCTCATCACTTTTTGGCACCGTTGCCGGGGAGGTGTTTGAGTAATATGTGATTCCTTCTTTCTTTCTTCCATTTTATCTCTAACATTCTTCTAATAGCTTCATTTCTGCAAAAGTAATTTAGTTTTCTTTCTTTTCCATTTTCCATTCTTTGCTTTCTTTTCCATTTTGCAAGTGATATTTCAGTCAAGCAGTTAGTTTTCATTTAATTAGTTAGTTCCATTCAGTTGTGATTTCAATTCTGAAATTATTTTCAAAGTTTGAAAAAAAAAACAAAACAAAATAAAAACACCTCTTTCATGCCTCGTAGGAGTAAGGATAACTTAGGAAAAGTTCTACCCAATACCCCCACCACTTCAAACAACCAACCTTCCCTCTTCTTTGGTGGCTGTGAATTGGAGGACCCCTTAGGTGAACAACCAGAGATATTTGAAGAGCCTATAGGGGGAGAATAAGAAGGAGAACCCATTCCAACTTACCCAATGGTTGAAAATAGCGCTGACAGATAAGATAGAGAAAGAATTGAGGGTGTCTTTCCCATCAGAGAAACTAATGGGGATACCAAGATGAACAATATAAGCCCCTCTACTCTTCCTCATTTCCATGGTCTGACCTTAGAAGATCCATACACTTTCTTGTTTGAGTTTGTTGTCATATGCAGAACCTATGATTACACCAATGATGAGCAGAAGTTGAAACTATTCCCATCCACTCTCAAGGATGCAGCTTTCCATTGGTTCATGGGTTTACCTAGGGATAACATCACAACCTGGGCTCAGATGCAGTAAGACTTCAACAACAAGTATCGAGACTACTGCAGGTCCAAAGACACTAAAGAGGAATTTTTTAGAATGACCTTAAGGCATGATGAATCCCTAGAGGATTACGAAGAAAGATTCCAACTTAGTTACAAGAGGGCCAGGTGCACACTTGATCCTGAGTCACTAAAGCTAGTCCTGCTTAGAGGGGTAAGGGAAGATCTTCTAGATACCCTAAACTTGTTAGTAGGAGGGGACATCTACCAGCTACCCTATGAATATATCAAGACTGTCTTTAGGAACCATTCTAGGGTAGTTAGGAAAAAGGGTAGGGGTAGTCAACCTATGGTAAGTCCATCCTCTTCCAATACATCCATCAAGGGTGAAATTGGAAATATGTTGGAAGATTTTAAGAGTGAGATGTTGCAAACCATTTCCCTACAGATGGACACTATGAACATCAAGAGAAAGTAGGAGGAAGCAGAGAGAGCCTTAGCCATTTTCTACCCTAGATGCACAAGGAGGCACCCTAGGAATGAATTTCCATTAAATTTGATTGAAGTCTACTCGGTCTGTGAAGAAAACCACTCCACAGACAAGTGCCCTTCTCTACCTGGACTAAAAGTTGTGTATCAAGGAACTGAAGGGGTGACTGAACAACTTTGCTACATAAATCAAAGGAGACCTCATGGGCCTTGGCCATACCAGTAGGGCATGCAAGGGTCATCCCATGCCTATTACAACCATAGCTAGACCACATCCATTCCGTCTTGGGGCCCCCCTGCTCGTCCTTCCTGGTCTACACCTCCTCCTTTGTCTTTTGCACCTCAGTACCATTCCCAGCAAACCAGCTAGTCATTCTAGCCATATTCTCCACCACAGCCTCAGTGGAATGCACCACCCCAGGGGTGGATGCCCCTATACAATAATGATCCAGCTTTATTGCCTTCACCACCTACTCAACCACAACTTTTACACCCTATGATGAGCCCCAGAAATGGGTAATCATATGGGCTCATTTTGCCTCTTATTTCGACTTAATCCACCATTCTCATTATTTTAATGCATGTTTTTGAATATATTTATGCTAATAGAGTGAATTGGGTTAGTCACTTTGCCATGTAGTCTAATGTGTGTTTTATGCAGTTTTTTGGCAAATTTTGGACAAAGTCAAGGGATTTATGAGCAAATGGTAGCCAAAAATCAAGGAAAATAAGGAAGAGGATTTGTAGGGGGGCTGTCTCCTTCATTTATGACCCCTTTCCTTGAATCCTCCATCAGCAACTTGGAGCACAAAGGTCTACATTGATGATTCCAAGGGGCAGCCGAGCAAGTAAAGAAGGACGGTTGTTTATCTACAGTTCTAGGAAGCCGAATTCCTTGATTTTAGGAGGACTTTTGGAGGACTCCATTTGTATAAATAAGGAGGCTTAGAGCCTTAGTAGGTTAGCCAGTTATTAGTAGATTTTCGCACTTTTGTGAAACATTGTGTTCAACTCATTTTCGAGCTCCTTTTTGAGAACAGTTTATGTAATGTGACTGCTATTTTTGATAATGAAGATGAACCAGTTTTTGAGCTAGTGCTGATCTCTTTCAGAGGGCTAAAGGCTTTGGGTTAGGGCCCAACCCAAGCTTCCCAAAACCTCAAACTGTGTACTTATATGTTTTTGCTTCAGTTCATGAGTTAATTTCTATTGCATAGATTCATATTACTTTGTTAGATTAGGTTGCTTTTGATGGTTAGCATACTTGTTTTTGTTTCAGCTGCTCAAGCAGGTTACTGTAGTGATAGAATAAGATTTAAAGAGGCCAATAGCAGGCCCTGATCTCATTTCTCCCTTCCTGGGAATATGATTTGAGGTCAAGGCACTACTGCTGCCACCACAAACACAGTTTTTGCTCTTCTATGCAACTACTAGTGTGATACTTTGATTTGGAAAGATTGATATTGGTTCAGATTTAGTTGCCTAGATCATTTCCTATTCTTTTACCATAGATCTCTCTACATGTTTCTCTATTCACAGGTTACTGTTCAACGTTTTCTGTTTGTAGGTCATAAATTAGGTCAAGCTAGAGAAATTTTAGTTTTTGTCCTTTCTTTGAATATTTTTTGTAAGTAGGTGCAAATATCTTGCAGGTCACCTTAGCTCACCATACATCCATAAACCAGCCAGCACCAACTCACTTCTCATAGATTTCCCAAGTCATTCACAACATTTCGCCAATCTGCCCTAATTTTTGTGTTTCTCTCCATAAAGCTTCTTTCTTGCCATTTGAACAAATCCAACTATCACGTTCGTTCTTGATCTTCCTTGACAAGCTCTAGACACCTCAACACCTTCATCTAGCCTTCATTTACCTTTTCCCATCATTTTTCCACCTTAAAAACTCCAAAAATAGCTCTCGACCTCCTCTTGTAGATCCTCCTGTAGATCCCTTGCAACCTCCTGTAGAATTTCTTGTGAGTGATTTTTCGAAGTCTGATCGCTATGGAAGTCTGCAGAAGGGTACTAGGGGCTTCTTAGGACCTCTCCACACCTTCCTCACCCTCTGCAAAAGCCAACTCCATCTTCCTTTGCCACCAAACCTATGCACAATCACAACCAGATAAATCACAAGCATAATAATTCCACATAAAAATACTCAAAAGCACAAAAAGATGATTTCTTCTCATTTCTTTTTAGAAGTAGCTTGAATAAAATAAATTTACCTTTTTAGTAGTCAATGGCACTCATTTCATTAGTTTCCATCTCTTTTCTTGCAAAAGTAGGGTTAATAGGTAAATTAGGGTTTGCTAGGGTTTGCGTTACATTTCAGTTTTCCTTCTCTTTCTATAAGTAGAATAGTCCCTGTAGAGTTAGCTTTCTTTTATCACAGTTAAAAGCTTCTTCTGACAACTCATAGAAGTTGGCTTGAGTTCCTAGCAAACTTGCGCTAGCTGACCAAGTGACAGCCTGTAGTAAGAGCTAGTACTTGTGCATACAACATCGTCTCTTCCAAGTTGGTTATGAACTACCGGGTTGATAAAAGTAAAGAAGGAAGCCCCATGAGTTGCAGCATTATTGCTGCAATACTGATGCTCACCATTCTTTTTGGCCCCGTTGCCGGGGAAGCGGCAGAGTATTTGTGATTACTGATTTTCTTCTATTTTCTACTGCAACATTATGCTAAGTAGTTTATTTCAGCAAAAGTAGAGTAGTTGTTTCATTTCAATTCTGCAATTTCCACTTCTGCAAGAGTAGATTAGGCATTTCTTGCTTTCATTTCAATTCTGCAATTTCCATTTTAGCAAGAGTAGATTAGTCATTTCCTGCTTTCATTTCAATTCTGCAATTTCCATTTCAACAAAGAGTAGATTAGTCATTTCCTGCTTTCATTTCAATTCTGCAATTTCCATTTCAGCAAAGTAGATTAGACCTTTCCTGCTTTCATTTCAATTCTGCAATTTCCATTTCAGTAAAGTAGATTAGACCTTTCCTGCTTTCATTTCAATTCTACAATTTCCATTTCAGCAAAGTAGATTAGTCATTTCCTTGCTTTCATTTCAATTTTGCAATTTCATTTCAGCAAGTTCATTTCAGTAGTTGCAATTTGTTGTTCAATCCATTTAAGTTTTGCAAGTACAAGTAGAAAAAACAAAAATCACACAAAAAGAGATTTACTTTCATGCCTCGTAGGAACATAGATAATTCAGGAAAATTCCTACCCAACACCCCCACCACATCACACAGTCACCCTTCTCTCTTCTTCGGTGGAAGTGATCCAGAAGAACCTATAGGTGAACCACCAGAGATATACGAAGATCCTATAGCAGAAGAAGAGCAAGAAACCATCCCTCCTGAGACCATGGCTGAAAACAGAAACATTAGAGGAAATGGGGAAAGAGTAGAGGGTACCTTTCCTATCTGGGAGACCAATGGGGACACTAAAATGAAAAACATAAGTCCTTAAGCCTTACCTCACTTCCATGGGTTGACTACCGAAGATCCTGATACCTTCTTGTTTGAATTTTATGTTCTTTGCCAAACCTATGACTATGAAGTGGATGAGCAGAAGTTGAAACTGTTTGCATCTACCCTCAAGGATGTAGCATTGCGTTGGTTCATGGGGTTACCTGGAAACAACATCACAACCTAGGCTCAGATGCAGCAAGCCTTTAACAACAAATACCGGGACTACTATAGGTTAAAGGAGACTAAGGAAGAGATTTTCCGAATGACCATGGGAAGCGATGAATCCTTAGAATACTATGAAGAGAGGTTTCAACTCAGTTATAAAAGGGCGAGGTGCACACTTGACCCCAAATCTCTGAAGTTGTTCCTGCTCAGAGGGGTCTCAGAAGACCTTCTAGATACCCTCCATTTGCTGGCTGGGGGGGACATCTACCAACTACCTTATAATGACATAAATACTATGTTTAGAAACCATTCTAGGGCAGCCAGAAAGAGAGGCAGGGGAAGTAAACCTTTAGCCAATACATCCTCATCCAGTTCATCTCTTAGAAGTGAATTTTAGAATTGTTTGGAAGATTTCAAGAGCAAGATGAGGCAAACTCTTGCCATGCAAATGGATACCTTGCATATCAAAAGAAAACAAGAGGAAGCAGAGAGGGCTTTGGCCATCTTTTGTCCGAGGTGCACTAGAAGGCATCCTAGGAATGAATGTCCATTGAACTCTATAAAGTTTTGTTTAGTCTGTGAAGAAAACCATTCTACGAATCAATGCCCTTCATTGCCCAAACTTAAAGTTGCATACCGGGGGGCCAAAGGAGCCAATAAACCACTCTATTTCATGAACCAAAGGAGGCCACATGGGCTCAAACCTTACCAATAGGGAATGCAAGGAACATCCCAGACATATTACAACCCCAATCAAGCCACTTCCATGCCTTCTTGGGGTCCCCCTACTTATCCTTCCTAGTCCAAACCCCCTCCTTGGTCATATCCATCTCAATACCATGTTCAACCAACTGCTCATTCATTTCACTGTTATGCTCAGCCACAGCATCAGTGGAATGCACCTCACCAGGGGTGGAGGCCCCAGTATAACTCTCCTCCCTCTATTTTGCCTCCACCACTTTCTCAACCACAACCATTGCCTCTTTCTCCTCTAAGGCAACCCCAAATACCTACTCAACCGAACCCGAACTCGAATAACCGACAGGCCCAACAGGTATATAGTGAAGAAACATCATGCCCGACCTATGCTGTGGAGATTTAGGAGATTAACCTACAATCTGGGAAGGTTCTCCCAGATAACCAACCTCCCCCTAAGGAGTATGAGGAAGAAAAACAAGAAAGTGAACCAAAAGCCACTCTACCCTTTCCTGAGAGATTAACTGGAACAACACAGCCTACCCTAGAAGAAACTGAACTTCTGGGAGAATTGAAATAATTATGTGTAAAAATACCACTTCTCCAAGCCATAAAGGATGTGCCTATATACAACAAGATGATCAAGGAGAAGTGCTTTAGGCACCTAAGCATGCGCAAGAGAGATGATCCAACTATCAATGTCATAGGACAACTGTCTGACCTGATGTTGGGGCAGGTAATTTGTCTGAAATATCTAGACCTTGGAAGTCCTGTAGTCAATGTCCACATCAATGGCACCATAATCCCCCATACCCTGATTGATCTAGGGGTTGCCATTAATGTGATGACCAAGGACACTATGCTCAAGCTCAACCTTTAAGGCTCCCTGAGAAAGACCACAATAATACTACAGTTAGCAGACCTCTCCACCGTGACCCCTGAGGGGATTGTGGAATATGTAATGGTCTCCATCGATTCTTGGGAGTACCCTACTAATTTCCTAGTTCTCCAACCAAAGGCAAAGCTCACTGGGTATCCTCTCATCTTGGGAAGACCTTGGTTGGCTACTGCAGATGCCTACATTAGTTGTTGAGTTGGGAACATGACAATTAAGAATGGGCATATGTCCAAGCAGCTAGTCCTATATCCTCCAGCCCAACCTTTGTTAGACCATGATTTACTTCTCTGGTTGGAGGAGGAAGATGAGGATGAAGTCTATTCCACACCACTGTGTGCAGTGGAAGCTACCATGGGGGGCCCACAAACCAAGGATGATCTTATTGAAAACTTGATCCAGAATCCAACCCCCAGTGTGTTTCCATTAGAAGAGCTGGTGGAAGAAACCCAAGCCAATCCTTTATTTGATCTCTATGTGGCTGATCCGACCTCTCTTTGAGTTAAGAATGTGGAATTCGGCCTAGAAAGAATCTTGAAGATCAAATCATCCCTATCCACCTCTCAGGAGAAAGAACTGTGTAGCTTGTTGAAAAACCACTTGGATGCTTTTGCTTGGAGCTATAAGGAGATGAAGGGATTGCACCCTTCAATCTGCACTCATCATATTTACATTAAGGAAGATTGAAAACCAGTTAGGCAGCCTCAAAGGAGGATGAATCCAGCCCTTATGGACATTGTCAAAGAAGAACTGCAAAAGTTACTGGATGAAGGATTCATCTACCCCATCTCTGACAGCGAATGGGTCTCTCCTTTGGTGCTAGTGCCAAAGAAAAATGGGAAGTGGAGAATCTGTGTCGATTATCGGGAACTAAACAAGACCACCAAGAAGGACCATTTTCCTTTGCCTTTCATAGATCAAGTGTTAGATGGCCTGGCAAGGAACAAGCTTTTCTCCTTCCTAGATGGGTTTAGCGGGTACAACCAGATCCAAATCAGCCCAAAAGACCAAGATAAGACCACTTTCACTTGTCCTTGGGGTACCTTTGCATACCGGGTCCTTCCCTTCGGATTGTGCAATGCTCCCGCCACTTTCCAGAGAGTTGTATTGAGTATATTTGCTGAACTGGTTCATGATTCAGTGGAAATCTATATGGATGACTTTACCCCTTATGGTTCTAACTTCCAGGAAGCTTTGACTAACCTGGGAAAAGTTTTAGACAAGTGCATTGAAATGAACCTATCCCTCAGTCCTGAAAAATGCGAATTCCTGATGACTGAAGGGACTGTGCTAGGTCATACAATTTCTCAGCAAGGATTACAAGTGGATCCCAACAAAATTTCCATCATCCAAAGGGTCCCACCTCCTCAAAAGGTAAGAAATGTTCGAAGTTTCCTAGGTTTAGCAGGGAATTATAAAAGATTCATTAAGGATTTCAGTAAGCTAGCCTCTCCATTGTTTGGTCTTTTGGGAAAAGATGTTGAGTTCACATGGACTAACAACTGTCAAGAGGCTCTGGATACTTTGAAAAGTAAACTGGTGATTGCCCCAATTTTGAGAGGTCCAAACTGGGCCCTACCTTTCCACATTAATACAGATGCCTCGAACAAAGAAATAGGAGCAACCTTAGGGCAAATCGATGAGAAGTTGCCTTATGCCATATATTTTGTAAGTAAAAACTTGTCCAAGGTAGAATTAAACTACACTGTAACCAAAAAGGAGCTCCTAGCTGTAGTCCATTCCCTAAATAAGTTCAGACACTACATCATTGGCTATCAAACATTCGCACACACTAATCATGCTGCAATTAGGTATTTAATGAACAAACCAGATATAAATGCTCATATTATTAGATGGTTACTTTTATTGCAGCAATTTGATTTAACCATTGTTGATAAGCTGGGTAAGGAAAATGTTGTTGCTGATTTTCTGTCTAGAATAGATCTGCCTGCAGGTGAAGAAGGAATGGTGGATGATCAAATGCCAGATGAACACCTATTTGCTATCTCAGTACTCTCTCCATGGTTTGCTGATATAGCAAATTACTTGGTTTCCACACAGTTCCTGCCACACTTGTCCTTAAAAGAGAAGAGCAAGATCGTGAGGAAAAGTGCCCCATTCACTTGGATTGGGGGCAATCTCTTCAAACTTGGCCTAGATCAGATTTTGAGGAGATGTGTTAGGGAGGAGGAAGTTTTTGACATTCTCCTAACCTATCATGATGGGCCCTGTGGGGTCCATTTTGCAGCAAAGAGGACTGCCTTCAAAATTCTGCAAGTAGGTTACTATTGGCCCACTCTTCATCAAGATGTAAGGAGATATATCAGCCAATGTGACCGATGTCAAAGGATGGGGAAACCTACTCCAAGGGATGAGATGCCCCTGCAACCTCAAGTGACTTTCAAGCCATTTGAGAAGTGGGGCATGGACTTTCTGGGTCTTGTCAACCCTCCTTCAAAACAGAAATCTTACATCATTGTGTGGACTGATTATCTAGCAAAATGGGCAGAAATAAAGGTGATCAAGGCAGCAACAGAAGAAATAGTAGCTAAGTTTTTGAGAGATAATATCTTCTACAAGTTTGGCTATCCAAGAGAATTAGTCACAGATCAAGGGAGTTAGTTTACCTCTAATATGATTGAAGACCTACTCACACATCACAAAATTAAGCACAAAACTTCCACCCCTTATCATTTGCAAGAAAATGGATAGGTGGAAGTCACTAATAGAGCTTTGGAAGGGATTTTGACCAAGGTAATGAGCAGCAGCAAAAAATATTGGGTAGATTGATTGGTTGAGGCCACTTGGGCCTATAACACCACCTAGAAAACCACCATAGGGTTCACACCCTATGAGCTAGTCTATGGGAAGAAGGCTTTGCTGTCAATAGAATTTGAATATAACACACTAAGGATGGCAGCTTAGCTGGACCTAGATCTCAGCCATGCACAAAAGGAAAGGTTACTTCAACTAAATGAATTTGATGAACATAGATTGCAGGTCTTTCTCCACTCAGAGGTAGTCCAGCTACAAAGGAAAATATGGCATGATAGACACCTCAAAGAGAAATAATTCCGGGAAGGAGATTGGGCGCTGCTGTATGATTCAAGATATAAATATTTCAAGGGCAAATTGAGGACAAGATGGCTAGGCCTGTACACAGTAGAAAAGTCCAATGAAAATGGTTCAGTTTTGATTTGGACCATCGATGAAGAAGCCATCCCCATGCTTGTCAGTGGGCATAGGTTGAAGATCTATAGGAATCCCCTCTCCAAGCAAGAATTCATTGAGAATCTGAGTAAAACAGTGTTGGTAGTACAGCAGGTCTCTGCCTCCACTCCACCCACACCCTAAAAAAAAAAGGAGAATAAAATATCCCTAGGTGAAAACCTCCCTTTGGAGGCACCCGGGGCAGACAGTGAGGGTGAAAACCTCCTAGAGGTGCCCAACTGTCTCATTAAAAAAAAAAAAAGAGAGAGAGAAAAAAACAAAAAACAAAAAAACTAACGTCTTTTGAATGCATTGCAGATTGTAGGAGGGCCACAAAAGAAAAAGGGACATGGCTAGGCTGGATACACCCCTGATAGATCATTTCTCTATCGCCATTGTATTTTCCCAGGCCTTGGTCTCACTTGTTTTGGAAATTATGCATCCTACAGGAAGCTTTGTGCATTCTACAGGAGGTTCCCGTAGAAACCACAGAAAGCTCGAAATCAAGTCCAGAAAAGGATCAGAGGGCTAGAGACTTGTCCAAAAGGCTTGTGGACCTCCCTTCCACCATTCATCCTCCCAACTCTCCATTCCTTCCCTGCACAGAAAACACAGAAATCTTGTTTCCTTTGTTTTTTTAAAAAAAGAGAAAAATTGAAGAATAAACCGCAGCATCCTTAACTTATTTCTTACCTAGTGTATGCCAATTGCTTTTCCTTTTCCTTCAGAACATTCCTCAACTATCTCTTCAGTCCCTACTCAAACCTCAGCCATAAATTTTAGAGGGAGAAGCAGTTACAGGAAATCCTATAGGATTCCTGTAACTGCTAATCCCCTTAAAAATCAAGCTCTAAAGGCAGGGTCAATGCAGCCACAGATGATAAAACACCAGCATGAGGTAGCCAAGCCACCAGTTTAGAAGCCACAAGCGCCAACAGTAGCAGTAATCCATGAATAGATTGGCAAAGTTTGAGCATGCAAAGCATGGTAGCGGCTAACAGGTAAGTGACAAAACCCGTTCCTCTATTGCATGAGTATAATTTACAAACTACATGAACCATTGAGATGGTCGCGATTAAATGAAATCGGTGGCCAGCTAACTGGCCACCCTCGTCCAGCTCAAACAGAAACCCTCATCCAGTTCAAAAAGCACCTCGTCCAATTCAAATAGCATTTAGTGGGTGCAATTGGCACGTGTGTTCAGTCAACTTGGGAAGAGAAACTCAAAACAGGTAGTCATGGTGGTGTATAACAAGAATGATGGAAGTGATTGCAGGCAGGCGGCATGAAGTATCATAATGGCACTGGAGTAGGGACCAACGGTCTGGATGGGGATAACGTACCCTTCCTGCCACCTCACCTCGTCACCGTAGAACACACCCGTAAGCTTCCCGTAAGCTTAAGTACGCTGCAGTCGACGCCTTCATCACCTTTGTTTTCATTTGCATCGTCGTGCTCTCAACTGCAACAACTTACCTACCACCTTCAGAACCTCGAAATAGTCGCTCTCTGTCAATTTCAAAACCCTTCCGCTTATCAGGCTCTACAGGAGTAGAAACACAGTCTACAGGAGGCTTTCTACAGGAAGGCCAGTGAGGAACTCTACAAAGGAAAATTTGGGATTTTATGCCAAATTCGAGCTCGAAAAGGTAGGCTCTATAAAACCCACTCTGCCTGTGTTTTTTGAAATATATATACAGTCTCTCAATTTTACTCTCTGAACTGAAATTTTGTCTCTTTCTCCTCCATGGTATTCTCCTGTGTAAAGAAGTGATGCAACCATAGGAAATTAAGCCTGTAAAACAGTGAATTTGTATTGGGTGGTTTGCTCACTTTGTGAAAAGGAAAAAAAACACTGTCTTGTATACTCTCTGTTTAAAAAAAAAAGAAAAAAAGATATCGTTTCCCTCAAACAGACTGAGAAGTAAATTAAGTTTGAGAACAGAGTTTGAAGGGAAGGAAAATTGCAAATTTCTTTTGTTAAAAAGGAAGAACATGAAAAATTGTCTCTCTGGTTCTAGAAAGAAAACCTTTGTTGTTCCTCTGTTTCGGGTTTGAAAATTTGCTACCTTCCTCCTCACCTAAAACATTCCAGCAATCTCTAAACATCATGACAGGGGGTTTTATGAGGAAGGAGCCTTTGAATTCAACTAAATTGCATGAACATCCAGAAGTGGTGGCCCTCTTTACCAGGGCAAATTGGATGCCTTTCTTTGAAAAATTTCATGGGTATGATGAGGAAGTCACAGAGGAATTTTTATTATCTTTAAGACCTCACTCAAAAACCCATGCCATAGTCAATTTTAGGGGTCTAACCATAGAACTTACACTAGAGTTCATCAGTATAATTACAAGTCTTCCACTTGGGCTCCCCTTGAGCAAAGAAGAAAAACCACTAGGACAGGTTGCTAAGAAGACCTTTTTCCAGCCTGATGAACATCTCGTGGAGGATAAGAATGGGATCAGGAGGACAAGTATACCTTATCCATGGGGTGAGGTCAACTATTAGATCATGAAGTATATCTCCTGTGAAGGAAGATACAACATCGTTTATGGGTATCATTTCAGACTGTTACATGAACTAAGATATGGCATGGACCTTCCTGCATCCAGAAAACTCAATCTTCCATACTTTCTCCTCCAATCCTTAATAGAGTGTAGCACCAAATTGAATGCAGGGGTTCCAGACCAACTGGCTCACCATGGGCTCATTAAATTTTTAGTGGAGGATGCCCTCCACACTTACACAATCCCTATAGCCTGGGAGATTTTTAGGAACATGACTAAAGAAGATGATATAAAAACTCTCACTGATGACCTTAGTCCATCTGGAAGTGAAGATGAGGAAAAAAAAGAGGAAGATGAGAAGGAAATCCATGAAGAAGAACATAACATTCAATTGGAAGAAGAAAAAGAAGAAAAATAGAGAGGAAAGGAGAAATATGACACCACCACCACAGATGAACCTAAAGCAGAGAAGAAAACAGCATCAAAAGCAGAAAAAGGGGAAACCACAGCAGAAAAAAAGAAGAGGACAAGAAATAAAAAGAAGAAGCCCAAGACAACTCAGAAAAAGGCTGCCACAGGAAAGGCAGAAATTAAACAAGCAGAGGACAAAACAACACCAGAGACAGCAAACATAAGAAAAACAGTGGATGGAAAAGAAGAAACACAGCAAGAAGAAGTGTCTCCTGAGACATTAGCAAGAGAAGTAGCAGTTGTTCTTGCTGCACTTAGTACTCTAGCCAAGCCCAAAGGAAAAAGAAAAAGACAACCATCCATGTACTTCAAGGCTCGAAAGAGCACCAGAATCAAGATGGGGAAGCCTCAGCCACCTTCAAAAGATCCCATCATCATTGAGGATGTCCCTACTGCAACAAGGGGGAATCTCCCTCCAAAATCTCCATCACTTACGAAAGAGGGAGCCCTAAGACCTCTACTTGGAAAGAAAGGATCAAACTAATGGAATCTAAAGCAGTCCTACAGGAGATGCAGACCTATCTATAGGAGACATTGACAAAGATCAAAGAAACTGAGAAACTTGAAAAGAAGGTAGAAGAACAGACCCAAGAGGAAGACAAGGCAAAAGAGATATTAGAGCCCGGAAGATCATCCCACAAAATTTTGCAATGCCTCTTTTCTTCGAGCTGGAAAAGGAAAGAGTCAGGACCCATACCTGGATGCAGATTACAAAATCAAAAGGGGTAGAATACATTGGGCACATGGAAAACAAGTTGATAGAAATGGGTAAAGAATTGAGCATGGTCAGGCATACAGAAAGCATCAGAAGAGCTCAATTGGAGGAAGAAAATGAAATGTTGAAGAAGCAGCTGCAAGAAAGGGAACCTCAAGGAGGAAAGGAGCTGTCAATCTTAAAAAGACAGCAACAGGAAGAGGAACCCCAGATAGACAGTGAGGTATTAAAAAGACAACAACAGGAAGAGGAACCCCAGACAGACAGTGAGACATTGATAAAACAACAACAGGAAAGGGAATCCCAGGAAAAAAATGAAGTGTTGATTTTGAGAAGGCAGCTACAGGAAAAGGAAGCCCAGTTAGCCTGCATGGCCAGCTGGGCTATGGAGGCATTATAGTGTAGGCATCCAGCCAAATCATATGCATTGTACCTCAAAGATCATTGGCTCCAATTTCATATTAAGACTCTGGCCTAGAGGGGCACAATACCTTTTCATGATAATGGCCAATTTATGCATTGATGTGATCATAGCTCAGCTGAGGACAAAGCAAAGCTAGTAGAATTTTACTTGCACAACATGACACTTACTGACATGAACTTGTGGGATCCAAATGCTGCGTTGGGAGACTTGCAGCGAATGGATATGGAATCTTAGATGAGCCATGAAGAGAAAAGGGAAGTAGAAATCTAGAAAATGATGGCAAAAGCGTTGAGTGAACCTCTGATGATTAGAGCAGAACCAGCAGAACCCTTGGCTCTCATCTATGCCCACCAACACCTCACAGCTAATCCTCAAGTTGTCTCTGACTATGTTGACAAGCAAGCCTAGGCTATTGCTAATTTCGAGGACATGGAGAGATTGTTTGGAGATGAATGCATCCATGCCTGCATGAGAAGGTGGAATACATTGCCACACAGCCTAAGGATCAAGGAGAATCACTCCCCAAATAGGATGAGGGAAACCATGAGGAGAGTGCCCCTGTATAAGCACTCAATGCAAAATTTGAAGGCCAACTAGATTGGCCTTAAACTCAGTCCTCCACTGCTGCTAGGACCATTGGAAGGAGTAAAAGAAGAGGAAGAACATAAACAGTGGGAAGAAGTGGATAGGAAGGTAGGTTTCCATGATAAAGAGGAAGATATCACATCAGAGGCATGGGATGTCAGGGAATATGTCAGAGCCATCAAGGATGAAGAGCTAGATTAGTTGCTCAGAGGATGAGCAACCCATTCAATGGGGGGGTGATGATGAGCCCCAAAAATGGGTAGTTATATGGGCTCATTTTGCCTCTTATTTTGACTTAATCCACCATTCTCATTAGTTTAATGCATGTTTTTGAATATATTTATGCTAATAGAGTGAATTGGGTTAGTCACTTTGCCATGTAGTCTAATGTGTGTTTTATGCAGATTTTTTGGCCAATTTTGGACAAAGTCAAGGGATTTATGAGCAAATGGCAGCCAAAAATTGAGGAAAATAGGGAAGAGGATTTGTAGGGGGGGTGTCTCCTCCATTTATGACCCCTTTCCTCGAATCCTCCATCAACAACTCGGAGCACAAAGGTCCACATTGATGATTCCAAGGGGGAGTCGAGCAAGTAAAGAAGGACTGCTATTTATCTCTAGTTCTAGGAAGCCGAGTTCCTTGATTTTAGGAGGACTATTGGAGGAATCCATTTGTATAAATAAGGAATCTTAGAGCCTCAGTTGATCAGGTACTCATGTCCTAAGTGTCGTAAAATGCTCAAAATTTAAAGTGCTTAGAACTAGTTCAAAGTTGAATGACTGGAAAGTGATCGTCTTCCCGATTCCGACGCCACAAACGGTTCGAAAAACGGTCGCCGTATGAGGAAGTTATGGCAAAAAGAAGAATTTGTCAATAACATAGGAAATTTTAATTTTTGAAAAAAAAATTAAAAAGGAATATTCCGTAGAATATTCCTTGGAATATTCCGTAGAATATTCCTTGGAATATTCCAGGGAATATTTCCTTTTCGGCAACCAATCATAGGCTGCCATGTGGCAGGCCCGGAGGCCGCCACGTGGCCCCCAGATGACGTCAGCAAGCTCATGGGTGCATGTTCAAAATTTTTGTGAGTTTAGAGTTTTGAACCCACGACCTATGGATAAACAACCCAGCGCTTTGCCATTTGGCCACGAGGTCATGTGTTGTTTAAAGGGCGAAACCTTTGTAATTTGAACATTAAAATTTTGCTAGGCGGAAACCAAAGGGGGCCAGCCCCTAAGGGCCAGCCCCCCATTTCATATGACCGCAGGCCCAGAACCAAGGGCTTAAGACCCAACCGCCAGCCCAAACCGCCAGCACGAACTCCGAGATAAACCATAGTATTAAATGTAACTGCAGTCTTTTGGCGGAAATTCTGGTAGGAGTGCCAAAATTAGCGGGCCCGCCATATTTGGCGGGCCTAACTGGACATTAACTAAAGTTAGCTGGAGTTCTTTTAGGCTAAACTGGAGGGGATCATTAAATGGCCATAACTTTGGCTAGGAAAGGCGGTTTTGGACGAATTTTTTTTTGATTTTGGGTATTTTCGACCTTCTGAAGCCATTGGTGCAGGTCTTACAGCCATCTGAGGTCATTTGCAGAGGTTTTGGAGCCGTGAAAGTTCTAGGAGCCACCAGGGCCCAGTTTTGTGAAGACTGTATAGGGTTGCAGGTATCCATTGGAGGTGATCCAATAGTCAATCCTGAAGGATTCAAGTGTTCTGAATCCATTTTTACCATCTATTTCTCCTGTAGATGCTTCTATTCAGCTGTATTTTCAATTTGAGCATTTAATGAAAACAAGGACAAGCCCATTTGGGAGCTTTGGACCCAGCAGACGTAGCCCAGGAGGGGTGAACTGCTTTATCAACTTCTTTTGCATCTGTGGTTGAATTATTTTGCAGAAAAAATTCGTTTTAGTGTGTTAAATAGTAAAAGGAAATAAATATGCTATGCTTAAATGGATCATGAACAGCTGAAAATTTCATTTGTTTTGTTTCTGCAAGACATGGAAATCTTTTAAAGATGTATAATTCTGAATTGAATACCTTGCAAACAAATTACAAGTAGTTTCAAGTTCAAATCAAGTTGGTATCAGAGCTCAGGGTTTTGTGCAAAGATCTTCTAACCGTCTTGCAAGTATTTATGCTTACCGGGTTGAAACTTAAAAGAGGGGAAGGACAGTTGACTAGAGAACGAGAGAATCCTCAGTCAAGGAAGGCCAGAGAGCCATCACCTCCACCTTCAATTTCACCCTCAAGAGTCTCAGCAGAAGCTTCAAGAATGTCTGCACATGAAGGAGAAATTCCTGCAGATATGGATCCAAAAGAAGAAGAAAGAATCTTCAGAAAGGCTTTCTTGGACCTCACTGAAATGGTGAGGATATTGTACCAAGAAAGAAATGAGAAATTGGCTGGAGAAGGTTCCAAACATCCACATGAAAGAGAGGTCTCTTCAGGAGGTAAGAAGGATGATGATCATTCCAAGAAAGGACATGGAGGAAATGGTGATCCACCACCCCCATCGTCACCTTCTTCCTCTTATCCTCGTCTTCTTCTTCTGTGCATAAGCATAGATCCTCTGGAAAAAGTCCTTTTTTGAAGCTTGATGTAAAATTCGAATTACCTATGTTTAATGGTGAAGTGAATGCAGAAAAGCTTGACAACTGGATTAGGCAGTTGGAAGTTTACTTGAGGATCCAGAATATGCATGATGATGCCACAAAGATTCAGTTGGCTTCTTTGAGAATGGATGGAGCAGCATTGGTCTGGTGGGAGGCCAAGACTAAAGAGGAGATCAAGAAATTTGGTAAGGTTACCTTAACATGGCCTGAATTTCTGTTAGCCATTAAAAAATAGTTTTATCCTCTTGCTCACATGCAGAAAGCCATTATGAATTGGCAAAATTTCAGAAAACTTAAGGGTCAGAGTGTCCAAGACTACACCCAAGAATTCAGGAGAAGAGCTCTCTTGTTAGGGGTAGATTTACAGACCTAGGAAACCTTGCTGAAATACATTGGTGGCTTGCATAGCTACCTTAGACACACCATCTTGATGTTTAACCCTACTAGCCTGGACGAGGTTTGTGTCCAAGCTACCCATTTAGAGGCAAGGGGAAAAAACACATTTGAAGAGGGTAGAAACAAGCCCCCCAAGGGGAAAAACAAAGAGAAAACCTCCAAGGGAAAGGGAAAAAAGAATGCATCTGTCAAATAGGAGAGTGAGAAAGTGATCTGTAAACACTGTTCTAAACCAGGCCATGAGGAGAAAAACTGTTGGAAATTACCTCTTGAAAAAAGACCTCAATTTACCAAATCCAAAGGGAAACAGAAAACTGCTACTACTACATCTACACCACAGGATTTAGGGGATGATTCAGGTGATGAAACCAAAATTGCAGCCATGGGTTTGAAAAACTTGAAGGGAAAAGAAATTGAAACTCAAGCCAGCACTAGTACCTCAAACTTCCGTGTACAAGCTCCTAATGAGGAAGAAAGAATTGAACTGTTTCATGTGAGGGTGATTTCAAAACATACTAAAATTGACACACTTTTTGATAGTGGGTCACAAGCAAACCTTATATCAGAGGACTTGGTCAAGCAGCTTAAACTTGAGACCGTTCCACATCCGAAGCCATATCCACTTGGATGGATTTGCAAGGATGCAAATTTACAAGTTTCAAGAAAGTGCACATTGCGCTTTGCAATTACTGCACATTTTATTGACACAGTTGAACTTGATGTGGTACCTTTTGATATAGCAGGAATTGTTTTGGGAAGTCCTTACTTGTTTGACAGGAAAGCTATCTTTCATCGCCATGAAAACAAATATCATCTTTTCAAAGATGGCAAGGAGTTCATTGTTAGAGCTCATCGCAAGAAGACAAATATAGCGATGGTGAATGCATGATAGGTAAAAAGGCTGGTCAATTCAAGTAAGAATTTTGTTCTTCTTATGATTAAGCCCAAGGTTGATGTGAATCATGAGTCATTTGACAATTGTGATCCAAAACTTAACTCAGATCTGTATGATGTAGTTGATGCATATCATGAGATGTTTCAGGAGCCAACAGGTTTGCCTCCTAAGAGGGAGATTCAGCATGAAATCCATTTGCATCCAGATTGTCCTCTTCCAAACATAGGCATGTACAGCATGTCTATTATGGAGAATGCTGAAATAAAGAAGCAAATCAAGGACTCATTGGACAAGGGTTTCATAAGGCCAATTACTTCGCCATGTGGGTCACCGATTGTATTGATTCCAAAGAAAGATGACACTTGGCGTATGTGTGTTGATTTCAGGGCCTTGAACAAGATAACAGTAAAGAATCGTTACCCACTCCCAAGGATAGATGATTTGCTAGACCAGTTGAAAGATGCTCGATATTTCACTAAGCTAGACTTGTGCAGTGGATATCATCAAGTAAGAATTGAAGAAAGTGACATTTGGAAGACAACCTTTAAAACCAAACAAGGACTCTTTGAGTGGCTTGTGATGCCGTTTGGTTTATGCAATGCACCTGCAAATTTCATGCGGGTAATGGATGATGTCTTGCTTCCTTTTCTTGATGATTTCCTTATTGTCTACTTAGATGACATCTTAATTTTCAGCAAGTCTAGAGAAGATCATGTCATGCATGTTAGGAAAGTGCTTGATGTTTTGAAGAAGAATCAGTTATTTCTTAAAATGTCAAAGTGTGAATTTGGAAAGACTTCTTTGGTTTATTTGGGACACATAGTAGGAGGAGGTGCTTTGAGAATTGATCCTGCTAAGATTGAGGCTATTGTGAAGTGGCCTACTCCCAAATCCATAACAGAGGTAAGAAGTTTTTTGGGTGCAGCTCAATATTGGAGGAAGTTTATCTCTAACTTCTCTTCTATAGAAGCTCCTATGCATGCAGTGACAAGTGTGAAGCATGCTTTCCAATGGGGAGGCAAGCAGCAAAAAGCTTTCGAATCTTTGAAAGAGAAGATTAGTTCAGCTCCAGTCCTTGCATTACTGGATTTGAGACAACCATTTGAGATACAAACTGATGCTAGTGATTATGCTATGGGTGCAGTTCTTCTACAGCATGGTAAGCCTATTGCTTTTCATTCTAAAACTTTTAATGGTGCTGTTGTAAATTATCCTACATATGATAAGGAGTTGTATGCGTTGGTACAAAGCGTCAAAAAGTGGAAACACTATTTGATGGGCAAAGAAACTGTTACACATACCGACCATCAGCCCTTACAGTACTTGCAATCACAAAGCAAGTTACAACAGTCACGACACTTCAGATGGATGGGCTTCTTGCAACAGTTCCATTTGGTAATAAGGTACAAGAAAGGTACTTTGAATAAGGTTGATGATATGCTTTCAAGGCCTATTATTGGTGTTGTTACTTTACTTAAGAATGATTCCGTTGTACATGATAGTTACATAGAACAATATGCATCTGATGATGACTTTAAAGATGTTTATGCTAACTTGAGTAAAGGGAATCATGTAGAGGAAAATGACTATCACATGCATAACAATTTTCTGTTTCATTTGGGCAAGTTGTGTATACCACAGGGGGAGAGGATAAATGTCATAAGAGAAGCTCATTCTTCTCTTATTGCTGGCCATTTTGGTGTGAGCAAAACAGTTGCACATCTACAGAGGTATTGCTATTGGCCTCGCATGGTAGATTCTGTTTCAAGGTTCATAAGAGGATGTTCATTATGCGCTACAAGCAAGCCTAGCAATAGGAAGCTTGGTTTGTATACTCCTTTGCCGGTACCTTCTAGACCATGGGAGAGCATCTCTATGGATTTTGTAGGAGGTTTGCCAAAATCTAGAAAGCAGCATGATTATTTATATGTAGTAGTTGATCGTTTCAGCAAAATGTGTATACTTATACCTTGTAAGAAAACTATAACTGCTGAACAAACTGCTGAATTATTTTTTCATCATGTATGGATTCACTTTCGTTTGCCTACTTCCATTATTAGTGACAGGGATTCCAGATTTGTGGGGAATTTTTGGTCCAACCTATGGGAGATGATGGACACAAAGTTTAAGAAAAGTACTGCTTTCCATCCGCAAACAGATGGACAAACCGAAGTTGTGAACAAAACCATTGTGCACCTCTTGAGAGGATATTGAAGCAAGCATCCCAAGCTTTGGGATGAACATGTGCACTACATACAACATGCTTACAACCGTGCCAAGCACTCTTCCACAAACACCTCACTGTTTGAAGCTTGTTTTGTTTACTTGCCAAAATCACCTCTTGATTTCATTCTTGAGAAAGATGTCGCCATTCAGGGACATAGTGATATTGACAAAGCTCGTTCATTCATTGAAAGAATTCAGCAAATACATCAGCAAATTCAAGAACAGCTTGAGAAGAGTCAAGGCAAGTACAAGGAAAGCCACGACAAGCATAGAATCGATCACAAGTTTCAAGAAGGGGATGAGGTATGGCTGTACATTAGTAAGGAAAGGATGCAAGGAGAAGGTAAAAAGCTGAAGCCTATTCGTTATGGTCCATTCAAAATCCTCAAGAAGGTTGGAAATAATGCTTTTCAATTAGATTTGCCTTCCTACATGCAAATGTATTCTGTTGTCAATGTGGAGAACTTACGTTTGTATGAACCTCCTTTGATTGTTGATCATGAAAGTGCTGTTCAGCTGCCATCTATAGAAGATTTCTCGCCAGAATTCTTAGATGAGCTGAAAGAAGATACAATCCTTGACAGAAGGACACGCACTTCAAGAAGGGGCAGTGTAGATTATGTTCGGGTTGGTTTCAAAGGCAGCAAACCGAACAAGGCAAAGTGGATGGAGGTGGACAGAGTGAGGGAGTTGTACCCTCACCTCTTTAACAGGTAGTTGAAGGCTTTTGGGGTCCAAAAGCTTCCTAATGGGGAGGCGTGATCAGGTGCTCATGTCCTAAGTGTCGTAAAATGCTCAAAATTTAAAGTTCTCAGAACTGGTTCAAAGTTGAATGAATGGAAAGTGCTCATCTTCCTGATTCCGACGCCACAAACGGTTCGAAAAACGGTCGTCGTATGAGGAAGTTATGGCAAAAAGAAGAATTTGTCAATAACATTGGAAATTTTAATTTTTGAAAAAAATAATTTAAAAAGGAATATTTCGCAGAATATTCCTTGGAATATTCCAGGGAATATTCCATTTTCGGCAACCAAGCATAGGCTGCCACATGGCAGGCCCGGAGGCCGCCACGTGGCCCCCAGGTGACGTCAGCAAGCTCATGGGCACATGTTCAAAATTTTTGTGAGTTCAGAGTTTTGAACCCACGACCTATGGATAAACAGCCCAACGCTTTACCGTTTGGCCACGGGGTCATGTGCTGTTTAAAGGGCGAAACCTTTGTAATTTGAACGTTAAAATTGTGTTGGGCGGAAACCAAAGGGGGCCAGCCCCCCATTTCATATGACTGCGGACCCAAAACCAAGGGCTTAAGCCCCAACCGCCAGCCCAAACCGCCAGCACAAACTCCGAGATAAACCATAGCATTAAATGTAGCTGCAGTCTTTTGGCGGAAATTCTGGCAGGAGCGCCAAAATTGGCGGGCCCTCCATATTTGGCGGGCCTAACTGGACATTAACTAAAGTTAGCTGGAGTTCTTTTAGGCTAAATTGGAGGGGATCATTAAATGGCCATAACTTTGGCTAGGAAAGGCAGTTTTGGACGAATTTTTTTTTGATTTTGGGTATTTTTGACCTTCTTAAGCCATTGGTGCAGGTGTTACAGCCGTTTGAGGTCATTTGCAGAGGTTTTGGAGCCGTGAAAGTTCTAGGAGCCACCAGGGCCCAGTTTTGTGAAGATTGTATAGGGTTGCAGGTATCCATTGGAGGTGATCCAATAGTCAATCCTGAAGGATTCAAGTGTTTTGAATCCATTTTTACCATCTATTTCTCCTGTAGATGCTTCTATTCAGCTATATTTTCAATTTGAGCATTTAATGAAAACAAGGACAAGCCCATTTGGGAGCTTTGGACCCAGCAGACGTAGCCCAGGAGGGGTGAACTGCTTTATCAACTTCTTTTGCATCTGTGGTTGAATTATTTTGCAGAAAAAATTCGTTTTAGTGTGTTAAACAGTAAAAGGAAATAAATCTGCTATGCTTAAATGGATCATGAATAGCTGAAAATTTCATTTGTTTTCTTTCTGCAAGACATGGAAATATTTTAAACATGTATAATTCGGAATTGAATACCTTGCAAAAAAATTACAAGTAGTTTCAAGTTCAGATCAAGTTGGTATCAGAGCTCAGGGTTTTGTACAAAGATCTTCTAACTGTCTTGCAAATATTGATGCTTACCAGGTTGAAACTTAAAAGAGGGGAAGGACAGTTGACTAGAGAACGAGAGAATCCTCAGTCAAGGAAGGCCAGAGAGCCATCACCTCCACCTTCAATTTCACCCTCAAGAGTCTCAGCAGAAGCTTCAAGAATGTCTGCACATGAAGGAGAAATTCTTGTAGATATGGATCCAAAAGAAGAAGAAAGAGTCTTCAGAAAGGCTTTCTTGGACCTCACTAAAATGGTGAGGATATTGTACCAAGAAAGAAATGAGAAATTGGCTGGAGAAGGGTCCAAACATCCACATGAAGGAGAGGGCTCTTCAGGAGGTAAGAAGGATGATGATCATTCCAAGAAAGGACATGGAGGAAATGGTGATCCACCACCCCCATCATCACCTTCTTCCTCTTCATCCTCGTCTCCTTCTTCTGTGCATAAGCATAGATCCTCTAGAAAAAGTCCTTTTTTGAAGCTTGATGTAAAATTCGAATTACCTATGTTTAATGGTGAAGTGAATGCAGAAAAGCTTGACAACTGGATTAGGCAGTTGGAAGTTTACTTGAGGATCCAGAATATGCATGATGATGCCACAAAGATTCAGTTGGCTTCTTTGAGAATGGATGGAGCAGCATTGGTCTGGTGGGAGGACAAGACTAAAGAGGAGATCAAGAAATTTGGTAAGGTTACCTTAACATGGCCTGAATTTCTGTTAGCCATTAAAAAATAGTTTTATCCTTTTGCTCACATGCAGAAAGCCATTATGAATTGGCAAAATTTCAGACAACTTAAGGGTCAGAGTGTCCAAGACTACACCCAGGAATTCAGGAGAAGAGCTCTGTTGTTAGGGGTAGATTTACAGACCTAGGATACCTTGCTGAAATACATTGGTGGCTTGCATAGCTACCTTAGACACACCATCTTGATGTTTAACCCTACTAGCCTGGACGAGGTTTGTGTCCAAGCTACCCATTTAGAGGCAAGGGGAAAAAACACATTTGAAGAGGGTAGAAACAAGCCCCCCAAGGGGAAAAACAAAGAGAAAACCTCCAAGGGAAAGGGCAAAAAGAATGCATCTGTCAAATAGGAGAGTGAGAAAGTGATCTGTAAACATTGTTCTAAACGAGGCCATGAGGAGAAAAACTGTTGGAAATTACATCCTGAAAAAAGACCTCAATTTAACAAATCCAAAGGGAAACAGAAAACTGCTGCTACTACATCTACACCACAGGATTTAGGGGATGATTCAGGTGATGAAACCAAAATTGCAGCCATGGGTTTGAAAAACTTGAAGGGAAAAGAAATTGAAACTCAAGCCAGCACTAGTACCTCAAACTGCCGTGTACAAGCTCTTAATGAGGAAGAAAGAATTGAACTGTTTCATGTGAGGGTGATTTCAAAACATACTAAAATTGACACACTTTTTGATAGTGGGTCACAAGCAAACCTTATATCAGAGGACTTGGTCAAGCAGCTTAAACTTGAGACCGTTCCACATCCGAAGCCATATCCACTTGGATGGATTTGCAAGGATGCAAATTTACAAGTTTCAAGAAAGTGCACATTGCGCTTTGCAATTACTGCACATTTTATTGACACAGTTGAACTTGATGTGGTACCTTTTGATATAGAAGGAATTGTTTTGGGAAGTCCTTACTTGTTTGACAAGAAAGCTATCTTTCATCGCCATGAAAACAAATATCATCTTTTCAAAGATGGCAAGGAGTTCATTGTTAGAGCTCATCGCAAGAAGACAAATATAGTGATGGTGAATGCAAGATAGGTAAAAAGGCTGGTCAATTCAAGTAAGAATTTTGTTCTACTTATGATTAAGCCCAAGGTTGATGTGAATCATGAGTCATTTGACAATTGTGATCCAAAACTTAAATCAGATCTGTATGATGTAGTTGATGCATATCATGAGATGTTTCAGGAGCCAACAGGTTTGCCTCCTAAGAGGGAGATTCAGCATGAAATCCATTTGCATCCAAATTGTCCTCTTCCAAACATAGGCATGTACTGCATGTCTATTATGGAGAATGCTGAAATAAAGAAGCAAATCAAGGACTTGTTGGACAAGGGTTTCATAAGGCCAAATACTTCGCCATGTGGGTCACCGATTGTATTGATTCCAAAGAAAGATGGCACTTGGCGTATGTGTGTTGATTTCAGGGCCTTGAACAAGATAACAGTAAAGAATCGTTACCCACTCCCAAGGATAGATGATTTGCTAGACCAGCTGAAAGATGCTCGATATTTCACTAAGCTAGACTTGTGCAGTGGATATCATCAAGTAAGAATTGAAGAAAGTGACATTTGGAAGACAACATTTAAAACCAAACAAGGACTCTTTGAGTGGCTTGTGATGTCGTTTGGTTTATGCAATGCACCTGCAAATTTCATGTGGGTAATGGATGATGTCTTGTGTCCTTTTCTTGATGATTTCGTTATTGTCTACTTAGATGACATCTTAATTTTCAGCAAGTCTAGAGAAGATCATGTCATGCATGTTAGGAAAGTGCTTGATGTTTTGAAGAAGAATCAGTTATTTCTTAAAATGTCAAAGTGTGAATTTGGAAAGACTTCTTTGGTTTATTTGGGACACATAGTAGGAGGAGGTGCTTTGAGAATTGATCCTGCTAAGATTGAGGCTATTGTGAAGTGGCCTACTCCAAAATCCATAACAGAGGTAAGAAGTTTTTTGGGTGCAGCTCAATATTGGAGGAAGTTTATCTCTAACTTCTCTTCTATAGCAGCTCCTATGCATGCAGTGAAAAGTGTGAAGCATGCTTTCCAATGGGGAGGCAAGCAGCAAAAAGCTTTCGAATCTTTGAAAGAGAAGATTAGTTTAGCTCCAGTCCTTGCATTACCGGATTTGAGACAGCCATTTGAGATACAAACTGATGCTAGTGATTATGCTATGGGTGCAGTTCTTCTACAACATGGTAAGCCTATTGCTTTTCATTCTGAAAATTTTAATGGTGCTGTTGGATATTATCCTACATATGATAAGGAGTTGTATACGTTGGTACAAAGCATCAAAAAGTGGAAACACTATTTGATGGGCAAAGAAACTGTTATACATACTGACCATCAGCCCTTATAGTACTTGCAATCACAAAGCAAGTTACAACAGTGACGACACTTCAGATGGATGGGCTTCTTGCAACAGTTCCATTTGGTAATAAGGTACAAGAAAGGTACTTTGAATAAGGTTGCTGATATGCTTTCAAGGCCTTTTATTGGTGCTGTTACTTTACTTAAGAATGATTCCATTGTACATGATAGTTACATAGAACAATATGCATCTGATGATGACTTTAAAGATGTGTATGCTAACTTGAGTAAAGGGAATCATGTAGAGGAAAATGACTATCACATGCATAACAATTTTCTGTTTCATTTGGGCAAGTTGTGTATACCACAGGGGGAGAGGATAAATGTCATAAGAGAAGCTCATTCTTCTCTTATTGCTGGCCATTTTGGTGTGAGCAAAACAGTTGCACATCTACAGAGGTATTGCTATTGGCCTCGCATGGTAGATTCTGTTTCAAGGTTCATAAGAGGATGTTCATTATGCACTACAAGCAAGCCTAGAAATAGGAAGCTTGGTTTGTATACTCCTTTGCTGGTACCTTCTAGACCATGGGAGAGCATCTCTATTGATTTTGTAGGAGGTTTGCCAAAATCTAGAAAGCAGCATGATTATTTATATGTAGTGGTTGATCATTTCAGCAAAATGTGTATACTTATGCCTTGTAAGAAAACTATAACTGCTGAACAAACTGCTGAATTATTTTTTCATCATGTATGGATTCACTTTCGTTTGCCTACTTCCATTATTAGTGACAGGGATTCCAGATTTGTGGGGAATTTTTGGTCCAACCTATGGGAGATGATGGACACAAAGTTGAAGAAAAGTACTGCTTTCCATCCGCAAACAGATGGACAAACCAAAGTTGTGAACGGAACCATTGTGCACCTCTTGAGAGGATATTGCAGCAAGCATCCCAAGCTTTGGGATGAACATTTGCACTACATACAGCATGCTTACAACCGTGCCAAGCACTCTTCCACAAACACCTCATCGTTTGAAGCTTGTTTTGTTTACTTGCCAAAATCACCTCTTGATTTCATTCTTGAGAAAGATGTCGCCATTGAGGGACATAGTGATATTGACAAAGCTTGTTCATTCATTGAAAGAATTCAGCAAATACATCAGCAAATTCAAGAACAGCTTGAGAAGAGTCAAGGCAAGTACAAGGAAAGACACGACAAGCATAGAATCGATCACAAGTTTCAAGAAGGGGATGAGGTATGGCTGTACATTAGTAAGGAAAGGATGCAAGGAGAAGGTAAAAAGTTGAAGCCTATTCGTTATGGTCCATTCAAAATCCTCAAGAAGGTTGGAAATAATGCTTTTCAATTAGATTTGCCTTCCTACATGCAAATGTATTCTGTTGTCAATGTGGAGAACTTACGTTTGTATGAACCTCCTTTGATTGTTGATCATGAAAGTGCTATTCAGCTGCCATCTATAGAAGATTTCTCGCCAGAATTCTTAGATGAGCTGAAAGAAGATACAATCCTTGACAGAAGGACACGCACTTCAAGAAGGGGCAGTGTAGATTATGTTCGGGTTGGTTTCAAAGGCAGCAAACTGAACAAGGCAAAGTGGATGGAGGTGGACAGAGTGAGGGAGCTGTACCCTCACCTCTTTAACAGGTAGTTGAAGGCTTTTGGGGTCCAAAAGCTTCCCAATGGGGAGGCGTGATCAGGTGCTCATGTCCTAAGTGTCGTAAAATGCTCAAAATTTAAAGTGCTTAGAACTGGTTCAAAGTTAATCGACTGGAAAGTGCTCGTCGTCCCGATTCCGGCACCGCAAACGGTTCGAAAAACGATGGCCGTATGAGGAAGTTATGGCAAAAGGAAGAATTTGTCAATAACATAGGAAATTTTAGTTTTTGAAAAAAAAAATTAAAAAGGAATATTCCGCAGAATATTCCTTGGAATATTCTCTTTTCGGCAACCAATCACAGGCTGCCACGTGGCAAGCCCGGAGGCCGCCACGTGGCCCCCAGATGACGTCAGCAAGCTCATGGGCGCATGTTCAAAATTTTTGTGAGTTCAGAGTTTTGAATCCACGACCTATGGATAAACAGCCCAGCGCTTTACCGTTTGGCCACGGGGTCATGTGTTGTTTAAAGGGCGAAACCTTTGTAATTTGAACGTTAAAATTGTGCTGGGTGGAAACCAAAGGGGGCCAGCCCCCCATTTCATATGACCGCGGGCCCAGAACCAAGGGCTTAAGCCCCAACCGCCAGCCCAAACCGCCAGCACGAACTCCGAGATAAACCACAGCATTAAATGTAACTGCAGTCTTTTGGCGGAAATTCTGGCAGGAGCGCCAAAATTGGCGGGCCCGCCATATTTGGCGGGCCTAACTGGACATTAACTAAAGTTCTTTTAGGCTAAACTTGAGGGGATCATTAAATGGCCATAACTTTGGCTAGGAAAGGCGGTTTTGGACGAATTTTAATTTTGATTTTGGGTATTTTCGACTTTCTGAAGCCATTGGTGCAGGTCTTACAACCATCTGAGGTCATTTGCAGAGGTTTTGGAGCCGTGAAATTTCTAGGAGCCACCAGGGCCCAGTTTTGTGAAGACTGTATAGGGTTGTAGGTATCCATTGGAGGTGATCTAATAGTCAATCCTGAAGGATTCAAGTGTTCTGAATCCATTTTTACCATCTATTTCTCCTGTAGATGCTTCTATTCAGCTGTATTTTCAATTTGAGCATTTAATGAAAACAAGGACAAGCCCATTTGGGAGCTTTGGACCCAGCAGATGTAGCCCAGGAGGGGTGAACTGCTTTATCAACTTCTTTTGCATCTGTGGTTGAATTATTTTGCAGAAAAAATTCATTTTAGTGTGTTAAACAGTAAAAGGAAATAAATCTGCTATGCTTAAATGGATCATGAACAGCGGAAAATTTCATTTGTTTTCTTTGTGCAAGACATGGAAATATTTTAAACATGTATAATTCTGAATTGAATACCTTGCACACAAATTACAAGTAGTTTCAAGTTCAGATCATCAGTAGGTTAGCCAATTATTAGTAGATTTTCGCACTTTTGTGCAGCATTGTGTTTAGCTCATTTTCGAGTTCCTTTTTAAGAACAGTTTATGTAATGTGACTGCTATTTTTGATAATGAAGATGAACTTGTTTTTGAGCCAGGATTGATCTCTTTTAGAGGGCTGAAGCTCTTGGGTTAGGGCCCAACCCAAGCTGCCCAACACCTCCTACTATGTACTTATATGCTTTTTCTTCAGTTCATGTGTTAATTTCTATTGCATAGATTCATATTACTTTATTAGATTAGGTTGATTTTGATGGTTAGCATAGTTTTTTCTGTTTCAACTGCTTAAGAAGGTTACTGTAGTGATAGAATAAGATTCAAAAAGGCCAATAGTAGGCCCTGATCTCCTTTCTCCCTTTCTGGGACTATGATTTGAGGTCAAGGCACTACTGCGGCCACCAAAAACAGTTTTTGCTCTTCCATGCAACTGCTAGTGTGATACTTTGATTTGGAAAGATTAATATTGGTTTAGATTCAGTTGCCTAGATCATTTCCTATTCTTTTACCATAGATCTCTCTTCATGTTTTTCTATTCATAGGTTATTGTTCAGCATTTTCTGTTTGTAGGTCAGAAATTAGGTCAAGCTAGAGAAATTTTGGTTTTTGTCCTTTCTTTGAACAATTTTTGTAAGTAGATGTGCAGATCTCTTGCAGGTCACCTCAGCTCACCATACATCCATAACCTAGCCATCACCATCTCACTTCTCATAGATTTCCAAAGTCATTTGCAATATTTTTCCAGTCTGCCCTACTTTATGTGTTTCTCTCCATAAAGCTTCTTTCTTGCCATTTGAACAAATCCAACCATCACGTTCATTCTTGATCTTCCTTGACAAGTTCTAGACACTTCAACACCTTCATCTAGCCTTCAGTTACCCTTTCCCATCATTTTTCCACCTTCAAAACTCCAAAAATAACTCTCAGCCTCCTCCTGTAGATCCCCTACAACCTCCTGTAGAATTTCCTGTGAGTGATTTTTCGAAGTCTAATCGCTATGGAAGTCTTCAGAAGGGTACTAAGGTCTTCTTAGGACCTCTACACACCTTCCTCACCCTCTGGAAAAGCCAACTCCATCTTCCTTTGCCACTAAACCTTTGCATAATCACAACTAGATAAATTGCAAGCATAATAGTACCACATAAAAATGCTCAAAAGCACATAAAGATGATTTCTTCTCATTTCTTTTCAGAAGTAGATTGAATAAAATAAATTTACCTTTTTAGTAGTCAATGACACTCATTTCATTAGTTTCCATCTCTTTTCCTGCAAAAGTAGGGTTAATAGGTAAATTAGGGTTTGCTAGGGTTTGCGTTACATTTTAGTTTTCCTTCTCTTTCTGCAAGTAGAATAGTCCCTGTAGAGTTAGCTTTCTTTCATCATAGTTAAAAGATTCTTCTGAGAACTCATAGAAGTTGGCTTGAGCTCCTAGCAAACTTGCGCCAGCTGACCAAGTGACATCTTGTAGTAAGAGCTAGTACTTGTGCATACAACACCATCACTTCCAAGTTTGTTACGAACTACCGGGTTGATAAAATTAAAGAAGGAAGCCCCATGATTTGTAGCATTATTGTTGCAATATTGGTGCTCACCACCCTACTGCACCTAAACCACCCTAGATGCCTACCCAGTGAAATCCGGACCCGAACAACAGACAGGCACAACAAGTGTATAGAGGAGATACATCCTATCACGCTTATGTTGTGGAGATTTAGGAAGTCAACCTAAGATCTAGGAGAGTACTCCCGGACAACCAACTTCTACCTCCACCTAGGGAGAATGAGGAAAGAGAGGAAAACATGCCTAGAGTAAATCCACCACCCTTTCCTGAGAGATTAACTCAACCAATCCAACCTACTCCAAAAGAGAATGAACTTATGGGTGAATTGAAAAATATATGTGTCAAAATTCCACTTCTCCAAGCCATAAAGAATGTACCAATTTACAACAAATTGATTAAGGAGAAGTGCTTCAAACATCCACGGATGTGAAAAAGAGACACCCCTACCATTAATGTCATTGGACAGTTGTCTGACTTAATGCTGGGGTAGGCAATTTTCCCGAAGTATTTGGACCCTGGAAGCACTGTAGTAGATGTGCACATCAATGGCACCATCCTCTCACACACTTTGATTGATCTTGGGGCTGCCATTAATGTAATGACTAAGGACACCATGCTCAAGCTCAATCTCTAGGGTTCATTGAGAAATACCACAATAGTCTTGCAACTTGTAGACCATTCCACAGTGACCCTTGAGGGGATTGTGGAGGATGTGAAAATCTCCATTGACTCTTGGGAGTACCCTACAAACTTCCTAGTTCTCCAGCCTAAGGCCAAGCTTACTGGTTACACTCTCATCCTTGGGAGGCCCTGGTTAGCCATTGCCGATGCCTATAATAGCTGCAGGGCTGGAAATATGACTACAAAAAATGGGCATATGTCTAGGCAGTTGGTATTGTACCCTCCTGCTCAGCCATCTCTAGAACATGATTTACCTTTATGGCTGGAAGAGGAGGAAGAAGATGAAGTCTACTCAGCCAAACTCTATACCTTAGAAACAACCATGGGAGGAGGACAATCAGATGAAGATGATTTGATTGAACACATTGTCCTTAGAGGAAGTAGTAAAGGAAACCCAGAAAAAACATCAGATTGATCTATGCTTAGCTGATTCAAACCCTACCCGTGTCAAAACCATAGAATTCAACTCTGAGAGAACTTTGAAAGTAAACCCATCTATTTTTGTACACCAAGAAGAAAAGTTGTGAAACATGCTAAAGGAACATCTGGATGCCTTTGCTTGGAGTTACAAGGAAATGAAGGGAGTGCACACCTCGGTGTGTAATCACCACATTTATATCAAAGAAGGTTGCAAACCAGTCTGACAACCCCAAAGGAGGATGAATCCAGCTCTCAAGGATATAGTCAAAGAAGAACTGCAAAAGCTTCTAGATGCAGGATTCATTTACCCTATCTCAGACAGTGAATGGGTCTCTCCTTTAGTTTTGGTTCCAAATAAAAATGGGAAGTGGAGGATTTTTGTCGATTACAGGGAGTGAAACAAAGCAACAAAGAAGGACCATTTCCCTCTACCTTTCATTGACCAAGTGCTAGATGACCTGGTAGGGAAAAAGTTTTTCTCTTTCCTAGATGGGTTCATCGGGTACAATCAAATCCAGATCAGCTGGAAGACTAAGATAAAACCACCTTCACTTGTCCTTGGGGTACTTTCGCTTAAAGAGTCCTTCCTTTTGGCCTATGCAATGCCCCTGCCATTTTTCAGAGGGTAGTCCTGAGTATCTTTTTCGAGATAGTCCATGATGCAGTAGACTGTTATATGGATGATTTTACACCCTATGGGTGTGATTTCCAGGAGGCTTTGTCTAACTTAGGTAATGTGCTGAACAAATGCATTGAAATGAACCTGTCCCTTAGTCCCAAAAACTATGAGTTCTTGATGACTCCAGGGATTGTTCTAGGTCATTCAATGTCTTAGAAAGGACTGCAAGTGGACCCAAATAAGATAGCCATCATTCAGAGGGTCCCACCTCTGCAAAAATAGAGAGATGTTAGGAGTTTTCTAGGTTTAGATGGATACTATCAGAGGTTTATAAAATACTTTAGCAAGTTAGCTTCTCCTTTATTTGGGTTGTTGGCCAAAGACTCTAAATTTTTATGGTCAAAAAGTTGTTAAGAGGCCTTGGACACCCTGAAGGACAAGTTGACCACTACACCTATTCTTCGAGTCCCAAATTGGGCCCTTCCTTTTCATATACATGTTGATGTCTCTCACAAAGCCATAAGAGCAATGCTAGGCCAGATAGATGATAAGTTACCTTATGCCATTTACTTCATCAGTTATAATCTATCAAAGGCTGAACTAAACTACATAGTAATTGAAAAGGAGCTCCTAGCTATTGTGCATTCATTGAACAAATTTAGGCATTACATTATAGTTTACCAAACATTTGTACATACTAACCATGCTGTAACTAAATACTTGATGAATAAACCTGATGTGAATGCCTAGATTATTAGAAGGTTACTTTTATTACAACATTTTGATCTAACTATTATTGATAAGCCTGGCAAGGAGAATGTTGTTGCATATTTTTTGTCCATATTAGCTTTACCTGCAAGGAAGGAAGGAATGGTTGATGATAAGTAACCAAATGAACACCTATTTTCCATTTCAGTTCTCTCTCCCTGGTTTGCTGACATAGAAAACTACTTGGTGTCTGCACAGTTCCAACCAAATTTGTCCTCCAAAGATAAAAGCAAGATTGTGAGGAAGAGCACCCCATTCACTTAGATTAGAGGCAACCTCTTCAAGCTAGGCCTGGATCAAATTCTGAGAAGATGTGTCAGGGATGAGGAAGTCTTTGACATCCTTCTGACTTGTCATAATGGGCCTTGTGGAGGCCACTTTGCAACCAAGAGGACAACATTCAAGGTGTTACAAGCTAGTTATTATTGGCCACTCTTCATCAGGATGTGAGAGGGTATACTAGTCAGTGTGGTCAGTGCCAGAGGATGGGAAAACATAATCCAACGGATGAAATGCCTCTATAACCTCAAGTGACTTTCGAGCCATTTGACAAGTGGGGCATGGATTTCATTGGACCTATTAACCCTCCATCCAGGCAAAAGTAGTACATCATTATGTGCACTGACTATTTGACCAAGTGGGCTGAAACCAAGGCAATCAAGGAAGTAACAGAGGAGAAAGTGGTTGAGTTCTTAAGGGAAAATGTATTTTATAAGTTTGGGTACCCTAGAGAACTGGTCATTCATCAAGGCAACCGGTTTACATATAACATGATTGAAAACTTGTTAATCTAGCACAAGATCAAGCATAGAACATCCACTCCTTATCACCCACAAGCTAATGGGCAAGTGGAGGTGACCAACAGAGTGCTAGAGGGCATTCTGACCAAAGTGGTTAGAAACAACATAAAATATTAGGCAGATAGATTAGTTGAGGCCACTTTGGACTATAATACAACTTGGAAGACCACCACTGGATTCACTCCCTATGAGTTGGTCTATGGGAAGAAGGCCTTGTTGTCCATTGAATTTTAGTACAATACATTGAGTATGGTAGCCCAACTAGATTTAGATCTCACCAGAGCACAAAAAGAGAGATTTCTCCAACTGAATGGGTTAGATGAGTTTAGAATGTAGGCCCTCCTGCACATAAAGGTGACTCAAGTTCAAAGGAACATCTGGCCTGAAAAGAACATAAAGGACAAAAAATTTCAAGAAGGTGAATGGGCTTTGTTGTACAGTTCCATATACAAAGATTTTAAAGGCAAGTTAAGGATTAGATGGTTAGGGCCTTATGTCTTAGAGAAATGTCATGATAATGGTTCAGTACAGATACGAACCATTGATGCAGAGGCTATTCCTTTACTTGTTGATGGACACAGTTTGAAGGTTTACAAGAAGCCCTTGTCAAAGAAAGAATTCATTGATGGCATTAGGAAGACAGTGATGGTGGTGGAGCACGTCTCAGCTGCCACCTCATCAAGTCACTGAAGAAAAAAGGAAAAAAAGGAAAAAAAATAAGGGAAAAATAAGGAGACTCGGGTGAAAACCTCCATGAGGCACCTGAGTCCCACTGTTGCATTTAAAACCTCTTGAAGTGACCCAATGGTGTCAAAAAAAAAAGAGAAATGAAAATATCTCTGAGTGAAAACCTCTTTTGAGGTGCCCAGGGCAAGAAGCCAGGATGAAAACCTCTTGGAGGCAGACTAGTTTCTTTCAAAAAGAAAAAAATAAAAATAAAAAATAAAAAGAGAAAAGAAAACTTTGAAAATATTGTTTGTAGGTTAGGAGGAGGAGGATCAGAGAAACAAGAGAGGATCAAAAGGACCTATACAGTTCATGTTTTCATTCCTCCATTCCATATCCTTCATCATTCCATCAATCCCTCCATTTTTTTACTCATTTAGCTCAGGTTGCAAGCGTTCTATTTTTTCTATAGGACGATCCTATAGGAATTATAGTGGCTTGGGAATCCCAAAGAAAGTAACCCTAGAGCAAGGGGATGACCTTCTTATGTCAAAAAAATAAATGTCTACTTCACCATCTCATCACCATGCCTCTCTCCACCATGATCACCCCTGCATTCATCCAATAAAGTCAGTTTCAAAAAATTTATAGTTTTCAAAAGAAAAAAATAGATAAAAGATGATGGAAATAGAGAAAAAGGGGACAACACCTAAAAGCTATACCTCTCCTTCACCAATCCCTAGACCCCTTCTCGACTCATGCCAACCATCCTCATGCTCTAGAAGTAAAGAAATGATTAAAACAATTTGAGGGAGAGGCATCTACAGGACATCCTGTAGGAAATCCTATAGCATCCTATCCCACAAAACAAAAAATCACAGGTTGTAGTCAGCTTCAGCATGGAGATCCAGAGGTCAAAGAAGCTCCTCTAGAGCTTAGCAACAACATCAAGATCATCAACATCAACATCCAGTACCTGCACATCAAATAAAAACATCAGAGGACAATAAAAAAAAAAAAAAGAAGAAGAGAAAAACACATGTAGCTAATACACAACAAGGACTTCACTCTTCAACAAACAACATCAAGGCATCAGTACCATAGGTATGTATCTCGCCTCCACTCTCTTGTTAGCATAATATGGTAAAACATGTAAAGTTGTGAAAGAGTTGGTTTTATAAGAAAAAGGTGGTCAGTTAACTTGGCCACCTTTGCTTAGTCAACAAGGAGAATACAGTTAGTTCTTTCACACATGGCAGTAGTCAAGTCAAGAGAAAGGAGAGATGAGGTCAAAAGTAGTTAAGCTATGGATGCCCGAAGTGGGAGTTGATTATGAGGTAAGGATAATGATGATGTGGTAGTGGGACCAACAATCCAAAAATGGATACTCGTACTTCGGTTGCCAGCACACCACCCCACTCAAATAACCCATATGAGGAAATAAAACGTTGATTCCCATGCATAGAGGAATTCGCATTCTCAAGGCTACACTAAAGCAAAGTTTCTCTCAGCCCTGAAGCAGTCTACAGGAAAGGAAATGAGCATTTTTTCCAGTGCAGGAGCACCTACAGGAAAACCTACAGGATCCTATAGGAGATCCTACAGGATATAGAACAACACATACAAGATTGGCAGTGAGCATTTTTAAAGGGAGGAACTAGAGGTTGGCTTTGTCACGCAATGATAAGGAGGTAGGTTCTATACTTTCCCACATTTTCCAAGTGAAAAGAATATAGAAAAGCCTTCTATTTTGATTGAAAAATATTGTAGTCTAGGGGAATTGTACACAGAATTTTCATTTAAAATTCCTCATCCATTAAATTTGGTATCAGACATATACAACCCTCCACATCCATTAGAGAAAAATGACAAAGGGGTTTAACAAGAGGGAACCCACCAACACAGTGAGGATTCATCAACACCCTCATGTACTAGAGATATTCACAAGGCACAATTGGATGGGTTTCTTTGAAAAGTTGATGGGATATGATGATGAAGTAGCCAGAGACTTTGTTCTCTCCCTCATACCACTGACTAGGACCCATGCCATTATTGTGGTGAAAGGACTCTCTATAGAACTCACCCATAAAATCATAGGTAGAATCGCCACCCTTCCTTTAGGGATTCCTTGGAGAAAGGAGGATAAGGGTAACAACCAAATTGCAAAGAAGAAATTCTTTTTAGAAGGAGAGGAGGCAATGGAAGACAAAAATGGGGTCAGAAGAGCAAGCTTGCCATATCCTTGGAATTAAATTAGTTACCACCTTATAAAATACATATCATGGGAAGGTAGGTACAGTGTGGTATATGGATACCATTTTAGGCTTCTCCAAGAGTTGAGGTTTGGAGCAGACACACCTCCTCAAAACAGACTCAACATACCCTACTTCCTTCTTCAATCAGTGATAGATATGAGCATTAAGGTGCAGGAAGGAAACCATCAACAACTAGCCCATCATGGGTTAATTAGACTTATCATAGAAGATGCCCTCCAAAACCTCAGACTCCCTATCACATGGGCAACTTTCAAAGACATGCAGACAGAGGAAGACATAAAAGCCCTTGAGTATGACAAAAGCCCCACTGTCAGTGAAAGGGATGAAGAAGAAACAGAGAAGGATGAAGAAGAAATAGAGAGGGATGAAGAGGAAATAGAGGAGGAAGAAGAGGAAGAAAAGGAGAAGGAAAGTGGTGAAGAGACAGAAGAAGATGCAAAGGAGGAAACTTAGGAACAAAGTGAGGAACAAGAGGGAGAAGAAGAGGAGAAAGACAAGAGTGAGAAGGAGAATGGAAAAGAGGAGACAAAAGACAAGGAAGAACATAGGTCTATAATGCAAGGCAAAGAAGGGGAGGAATCACCTAGGGTATCTCCAGAACCCACTAAGAGAGAGGAAACAGTTGCCCTCACTGCCCTTAGTACCCCTATCAAGCAAAAAGGGAAGAGACAGAGACAAACTCCATTGTACTTTAGGACAAGAAAAGGTACAAGAATAAGGCAAGGAAAACCTCAAACTCCAAACAAGGTTCCTATTCTCATTGAAGACTCACTAACATAGCAGGAAAAGATAGCTCCTCTTATGAAAAATCAAGGAGAAGGATCATTAGGACAAGCCTCTCCCAAGTCTCCTATCACTTATGTTAGGAGTCCTGTCACTAGATCTGCCTCATCCAAAGGAAAAGGCCTCCTACAAGAAACACAAAAGGACCTACAAGAAGCAGAGGCCATCCTACAGGAAACTCTGCTAAACCTATAGGAAACTCAGAAATTGGACAAAGAAGGGATCATGTAGCAAGAAACAAAGAAGGAGGATCCAGAGTTGAGGGAACCTAGTCCTCAACCCAACCTTAACTCCTACTACAGGTTCATTGAAGGGGGTAGGGTCATTCCACTTAAATTTTCTCTCCCATTATTCTTTGAGCTTGAGAAAGAAAGGGCAAGAACACATAGGTGGATGCAAATAGCCAAATCTAAAGGAGTAGAGGACATAGGTCACATGGAGGAGAAAGTAAAGGAGATGGGCAGAGAACTAAGCAGCTTGAGGGACAAAGAGGCCATGATGAAAGCTCAGTTGGAGGCAAAGAATGCATGGTTAAGGGGACATCTACAAGAAAGAGAGAGTCAACTGGCATCCATGGCCAGTCTATCCTTAGAGGCAATCTAGTGCAAGATGGAAAAAAGGTCTTATGCATTGTATCTTAAGGAACCGTGGCTACAATTCCAAATCAAGACCCTAGCATAGAGAGACATTATGCCCTTCCAGGATCATATACAATTCATTGATCTCTGTGATCAAAGAACCCTAGAGGATAGGGCTAAAATGTATGATTTATAGCTACATAACTTGTCCCTGACAGATCTCAATGTGTGGGACCCTAATTCAAAACTAGGGGACTTACAGTGGATGGATTTGGCATCATGGATGAATCATGAGGAAGCAAGGGCTGCAAAAATGAAGAAAGTAATGGCAAGAGAAGAAACAAAACCCCTCATGATAAGCAGTGAGCAATCAAATCCAATGGCTATCATCAGCACCCATAACTCGATTGCAAATGACCCTCAACTTGCACTTAGGTACCTTGCTTCCCAAGAGCAAGAAATTACACACCTCGTGGACATGTTCACGCTGTTAGGATATGACAGCATGCAAGCTTTAGAAAGGATATGGAACACTTTTCCCTACATCTTGAAAATCAGAGAGTACCATTCTCCTCAGAGAACGAGAGAAGCATTGAATAGAACACCCATGTACAAGCAAGCTCTCCAAAGACTCAAAGTCAATTGAATTGGCTTGAGACTCAGTCCACCACTGCTCTTAGGAATGTTGGAAGGAAGGAAAGAAGAGGAAGAAAGAAAGTAGTGGGAGGAGATAGAGAGGAAGGAGTGATTCTATGCACAGGAAGAGGAAACTATAGCAGAAGCATGGGATGTCAGGGAGGCCACTAGAGAAATGAAAGACATGGATATAGATTCAGTTGCTCAGAGGATGAGAAACACTTTTAGTAGGGGGGTGATGATGAGCCTCATCATTGGGTAACTATATGGACCTTAATACACCTCCTAGCTTATTCAAATCAACTATTCTCATAATTTCTTACATGTCATGATTGTATTTTGCTTAAAGAGATGAGTCAAAGTGAGATATTATGCCTAGTGGACTAATGTGCATTGATTACAGGTTTTTGAGAGCAAATAATGGAATTTTTGGCTAAATAAGGGCTGAAAATCGAATGAGACAAGGAGGAGATATTGTAGGAGATAGATCCTCCTCATTTACTCCTCACTCATTCCTCCATCAATCACACTATATCAGAGTTACATACAACCAAGTCATGGAGATCAAAAGGCAGCTGAGCCAGTGATAGTTAAAGAGCCAGTTTATCTCAAGTTTGGGAGCCTAGCCTCCCTAGATTTAAGGAAGTCATTGGAGACTTCAGTTCTATAAATAAAGAGGCCTAGAGCCTCATTAGGATTCAAAATTTTGTTGTAAAAACACTAGTCATTTTCGAGTTCAAGACTTGTGGAAGACCTTGTGATGTAATTTTCTGTTTTGATAATGAGAATGAGCATTTCCTTGATCCAACACTAAGTTGACTTAGAGGGTTGAAGATCTTGGGTTAGGGCCCAACCCTAGCATTAAAGGATCCTCTTCTTTTATTTGTATGCTTGTTTGATTTCATAGATTAATGGTTGAATTGCCTTTAGCATTATTTCATTGCAAGTAGTTGTGGATTTGATTAGTTTGCTTCCATTTGTGCCTTACTTTAGCGGTAGCTTAGAAGAGATAAAGGAATATCAAAAATCTGTCAATAGGTGGATTTTTTCTCACTCCTCCCTTCAGGGATCATGGTTTGAGGAAGGAACCCCTATGCAGCCCCAAAAAGACATAATTCCGATTTCTCATGGAATTTAGGGTTTTATGTTACTTAGGCCAACATTCTATCAGTTTGCAAGAATAGCATTTGATTTTCATTTCTTCTATCTTCAGTCTTACATTACATCTCATCAAGGTTTCATATTATTCTGCAAGTTTTCCCATGCATGAAATAGGCAGCTAGCTCATGAAAGTTTGTTTTCCTTAGTTAATTGAAATCCTTCTCTTTTACATGATTTATGGATAAATGTCAATGATTGATGCAGTGCAGAATTTTCAGAAGTATAGAGGGTTCTCATGATCAAAAATATTATCCCAACTTCATCCATCTATTATTATCCCCTTCTTTCACTAAACCCCTCACCAAATTCATCATTCCATAAGAATACTTCTTCAAGCTTGTTGAGAAAATCCAACCATCTCACAACTCTAATTTTGAGCACTGCAGTGATCCTAGGCACTCCCTTGGATGATTCCATCCACCAACCACCTTCCCTAAGCCTTACATCACCTTCCAAGCCCCTCCTTTTTCTCTTGGCTGTATCCTGTAGGAATACAGGGGATCCTGTAGGAACTCAGGACATCCTGTAGGTTGTCCTGTAGTGGCCTGTTTTGAGGTTGAATCATGGAAAAATCCCCTAGGAAGCTAGAAAAGGACCACTACTTGTCTCCCAAGCCTTATGACAATTCACCATCATCCCTAAGCCACCTGCCACATCACCAAAGGAAGTTAGCTTTCACACTTTAACACAGAAAAAGACAAAAAGAAAAACATAGTTATTTTGTTCATTTACATGCATAACAGTGGAATGTTTGATGTTTTAATTTGCATTCTTAGGATAGTAGGACTACATACATGTTAACTTAGCATTATTTTGAAGCAAATACTATTAGCAGTTAATTAGAATAATGGTGTGTTTAAGCATTTGATTTCAGTCTTTTTTCTTACTGCAGTAGACAAGATTTCTTTTAGTGTAGATTTCTCTTTTCCTCATTGCTAATCAAGCCTCTTCTAAACAATAGAAGTCTGGTTTGAAACCTTAGTGGTCTATCACCAGCTTAGCAGTGACAAGGAGTGGACCCATCACATTTACTTGCATATACAACCATGTCACCTCCAAGTTTGTACAAACCCTAGGTTGATAAAGTAAAGTTGGTAGCCCCAGGAGTTGCAGCAATCTTGCTGCAATACTGGTGCTCATCAAATACCACAAGATAAATGTTCTTTATATGCACATTGGAAGTTAGATTAGCAATTGGAAAGACAAAAAATGTTTCATCCTCATTCCTTGGTTGATTCATCTCACCTTCAGCTTCAACCATTTTGTCTCCTCCAAAAAATATATACTCATATCCAAGGGAAAGAGTCTAGTAGTTAGGTTTCTACGAAGTAATGACTCAAATCGTCCTCCCAATTCCATTTCAATTTTAGGACCAATGGAAGAAGTAGTAGCGTGGATCACTCTCCCAGTTACCGATGCTCCTTTTGAATTCTCCATCACTCCACCTTTTCCTCCTCTAGCCGTGCTATTAGTTTCCAAGATAGTATTGGGGGGTCTTTCTATTTTGACTTCACTAATTGGAGTATTAAAATTTACCTTACCCATACCCTTTTTACCTTTCCCTCAACTCATATAGTACTAACATCATCTAGATCTAGTGAGGCAAGCTAACCCACAAAAGTGGACGTGCAGGTTCTTACCTCTCGTCTTATAGTTCATGCCACTTTTTATTGTAGGATGCTAAGGTATTGTAGGCCAATACACCAAATCACACACAATCAATCAAAATATAATTCCTTGACACCTTCCCAACAAGGGCACTAAAAATGATGGGAAATTTAATTGCTTAAATTATTGTACATTAAATTGTCAACCAGGAATTTTAAACTAACGAGGTACTCACAAATATATGCAAAAATAAATTTAATTGGTCAACACTCGATCAAAGGTAACAACATTCTAAAATTAATCTATTATCATAAAATTTAAATTTATCCCTCATATGTCACATGAAAGAACTAAAGAGTGACATTCAAAATTCATGAGCATCAAAGGGACATGCAATCAATCCAGTAACTGAAAAAACAAACTCATATGCATATAAAATCACACTACACTGGCTATGAAACAATCTAGACAATTTAAGAGTCTTAGTCTGAATCCTGGAGTTGCGCTCACAACCTTCATTGGATCCATAGATCATGATTCTTCCACACAAGGGCCTTTATTCCATTCAATAACACAATTCAATTTGTAGCAGTAGAATTACTCATAAACAAGATAATAGAGTAGAATTCAATTAAGAACTTAAATATATGACACTAAAAATATACTCATTCTTATTCACACTTCTAAACATCTACGAGACTGCAATTACATCCCAGCTCAGGGGGTCCTGCCTAAATAGGAGCACTACAGGTGTAAATGAACTCTACACAATGATAGAAACTAGCAACCATTTCCTTATATATATTAAACCATCTGAAAGGAAAGTACAAAGTTTTGGAACAAAAGAAAGTAGCCACAATTCACAATTATTACCACGACTAATATATATATATATATATATATATATATATATATATATATATATATATATATATATATATATATATATATATATATATATATATATATATATATATATATATATATATATATATATATATATATATAGTTCGAAGAGCTAAAGTTTAGGTCAAAAGACAAAAATAAATATTTGTAACTATGCATCCAAATATTACAATATCATAACAAACGAATGCAACCATCCAACTAACAAGACATATATAAAAATTATCTTCTCAAACTAGAAGATTGTCTGGCACTTAAAAGATTCTAAAACAATGAAAATCAAGATTTCTTTTAGCTTGGCAGATTATTGGCATGAATGTCTAGGTTGAACTATGGTTGTCTGAGCGTTTTTGCTTCTGGTTATTTCATTGATGTCTCCTTCTGGTGATTGGAGCCTAATTTACAAGGCGATCACATTTAGGTAACCAATGGTAATCCTTCCCATAACTTGGACAAAAAAACTTCAATGTCCCAAAGCAATTGGGTAGCCAATTACACTTAGAATATAGACCAAATTAGTGAACAAATGTGTGATAATGATATATAATCACCTTAGCACTTGAGTTTCATTAAAATCATAAGATTGATAGGAAAAGTAACAATGTATATGGAATTGAAAGATGAAATGGAGATAAATGGGTCTCATAGGGTTTTTGGGAGGTACTCTAGAGAGGTGGAATTCAAGATTCATCAAATGGTATGATTATGATACTCACTACTTTGCACATCCTAGGATTGGCCAAAATTTTGATTTTTGTAAGAAAAATGAGTGAAACAAGTGTAAAAATAATGTTTTAATAGGAAACATGTAGGATGGTTCAAGGAGAAATGGTATTTCTAAGAGAAATCCATATTTGAACTCTATATAATCTTCTAGGAAGAACAATTACTGATGGATGCAATAATTCCATTATTCCTAAGAGTGAAGAAGAAGAAGGAAAAAATCCTACGGTCTCTTGAGAAAAAAATATGTTGCGTTGGAAATATCGTTTTCATTGATGTCAAATACATGAGTAGTCTACCTATGTCCAAGATAAATATTGGAAAATGAATATTTTTGAAAATAATATTTTTGGACTTTTGATGCCCCATTTGGGTACCAATATTTGAAGACATTTTACACCAATTACCTAGCTCAAATCGGAGAATAGGATATATGGTTGAAAACATTATTTTGATATCTTTCCAATGGTATATGAAATCCATCTAATTCCATAGAAATAATGAGGTATGGAATATTTCCAGGATGACCCATCCAAAGTACAAGCAAACCAACCTAATTAGTTTTACAAATGATCCCCATAACTGAACATAAAAACACTATAAATAAAGGGAATATGAGTTTGTTTGTAAAAAAATATAAATAATATGAGATAGAAAGTCACAAGAGGAGTTGAGGTATAATTTTTGGGGTGATTCTTGGAGTCTAAAGGTGGATGCAAAAATGCAATTTATGGGGTGATTGAGCCATCTTGGAATTTTCGCTATAACTTTTCTTTTGGCATGTTTCAAGACACGAAGCTTGGAGGTTATAGATAGAATATATTCAAGTACACATGGTTCAAATTTTAGACATTGATTCACTATAATTTCATATATATGGTCAAAGGAACTTAGGCTTCCTAAATGATCATCAAACATGTTAGCTTGGGATTTTCACTATAACTTTTCTTTTCATATGTTTCAAAATGTGGCTTGGAGGATACAAATAAAATATACATATGTCTATGATTAAAATTTCAGACCTCCATTCACTATAATTTCATATATATGGTCTAAGGAAATTAAGCTTCCCAAGTACTCCTAAAATTTGCTTCAAACATATTAGGTTGGCATTTTCACTATAATTTTTTTTGGGATATTTAAGAACATAAACCTTGGAGGATACATATAGAATATCGTGATGTACATGTGGTTGAAATTTTAGACGTTAGTTCACTATAATATTGGAGATATGGTCAAGGGAATTTAGACTTCTTGAGTGCTTCTGAAATTTGCTTCAAACAAGTCAACTTGGTATTTTCACTATAGCTTTATTTCTATGATGTTTCTGAATCTAAAATATGGAGATAGAGGAGAAATATCAAGGTATCTATGGTAGAAATTTAAGACTTTTATTCAATACAATTTTGAAGATATTATTTAAAGTTAGTGATCCTGAATGTTGATGAAACATTCTTCAAACATGTTAGCTTGTCATTTTTTCTATAATTTCTTTATACGATGTTTCAAACCCTGAAATTTGGATGAGATAGAAAACAAATATCTAGGTAAATGTGTTATAAATTTTAGAATAATATTTGCAAATTTGATACATGACATGCTTTTCAAAGGTTGGTGCCTGCAAATCTTATAGTAGTGCTAATTGGTGTCTCTTGTAGGTTGGTGCCTAGAAATATTGCAACAGTGGGAATTGGTGTCCAATGTAGGTTGGTGCCTACAAATATTATAATAGTTGGCATTGGTGTCTCATATAGAATTAGAGAAATTTTGAGGTCTAAAATGGGCCTCCTAAGGAAAATTATAAATAATAGTGGAAATAATAAAATAAGATTAGATTACCTCATCAAATTTTTGAGTGAAAAAAGAGAAAACTTCTTTTTCAACTTGTATTTTCAACTTATCTTCTTAGGATTTTACTCAAATTTTGAGTGGGAGCACTCATTGGATGTGGAATTTAATTTCACATCTAATGATTATTGATCATGTTGAATACTTTTGATGGATCTTGCTAGAAAAAAATGAGAAATACATGACTGGTACTCCAATGAGTGCTCCTGCTTGAAATTTGAGTAAAATAGTGAGGAGATAAGTTGAAAATACAAAATGTAAAAGTTTTTTTAATTTTTTTTTTTAGCTTTTTACTTCAAAAATGGTGAATTGTCCTCCTTGGTTGACATCATCATATCCAATTCTATTGGTTCTTATAAGGTTGATTTTGGTTGTATATTTTTGTTTTGATGCCCATTTTTTACCACAAAATTTCTCTAATGATTGGTGCCCATGAAACAACAAAGGGGATTGGTGTCTCCTATTTGTTGAAAAGTACCATAGTGGATTGGTGACTCTTGTAGGTTGGTGCCTACAAAGCAATGTAGGGGATTTATATCTCTTGTATATTCGTGCCTACAAAGAAAGAGAGGGGATTGGTGTCTCCTGTAGGTTGGTGCTGAAAAACAACATTGGGGATTGGTGTATCCTATAGGTTGGTGCTTATAAATTGATGTAATAGAAGGTTGGTTCCTACAAGATATTTCATATAAATAAGTTTTGTGGTTTTCTCCCATTAAGGTTTCCACATATATCTTGTGTTACTTGTTCAATTTAAGTGATTAATGTTTTATGATGTTCACATGTTTAAATAAGTGAAAAATATCATTATATTGATTCAATCCCCATCTCAATATAGTTATGAATCCAATAATTTGAATCAAATCACATTCCTTTAGAATGTGTATAATCACTCGAAAGAATATCTAAAAGGGTTCATGGTTAGTCAACATGGTGTAGGTTTTAACCCCGTACAAAAATTACATGCATACACATTCTAAAAGTAGAAAATAAACAATGACGAGAGCATAAAACATAAAACATATATACACATAGATTTTCCCCTGGATCCCAAAACTGGGACTAATAGATTGATTTTTCATTATTTTCCTTTCAATGTTACAATACATGTATATACATGTCGAGGCATCCATAAACCCCAATCCATTAATCCTGGATTAGAATGTAACCATAGTTACCTTGACCGGATCTACAAAATACCATGGGTGGAAAATCATCATGCCCAAAACCATGTGAGAAAACCAAGCAAAAAACCATAGGTAGGTTCGCCCACCTAATATAAGGTCCATTTTTTTTCCTCGAGGCACTGCCCCGGACCCCGTAGAGGGGGGCTACCACCTTGTTAAACCCCCAGTCCCCCTGTGACCCCCCTGTTGCACCCGGCGCAACGAACAAGAGGAGATGTCATTGCCCTATGACCCCCTGCACATGGGGCTAGTCATGGAAAAATATAACACACACCCAATATTCTCCCACTTGTTTTCTTTCCATAGGGGGGCACAAGAGAGCTTAGTCATTGGTCCAACTCTGCAACTCCCATTACACTAAGAAAAGTTTTGAGTGCTTACAGACTTCGTCAATTCATCTAAAACATTCTTCAAAGTGTCCACCTTTACCAACAACACCTTTTTGTCCTCGACCATATCCCTCACAAAGTGATACTGAACATCAATGTGCTTTGTCTTTGAATGATAAGAAGGGTTATTTCCTAATAAAATTTCACTTTGGCTATCACAGTCTATCCTTATAGCTCATTGTACCAACCCCATACTTAAACACAATCTCTACAACCAAACTGCTTCCTTGCTTGCATGAGTCGCTGCCATGTATTCTGCTTCTATAGTTGAAAGCGCCACTACAAATTGTCTCTTGCTCATCCAAGTGACTGCACCTCCAAACAGGTTAAATACATACCAACTTGTAGAACTTCTCTGATCCAGACCTCTAGCCCAGTCTACATCAACAAATCCATGGATGTCCAAAACTCTGTCCAATCCTAGTCTTCATTGGTAGCACATATCATAATCACTAGTACCATGCAAATACCTGAAAACCCGCTTCATTGTTGTCCAATGCTCCTTCTCTGGTTTTCACATAAACCTACTCAATACTCCGACTGCATGTGCAATGTCTAGCCTAGTATAGACCCTTGCATACATTAAGCTACCAATTGCACTTGCGTATGGAACATGTGACATGTCCTCTTCCACTTTTTGTGTCTTGGGAAACTGTTCAACAGATAACTTTACATCGACAAGAATAGGAACCTTCATTGGTTTACTATCATGCATATTAAACCTCTGCAATAATATCTCAACATACTTCCTCTGATTTAACCGGAGATTCCTTTTTTCTTGATCTCATTTAATTTCCATGCCCAAAATATAGTTTGCAGCACCAAGATCTTTCATGTCGAATTTGGAGGAAAATTGGGTCTTCAATTCTTAGATAATTTCTTTGTTATTTCCAATCAACAACATATCATCCACATACAAGACCAAATAAATAACATGGTCACCAATTAATTTAAAATACAAACAGTGATCTACTTTGCTTCTTGTGAAGCCAAGTCCTCGTATATATGTATCAAATTTATGATACCACATCCTTGGTGACTATTTTAACCCATACAAAGACTTTTTTAACCTACATACCAATTCTTTCTTACCCTTCACCGCAAAGCCTTTAGGTTGCTTCATGTATATCTCTTCTTCCAGATCCATGTGAAGAAATTTTGTCTTCACATCCATCTGTTCTACCTCAAAATCAAAAGCAAAAATAACAGATAAAAGTAATCTAATAGAAGCTACCTTGGCAACAGGAGAAAAAATATCACCAAAATCAATTCTTGACACCTATGAATAACCTTTTGCTACCAACCAAGCTTTATATTTCTCCACCTTTCCTTCTGCATTCATATTTTTATAAACAACCTTTTACTACTAATAGGTTTCCTTCCAGTCGGCAACTCCACCAGATCCCAAGCCTCATTTTTGTTCAAAGATGCCATTTCATCAACCATGGCCTCTTTCTAGAGTTTTCCATCCTCTAAATCTACTTCTTCCCTGACATTTCTAGGATCATCATCAGTATTAATAGATAAATATAAAGAAAAATTTGAAAAAAAAGCAACCGACTATACCTTTCTGGCTGCCTTCTTTCTCGAAATGATCTTCTCATATATGGAGTTTGTGGCTCTTCATCTTCTGATTCCTATTCTGTTGGAGAGTCTGAGTCATCCTCCTTTAGCTCAAACTCTATCTTCATAGGTTCCTTTGGTAGGACTTCATGTTTAATAAAATCTTTCACCTTTCTAAACACCACATCGTGGTTGTACACAACCTTCTTTATTTCTGAGTTTTGTTGATGGTGTTGGACCCAACAACATCAAGAGATCTCCATGGTATGAATTCCCAACTAAACCTCACACTGTTTTGTGTGGGATTCCCATCCGCTATGATGGCCCGGTTTCCATTATCTTAAATATTTGCCTCAACTCTTGCTTGTTGACACAGGAGAGCAATCTGCTTTGTCTTGCAAGAAGTGAGGTTCGCGTGCCTGGTGAGTGTAAGTGTCACTTTTGTCAATGGTTCTTTCACCGTAGAGGGAGAGGGTGGGAGTGAGTCCCAAGTCGGTTGGGAGAAGTCCCAACTCTGCATGAACACCCAACATGACATGCACAACTTTCGGTGGAACAGTGCACATGGATGCGACAGTCACAACACACAAGGAAAGATAACACATATAAAACTAAGCGGATTAGTGCGCACGAGTATAATGGTTGTTATAGAAAGTTCCATGTGAAAGGTCTGTCTGATGTCCGAGAGAGTAGTTTACATGGGAGAGACAATGATAATTGCATATACAACACATTTTCATTAACATATGTGTATTACGACAAGTGAATTAGTTCAAGTGTTAAACACAGGTTCAAGCAACATGTATTACAAGTGTTAAATATTAGTCTTACAATAGATACAATACATGTGTGAAAACGTGATGGCCTGTTAGCAAGCTTTTGAATTAAGTGAAAGTTCCAAGACACATTGTTACACCATACATCACTAACCCCACGTGCGAAGTGTTGGAGCCACTACTTACTCCTCAAAGAAAAGATTACAGACTCTCAATGTTATGTGGGAGGAGCTGAGGTTAAAAGTCCTTTGCATGTACAAATGAGGGCGTATTTATAGCCAAGGGTGAAACTGACCCTTGTGGTTGTTCGACTACCCTCATGACTATTTGACTTCCATGACTTTTTGACTTTTACATGACTCTTTGTACAACAAGTGGGTCTCTTGGACTTCCATGTTACATTACATTGTTTGACAACATGGTCCATAGTAGAGATGTGGGCGACATGACTCATGACAGTGCTGGTACATTCGTGTTGCTACTAGAGTGCATGTCGATTTGTAGTGTTTTTGGGTGATGGATGTCTTCATGGTGTGTCACAGCTTCACCTTTGCATGGAAAGGTGCGCATAGTCTTCGATGGTCGTTGGTTTGCTTGATGTTTCTTTGGCACATTGTTCCTTGCTTGTATGTTGGACGGCTTGACAGGTTTGTTTTCTCATGAAAGGTGCATGTTTGCTTGTTCATCCGTTCGTGAGCACATATTGCATGTTTTCTCGTCTGTCCATCTGTGAACACATATTTGCATGATCATCCATTCGTGAGCACATCTCTTCGCATGCATTGTTCGTTTGTCCGTTGGTGGACCTATCCTTCTGCATGTGCTCCCTTCGTTCATCCCATTTGTCGTTGTGCCATGTTTGTTAGTATACCTATACCTACAGTCACTCATGACGAGATGACATCAAATCCAAAAACATCCTAGTCTACCATGACACATGATCATTTCGGATGCAGGTGACCGGGAGAGGCAGCAAGGTTGCGAGGCGGGATGATGGCTCCAGGTACTGCTGATGAAAACTGTGCAAGAGTCACTAGGTGATGAAGATGGGAAAACTAAGTCAATAATGACTACCCGTGAGGTCTGGCTCAGCTGAATGGAAAAAATGCAAAAATTTTTGGAGGGAAAGTTTGGGCTGCAGGAAGGAAAGGTAGACATATTCTGTGCATTTTCTGGAGTGAGCATGCAGCAAGGGCTTGACAACGAAGTTTGCGCAATTTTCTGGAGGAACAAGTCGGGCTGCATGGAGGATCAGCAGGCAAAAATTACGCAGATTTTTGGAGGAATTGGCCAGGATCTTGGTAGCAAAAAAATGCAATTCCTGGAGGGAAATGGCAGATGGATGCTGGGTCACTAGTAGTAGAAACTGCACAATTCCCAAGGGGAACAAGCAATCAACTTCCAAGAGCTTGGCAGTAGAAACTGCGCAATTCCTGGAGGGAACTGACAGTCTATTGTTGGGAGCTGTTGGCGAGGGAAACTGCACTAAGGATGAGAGGCTGGCTTGCTAATCATCTCTGTGAAATTTCTGAGCTAAGAGGATTGCTGGGCAATAGAAGGCATGCTCATAAGAACTGCGCGATTTTCTAAATGAACAACGAGTTGACTGTTGGGAGGACTGACCAAGAAAACAATGCAATTTTCTGAGGGAGACAAGGACGGGCACTGGGTGTCAGTCTGACATGTCTGTACAATTTCCTTAGTCATCAGAGTGGGAAAGGATAGCAGCCTCTGTGCAATTTTTTAGGGGTATTAGTTCTGGGGTGGCTATCAGGTCCGACTCTTCAGGTGGCCAAGATGAAATTTGATTAGATTTCTTGCGATCAATGCAAGTTGAAAAGACTTGCTTATTATTTCTATGTTTTTATTGGTAACAGTCGATCAAGTTGATGGCAGGGTGATGGTATGGCTGTTAGAGGGGAGTCTGGTCATCAGAACTTTGACAAAATGACTAAGTGTGTGAATGAGTGAAAGATGCAAATGTGATCTTACAACACGCACCCTCATGACTTGACGTCAAGACGACTCAAACCAACCAGAAACACATGTTCAACATGACTGACTAATGGTGTAAGCGACAAGCACGACACTCGTGACTGATCGTTGATCGACTGTGATGATGCTTGCGCGACAGTGAATGTGACTTTGTGTGTGAGTGTGACAGATGTTTTCATAGTGAATATAACATGTACACATGACGCAAATACCTTGAGTATGACCAGAACATGGTCGCAAGCAAGACATTGACATCAACATGAAAAATCTTGGGTGGAATGAACAAGCAAGGTGGGTGCGAAGGCTCACACGAGCTCACGAAGTGAACCTAAGTGTATGAAACCATCAAGTGAAACTGTCAAGGGATGCCCTAAATTTGGGTGTAGGCCAAATTTTTTTAGGGTGGTTGTAGCCGCTACAACACTTGGCGACACACTAGTAGAACTCCAGCTTCCCTATTTTGGTTCATTGATAGCATAGGTCCTTGGTCTTTTGGGAAGTATTGAAATGCTGTGCGGGTTACTTTGGCTTCCCCACTTACCCCATGGACATACATGGTTCACCTTTTTCCAACTCAGTCAAACAAAATCAAAGATTTAGCTTGATCACAATGTTTCGAATCTGGGAAGGGTAGTTTAGCTTGCGAGTTGAAGATTTTCAGAGTATAAGTTTTAATCTTTGGTGTTGCTCCATTGCCAATAGGCTTGGATAGTACCCCAACGGAGTCATGCAAGAACACACACATTGCTCCACTATCAGCAAGCCTGGTCAGTACCCAGGTGGAGTTACATACTTCACCTCTTTGCGTAGGAAGCCTTTCTCTTCTTTCGCCTTTGTATTTTTTCAAGAGGATTGTGCATAGGCACTTATTTATTTTTGAGGCAGAAGAGGGATCCAAACTTATTGAGAGTAGAATATGTTTTTCCTTCAGAGAATCATGTAAGACCTCTGACATAGGTTTGATCGTTTAGATTTTCCGCTTCTCCGTTTCTACTAGTTGGATGAGCTTGAACACATAGAGAAGAAGGCTGAGTACAGGCATGGGGATTCCCAATGTGGACATAGGTTCATGGTTGGACCAAAAGTTTCTTTGCAGCCGGTTTGTATTTTCCATCAAGACTTCATCGGACGAAGGTTATAACCAAGCACAAAGAAATTGGACACAAGACTGGCCAAGTACTGTAGTGTCGCAAGTCTCTTCAAATTTCAGCCACATACTATATTCAAAAGCCAGAACGTAGTAGTTGGCATCACTTATTTCTGGAAACAAAAATAATAATATATCAAGCAAATAAAACAAATGTAAACAAAAATAGTAAGCAGAGAAAACAAAGTGAAAATAAAGATAATAAGAAAAGAAAAGCAACCAAGTCAACAAGCAAAAAAACATGCAAACCAAAAAGCAAAGACAAGTGAAAAAGCAAACACTAATCTTACTCCTATGTTAAATGGTTGGGGTTATGTGAAATGAAATTTCTAGTGAAGCCATCGTAGGTGTACCCGACCTGCATTCACAAAGATATGAGCGATTAAAACCAATAAAAAATATTGTGCAACAAAAAATGAAAAAACTTGAAAAACTTGCACAGGACAAAGAAGGTCTCGCTTGTGGGTGGAAGAATGTGTCACAACCACCCAACACACATGCTTGCCTCTTCTGTGACTACCATTTTTCAACAAACCTTGGAGGCCTCTTGCGAGTGTGTTTTTTTTTGCACCAAGTTTCTTAGCGAGTGTGAGGAAGGACTGAAGCTTGTTACCTGCAACACAACTCACCAAGCAATATTGTTCTAACCATTCAAAGATTGGATCAAATAATTCGTGATGATTGTTTGAAAGATTCGTGATATTTGAGAGGATGGGTTCCTGATTCGAGAGAGGGGATCACGATGGGAATATGATACAGATAGATAGATCTGGTCATTCTCATTAGTCCTATCAAGACAATGAGGGCCTACCATGGCCATCAACATAGGCCGAGGTGCCTTACTTGCTTGACATAAATCTAAGAATAAATATGTTACACGGTGAAAATCATAGTGTGCAAAGTGACTGTCATTGGATGTAATGTTGAGAAAATGATAAACTCCATGACAACCACCCAAGGTAGAAGAAAAATTAGACTAGTCGGTCGAAATGGAAGATTCCCAGTTTGACATGAACAAAGAATTTTTTTAAACAATCGTGTGAATGCTCTAAATGAGGGAACCGAGTTCATTCTCCACTAGACATGATAGAACACCCACTTGCAACTGGTGAAAAAGTGCACAGGCATCATGGTAATCACATAAAAGTGGAAAGGATGGAAACACTGTAAATGTGTGAAACCAGTTGGGGTGTGTTGAAATGAGGGTAACTTGATTTGCGTGATAGGTTTTGCACTCATCATCACATAGGGAGATTGTTGATGTGATGAGTGGGCAGATTTTGCGTGTGAAATTTGAAAAAAGACCAAGGAGATGATTACAAGGGGGAACATACAATAATTATGATTCTAGATAAAGATAGTCTTTGAGATGATTCACTTCGTTGTCCCATGATTGAATGAGGGATGGACACTCCCAACCCGAATTAGATGTAAGAGAGGTGCATGAAGACAGGCATGTTGTAATGGATTTGTGGATTCAATCACTAGTGAAAATCTGAAATTTTGAAATATCACACCTAGAATAGTAAACATTATTTACATGGGGATCCACGTCAAGTGCAACCATGTAGATATATATATTTTTAGTGATAAATGAGATCTGATTTGGTTTGGTGGGCTTACTAGAGTTGTGAGGTCATGACATAACCATCAATGGACGTTGAAGTGCCTCGACTCCCTGGCACATCTTGGAACTTTCCAGAATTGAAAATTTTCATTTTGAGATGTGAACCAAATCATTCATGGCTTGAGGATGGATGTTGTTACCAATTTCAAAACCGCTCTCAGGATGACAACCATCTCTGTCACAGGCTCCATCAAAATTTTCAACAAGCTGACTTGATAAGCCATCTTCATGCAACACAAAAGATGATGATGAGTGGGAAGAGTCATGTGTGTTAAGACTATTTTCATCGTGGGAAACCTCATTTCTTTGTGTCGATCGAGGAGATAACTCATGGGATGAATAATCAAGAGAACATGGAATATCTTCGACACACATTCATGCGCTATCAATGATAAGACACACGGGCAAGTGAGGTGTAGAGGAAGCTTCAATATGGATGTTTTCTTTGACTGGTGCACATTCTAGATATGAGTTAGAGTGTACATGAGATGACAGTAGATCATATGATGTGCTTGGGAGTTCATCACAACATACGGAAGTGTGGGAGTGATGACAACCCAAGACTGGAGGTTGATCGAAAGAATTGATTGTGCATGATGTTTCACCAAGATTTGCAGATCGAGGATCGATCAAGAATGGAAGCTCAATGTTTTGAGAGGAATTGATTGTGTCTTCACCATCCTTCTCCTCTGCTTGTATGATGAGACTGCCTTGCACATGATTGCAACTTGAGCCAGCAACTCGAGAATCAAGAGAGTGCATGCAACTAACTTGTGAAGTAGATCACTCAAGCAGGTCATGGTGCAAGGAGTCATGACTTGTAGATGATGGAGGATGGCAGAGATGCAGATTAGACTCAAGACTTAGGTTAGGAATGGTGATATCCTCTTTCGAAATGGAGGGATGAGTTTTCTCCATGGGATTTCCTAACCATTCTGGAATTTCCTCCGTTGGGGTGGGAGACAGGTGAGCAGATGGATTGGGAACATGCTATGCAGATTTCTCAGCTTTACAACTACTGCGGGGGGGGACCTTCTGCATAGATTTCTTAATTTTGTAGTTGCTGCGAGGGGGAACTCTCTTTGAGACATGAGGTATCTCGTGATCCACAAGAGCTGAGGAAGAAGGGAAATCAAGAAGTTCACCTTTTCGGGAGACATGAACCAAGCATTTCAGCTCTTGGCTCATGAAGCCAAGGTCCACAAATCGCTCAATAATTTCATGACATAGGTGAAGGAAGCGGGTAGAAAAGTCCTCAACTAATTCGCCAAGCTTCATTCTTAAACGAGAGATCTTTTCATAGACATCTTGGTGGTCACACTCATCGAAGGCTTGATGGAGCTCCTTGAGGAAAGTGAGAAGGGAATGGATGGAAGTAGGTGGTAGGGTATGACACCACCGATTAGCACAACATTCAAGGGTGAGGAATAAGGGTACACAAACAAGCTCATCACTATCGATTTCATGAGATTCACAAAAATGAAGACAATTAGAAAAGTGCTTGGTTACGGATGTTCTGTCGTCACCGTTAAACTTTAAAAAGGACAAGTGATTGAGAAGCTCATCAAGGATTGATAACTGATTAAGGGAGAAATGACAGAAACACCCCGAGAGCATGAATTATGTATTATTAATTGGGTAAGAGATTAAACCCAGATGCACAGGCTCAGCTAGTCATCTGGCCCTCCGTCTAGCACCAAAATGTTGACGATGTTGGACCCACCAACATCAGGGGATCTCCCTGGTATGAAGTCCCAACTAGACCTCACAACGTTTGGTGTGGGAGTTCCATCCAGTACGATGGCCCGGTTTCCATTATCTTAAAGATTTGCCTCAACTCTTGCTTGTCATCATAGGAGAGCAGTCTGCTTTGTCTTGCGAGAAGTGAGGTTCGCGTTCCTGGTGAGTGTAAGTGTCACTTGCATCAATGGTTATTTCACCGTAGAGGGAGAGGGTGGGATGGGCCCCAAGTCGGTTGGGAGAAGTCCTAAATATGATAGGAACACACAACACAACAGGACATGCGCAGCTTCTGGTGGAAAAGTCCACACGGATGCGTAAGTCACAACACACAAGGGAAGATAACACGCATAAAACTCAGTGGATTAGTTTGTACGAGTACAATGGTTGTTATAGAAAGTTCCATGTGAAAGGTATGTCTGTTGTTAGGGAGAGTAGTCTACATGGGCGAGACAACATTAACAGCATATACAACACATTTCATTAACATGTGTGTATTACAACAAGTGAAATAGTTCAAGTGTTAAACACAGGTTCAAGAAACATGCATTACAAGTGTTAAATATTAGTCTTACAACAGATACAATACATGTGTGAAAACATGTTGGCTTGTTAGTAGGCTTCTGAATTAAGCAAAAGTTCCAAGACACATCGTTACACCATACATCACTAACCCTACGTGCGGAGCGTTGGAGCCACTACTTACTCCTCAAAGAAAATATTATAGACTCTCAAGGCTATGTGGGAGGAGCTGAGGTGAAAAGTCTTTTGCATGTACAAATGAGGGCGTATTTATAGCCAAGGGCAAAATTGACCCTTGTGGCTGTTCGACTACCCTCATGACTGTTTTAATTCCATGAATTTTGGACTTCCATGTTACATTACATTTTTTGACAACATGGCCCATAGTAGAGATGTGGGCGACATGGCTCATGACATTAATCAACATGATAGTGCTAGTACATTTTTGTTGCTACTAGAGTGCATGTCAAGTTGCAATGTTGTTGGGTAATGGATGTCTTCATGGTGTGTCACCGATTCACCTCTGCATGGAAAGGTGTGTGTAGTCTTCCATGGTTGTTGGTTTGCTTGATGTTGCTTTAGCACATTGTTCATTTCTTGTATGTTATAAGGCTTGAAACTTTCGTTTTCTCGCGAAAGGTGCATGTTCGTTTGTTCATCCGTCTATGAACACATATTGCATGTTTGCTCGTCCATCCATTTGCGAACACATCTTTGCATGATCATCCATTCACGAGCACATCTCTTTGCATACATCGTTCATTCGTTTGTTGGCGGACTTGTCCTTCTACATGTGCTTCCTTCGTTTATCCCATTCATTGTTGCACCATGTTTATTAGTATACCTATACCTGCAGTCACTCATGACGAGATGACATCAAATCCAAAAACCTCCTAGTCTACCATGACACATGATCATTTCGGATGCAGGTGAATGGGAGAGGTAGCAAGGTTGAGAGACAGGATGATGGCTCTGGGTACTGCTGATGAAAATTGCGCAAGAGTCACTGGGTGATGAAGATGGAAAAACTGAGTTGACAGTGACTATCTGCGAGGTGTGGCTTGGCTGGAAGGAAAAAATGCACAATGTTTGCGAGGGACAGTCTGGGCTACATGAAGGCAAGGAAGATAGAATTTTCACATTTTCCAGAATGAGCGGACAGTAATGGATTGACAATAATGTTTGTGCAATTTTCTGGAGGAACATGTCGGGTTGCATGGAGGATCAACAAGTAGAAATTCTACAGCTTTTTGGAGGAACTGGTTGGGAGCCTGGCAGCCAAAATTACGCAATTCCTGGAGGGAATTGGCAGTCTATTGTTGGGAGCTGCTAGCGAGGGAAACTGCATTGAGGATGGGAGGTTGGCATGCTGGTCATCTCTGCCCAATTTTTGAGTTGAGTAGACTGTTGGGCAGCAGAAGGCCTGCTCATGAAAACTGCATAATTTTCTGAATGAATAGCCAGTCAACTCTCAGGAGGACTGACTAGGAAAATTGCGCAATATTCTGAGGGAGACATGGACGAGCACTGGGTGTCTGTCTGACCTATTTGCACAATTTTCCCAGTCAAAAGAGTGGGAAAGGTCAGCAACCTTTGTGCAATTTTTGAGGGTAGTCAGTCCCGGGGTGGCTGTCGGGTTCGACTCTCCGGGTGGCCAACATGAAAGTTGATTAGATTGCTTGCAATAAACGCAACTTGAAAAGACTTGCTTGGTACTTCTACAATGTTAGGGGTAACAGTCAATCGAGTCGATGGTGGGGTGATGGTCCAGCTGTTAGAGGGGAGTCTGGTCATTAGAAGTTCAGAAAATGACCAAGTGTGTGAACGAGTGAAAGATGCAAATGTGATCTTACAACACACACCCTCATGACTTGACGATGAGACGACTCAAACCAACCAAACACATATGTTCAACATGATTGATCGAAGGTGCAAGTGACAAGCGCGATACTCGTGATTGATCGTTGATCGATCATGACGACACTTGCATGATAGTGAATGCGACTTCGTGTGTGAGTGTGAAAGATGTTTTCATAGCGAACATAACATGTACGCACGACGTGAAGACCTTGAGTGTGACCAGAGCATGGTCTCAAGCAAGACATTGACATCAACATGCAAAATCTTGGGTGGAATGAACAAGCAAGGTGGGTGCGAAGGCTCACACGAGCTCATGGAGTGAACCTAAGTGTATGCAACCATCAAGTGAAACTCTCAAGGGAGGCTCCGAATTTGGGTGTAGGCCAAAATTTTGGAGGGTGGTTGTAGCTGCTACAATAGGTTCCAAAGCTTATAACCTTTTAAACCATCCTTATACCCAATAAAGATGCACCTTTCAGATTTATTATCCAACATGGTTCTTTTCTCCTTTGGAACATGTACATATGCATCACATCCAAATACCCTCAGATGTGAAAGAGAGGGTTTCTTACCATTTCATACCTCTTATGGAGTCTTATCCTTCAATGCTGATGAAGGTGATCTGTTGACCAGGTAACATGCAGTATCCACCACCTCTGCCCATAATTCTTGTCCTAACCTGACACCACTGAGTATGCTTCTTACCTTTTCCATCAACGTCCTGTTCATTATTTCTACAATTCCATTTCACTGAGGTGTGTATGGAGTAGTCTTCTACTATGCTATACCACACTTCTTACATAACTCTTCAAATTCCTTATTGCAAAACTCTCCACTGTTATCTATCCTCAGCAACTTTATCTTCTTCTCTGTCTGGTTTTCTACCAAAGCCTTAAATTCTTTAAACCTTTCAAAGACTTCAGCTTTCTTCCTAAGGAAATCTATCCATGTATTCCATGAGAACTCATCTATAAATAATACACAGTACAAAGACTTACCTAGTGATGGAATTGACACAGGTCCAAACACATCACTGTGCACAAGCTCTAATATCTGTTTCGCCCTCTTAGCACCAGAGGGGAAACTCACCCAATTCTGCTTCCCATATACAAAATTTTGACAGAAATCAAAATCCATAGAACAATTATACATAACTTATATCATACCATTACCATGAAGTATTCAAAGTCCCTTCTCTCCAATATGTCTAAGCCTTTGATGCCATAGCATGGTTGTTTCTCTAGAGACCACTAGTTTTTCTGCTCCACTTTCAAGAACCACAGAACTGTTGCACCCATCAATAATAGTGCCACCTTAAATCTTGTAGAGAGTTCCAATCCGAACTCCTCACATTAATACCAGTGCTACCTGAACCATCTTGAAAGTATCTTTCTTGAACATTGTTCTTACAACTACATCATCCAGATTGCTTACAAAAATCATATTTCTGGCCAATGCAGGAATATGTAGAACACTTGGAAGTGTTCTAATCCTTCCACCTTGCAAGTTCAATTTGAATTTTCTTCGACCGATGATTCTAGCCTTCCTGTCATCCCATAAGAAGACATCACCACCATCATATTTATCATACTCACATAACCACTCCCTGTGGGGAGTGAATTGAAAGGATGCACCTAAGTCAATCAACCATGCCTCATGATCTACATGTGTACTTGAAGAAGAAACCAATTACACATCCCCACCTTCATTTGAGGTGCTATTTGCCTCTGTAGAAGGAGCATCATCAGATCCATTTCCTTTCTCAGGAAATTTAGATCTACAGTCCTTTTTGAAGTGCCCTTCCTTTCTGCATTTCCAGCACACCTTTACAGGTTTTCCTGGAGATTTAGATCTCCCACTTGAGGATTTATTTTTGTTTCTGTTCTGGGACCTTCCTCGTACAGACAAGGCATCACCATTTTGGCCCTCTATATTTTTCCATCTCATCTCTTTCAACAACAATGATGAGACTATTTCATCAAACTGCAAGGAAATCACACTGCTACCTATTGCAACAACCAAACTATCCCACGAATCTGGTAGAGAACACAACAAATTGATGCACTTATCTTCACTTGAAATTTTTATATCAATAGATAACAACTGGCTTACCATGGTATTAAAGGCGTTCAGATGATTTGTCACCGAGTCTCCATCCTTCATCCTCAGGTTATATAGCTTTTTCCATAGGAACAATTTATTCACTAGAGAATTAGATTAGTACAAATTCCCTAACTTGTCCCACAAATCCTTCGCTGAAGCTTCCCCTGAGACATTCAACAATATTGAATCTGAGATACACAACCGTATTGTACTCTTTTCCTTCTGATCCAACTTCACCTAGACTTTAGTTGACATTGTCGTTGGTTTAGTACCCAGATATACCATGATCCACTGATCTTTATCCACCAGCAAATCCTCCATATTGAGTTTCCACAACTCAAAAATCTAACCATTAAATTTCTCAATCTTTATCTTTCCACTGCTCACCATCTTCTTTCATCACAAGAATCGATCCCACAGATCTCCCACTGAACAGGTCTACCATAGGCCCGAGAAAAACCCCTCAACAACAAAGGTGTCCCCTTGAAGCCAAAACAACTCTGATACCAAATGTAGGTTTTAGCCCATATAGAAATTACCTGCATACGAATTCTAAAAAAAGAAAATAAATAATGGCGAGAGCATAAAACATAAAACATATATACACAGAGATTTTTCCCTGGATCCCAAAACCGAGACTACCAGATTGATTTTTCATTATTTTCCTTTCAATGTTACAAGACATATATATATATATATATATATATATATATATATATATATATATATATATATATATATATATACATGTTGAAGCATCCATAAACCCCAATCCATTAACCCTAGATTAGAACATAACCATAGTTCCCTTTACCAGATCTACAAAATACCATGGGCAGAAAACCATCATGCCCAAAACCATGTACGAAAACCACACACAAAACCATAGTTAGGTCTTCCCACCTAATATAAGGTCCATTTTTTTTTCCCTGGGGCGCTTCCTTGGACCCCGTAGAGGGGGGCTACCGCCCCCCTCAAACCCCCATACAGAAGGGGGGGTTGACACCCCCTTGCTGCACCCGACGTAATGAACAAAGGGGGCTATCACCCCCATTGTGACAACCCCCCGCCCCCCCCCCCCCCACACATGGGGCTAGTCATGGAAAGAATATAGCACACCCCCAACATATGGCTCTTACACAAGCAGAGATCCATTATTGTATGGATCAAATTATGCTATTTGCAAGGAAAGAATGAGATATTCTCTAATGACTCTTGGCTTTGATACTTGGAAATGTGTAGTGGATGGAAGGAAGGAGGATAAGCATAATGCAAAAGCCATGAATTCCATATTGAGTGACCAATCAAAATTAGATTCTGATAAGGTGATTCATTATGAAACAAAAAAATAAATGTTTGATAAGCAACAAAGCATCTGAGGGAGATGAAATTCACACTACATATGAAATGAAGATAGAAAAGTCAGCTGAAAAGGAAGAAACGTTCAAAGATTCAAATAATATAGGGGTTTCAAAGCTTGTGATAACTATATAAATGTGTCATATTTAGAAGAAGTGCAATCTATCTCAAGAGGAACTAGCAAAGCCAAAGGTAAGCTACCATTTTGTTGTAATTATGGTAAAGTAGGTCATTTTGCTTCTAAATGACAATATGCAAAATTGGAATAATATGATGAAGAAGAAGATCTCCAAGACATGAATGCTCAAGTTATTGATAATCAAAATGAAGATTTAGACTCAAAGGAAGAAGTTGAAGGTGAGGTTTATCTTGAAGGAGATCTAGTGAGTTCTCTAGAATAAATAAAGAGACTCAGAGGCAAGAAAAAAAAGTAAAAGCAATTGTTCCAAAAATATGAGAAGAAATTTCATGATTTTGATGAAGCACCAATCATCCCCATAAAGGAAAAAATATAAGAGGTTAATAAAATATAGGATACACTAATAAGTCAACTAAAATAAAAGGAAATAAACTATGAGAAGCTAGAAGCAGAAGTTGTATCCTTAATAAAGGATCTAGAGAATGAAAATGCTTAGTTGAATCTAAACTTAAATTTGTAAAAGGGGTTGAATCATTTGATAACATTATTTGTTTCCATAGATCTCCTCTTATTAAAACAGATCTTGGATATCATGAAATTTCCAAGGGAGAATCAAACTCAATGTAATTAGAAGAAAAATGGAAAAGGGATCCTGAAAGCTATGTTAATTTTCTCAAAATATTTATCAATGAAAACATCATTAGGAAAGAAGGACATGACCAATATATATCTAATCCTAAAATGAAAGAAAGAAATGCCAAGTAAGGAAGTTATGACCAAGTAAGACCCTGGAATGAATTCAAAAGAACAATATCCCCCCAAGAAATTCTTTTACATATAGGTATCAAAATCTCTTTCATGGGTATTTTTTTACATGTAATAATTTCGATCATAAGGCAATAGATTCCAGAGCATATGAAAGAAATGAATATATGAGGGAGAGTAATAGGGAACCATAAAATATCTCATGGAATGGTTGTGTAAGCAACAATCCTAAGGGTTTGAATGAAAATGCTGTAAAAAAATTACAATAATTTTCCCCTTTATTAGATGATGTTGGATGTTTTAAGTGCAATAATTTTGGGCACAAAGCCTTGTGATTGTAGAAGTAGTACATTTATTCCTCCAAATCAAAGTAGAGAAGAATATATTGTCACAATATAAATCAAAGAACAACAATATGGAGAAAGAAGCAAAAGAAGTAGGAAGAATGTGGTCTAGCTCTATATGTTCAAAATGAAGAAAGCTAATGGTATATAGATAGTGGATGTTCACATCATATGGCACGAGGTAAAATAATATTTCTCTCTCTCTATAAGAATTCAAAGGTGGCAGTGTAATTGTTCTAGATAATACATAAGCCATAATAATGGGAAAAGTAATACTTAGCCTTAATAATGAAAAGATAAAGTTGAAGATGTCCGTTTTGTTGAAGATTTAAATTATAGTATTTTAAGTGTAATTCAAATGGTTTTTAAAGGACATGAGGTCACAATTCATCTTAAAGGTTGTAAAATAAGGAAGGAGGGCTCTAGAATATTAGTGGAAAAACAACCAGGACTTTAGATAATTTATATGTCCTCAATTAAAATAAAAGAGAAAAACTTCTGCATGGGAGTAAAATGCCTAACAATTCATCAGTAAAAAACAAAGTAAGAGACTGCAACACATTAATAAGATGAGAAATTTTGAGAGTGGGTTGTAGGAGAGAATGGTAAAATGGAAAGGTTGTAGGATAAATTTAATCAACAATAGAAAGTGAAGTAAATTATGCATTTCAATTAATAACATTACATAAGTTGAAAGGGAGCAACATCTTTTCCTTGATATTATAAAAGGGGGGATATTCTTTTGATGACAAAAAGAAAAGTTGCAGGAATGGAGAAGTTATTGTCAAAGGAATTTCTATTGTATTCAAAAGAGTTAATTTGCAGACAAAAGGAACCATAATCCTAGGGGTAGCAATCCCAAAAAGAAGAAGTAAAAGAAATCTCAAGCACAAGGGGAGTAGTCTCAAGGGTAGAGCAAAAAAAGAGGAAATGTTAGATGCATGAAAATATGGGCACATAGTTGAAAACAAAGGATAAGTAAGCAATTAGAGGAAGTAATTATTTGTGTTATTATATTAGGTAGTGAAATTGTAGTCATAAGTAAAAACAAATATTTCTCATTTATGTCAAAGGGGAGAATGTGTAGATATAAGTAGACGTAGCAAATAGGGGGAGTAGTTTAAGTCACTAAGAAAATTTGCAGGCATAAGACGAGTAACAAATAACAAGAAGCACAAGTTCAAGGGAGTATCCATTTTCCATTGATGTCAAAGGGGGAGAAGTTGCAGGCACAAGGAGAATTGTAGACAAGGGGGGTTCTACAATATTATTGCAAAATTGACTAAGTATTGCCATCAATGACAAAGAGGGAGATTGTTAGAAATATTTCAGTCATTGATGTCAAAGATAGGGGGAGACTACTTATGTTTGAAGTAAATATTGGGAAATGAAGATTGTTGGAAATATTATTTTTGGACATTTGATACCCCATTTGGATACCCTATCTTTGAATAAATGTTTACTCCAATTATCTAGCTCAAATGGGAGAATAGGATTCATGGTTGGTGTATGGTGTATTTGGGAGCATATGAGTCCCAAATCCACCTCTATTATAGTTGGTTGCTTCCTACAAGGAGTATAGACAATGAATAACTTTAGTTGTTAAAAATGGACTAACAAAGCATTGAATTAAGTTAAAGCAATGCATGAACAAAACTAAGACAAAACAAAACTAAAAAACTTGAAACAAGCCAATGAAGCTAAAAAATCAAAAAAGGAATGGGAAAAGGGTCCTCTTTATTGATTGTTCTCAATAGATCTCAACAAGGATTTCCCCTTCTCAATCTCTTTTGCAAGCTCTTGCTCTCTCAAAGAAGCAAATAAATCTCTCTCAATGATGAAATCCTCTTAGAATTGGTATGCTTGATTGATTTGGGGTAATTTTGGCAGCATAACAATGAAAAATTCTTCTTATTTTTTTTCTCTCCATGCTCTTGAATTTATATAAGTTTTGAACACCCTCTCCCTTCTTTGGCTCATCAATGAGGTTGTTTGGCTCATAAATGAGATGAGAGCTACCATCCTCATTAAATTAAGGATTCTAAAGATTAAAGGCTCAAATGGTCAACCCTATCATGTAAATATTTTGAGTTTTATTTAAGAAAATGTGCCTCTTAAGGTGCTGACTAGGCTTTCTACAACCCTCGCGACTATTGAAAAAATATCTATGAGGGTGCAATAAGATGTCTATGGAACATATGTGAGGGTTGATTTTTCAAATCAAATGTAGGAAAACCTTTTGATTTTTTCTTTTCATAATGTTTCAACTCAAAATGTGTCCTTGTACATGCTACTTACTGAATCTGAGTGTCTTCTACCATGTACAAATGAGTGTACCATTTTTTCATAATAACAGTTTCTCCTTGATGTGTGAGGTTAGGAGCAAGCATATAGCCAAAATAAATCACATTTATTGTTCCTGAAGATGAGTCTTTCTGAATTCTTTTAAAAGAAAAACTTGTTGTGGAGATGATTAGGGGAAAATAACTTGACTAAGAACTGAAATAAAACCATGCTCGAAAGATATATTGATACAAGAGTGTCTATACGAAGTGAGCATGTCCCATGCTTGTTATGATGACTTTGAACAAAAATATTACAAATACATAGGAATATCTTGTCAAATTAGTGTTGAAGTGGCTAATTTGTTGTCAGCTGAAGAAGATAATTTCTTGCACCCCTAAGGGCTTCTATGTCAAATAGACTGAACTAGGTGCCCCCATGTAGTATATACAAACCACAACTAAACTAGGTTTGATCTATATACATGGGTCTCCTACTGAGAGAATTGCAACGATCATGAAATATGATACACCACCAATGTGAAAGCTTGTGCTAGTGATGAACATTAGGGGGATTGGTGAAATCAGTGGGCAATGAGGGTTCCCAATGCTCCACCTGATCTTTTCCATTAAAAGGTGGGAAATAACTAAGGTATTTGTTCAATTGTGGAAGATGAGTGTTTAAGTCGACAGAGAAGAAGCACTAATTGCTCGGAAATGTTTCCTAGAAATCCATATGAAGTTGAGGTAAGTATTATAATATGAAGCTTATATGCAAGGTCATGTAGATGAATGACTCCCAAGCCAAATAAAATGGTCATGGATACAAATAGTGTAATTGGAACTACCTAAATGGGGTAATCCATTTGGGTGAAAGATCTATTGACCAACGATAAAGTTAACCGAGTGCAAGTGGGAGGTGATGGTAAACATGGCCAAGATGGTGGACCTTATGGTTAATTTCATAGAAATGATGTCAAGATATGCAAAGTTTATGAGAAAATATATCATCTTAATGAAGAATGATACCTAAATTTTCATTTGGTGCACTGAGGTTCTAAGTTCGATGTGAAAGCTTCCAATAACCCGCAACATAGAAACCAAAACCCCAAGTAAAATCATATTCATAAAATAAAATTTGTACTAAAAATATTGAAGAAGGTGCAACCAAATAGGCAAGAAGGTGCACTGAATGAGCACTCGTGAAATGGGCCCAAAATGAATTTTTTTAATGAATTAAAAGGATGGTACCATGGTGTGGATGAGAATGTCTAGATCCCAATGTCATTGATTATTTAGTGAAAGGATCTCGTGGGCTCTTGTATGAGCCTCCAGAAGAATGGAGAAAATGGAATATGTAAAGGTGGCGGGGCCCACATTGACACCTCATTTGTACTGCTAATGTGGTGCTTAGTGTAGAGACTAGACACTATTTTTGAGTTTGTGGCCATCCATAATACCTTTTCATGGCATGAGGAGAGATAGGTTAGGTTATCATCAAATTTGTATGGTGTATCTGTATTTGATTATAGCCTGAGAAGTTGTCCATGAAGGACAAAGCTTCATGCCCCATACAAGAATCAATGACTTAATCAATAAAGAGTGTGGGATAGTTATCCTTGGCGTAGGATTTGTTCAAATCACGAAAATCAATACAAACACGTACGATGCATTTTTTTTTCATGATGTGTACAAGTCTAGACACCCAGGATGTCTAAGGGTAGATGAAACTAGCCTTATGCAGCTTGTCAATTTTGAGTTTTATTGCTTCCACTTTGTATGGATGGAGTGGGTGCTAATTTTTCCTTATAGGGTAGGAATTGGACCATGTGTCTCTGGTGCTCTACAATGGTAAGGTAATACTAGGCATTTCAAAATATGAATAAGAAAAAACATCTCTAAATTCTAGGAAGAGGGATTTGTATGAGGTAACTTCTTCGGGTGAACATGATGCCCCTAACGAGATTTCTTGAATGATATCGGGCTTGGTTGAGATATATACCTTGATGGTGGGTGAGATATTAGACATGTTTCCTTATTCAAATGCATTAGGTGTTGGAATGGGATTTTTGAACCAATCTACCTAGCTCGTAGGTGGGAAATATTTGGTTTCCAAAACACTTAGTTGGTGCGTCAGTAGTTGTGAATGAATTTTTTGGAAGGAAGAAAGAGTGTTGATGCAGAGCATCCCATGTACATTTAGGTTTTTTCATGGCCTCAAGGATGTCCTTTTCAGAATGAAAGAGGCTCACAAAAGGTGATGAATGGGTTGATTGGTCATGAGAAACGGGTTGGCATCTAGAAGTTCTAGTTGACAAGTAGGGGCATGGTTCCATACTTGTGGCCGTAGAACTAGGATATGTTGACAACGCATAGAAACTTTGGGTCCATGTGATCATAGGTGGTGCAACCTTCGTAATGGGCAAATAAATCTCAACATCGTGGAATGATGAGCATACGACTTTAATCATGGTTCCTACGAAAGAATAAATGGAGTAAATATGGTGTTGCATATCATCAACACTAGGTGGTGGGAGTATATCTCTAATAGTCGTATGAGGATGAATGGGAGAAGACTCTCAGGAAGGTGCCAACATCCTCGGGGCCAAAGTGGAGGAGTCATCCTCTCTTGGATTAGGCTCTTTTGGGTTTATGTGCATGGGGTTCTAGTTTATACTAAGCCACCCAAATATCTAAAAATGCTGAAAATCAATTGTGGTGTGTTGATGCAAATAACACAAGGGTGTACAACACATGGTGCAACTTCTGAGGCTACGTAGTAGATAGTTTGAGGCAGCACATCGCTAGGGGGTGGAAATATATCTCTAATGGCTATCAATGGTGAGATGGGCAAGATATCCATAGGTGGCATGTCTTTATGGGGGGCATGCCACCTATCAATCCTAGCTTTGTCATATGAACATAGAATAATAGAGGACTCTACTCTAGTTTGTCGAAAAGAAGCCCATGCTTCTCTACACCTACAGAGGCATGGGAAATAGCATGTATGATGTCCATGTTGTGTGAAAATATGGACATTGTGGCACTTGTGCATTGACTTGTTCTTATGCACAAGCCTAGGGGTTGGAAAAGAAGCATGAAGAAAAATCAAAATTTATTTCAAGGTTGGACAATGGTTGATCAAATGTCCAAGCTCATTGCATAGGGTGAATGAAGTAGTTGGTTTTGAATACTTTTGTTTTGATGTATTTGTCTTTGTTCTCATAGGTGGTAATGCAAAGTATGAGGTATGATGACAGAGAACACGTGTGGGTGCTCCTCTCAGGGTTTGTTTAGCAAAGACATAGTAAATGGTTTGAGGTATATCATCAAAAACTGACGTGGTGGAAAGTGATGGTGTCACCATACTAGCTTGGTGAAGGGTGACCAATGCATCCCGATATCAAGGGAAATCAGGGAAATAATGAGTATAATGTCCATGTTATGCACAAATTACACATGGGTGGTTGGTGCATAATACCTTATTGTGAGATGTACTGGGCTTCTCTTCTTAGGGGGCGAGAGAAGGTGCATATGCCTTAGGGGCATTAAGAAGTTCTTTAACTATTCCAATAATGGGCATTGGTGGGTAGGGTGCCTTGTTACATCACATAATGTACATGGGGGAGGTACACTAGGAGAAGAGGTAGTTGGGTTGTCATTCTTCTTGATTTTCCACTCATCCTTATTGGTGGTGCCCTTTGGTGTTGATTCAGGTGTTTGTACAAGTGGTAAGGTTTCCTGAAGAGGGTTCAAGGTCACCAATCCAGTAAATGTGACACTTGAGCTTGTCTACCTGGATTGGTGTGATAAATACTAGTCGGGCATCATGAGATCCATATTTGATGAGGTAAGGTTTGCCATGACTTAGTGCGAGGCAAAGCTAGGTGGAGGATATAGAAAATGTGTTTGAGTAATTGCGTAAGGGAGAAATGGGGGTTATCTCATCAAAACATTGGAGGCTTTTGGGGATTGTTATTAAGGATCCTAAGTGTGGTCATCATGCATACCAGGGCCATAAAATTGGTGCGATGACTGGTGAGTCTCCTAAATATGTGTTGAGGAGAGATGATTTTTTTAACATTCCTAGGCCGACCTCGATTTAGGAAGGAACCAATTCATTTTGAGACCCAAAAAAAGGTAACACACTATTAGGGGAGGAAGAGGTGCTGATATCATAATGTGTTAATTAGTTAATGGTGATGATTTTCCCATTATGGGGGAATCTCAAGGTGCGAAAGACTGATGATGCCACGACCTTCATGGCATATATGTAACTTTGTCTAAACAAGATGTTGTAATCAAGGGGGGCATCAAGGACTTAAATATCAATGAGAAAAATATTTCTGCTGAGTTCAATGGGGACATTCTAAGAGAGTCCCAAAAGTGATGAAGGGCAATTGTTGTATGCCCTTAATGTGATGGAGGAAGTAGTGAGTTCGAGGGATCCTAGTTTTGTCCAAAATAAATTTAACATGATAAAGGTGGATGCCCCCTCATCAATGATTTCGTGATGAATAGTGATATTCCAAATGGTTACTAGAATTTGGAATGTGATTATGGATGGTATTTGTGGTTCTGAATTGTCCAGTTTGAAGGTGATTAAGTGTGAATCTGAAGGATCAATTGCACCTAATATGGAAAGGAGGGATCTGTTGAGTTGGAAATCCTTGAAGTACTTCCAAATACGACATGGTTGATGGAGATTGAAATTCATAAACAATACTATAGTTTTAGGCTAACTCAGAATTATGCATTGTGTGACATAGCAGTCCCTTTTCCATTCTAGAGATGGGTCCATTGGGAGGTCGTTATATGGTCAATAATGATGCAACTTTATTGGTAATGATTATTTTTTATGTTGATGGATTATGTTTTAGAGGGGTTCCATAATCACAACTTCATGTTTGGAGTAGGTCATACATTCCTTTCATGTAGATATCACGGTTGGAAGTGTCATTATAACTACCCCCTATTTGAATTTGATATTGGGGAAGACCATCCTCATGTTGTGTAGCTACCACTCCTTGATGAGGAAATGGATTTTGAATTACGACATATTCTTGGTTTTCTCCCCCTTGCCCCCTAACCTCTGTCATGTGTTTCAACTCTGGGAGTTAAGGGAAATGATGGGTGTAATGCCCATATTCTTTGCAAATGACATAAGAGTGGTTATTCTAGAGACCGACATTCTTGTTTTTCTTTTCTAGATTATTTGTATCTTGGTTTTGGTTTTGGTTATGATTGGGGGGATTTCCCCTAGTTGAAGCCCTCATTTGTTTTTTATATTGTTGGTTCCCCCATTCTTTATCTCCTTTCTACTTATTCTCCCCTTTCTTTTTGTTCATATTGGATGGGTTTGTAGTGTTTAATTGTTCAAAGTGTCGTTGTTGCTGAGGTAATGAGGCGGGGGGTTATTCTGTTGAGGTGGGGTTATTATGTTGTGGTGCTAGGAAAGGAAAACATGAATTCCCTCGATAAGGGTTTGTGTAGGGATGTTGGGATGTTGAAATTACTTCCGAAGTGCATGGTGGATATTGATTGCCTTACATAGGAGGGTTTTGAGGAGGTGTGGTTTGGTTGGGATAATATCCAACATTTGATGGTGTTAGTGCTATGGATGTTGTAGGGAATGATTGGAATGATGGTTGTGTGCCATACATATTTTGAGGGATTTGGAAGGGAATTCCTGGGTTAAGTTTAGGTAAGGTTCTCGTTCAACCCATCAACAACATTTGATGCTCCTAGTTTATCTTGAGTAAATGATTGCAACTGAGGATCATAGGGGATAATAAAGTCAAGGACCTTGATTGTGTGTAAATGATCTCAAACTATTGATATTTATAGATAGATTCTTCTTCTATTTGTGGAAAGGAAATTGTAACATCTTTTGCAATGATGGGAAAAAATGATTTCACAAAGAAATCCAAAAGGATAGGGACTATGATATCCACTTTACAAAGACTACGATGATTCCGTCATTCATGAACATGATCTGAAATAAGGGTGGAGGTAGTATTTCGAAATTGAGTTGGTAATTATATCCTTATGTCATAGTAGACTGGAAGTTGAATAAAGGTGAGGAAATCCTTAGCTAAAGAATTAAAGGTTTGACATGAACCTACAGGCTCACTAACGTACCATTTTGTGGCAAGGCCTATGAGGGTGCATTGAAATAGTCTTAGTTGAACTAAGTCTTCAACGATGCCATTGGAGGAGTGATCTGAAAATGGGGCTAGAATGGCTTCTTGTGAGCTTACAAGAGCCTCTCCCACTTCCAAAGCTTAAATGTTCCCAAGATATTATGATTAACCAATGCGGAATTAAATATGTACTTGATAATAAGGTGTATGCTTATGGTTGTTTTAAAATTGTTTATGTGTTGTAAATTGATTTGCTTAAACTAATATAAAACATATAACAATGAAACAACGTAGCAAATGAGCATCACACATAAGACAACAAGTTTAATATGGAGTTCACCCAAAACTCTTGGGCTATGTCTCCTTGAGCTCGTCAACTTGACTACGCTCTTTGGAATTATCGCAATAGTTCTTTTACAAGCCCCATGCTCAACTCCATTGGTTTACACTGAACCTATGGGTTTAGAATGCCATCTTATCCCTGGCTCTGAAGCTCTCAGTCTTTCTGGCTCTGGCTCTGGCTCTCAGCTCTAGCTCTGGCTCTGCCTCTGGCTCTGGCTCTGGCTCTTGGCTCTGGCTCGTGGCTTTGGCTCTTGGCTCTAGCTCATGGCTCTAGCTCATGGCTCTGGCTCTTGGCTCTGGCTCTAGCTTTGACTCTGGCTCTCAGCTCTGGCTCTGACTCTGGCTCTGGCTCTAGCTTTGACTCTGGTTCTCAGCTCTGGCTTTGGCTCTGGCTCTGGCTCTAGCTTTGGCTTGTGGCTCTGGCTCGTGGCTCTGGCACTAGCTCTGGCTCTAGCTCTAGCTCTGGCTCTTAGCTCTGGCTCTGGATGTGGCTTGTGGCTTTGGCTCATGGCTCTGGCACTAGCTCTAGCTCTAGCTTTGGCTCTGGCTCTTGGCTCTCGGCCTCTACGTGCCTCGGTAATCCACTTGACCTCCAAGTGACTCCCTCAGCTGCTCTGTGCATTAGCTCTTGTTAGCCTTGGTCCCCCCTATTTATGCTTCCATTGAGGTACTTTTCCAGCTTTTCAGCTACCCCAGCTGTTTTTCTATGTATCATCATCTCTCTGTGCCTCTGCGGCTTCCCTACTCCTTGTCAGTTCAACTGGCCATCTAGCTCTATGGATCTGAGGCTTCAAAATGCATCATTTCCTGTAAAAACGCTCACTTGTAGAATGGCATGAGGATCGGGAGTGGTTATAGAGGTTTCGGGGCCTTCTCTTAGGCAAAAACCCGAAAACGGAGAAAATTTGATTACACAAAGATTTCTAGAAAATAAACTATCAGATGTGAAATTCCATTCAATCACCCCTAAAATCCCTATCGGGTCCACCATTAGGTAGCATATCACATCGCATAAGCATTTTGGGTAAAATCCCAAATACATGGGAAATACATGAAAAACCCGTCAAAGCGCTTTCTATCAGACTTCAAAATTTATCGCATCCACCCTATAATAACATCAGGTCCACCTTTGGCCGCTATCGCAAGCACTACCATCGATCTACGGGATCCCCGATCCAACGGTCAATATGAATTTTCAGGTGGCTTAAGGGTACGGAGGTTACCTGCCCAAAAAGGCGGTTTTCCTCTCTCCTCCGCTAGCCACGTGTCAACCAGTGTGTGGGATCGGGTAGAGCCAACCCAATACCGCTTTCCACCTAAGGCCCGCCCAAAATCCCATCTTTACGGAACTCAAATAATATAGGGTCGCTTCCAAAATTCCTTTCGGGTTTGTTTTACTGGTTAAGGGCATTTTCCTTTGTATTTCAGATTTTCTATCGAAATTCGCTAATACACAGAAAATCCAAAAATCCTGGATTTCAAATTTTATGCAATTGAGATTTTAAATCCCATCGGGTCTGGCCTTTTATCGCTTATCACAATCACTATTGCTATCGGGGATCCCTGATCGCTAATCGCCGATTTAATCTTGGATGTCCATTCTTTTCCCTATCTGACGGCTGAGATTACATGTCGCGATCGCTATTGCATATTGCATTTGGAATGGCTCGGGGGTTGGGTCCATCGCCGATGTCGATCCACGAATCCAATCATCGACGATCGCATGTTGCATAGCCTAGGTCCCAATATCGTATGCGGGCCTGTCTCCAACCTGATACATCAGATCGACCAATCGGTGGTCTCCCGCCTTTGACCTAAGTCCTTCCCTTTTTCCTTTTTTCAATGCGATGTCCCATATAATTGTTTTTTTCCATTTTTAAGGGATTTTGCCTCTTTTTCCAAAGAACAAAGGGAAAATTCTTTCTGTGATAACTTCTGCATACTAAGTCCATTTTTTCCCATTCAAGTTGCAGTAGATTCAGAATGAAAAGATCTCTACCATGGGGCTATTTCCAAGAACTTCCTTGGACTTTCATTTTCCTCTATGAGGAACACTTAGACTTAGGAGTCTATCCAAAATCCATTTTGGATCACGCCTTCCCACTAAAGAACTTTTGGTCTTAAAAAGACTGATATACTGATCTAAACAATAAATGAGAGTAATATCACCCTCTTCTTTCAGCCTCCATTCACTTTCCTTGCATAGTGCCTCTAAACCAAAGCCTTTGACCATTTTCCTTCCTGGATGTGTTGGTCCTCCTGGGAAGAACTGCCTTCCTCCTTGCCTTCCTGTAGAACTCCTGCTGAGATGGTCACAGAAGGTAGTTTGAACTTTTCTGCCTTGATCATTGATCCAAGGTGGCTCAAACAAATGTGAAGTACATCTGCTCCACAAAACTTTCATTTGTACCTATTTGACAAGCTGTCAACAACAACTGTTAACAACAATAGAAATACAGACAACAACTGGATGGTCTAAACTCCTGCTTCAACAAAAGAAACAGATTTCACATCTTGTGAACACCTCCATGTATTACATTTGCATACAAATGATGGACTAGATAAAAATCCCAAAAAACATGCCTTTAAACAAATGACCCTTCAAGTCAAGCATGTAGAAAAAGACCATTAGGATTCTTTTTCAAAAGATGAAACACTTCATCATTATATCCATATTGGAGACCAAGATAACTTTTCCCAAGTCAACATTGCATGCATGTTATAGCAAAGAAATCAACCCTTCAAGTTAATTACACACACATGTTCAAAAACAAGGAAATCATCCGCATCCTTGTGTTCATGCACATCAAACTCATGCATGCATTTCATCTTTCAACTTTCGCTTAAGCACATTGTACTTTCAAAGATGAAATGAAATATAATGTTGCAACAACAAAGTGAGTCTCCTACTTAACTTCTCCATTCACCTTCTTGGTAAAATCCTGTTAACAATGAAATGCAAACAGATGCATCAATAGACATGAAATCTTAATTGGATAAAACTCTAACCATTTCTTACCAATCCCTTTCAAAGGTACTACCTTTGTCTACACATCAGCATCATCATGTGAATCATGCTGAAACACATCAATCATGGAATCTTCCTTTCCATTTCTGGCATCTTCTCTTTCCACTTTCTTTAGCTTTTGTGGAAGCATTGTTGGATTCAGAGTCCAACACTTTTCAGCAAGATGCCCTTGCTTATGGCAGTAGGTGCAACACATGTGCATCCTCTTGAAAACATGATTTTCCTTGTCCAATGGACCTTTTACTTCTTGCTTTCTTTCCTTCAAAAGTTTCCTGTATGTGACCATTATCTTCCAACATCTAGAAACATTATGGTTATCCAAACCACAAAGGAACATGAAATTATTTTCCCATATCTATATGGAAATTTATCATGCTTTGCAAAATCAAAAGGAAAATGTTTAGAACCATATTTATACCTTTCTCTTTCACCTTTATTTCCTTCATGAGGAGGAGAATCAAATGAAGAAGTGGCTCCCTTTGGAACACCATCAATCTCTTCAAGGTTGTTAGAGTTTCCACAAATTTCTGGTTCAAGTGTGTGCTTCTGAACGACTGCATCCTGCAAATGATGTTTCAAGCTATTGCATTCCTCCTGAATACAATCTTCACACTCTTGAGGTAGAGGACCTGAAATGAAACTCCTTCTTGGAACTGTTTCAATGGCCTTAATGGCAGCTTTGGAACTTTCTCCATAAGCTTGTCCATAGCCAAGACCCAAATACTTAGGCCTTTCCTCGACCATTATTGGCTCAAAAATACCTTGTGCATGCTTTCCCAAGCCCTGGTTCCAAGCCTCTGGTATGCTTTTCAAAAGAACCAATATAAGCATTCTTAGAAGAATTTGAAGACAAACTGGAATGGTTTACCTATTCTTCAAGTTGATACTTGACTAAGGCTTCTTGGGCAACAAAGAGTTGTGTCTCCAACTCATGCATCCTTCTCAGGTTCATATTTTCAATATGAAGTTGTCTCTCCATTTCCTGCAATTTGTCAGAAAGCAATTGCTTCTCTTCCTCCACAGAATTCAAATGCTCTCTAAGTATGCTACTCTTCCTTCCATCCTCATAAATTTCTCTCACCATGTCCATCATGATGAACAAGTCTTGCTTCATGTCTTCATCAAAGACTCTTGTGATGAAGGAGGAATTTGAGGACTCACTTGTAGAATTTTTCATTATGCAAATGAACAAAATAACTTCAAACAAGTTTAATAAAGAGATTTATTCAGCAACATTTTGCAACAAACCTCTTGTGCTTCAAGGATTGGCTCGAGATCCTTTGGGATAGAAGAATTCCTTCAACCCTTCTTCCTTCTTGTCCTTCCTGGACTGAGCTATCAATAGCTTTCCCTTCACCTCTGCAAATTCAAACAATAGTCAGTCTGCAAACAAGCATACAATCAACCTCTAACTGTTTAAACACCTTTCATACAAGCAATCTTTGCTCTGTCAATCAAGCATTCTGATGTAACCTTCATTGCCTGTAAAAACGCTCTCTTGTAGCGTCGCATGAGGATCTGGAGTGGTTACAGAGGTTTCGGGCCCTTCTCTTAGGCAAAAACCCGAAAATGGAGAAAATTTCATTACACAGAGATTTCTAGAAAATACACTATCGGATGTGAAATTCCATTCAATCACCCCTAAAATCCCTATCGGGTCCGCCATTAGGTAGCATATCGTATTGCATAAGCATTTTGGGTAAGATCTCAAATACACGGGAAATACATGAAAAACCCGTCAAAGCACTTTCTATTGGACTTCAAAATTTATCGCATCCACCCTATAATCACATCGGGTCCACCTTTGGCCGCTATGGCAAGCCCCACCATCGATCTATGAGATCCCCGATCCAACGGTCAATATGCATTTTCAGGTGGCTTAAGGGTACGGAGGTTACCTACCCAAAAAGGTGGTTTACCTCTCTCCTCCGCTAGCCACGTGTCAACCAGTGTGTGGGATCAGGTGGAGCCAACCCAATATCGCTTTCCGCCTAAGGCCCGCCCGAAATCCCACCTTTACGGAACTCAAATAATATAGGGTCACTTCTAAAATTCCTTTTGGGTCTGTTGTACCGCTTAAGGGCATTTTCCTTTGTATTTCAGCTTTTCTATTGAAATTTGCTAATACACAGAAAATCCGAAAATCCCGGATTTCAAATTTTATGCAATCAGGATTTTAAATCCCATCGGGTCTGGCCTTTTATCGCTTATCGCAATCACCATTACTATCAGGGATCGTTGATGGACAATCGCCGATTTAATCTTGGTTGTCCATTCTTTTCCCTATCCTACGGCTGATATTGCATGTCGCAATCGCTATCGCATATTGCATTTGGAATGGCCCAGGGGTTCTGTCCATATCTGATGTCGATCCACCAATCCAATCATTGACGATCGCATGTTGCATAGCCTAGGTCCCGATATCGTATGTGGGCCTGTCTCCGACCTAATACATCGGATAGACCGATCAGGGGTCTCCCACCTTCAACCTAAGTCCTTCCCTTTTGCCTTTTTCCGATGCAATGTCCCATATAATTGTTTTTTTTTCCATTTTTAGGGGATTTTGCCTCTTTTTCCAAAGAACAAAGGGCAAATTCTTTTTGTGATAACTTCTGCATACTAAGTCCATTTTTTCCCATTCAAGTTGCAATAGATTCAGAATGAAAAGATCTCTACCATGGGGCTATTTCCAGGAACTTCCTTGGACTTTCATTTTCCTCTGTGAGGAACACTTAGACTTAGGAGTCTATCCAAAATCCATTTTGGATCATGCCTTCCCACTAAAGAACTTTTAGTCTCAAAAAGACTGATATATTGATCTAAACAAGAAATGAGAGTAATAGCACCCTCTTCTTTCAGCATCCATACACTTTCCTTACATAGTGCCTCTAAACCAAAGCCTTTGACCATTTTCCTTCCTAGATGTGCTGGTCCTTCTGGGAAGAACTGCCTCCCTCCTTGCCTTCCTGCAGAACTCCTATTGAGATGGTCATAAAAGGTAGTTTGAAATTTTCTGCCTTGATCATTGATCCAAGGTGGTTCAAACAAATGTGAAGTACATCTGCTCCACAAAACTTTCATTTGTACCTATTTGACAAGCTGTCAACAACAACTGTTAACAACAACAAAAATACAGACAACAACTGGATGGTCTAAACTCCTGCTTCAACAAAAGAAACAGATTTCACATCTTGTGAACACCTCCATGTCTTACATGTGCATACAAATGATGGACTAGATAAAAATCCCACAAAACATGCCTTTAAACAAATGACCCTTCAAGTCAAGCATGTAGAAAAATACCATTAGGATTCTTTTCCAAAAGATGAAACACTTCATAATTATCTCCATATTGGAGACCAAGTTAACTTTTCCCAAGTCAACATTACATGCATGTTAAAAACAAAGAAATCAACCCTTCAAGTTAATTACACACACATGTTCAAAAACAAGGAAATCATCAGCATCCTTGTGTTCATGCACATCAAACTCATGCATGCATTTCATCTTTCAACTTTCGTTTAAGCACATTGTACTTTCAAAGCTGAAATGAAATATAATGTTGCAACAAAAAAGTGAGTCTCCTACTTAACTTCTCCATTCACCTTCTTGGTAAAATCCTGTTAACAATGAAATGAAAACAGATGCATCAATAGACATGAAATCTTAATTGGATAAGAACTCTAACCATTTCTTACCAATCCCTTTCAAAGGTACTACCTCTGTCTGCACATTAGCATCATCATGTGAATCATGCTGAAACACATCAATCATGGAATATTCCTTTCCATTTCTGCCATCTTCTCTTTCCACTTTCTTTAGCTTTTGTGGAAGCATTGTTGGATTCAGATTCCAACACTTTTCAGCAAGATGCCCTTGCTTATGGAAGTAGGTGCAACACATGTGCATCCTCTTGACAACATGATTTGCCTTGTCCAATGGACCTTTGGCTTCTTGCTTTCTTTCCTTCAAAAGTTTCCTGTATGTGGCCATTTTCTTCCAACATCTAGAAACATTATGGTTATCCAAACCACAAAAGGAACATGCAATTATTTTCCCATATCTATATGGAAATTTATCATGCTTTGCACAATCAAAAGGAAAATGTTTAGAACCAGATTTATACCTTTCTCTTTCACCTTTATTGCCTTCATGAGGAGGTGAATCAAATGAAGAAGTGTCTCCCTTTGGAACACCATCAATCTCTTCAAGGTTGTTAGAGTTTCCACAACTCTCTTGTTCAAGTGTGTGCTTCTGAACACCTGCATCCTGCAAATAATGTTTCAAGCTATTGCATTCCTCCTAAATACAATCTTCACACTCTTGAGGTAGAGGACCTGAAATGAGACTCCTTCTTGGAAATGTTTCAATGGCCTTCATGGCAGCTTTGGAACTTTCTCGCTAAGCTTGTCCATAGCCAATACCCAAATACTTATGCCTTTCCTCGACCATTATTGGCTCAAAAATACTTTGTGCATGCTTTCCCAAGCCCTTTCCTTCATAGCCCATCTTGGACATTAGCTTGGAACCTATGCCTCTGGTATGCTTTTCAAAAGAACCAATATAAGCATTCTTAGAAGAATTTGAAGAAAAACTGGAATGGTTTACCTCTTCTTCGAGTTGATACTTAACTAAGGCTTCTTGGGCAACAAAGAGTTGTGTCTCCAACTCATGCATCCTTCTCAGGTTCATATTTTCAATATGAAGTTGCCTCTCCATTTCCTGCAATTTGTCAGAAAGCAACTGCTTCTCTTCCTCCACAAAATTCAAATGCTCTCTAAGTATGCTACTCTTCCTTCCATCCTCATAAATTTCTCTCACCATGTCCATCATGATGAACATGTCTTGCTTCATGTATTCATCAAAGACTCTTGTGATGAAGGAGGAATTTGAGGACTCACTTGTAGAATTTGTCATTATGCAAATGAACAAAATAACTTCAAACAAGATTAATAAAGAGATTTATTCAGCAACATTTTGCAACAAACCTCTTGTGCTTCAAGGATTGCCTCGAGGTCCTTTGGGTTAGAAGAATTCCTTCAACCCTTCTTCCTTCTTGTCCTTCCTAGACTGAGCTATCAATAGCTTTCCCTTCACCTCTACAAATTCAAACAATAGTCAGTCTGCAAACAAGCATACAATAAACCTCTGACTGTTTAAACACCTTTCAGACAAGCAATCTTTGCTCTGTCAATCAAGCATTCTGATGTAACCTTCTTTGAAGGTGTGGTTAATCAATCTCAGGCTCTGATACCGTATGATATGAAAATGGGGCTAGAAAGGCTTCTTGTGAGCTTACAAGAGCCTCTCCCACTTCCAAAGATTAAATGTTCCCAAGATATTATGATTAACCCAATGCAGAATTAAATATGTACTTCAAAATAAGGTGTATGCTTATGGTTGTTTTAAAACTGTTTATGTGCTATAAATTGATTTTCTTAAACTGATATAAAGCATATAACAGTGAAACAATGTAGCAAATGAGCATCACACATAATACAACAAGTTTAATATGGAGTTCACCCAAAACTCTTGGGCTACATCCCCTTGAGCTCTAGTCAACTCGACTAGGCTCTCTAGGATTATGGAAATAGTTATTTTACAAGATCCACGCTCAACTCCATTGGTTTACACTAAAACTATGGGTTTAGAATGCCACCTTATCCCTAGCTCTGAAGCTCTCAAGCTTTCTGGCTTTGGCTCTGGCTCTGGCTCTCGGCTCTGGCTCTGGCTCTTGGCTCTGGTTCATGGCTCTAGCTCTTGGCTCTGGCTCTTGGATCTGGCTCTGGCTCTGGCTCTAGCTCTCGGCTCTGGCACTGGCTCTGGCTCTGGCTTTGGCTCATGGCTCTGGCTCGTGGCTCTGGCTCTAGGTCTGGCTCTGGCTCTAGCTCTAGCTCTTGGCTCTCGGCCTATGCATGCCTCGGTAATCCACTTGAGCTCCAAGTAACTCCCCCAACTGCTCTGCAAATTATCTCTCATTAGCCTTGCTCCCCCCGCTTCTGCCTCCTTTGAGCTACTTTTCTGGCTTTTCGGCTACCCCACCCGTTTCTCTACATATCATCATCTCTCTGTGCCTCTGTGACTTCCCTGCTCCTTGTCCGTTTGACTAGCCATCTGGCTCTATGGTTCTGTGGCTTCAAAATGCATCATTGTCTATAAAAAAACTCGCTTGCATCGTGGCATGAGGATTTGGAGTGGTTACAAAGGTTTCAGGGCCTTCTCTTAGGCAAAAACCCGAAAACGAAGAAAATTTCATTACACAAAGATTTCTGGAAAATACATTATCGGATGTGAAATTCCATTCAATCGCCCCTAAAATCCCTATCGGGTCTGCCATTAGACAGCATATTGCATCGCATAAGAATTTTGGGTAAAATCCCAAATACACGAGAAATATGTGAAAAACCTGTCAAAGCGCTTTCTATCGGACTTCAAAATTTATTGCATCCACCCTATAATCACATCGGGTCCACCTTTGGATGCTATTGCAAGCCCCACCATCGACCTACGGGATCCAACGGTCAGTATGCGATTTCGGGTGGCTTAAGGGTATGAAGGTTACTTGCCTGAAAAGGCAGTTTTCCTCTCTCCTCCGCCAGCCACGTGGCGACCAATGTGTGGGATCAGGCGGAGCCAACCCAATGCCGATTTCCGCCTAAGGCCCACCCGAAATCCCACCTTTATGTAACTCAAATAATATAGGGTCGCTTCTAAAATTCCTTTCGGGTCCGTTTTACCACTTCGGGGCATTTTCCTTTGTATTTCAGCTTTTCTATCGAAATCTGCTAATACACAGAAAATCAGAAAATCCCGTATTTCAGATTTTATGCAATCAGGCTTTTAAGTCCCATCGGGTCCAACCTTTTATCACTTATCACAATCACTATCGCTATCGGGGATCACCGGTCGCCGATCACCGATTTCGTCTTGGCCATCCATTCTTTTCCTGATCTGATAGTTGAGATTGCATGTCGCGATTGCTATCGCTTATGACATTTGGAATGGCCCGGGGTTCTGTCCATCGTCGATGCCAATCTACCGATCTGATCATCAGCGTCACATGTCGCATAGCTTGGGTCCTGATATCGCATGCAAGCCTGTCTCTGACTCGATACATCAGATCAACTGATCAGGGGTCTCCTGCCTTCGGCCTAAGTCCTTCCCTTTCGCCTTTTTCCGATGCGATTTCCCATATAAGGGTTTTTTGCCATTTTTAGGGGATTTTGCCTCTTTTTCTGCATCCTAAGTCCATTTTTTCCCATTCAAGTTGCAGTAGATTCAAAATGAAAAGATCTCTCCCATGGGGTTATTTCCAAGAACTTCCTTGGACTTTCATTTTCCTCTATGAGGAACATTTAGACTTAAGAGTCTATCCAAAATCCATTTTGGATCAAGGAGAACCATAAATGAAAGGTCTATTTGGTATGTGTTATATTCTTTCCAAGAATGACCCCGGAATAAAAAATTTGGGGTATGGGGCAGGGCCTCGGAAAAAAAATTCTGGGTAGTTTTGGGGATGGTTTTCACACATGGTTTTGGGCATGATGGTTTTCTTCCCATGGTCTTGTTAGAGAATTATATATTATAGAGCAATGGAACACATAAAATATTGCAGAAATATAAACACAGAAAACGAATAAAACAAGAGAGACACAGATATGCGTGGTTCACCCAGTTTGGGCTACGTCCACAGAGAAACAGCCAGTCCTTTTTTTTTGTCCAGAAAATTGAAGAGATACAACCTACAGCAGAGCCGCTGTAATTCCCTCTTCACTCTCAATCTCCTCTCTCTTCCTCACTCGGAATAACGATATCCTAGACATAATACAATTACCTCATATATAGTGAGGGGTTGCCTTCTAGGGTAAAAAACCCTAAATTAAACATAACATCTACCGTCAGATCTCTGCCTAATGAACGACCCAGATTGACTACGAAATTACAACATTTTACAAGGAAATTTTACATCTATTCTTAGCTTCGGGGGCGCTACCCCTGATCCCCCCACTAGGGGGGGCTCCCAAAGGTTGCAGCCATCCCCCCTGGACCCCCCTGTAGTGAATATTTTACGGGAGGCATTGCTGCCCCATTATGAACTAGGGTCCAATGTGGTAATACCTTTGAATACATAAGATAATCAGGCTCCACACCCAACTGGTATTTTGTTGATTCGGTTAAGGGAACTACGTTTGTGTTCTAATCCAAGGTTAGTGGATTGGGGTTTATGAATGCTTTGGCATATATATATATATATATATATATATATATATATATATATATATATATATATATATGTGTGTGTGTCTATATATATATATATATATGTGTCTATATATATATATATATATATATATATATATATATATATATATAGACATATATATATATATATATATATATATATATATATATATATATATATAGACATATATATATATATATATATATATATATATATATATATATATATAGACATATATATATATATATATATATATATATATATATATATATATATATATATATATATATATATATATATATTGTAACATTGAAAGGAATATAATGAAAAATCAATCTAGTAGTCCCAGTTTTGGGATCTAAGGGAAAATACCTATGTATGTTTGTTTTATGTTCTCGCCACTATTTTTATATTTTAAGAATTTGTTTGCAGGTAACTTTTGTACAGGGTTAAAACCTACATTTGGTATCATAGTAGTTTCTCCTTCAAGGGGATGCCTTTGTTGATGAGGGGTGTTTCTTGGGCCTATGGTAGACCCTGTTCAATGGGAAATATGTGAGATAGATTCTTGCGGTGAAAGAATATGGCGAAGAATGGAAAGATAGAGATTGAGAAGTTTGACGGTCAACTTTTGAGATGTGGAAGCTCAAGATGGAGGATTTGTTGGTGGAATGAGATCTGTGGATTGTTCTAGATCCATGCATGACGCCAACAGGAATGTCGCAAAATACTAGGGGAAGTTAGATCGGAAGGCGAAGAACACAATACTATTGTCTCTCAAACTTAGTATTGTTGAATGTATCAAGGGAAGCTGTGGTGAAGGATTTGTGGGAAAAGTTAGGGAATTTGTACCAATCTAAGTCTCCAATGAACAAAATGTTCCTACGAAAAAAGTTGTATAACCTGAGGATGAAGGATGGAGATTCGATGACAAAGCATCTTAACGCATTTAATACTCTAGTAAGATAGTTGTTATTTGTTGATATGAAAAATTAAAACGAAGATAAGTGCATCAGTTTGTTTTGTTCTCTACCATATTCTTAGGATAGTCTAGTTGTTTCTATAGGTAGCAATAAAAATACCTTGAGGTTTGATGAAATAGTCTCATCCTTGTAGTTGGAAGAGATGAGATGGAAAAAAATGGAGCCAGAATGGAGATGCCTTGTCTATGAGAGGATGGTCATAGAATAGAAACATAAATATTTCCTCAAGTGGGAGATATAAATCTAGAGGGAGATCTAAATTTCTAGAAAAACCTATAAAGGTATGCTAGAAATGTCAAAAAGAAGGGCACTATAAAAAGAAGTGTAATTCTAAAACTCATGAGAAAGGAAAATGATCTGATGATGATTCTTCTGTAGAGGAAAAAACGGCCTCAGATGAAGGTGGGTATGTGTACTTGGATTCTTCTTCAAGTACACATGTAGATCATGAGGCATGGTTGATTGACTCAGGTGCATCCTTTCACTTCATTCCCCATAGAGAGTGGTTCTACAAGTACGAGAAATATGATGGTGGTGATGTCTACTTAGGGGATGAAAGGAAGGCCATAATCATTGGATGGGAAAAATTCAAGCTGAAGTTGCAAGGTGGAAAGATTAGAACACTTCCTGGCGTTCTGCATATTCCTGCATTAGTGAGAAATTTGATTTCTATAAGTAAGATGGGTGATGCAGGTGTAAAAACAATGTTCGAGAAGATACTTTCAAGATGGTTCAGGGGGCACTGGTATTGATGCAGGGATTTCATATTAGAAATGTGTACAAGCTTCTAGGTAGCATTGTTATTGATGGGTGCAACGATTTTATGGTTCCTAAAAGCGGAGCAGAAAATCTAGTGGTCTCTCGAGAAAATACCATGCTACGACATAAAAGGCTTGGACATTTTGGAGAGAAGGACCTTTGAATACTTCATGGGAATGGTAAGGTAGAAGGTATGTCTAATTTATCTCTGGATTTCGATTTACATGAACATGGTGTATATGTGAAGTAGAATTAGGTGATTTTCCCCTTAGGTGCTAAGAGAGCAAAAGGGATATTAGAGCTTGTGCATAGTGATGTATTTGGACTTATGCCAGTTCTGTCATTGGGTAATTCTGTGTACTATGTCTCATTTATATATGAAACATCAAGGAATACATGGATATATTTCTTCAGGAAGAAATCTAAAGTCTTTGACATGTTTAAAGAATTTAAGGCTTTCGTGGAAAATTAGATAGAGAAGAGGATCAAGGTGTCGAGGACAGATAATGGTGTAGATTTATGCAAGAAGGAATTTGAAGAGTTCTATAAGAAGTGTGGTGTAGAATGAAAGAAGACTACTCCATACACATCTCAACAAAATGGAGTTTCAGAAAGAATGAACATGACCTTGATGGAAAAGGTAGGAAGCATGCTCAGTGGTGTTAGGTTAGGACATGAATTCTGGGCAAAGGCAGTGGATACTGCATGTTACTTGTTTAATAGATCACCTTCATAAAAAATGGAGGATAAGACTCCACATGAGGTATGGAATGGTAATATACCTCTCTCTCACATCTCAGGGTATTCGGCTATGATGCATATGTACATGTTCCAAAGGAGAAAAGAACCAAGTTATATAGTAATTATGAAAGGTGCATCTTTATTGGGTATATGGATGGTTTAAAAGGTTATAATATTTGGAACCCATAAACAAAGAAGGTTGTGTACTTCCGAGATGTGGTGCTTAGAGAGGTGAAGGATGTTATTAAACACATTGTCCTACCAAAGGAACTTGAAAAGATAGAGTTTGAACTGAAGGAGGAAGAATAAGACTCTACAGTGGAACAAGAATCAGAAGAGGAGGAGCCACAAACTCTAGTTTTTGAGAAGATTAGTTCAAGAGAGAAGAAAACAAAAGAGTTATAGTCCATCTACTTTCTGTTCAATTTTTTCTTTATCTATTACTAATGATGATCCCAAAACTGTCAAGGAGGTAGTGGATGTAGAGGATGGAAAACCATATAAAGAGGCCATGGTTGAAGAAATGACATCTTTAGATAAAAATTAGGCTTGGGATCTAGTGGAGTTATCGGCTGGAAGGAAAACCATTGGCAAAAATAGGTGTTTAAGAAGAAAATGAATGAAAAAGACAAGGTGGAGAAATACAAAGCTTGATTGGTAGCAAAAGGTTATTCCCAGGTATTAGGAATGGATTTTGGTGATATATTTTATGTTGTTTCCAAGTTAGCTTCTATTAGATTACTTTTATTTGTTGCTACTACTTTTGATTTTGAAGTAGAACAGAAGGATGTGAAGAGAACATTTCTTCATGGGGATTTGGAAGAAGATATTTACATGAAGAAACTTGAAGGATTTGTCATGAAAGGTAAGAAAGAAATGGTATGTAGGTTAAAAAATTCTTTGTATGGGTTAAAACAATCACCAAGGATGTAGTATAAAAAATTTGATACATATATATATATGGCAACTTGGATTCACCAGGAGAAAATTGGATCACTGTGTGTATTTTAAATTTAATGGTGGCGGTGTTATTTATTTGGTATTGTGTGTGGATAATATGTTGTTGATTGGAAATGACAAAGAAATTATCTAGGATTTTAAGACCCAATTGTTCTCTAAATTTTACATGAAGGATCTTGGTGCTGCAAACTATATTTTGGGCATGGAAATTAAACAAGATCAGACAAAGAAGAAACTCTAGTTAAACTAGAGGAAGTATGTCGAGACAATATTGCGGAGGTTTAATATACAAGATAATAAATTGGTGAAGGTTCCTATTCCTATAGGTGTAAATTTATTTGTTGAACAATGTCCCAAGGCACAAGAAGAGTACGAGGACATGTCCCATGTTCCATATGTGAGTGTAGTTGGTAGCCTGATGTATGCAATGGTTTTCTCTGTCACAAACATTGCATATGTAGTGGGAGTGTTGAACAGGTTTATGTCAAAACTAGGAAAGAATCATTGGATAACAGTAAAGTGGTTTTCAGGTATTTGTGTGGCACTAGGGGTTATGGTTTGTTCTACCAAGGAAGATCAAGATTTGATAGAGTTTTGGAAATTTGTGGCTTTTTTATGAAGACTAGGCTGGAGATCTGGATTGAAGAAGATCTACAAATGGGTATGAGTTTAACCTATTTGGACGAGAAGTTAGTTAGATAGGAAAGAGACAGTCTGTAGTGGAACTTTCAACTATAGAGGCTGAATACATGACAAACACCCATGCAAGAAAGGAAGCAGTTTGGTTTCAGAGATTGTTTTCAAATATTTGGTTGGTACAACGAGCTATAAGGATAGCATGTGATAGCCAAAGTGAAATTTTCTTGGCAAAGAAACCTACTTATCACTCAAAGAAAAAGAACATTGATGTTCAGTATCACATTGTGAGGGACATGGTTGAAGACAAAAGGGTGTTGTTAGTAAAGGTGGACACTTTGAAGAATGTTGCAGAAGTATTGACAAAGTCCGTGAGCATTGAGAAGTTTTCTTGGTGTAGAGAAACAATGGGCATTGGAGTCTTGGATCAATGATTATGCTATCCTACAGCTCCTTGTGTGGAAAGAAAACAAAAAGTGGGACAATGTTGGGTATGTGTTATATTCTTTCCACAACTGACCCTGGAATAAAATATTTGGGGTTTGGGGCAAAGCCCAGGAAATTATTTTCTGGGCGATTTTGTGCATGGTTTTCGCGCATGGTTTTGGGCATGATGGTTTTCTACCCATGGTATTTTGTAGATCTGGTTAAGGGAACTACGATTATGTTCTAATCCATGTTTAGTGGATTAGGTTTTATGAATGCTTCATCATGTATATATACGTATTGTAACATTGTAAGGAATATAATGAAAAATCAATTTGCTAGTCTCGTTTTTGGGATCCAAGGAAAGATCTCTGTGTATGTTTGTTTTAATTTATTGCCATTATTTTTCTGTTTTAAGAATTAATTTGTAGGTAATTTCTATACAAGGTTAAAACCTACAAGGTCATGCCATTGTTGGTGGGGTCAACCCCCTGTTTTCTTTCAAATTTTGCAATATTTGATGGTAACTTGGTTGTATAGGGAGGCATTAGGGATCATGTGCAATGGGATAATTTGTAAGTTTCATGAGGTTTGGGAGGTTCAATGAAGATACAAATGGTATCTTAGTGGTATTCACCATTGTGGTATGAAATTGTGGTGTGGTGTTGGTAGAAGTCCCCTACAAGGTAGTAATATGAGTGGTACCCCGAGGGGTGGTTCTAGGGGTATTTTGAGAGGAACAAGATCCTAACAAAGTCACACCAAGAATGGATCTGCCAAACAAGGTATATGGATGCCATCTTCTACAATGAAATGGTGAGAGACCATACACTCCTCTTGGCAAAGGCGGGAGGTCTTGCAGGTGCCTAGAGTAACCAGAAACACTTGGGTCCCCTATGGTGCCCTAGTAAGTGTGTGGAAAAATATTGTGGGGAATTTTTTTAGCAAAATAAATGAAGCATACATAATAAAAATAAAAAAATAAATGGTTAATTTTCCATTAAGAAATTTTAATGTGTTAAACAATCAAAAAATATTTACAAGGTTCTGTGTATGATAAAAATCCTAAAATACCTAGAATGCTTCCACTCAATAATTGGGCCTTCTGAAGGATTTTACAAGCGTATTAGGGCTATGTCCTGAAAGTATTGGTGATGCTTCTAATAACCAAAAAACATACCAAGGTATGGAAGACAATTATAATGAGGAGTACTAGGGTCATGTCCCGAAAGTAGAGGCAATGCTCCCAACAATCTAATCAAAATTTTCTCTAGGTTCAAGTTCTCCCAAACATACCACCTATAGGGAAAGATGCCCTAAAATTAGGCCACTAAGCTACCTATATCTAGTTATAATGAGAGAATATTAACATCTCATTGTCAGCTTTGGACCTAGATCCCTTACCAAGTGTTAGGAGACAATAAGGAGGCTCATGATAATCCACCTTTTAGGCCTTGCCCCTTCACGTGTTTCTTGTCATTACCGGTTTTGTCACTGGATTGTGTAGGATTTGAAAGATCCCTAAAAAGACAATTTCTAGTTTTAAAATGAAGAATAACCATGACGACTTATGGGATTCCTACCCCCATGGTCCTAATCTAAAATATAAATTATTTTTTGACCCATGTGGGGAATTTAATTGGTTCAAGTTAAGATTTCCTTTTAAAGAGTCTTTGCTTTTCTTAGGGTGTGCTAAAAAATGTAAACTAAAAATAAGCTAAGTACAAATATTGCAAAAGAGCATACCCTTTGCACAAATTTTAAGTGATTTTGTGTGTGTGATGTGATGATGTGTGCAAGGTGAATGGTGAAAATACAAAGTGTTTTGAATTGCAACAATGTGGATATGTGATGATCCTTTACAATTCCCCCCTAATTACACTATGTTATGTTGTTCCTTGCAACAAAGAAAAAGATGTGTGGATAATGGGCCACTTAATTTTCCTAATTATGCTAAATGAGCATATAGGGAGATGGAAAATTAGTGCTTTGAGAAAAATTTTGAGTCCCCCCACACATTTGCCACAAGGGTGCAAGGGAGGGAAAGCTTACTCTATTTCTTACTAACACCAACTCCTAGTCCTAAAAATGAAATTGTTTGTAAAAAAAGTAAAATATGTGTGGATTAGGGCCACTTACTTCTTTCATAGTTAAGCCATGTGTAATTTTCTAATTGAAAGGGAGATGGTAAGTAGTATTTTAGAGCCTTTTCAGACCCCCCCACAGGTTATCCACAAGGGTGCAAGGGAGGGAGATCCTACTCCCATTCTTAATAAAACTAATCCTTGTCCCAACATACAAAATTTTAAAGTAAAATATAAGAAAACTTACAATAGGTAGAGTAAGTTTTTCATGGTTTGAGAGTTACAAGGGGTTTATTCAGGACAATTTGTTAAAAATGCATAATTTTCCATAAATGAAAAATTGGGTTGTTATGGCCAAAATTTGTACTGTAACATTTATAAAAAGTTCATACATGACCTGTGGGAGGGGGAGAATGTTGTTTTAATTCCATATTAATGGTTGGAGCTTGAAGCATATGGTCACTGATGTAAAAGGCTGATATGATTTAATACAAAATCTTCTAATGTTAGGTTCCGCTTTTTATTTTTATTTTGTGTATTTCATGATTTAATTTGGCTTCGTAATTTAATATTTTAAACAACGATGAGATTTGGAATGGTAGGGCCCACCAAAACAACTCAACATCTTTATAGTTTTGTGTTTTCATGTGGTTTGTAGATCTTCCTTTTGATGTGCTCATCATTTTAGTAACAATGTGTTAACAACAGAGTTCTTGTGGTGGTTTAATATCTTGGTGGATGCCTTTCTCATAAGTTGTTTCCTTTCATATATTATTGTTATATTCATAAACAAGTTGTTTGGTTAAATAGATTTGGAATCATTGGAAGTGAGAGCACGAGATTACTTTCAAACACTGTATTTATTTCAATTGTGGAGCAAAAAATTATCACACTATAACTATGCTTTATTTTTATGAAGAAATGATTTGAGTTTTATTCTTGTAACGTTGATTACCTTAGAGTGTTGATTTCATTGTAATATATGGTACCTTGTGAAGTATATTTGGGATACTTTTGAGTTGATTTGGTTATTCAACATTATTATCTTTGGCCATTGGTTGATGATTTAATTTTGCACCAGGGAAGCTAGGCAATGATCTTGATTTGTGTGATCCTACACTCGTATACACTGAGTGTAGGCACTGATTGGAAAAAAAGAAGAAGGATTTTTTGGTAATTGTTTGATGGAATGATACAAGATACTTTGTTTCCAACATTTTCTTTGTAAGAGCGGGATCATTGTAGACCTCTATTCCCCAAGATTAGTTTGAAAAAGATCATTGGTTGAAGCATGTTTTGAAGTTGAGGAAAAAAATAGTTTGAGTAAGTTGGGTTCTTCTTGTTCACACAATAGTTATTTATTTTACTGATACACTTGATTTGCACACAACAATTGTCTCTTTAGTTGATCTATTTGGTGTTATTTGAAGGCAGATTCTAGTCACATTTATTTTTTATATTTAGAGCAGAGTGATTATGATCTTTTTCTTGCACATAGAATTGAATGGAAATATAATTTAACGCAAGAACTTGAATAGAGTTTTTTAAGTTAAGAGTCCTATTTGACATTAGCATAGCTTGGATATTTTAGGATTTACTTGACAAGGTAGTCTTTACATTTTCTTGGTCAATGCCCATGTTTCTAGTTAATTAGTAGTTAGGGATGGATTTTTTATTAGGGTTTCCTTCCTAGTTGTTAATAATTAGGATTTGCTTCCAATGTTGGTAGGTTTCAAGGTTTGTGTCAATGGTTTCACTTTTAATGAATGCCTTTGAGTGTAGGATTAGAGTGGGTATTGATTAAGTGCAGGAACTTTATGTATAAGTAGGTATTCTATGGTTTTGTTTACAGGATCCCAAAGTCCTTCTCTGGAATTTCGAGTGCTACATCTCAAAGTCCATGGACCTTAGATTTACATTAAATTTTGGTGCATTCATATAACCTATACTACACACAACACTTATGATGGCCAGTAAATAAAATTTCAGCCAATATAAACTGTAAAAAATTGCATGAGTGTAGGCAGATCACTAAAGGCCACATAAACACTCAGAAAAAGGGAATTACAATGAGAATTTTGATTCTCTATGTATTTCACAGGTTATGTTTTTCATAATTGCGAGACCTGCATGACTGTCTCTACGAAAATCCATGAGGTGATCTGAAAATATTAAAAGGGAAGCGTTCAGGCCAAATCCACCTCTCTTATAACTATTTGCTTCATACAAGAAGGTTTACAAGCAATGAATAATGTTAGTGGTTAAACATGGACTAACAAAGCATTGAATTAAGTGAAAACAATGCATGAACAAAACTAAAAACAAAACAAAACTAAACAACTTGAAACAAGACAATGAAGCTAAAAAAATAGATAAAGGAATGGGAAAAGTGTCCTCTTTATTGATTTTTGGTAGAGGAAGAGTTATAAATGAATTTCAAAGACTCTTGAAAATATTTTCTTGAGAAATGGTTGTTATGTAACCAACTCATAAAATAGAAGAAAAGATAGATCATCGACATGATAAATGGCCTCTTCGAGGGGGAAACCTCCTTTACATCGCATAAATGAACAATTATTGGATGATAGAAATGACAAGACCTCCTTGGTATATATAGGAGTCTAAGGGGTCACAATATAATTAGAGCCTACATAAAAATAATAATGTAAGGACACAAAAATAACAATAGTGGGCTTTTATGGGGCAAAACAATAACAATATGGGGCCTACCTGGGCACACCAATAACAATAGGGGGCTACACTAACAATAACAATAAAGGGGCTACACTAGTATTATAGGGACCTAACATGCCCCTCTCCCTCAAAAAAAGTGTTTTCCTCAACGCTTGAGTAGTTCTAGATGCTTCTGTATAAAATTCTCATCCTCACATGTGGAATCTTCAGCAAGTAAGTTCTTCCACTTTATGAGATACTATGAAATTGATCAATACTATATTTGTTGGGTTCTTATTTCCGTGACTTCTTTAGGCTCCAATATGATTTTTCCTTCTTTTACAAGTTTTGGAAATATTGTTTGAACTAGGAGCTTGTCACTGATAACTTTCTTTAAGCATGAAACATATAAAATTGGTTTTACTCGGGAAGATGTAGGCAACTCCAATTTGTATGCCATAGCACCAATCTTTTGTAGCATCTTGTAAGGACCATAGTACTTTGGTGATAATTTGTTAGGTCCCTATAATACTATTCATTCCCCCATTACTATTGTCATTGTAGCCCTTATTGTTATTATTGTGCCCCTATTTTCCCCATATTGTTATTAGTGTGCCCCATAGAAGCCCACTATTGTTATTGTTGTGCCCTTATGTCTACTTTGATTATATTGTGACCCCTTAGACTCCTATATATAGAAAGGAGGTTTAGTCATTTGTATCATGAAAAAATTGTTCATTTATGTAATGTAAAGGAGGTTTCCCCCTTGAAGAGGCTAATTTTGAAGTCATTTATCTATATTTTCTATCTTTTTGTGAGCTCGTTTCATAACATTTGGTATCAGAGCTTGGATTCTAGGGTTTCTGTATAATTTTTTTTATGCAATGTTTCTAAGCTAAAACAAAAACCCTTTGAGCTGAAATCTAGATGATCCTCGGGTATGAATTTCAGATCTTGTCTCGCTATATTTATGGAGATATGATGTAAGTAAATTAGCGTTTTTGCAGGCTCCCAAATTACATCCCAAACAGGTGACCTTGGGAAAATTTCCATAACTTTCTCTTTGAGTATCAAATTGAAATTTCATAAGAATTTATAGAAAGAGGACATATTGTAGTTTGTTGTGCATCATTTTCAGGTGTGAAGGATGAAAAAGTGACATGTGGAACTTTGTACAAGTTCGCTCTGCTAAAATAGTGTATAATCAAGTCATCTTGGGAGATTCAGCCTAACTCTTTCTTGGAGAATCCAATTTCAATCCGACTGGTGGCATTGGAAAGATGACTTAGAGGAATACCACATTTCTTAATTTTAGACCTTGGAGATCCGAAATTTCAAAGATACATCAGATTCAATATCGAGCTCCTACAAAGTGAAAAAAGGTGTGTATTTTTTTTTTTAAATTTTGCATAAGTTTGGTTTGAAAAATTAGTTTGAAGGAATTCAAAGGGCATAGTGAAGCATAATTATCATTAATTGATGCCTCGAAGAAAGAAAATGGAAACACCTAGTAAGAAACCTGAAATCTCTAGCATGACTCATGAAGAAGAGGAAGAAATGCAACATGATATATCAAAATTACGAGACCAAGTGCAAAAAAATTCACTCTCACAAAAAGTAACAGAAGCTAAGATGGATGGTTTAAAGAAAGGCATGGAAGCTAAGATGGATGGCGTGGAAGATAAGATGGATGGTTTAAAGAAAGGCATGGAAGCTAAGATGAATGACGTGGAAGCTAAGATGGATGGTTTAAAGAAATGCATGGAAGCTAAGATGGATGGTTTAAAGAAAGGCGTGGAAGCTAAGATGAATGATGTGGAAGCTAAGATGGAAGATTTGAAGACAGATTTGACAAAGTTTCTACAAGAAATGTTTACTAATGGTGAAAGGGTAGTAAAGGAAACTCATGATGAGAACAAAATAAATGTTAATCATGATTTCATAGACTCTAACATTGGATTGAAGACCCACCATGTTCCAAAGATTGATATGAGGAAGTTTGATGGTAAGGATCCCATAACATGGATACTATAGATGGAGCAATATTTCGATATCCATAATGTGCAAAACACACAAAAGATATGCATTGCAACTTTATATTTGGAACCAAATCAGTTTGTATGGTATCGATGGCTTTGCTCTCGTAAACAAATTGTCACTTGGGAAATTTTTACAGAAGAAATGATAGCACATTATGAGGATACAAAAAGCAACACCTTTTTTAGCCAATTGATAAATATCAAACAAAATGGTTTAATGATGAAGCACATTGAAGACTTCCAAAAATTGAATATAAGGGTAAAACATACTCTAGAGGAGCATAAGACTGATGTGTTCATAGGGAATTTAAAGGATAAAATCCAACATGAGGTTCACCTTTAGGAACCTGATTCATTGGAGAAGGCATTCAGGTTAGAAAGAAAAATGGAAATCAAAATTATGGCAACCAAGAAGCCTACATCTCACAAATATAAAGATGGAAGTGTTGTTTCCCCTAGCCTTCCACAACCTACAAGGTTGACACCACAACAATTGGAAGAAAAAAGAGCGAAAGGGCTTTGTTACAGTTGTGATAGAAAATACACTAAAGGTCATAAGTGTGCCAAGAAGAAATTATTTTACATAGATTGTGAAGAGGAGGAAGAAAAGGAACAACAAACATCAAAAGAAGAGGATATACACCAGGAACAAACCCCAAAGAAAGAAGAAATGAACCCAACTATATCTTGTAATGCATTGGATGGAATTACCACTCTTGAAACTATCAAGATAGAAGGACCTATCAAGAAGAAAAAGGTATAAGTGTTGACTGATTCGGTCAGTACCCATAATTTTATTCGTTGTAAGATAGCCAAGGAATTGAATTGTTTCCTATATCTAGCACCAAAGTGTCAAGTGATGGTTGCAAGTGGAGGAACCATAAATTTCTCTAGAAAGTGCCATAATATCAAGCTATCCATGGGAGAATATGTATTGAGTAGCCCAATGCTTTCCATTCCAATGGGTGGTGCTGATGTTGTACTAGGCATCCAATGGCTACAATCCTAGGGTACAATAGCTTTTAATTTTCATGAAATTTTGTTCGGAAGGAAAGGAAGTTGAATTAAGGGGTATAGTAGGGAAATCGAGAAAGATAATCATCTCTAATGAAATGAAAAAGCTTCTAAGGAAATAACAATGAGGCATTTATTCACAATTATGTTCACTAGAGGTTCCCACATCGAAATCATATATTTCTCCAAATCTCCAAAAATTCTTGGACAATCATTCCAAGGTATTTGAGAATCCCAAAGGCCTCCCACCTATTCATGATCATGATCATGCTATTCATTTGATTCCAGGAAGTGTTCCTCCAAACATTGGGCCTTACAGATATCCCTATGCCTAAAAGAGTGAAATTGAACATATGGTTGCATAAATGCTAGAGGCCAGTATAATTCAACCTAGTCAAAGTTCTTTCTCTGCTCTACTAGTATTGGTGAACAAGAAGGATGGATCATGGTGCATGTGTCCAGATTATAGGGAGCTCAACAAGCTCACTATTAAAGATAAATTTCTCATTCTTGTCATTGATGAATTATTGGATGAATTGCATGGATCAATTTACTTCACCAAGTTGGATATTCATTAAGGATATCATCAAATCAAAATGAAGACTGAAGACATCCCGAAAATAGCATTTAGAACTCATGAGGGTCATTATGAATTTTTGGTCATGCCTTTTGGATTTACCAATGCACCTTCTACATTTCAAGGTTTGATGAATTCCATTTTCAGACCCTTCCTTAGAAAATTTGTGTTCGTATTTTTTGATGATATACTAGTCTACAACAAGTCTTGGATGGATGATGTTCAACATGTTGACAGGGTGCTAAAACTATTGGAGGAGAAACATTTATATGCAAAAATATCCAAATGTTTCTTTGGAGTACAAGAGGTGGAATATCTAGTTCATATTGTATCTCATGAAGGTGTTAATGTAGACCCTAGCAAAATTAAATCCATTAAGGAATGGAAAATCCCCACATCCATAAAGCATATATGAGGATTTATCGAGTTGACAGGTTATTATCGCAAGTTTGTTAAGAATTATGGGAGAATAGCAGCACCTCTAACAACATTATTGAAGAAATATGCATTTTCATGGACTTTAGAAGAAACAAAGGCCTTTGAACATCTTAAATAGGCAATGTGCCAAGCACTGGTCTTAGCTACGTCGGACTTCACAAAAACCTTTAGTATGGAATGTGATGCCTCAAGAAATGGAATTGGTGATGTTTTAATGCAAGAAGAAAGACCCATTGCTTTTGAAAGTCGTCTAATCAAAGGAAAGTATTTACAAAAAGCTGTTTATGAGAAGGAAATGTTGGCAATACTACATGCACTTAAGAAATGACAACCCTACCTAATGGGAAGACACTTCAAGGTAAAATAGATCATGATAGTCTTAAATAATTTTTAGAACAAAGATTATCTTCAGAAGAGCAGCAAAAATGGGTCACAAATATGTTGGGTTATGACATTAAAATCATCCACAAAAAAGGGAAGCAAAATGTGGTGGCAAATTCACTCTCAAGAAAGGATGAGGATGTGGAACCATTGCTTTGCGCCATTTCTATTATCCAACTGGTTTGGATAAACGAAACAAGGGATGAATGGAAGAATGACTAAGAAGTGTGGGCACTCATTCAAGAGTTACAACAAGATCCCAGTACATATGATACATTTAGCTGGAAAAATGATTCGTTATGGTACAAATATCACTTATACCTATGTAAGAATTTCCAACTCAAACAAAAGATTCTTATGGAATTGCACACTTTTCCCTTAGGAGGGCACTCATGATTTTTAAAAACTTACCACAGGGTTAAGAAGGAATTTTTTTGGGATGGCCTTAAATCATATATTCAAAAGTTTTTGGAAAAATGTTTGGTTTTCCAACAAAATAAAGTTGAAACAATTAAGACCCCGGGTCTATTACAACCTTTATCCATTCCAAGACAACGTTGGGAGGAGGTTTCAATGGATTTTGTCACAATTTTACCCTAGTCCGAAGGAAAGAGTGTCATCATGGTGGTAGTTGACAGACTTACCAAGTATGCACGCTTTTGTGCTTTATCTCATCCATTTAAAGCCAGTACATTTTCTACTGCATTTATGGAAACAATTCAAAAGCTACATGGAAACCCAAAGATTATTGTAAGTGACAGAGATCCCATTTTCATTGGAAATTTTTTGACATAATTATTTTATTGTCTCGGTACTCCGTTAGCTCATAGATCATCTTATCATCCTTAATCTGATGGGAAAACTGAGATAGTAAACAAATGTTTGGAAGGATATCTTCGTTGCTTTGTCTTTGATAAACAGACACAATGGGTCAAATGGTTGCCTCTAGCTGAATGGTGGTATAACACTTCCTTCCATACTGCAGCAAAAATGACCCCATTTATGGAACATTATGAATATCATCCACCATCCATCACATCATATTTAAAAGAAAATTCTAAGTTGCAGGCAGTGGAAGATCACATCAAGCATCAACAACAAGTTCTCCAACTCTTAAAGGATAACCTCACTTTGGCGCATAATAGAATGAAACAATAGGCAGATCAACATCACAGGGAAAGAAGTTTTGATGTAGGTGACTAGGTATTCCTATGGCTACAATGATATAAAAAAATGTCCCTCAAGCAAGCTAAGAAGGATAATAAATTATCACGAAAGTATTATGGTCCATACAAGGTGTTGCAAAAGATTGGTACTATGGCATACAAATTGGAGCTTCCTGTAGCTTCCCAAGTGCACCCAGTTGTCCATTTTTCATGTTTAAAAAGGTTATAGGTGACAAGCTCCCAGTTCAAACAATATTTATAGAACTTAACGAGGAAGGAAAAATCATATTGGAACTTGAATCAGTCATAGAAACAAGAACTCAATAGCTACAAAATCGATCAATTTTGGAGTATCTCATCAAGTGGAAGAACTTACCCACTGAAGATTCCACATGGAAGGATGAGAATTTTATACAAAAGCATCCAAAACTACTCAAGCATTTAAGAAAACACCTTTATGAAGGAGAGGGGCTTGCTAGGTCCCTATAATATTAGTGATTCCCCCATTACTATTGTCATTGTAGCACTTATTGTTATTATTGTGCCCCTAATGTCCCCATATTGTTATTAGTGTGCCCCATAGAAGCCCACTATTGTTATTGTTGTGCCCTTATATTATTATTGTTATGTCGGCTTTGATTATATTGTGACCCCTTAGACTCCTATATATAGAAAGGAGGTTTAGTCATTTGTATCATGAAATAGTTGTTCATTTCTGTAATATAAAGGAGGTTTCCCCCTTAACGAGACTGACTTTGAATTCGTTTTCTATCTTTTTGTGAGTTCGTTTCATAACATAATTTATTATCCTTCTTAGCTTGCTTGAGGGACTTTTTTTTTTTAATGGTTGTAGCCATAAAAATACCCAGTCACCTACATAAAAAATTAGTTCATCGCGATTTTGATCAAACTGTTGTTTCATTTGATTTTGCGCTAGAGTGAGGTTATCATTTAAGAGTTGGAGATCATGTTGTTGATGCTCGATGTGATCTTCCAGTACTTTAAGCTTAGAATTTTATTTTTAAAGATGATGTGATGGAAGGTGGATGATATCCATAGAGTGTCATGAATGGGGTCATTTTTATTGTAGTATGGAAGGTAGTGTTATACCACCATTCAGCCAGAGGTAACCACTTGACCCATTGTGTTTGTTTACTAGATGGAAGCAACAAATATATCCTTCCAAACATGTGTTCACTATCCCAATTTTCCCATCAGATTGAGGATGATAATATGATATATGAGCTAATTGAGTCCCAAGACAAGAAAATAATTCCATTAAAAATTTCCAGTGAAAATGGGATCTCTATCACTTATAATAATATTTGGGTTTCCATGTAGCTTTTGAATTTTTTTCATAAATGTAGTAGCAACTGTACTAGATTTAAAAGGATGAGATAATGCACAAAATTGTGCAAACTTGGTCAGTTTATCAACTACCACTATGATGACACTCTTTCATTTAGGCTTGGGTAAACCTATGATAAAATCCATTGGGACCTCCTTCCAACGTTGACTTGGAATGGCTAAAGTTTGTAACATACTCGGTGTCTTAATTATGTCAGCTTTATTTTGTTGGAAAACCAAACGTTCCACCACAAACTTCTGAATATTAGATTTAAGGCCATCCCAAACAAATTCCTTCTTGACCCTGTGGTATGTTTTTAAAAATATTAAGTTCCCTCCTAAGGGGGAGGTGTGTGATTCCAAAATAATTTTTTGTTTGAGTTGGGAATTCTTACAAAGATATAAGAGATCTATGTACCATAATGAATCATTTTTCCAAATAAATGTATCATATGAACTGGGATCTTGTTGCAACTTTTGAATGAGTGTCCACACCTATTCGAGATTATTCCATTCATCCCTTGCCTCATTTATCCAATAAGGTTAGATAATATACATGGAAAAAACAAATGTTTCCACTTCCTCGTCCTTTCATGAGAGTGCATCTCAGGAAAAATTTTAGGGATGGAAAATTATCTTGAGGTTTAAAAACATTGGCGAATCTCACTAGTCCCTCATATGCAAACTATAAAATGTTTATTTATATATTTGTAAAATTATTCAAATTTATAATGATTTTATATATAGTCTCTATATAATGTTGGCGATTTTTAAGGTAAAATAATTTTACATTGTAAAATTTTGGCGAATTTATTTTTAGAAAAGGTGGAACTTTGCAAACCTTTTTTTTGGAAAAATCATTGAAAATGAGCCCATCTATGAATATTAGCCTCTAAAATTTACTGTGGTGCATCTGCAACAACATTTTTCTTCCCTTTTATGTAGATGATTTTAGAGTCATAACCCAACATTTTTGTGACCCATTTTTTATGCTCTTTTAAAGATAATCTTTGTTCCAAAAAGTATTTAAGACTACCGTGATCTGTTTTTACCTTGAAGTGTCTACCCATTAGCTAAGGTCACCATTTCTTTAGTGCATGTAGTATTTCCAACATTTCATTATCATAAATAGGCTTGTGTAAATACTTTCACTTGATTTGATGACTTTCAAAAGTAATGGGTCTTCCTTGTTATATTAAAACAACACCAATTCCATTTCCTAAGGCATCACATTCCACAATGAAGGTTTTTGTGAAGTCTATTGTAGCTAAGACCAGTGCTTGGAACATTTCCTCTTTAAGATCTTCAAAGGCTTTAGTTGCTTCTGGAGTACAAGAAAATTCATCTTTCTTCTGTAATGTTGTTAGAGGAATTACTATTCTCCCATAATTCTTAAGAAACTTGTGATAATACCCTTTCAACCCGAGAAATCCTAAAAGATGCTTTAGGGTTGTGGGTATTTTCCGTTCCTTAATGGCTTTAATTTTGTTAGGTTCTACCTTAACACCCTCAGGAGATACAATATGACCCAAATATTCTACCTCCTGTACTCAAAGAAACATTTGGAGGTTTTTTCATATAATTGTTTCTCCTCCAATAGTTTGAGCACTCCGTCAACATGTTGAACATGATCCTTCCAAGACTTGTTGTAGATTAGTATATCATCAAAAAATACTAACAGAAATTTTCTAAGGGTTTGAAAATGGAATTCATCAAACCTGGAAATGCGGAAGGTGCATTAGTAAACCCAAAAGGCACGACCAAAACTTCACAATGAACTTCATGAGTTCTAAATGTTGTTTCAAAATGTATTCAATCTTCATTCTAATTTGATGATATCTTGAACAAAGATTCAACTTGGTGAAGAAAGTTTCTCCATTTAATTCATCCAAAAATTAATCAATGACAAGGATGGTAAATTTATCTGTAAGAGTGATGTTATCACCAAAAAATTGATCATCTAGCCTAATTTACTAGATGGATCGAAGTACACCATGTAAAGCCAATTTTACCATAGTAAAATTACTTTCACTATGAGAAATTACCTAATAAACCATCTTTAAAAAGTAATTTATAGTTAAACCCATGAAGAATAATTAAATAAATCATTATTTATTTGATTTTCTTCTAGGAATAATTAATTTAACCATTGTTTTATTATTATTCCTTGTCAAATTTGACCCAATCGTGAAAAATAAACAAATAAATCATTATTTATCTTATTTTTCTCTAAGAATAATTAATTAATCACTAATTAATTATTATTCTTTGCAAAATTTGACTAAATCCCTTAGGAATAATTAAATAAATCCTTATTTGTTTATTATTCTTTAACTAATTCATTAAGATAATAAATAAATCATTTATTTATTTATTATTCTAAATAAAAGTTTAAATACTTTTTCCCTCCTAAACAACTATAATAAAATATTCCTAGTGGTAATTCCAAGAATGGGATCAATAATATTTTATTATTTCTCATTATTCGAGGATAAATCAATATTTTGTTATAAATAGGAGAGTTTTCCACTCATTATTCACTTTTGATTATTTTCATTGTTGCATTCACTATTGTAACTCTGATTATTTTCATTGTCGCACACCATATTTTTGTTGGGTTTATGCATTATAGAGGAGAGATACTCTACGGAAGCTAAAATCGTTTGAGGATTTCCAAGAACCCATCCTATAAAGGGGGACTGGTAACATATATTTTTTCCCTTCACAAGTGTTATAATAAAATCATTCTTTACAAATCTAGTTTCCATTGGATTTTTTGGGGTTATTACTCTTCATTTTATTGTTTAACTATGATTGCAACATAGATCAAGATCTTGTTAGGTTTTTTTTCTATCAATAGCTGCAGAGCTACAATGTTTAGCAGTCATTTCTATTGTTGAGATCATTTATCATCCACGATCTTAAGTGGGTTCTTTTTATACATCATTGAGAAGAAAACACTACAACAAGTCAGATTGTTGAGCTCCCTAAAATCCAGACACATATTCCATGATCCATCCTTCTTGTGCACCAATACTACTAGAGCAAAGAAAGAACTTTGACTAGTTTGAATTATACCAACCTCTAGCATCTCTACAACCATACATTCAATTTCACTCTTTTGGGAATAGGGGAATGTGTAAGGCCTAATGTTTGGAGTAACACTTCTGGAATCAAGTGAATAGCATGATCATAATCCCCAATAGGTGGCATGCCTTTGGGAGTCTCAAATTCCTTGGAATGAGTATCCAAGATTTTTTGGAGATTTGGAGAAATAGATGATTTTGATGTTTGAACCTCTAGTGAGCATAATTCTGTAATTACGCCCCATTTTTCTTTATTCAAAAGCTTTGTCCTGCCATTAGAGCTTATTACATTCCCTTGTTTCCCTGCAATACCCCTTAATTCAATTTCCTTTCCTTCCCAAAAAAATTTCAAGAAAAGTTCTTGAAAATCAAAAGCTATCATCCCCAAATATTGTAACCATTAAAATTCTAGTACAACATCAACAACACCCAATGGAATGGAAACAATTGGACTATTAAATACATATTCCCCCATGGTTAGCTTGATATTATGGAACTTTCTAAAGCAATCTATAGTTCCTCCAATTGCAACCATCACTTTACACTCTAGTGCTGGATATAGAAAGCAATTTAATTCCCTGGCTATCTTACAATGAATAAAATTATGGGTATTGTCTGAATTAATTGTTTGAAAATGATATACTGCAGAGAATGGAACACATAAAATATTGTAGAAACACAAATACAGAAAACACATAAAACAAGAGAGACACAGATATATATGGTTCACCCAATTTGGGCTACGTCCTTGGAGCAATAACCAATCCTTCCTTTATATTATCCAGCAAAATGAAGAGATACAACATACAACAAATCCGTTGTAATTTCCTCTTTGCCACAATCTCCTCTCTCTTTCTCACTCAAAATACACATATGCATAGCCACTATACAATTCCCTCATATATAGTGAGGGGTTGCCTTCCGAGGGAAAAATGCATAAATTAAACATAACTTCTACTGTTAGATTGTCTACCTAATGAACAACTCAGATTTACTATGAAAATACAATAATTTACAGGGGGCGGAGGGAGCTCATAAAATCATCGTTGCTCCCCCTGGACCTCCCTCACAGTGATCAAACAGGCGGGGTTGTCACCCCATTACGAATTGGGGTCCAACACGGTGATACCTCAGAATAAAGAAGATAATCAGGCTCCACACCCAACTATCTCCCACTAGGAGACTGATTATAGAAACTCCACTGCTGCTTCATTTGTTGGGAAATTCTTCCACTTTGGACCTGGTTATTTCTCATCTTCATCATCATACTTGAAGAGCAGTTGAAACTGAGTAAAATATTAGTTTCTCCCTATTTACAACTTTTGTTAACATATTTGAAAGATTATGGCTAGTGTGTGTCTTTTCCAGCTTCAACTGTCCATCTTCCAACACTGACCGCATGAAATGGTACTTGAGCTGTATATGTTTAGCCTTAGAATCAAATGTTGAGTTCTTTGCAAGATGAATGGCACTCTGGTTGTCACTGTATAACCCACCCATCTCTTTCTTCTTACTCAATTCATCTATAAACCTTTGTAACCAAATCATTTCTTTACTAGCCTCTCTAGTGTTGAAAATAGCAACAAGAAATGTGAAAAATAGAAATGCTAAAAATAAAATTGCTAAAGATAGCATTTTAGGATATTGCAATTTTAATTTGTCCTTGAATTAAAATTCGAATTTAGTCTCACCAGTTGTTTGAAAAATAATTAATTGATTCATCTTGAGTTAATTAGTTGGAGAAATTCAAACATGAAGTCTTTGTGAAGTCATGCAATAGTTATCCCTTTGATTGAGAAAGTTATCCGTTAATTAAGGAGATAAGGATGAGTTGTATTTGAGTTGTAATTAGTTAGCTCAGTTAACTGATTCAAGTCCAGTTAGATTAGTTCCAAACAGTTTGTGGAACTAATTGTGAGTTCAATCCGTTAATGCATGCATACATGCAACTAATATACTCCAGGTAACCGAATATTCTCTCATAAATAACTCATGCATGTCAGTTCAAACAAAGACCCAGTTGAGATTTAAAGGCAAGGACAATGTACTATTAGTTGCAAGAATTTTCCTATGAGAAAGTCTCTTGCATGCAGAAGGAATTCATTCCTTGAGGATTGTGCAGTTTTACAGTGTGTAAGAGCATTGTTCCACTTGGTTGAAGGTGAATCATTACAGAGAAACAGAGCAAGGAAATAGGAGGCTTGGAGGATAGAGGATAAGGAATATGTGTTGTCTATTCTGTCTATGAGCAACAGTGAGGGATTGTACTAAGAGTTGGATACCTGTGAGAGCTAAAGCTTTGTGTAATTCTGAGATATTTCCACTTGTATGATAATACAAATAGCGGGATCTTTAGCTGAGTCTTTCCCCAGAGTACTCTTCTGTGTTTCATGTACCTTGATTCTTCTTCTCTGTTATATGTGTTCTGTTTGATCTTGCTCAAATTGACTAAGTTTCTACAAGTTTGATTGTAGAAGTAGATTAAGTCTTTTACTTTAGTACATTATATAATCAGATTAATCTACAATGAGAATTTCTACATGGTATCAGAGCAAAGTTGATCAGAGTTGTGAACAGCATAACTGAGAAGGGAAAAGTTCAAAGTTCAAAGTTCTTGATTTCAAGTACAAAATCGATTTCTAATCACGCCTAAAAGTTCACTAATGGAATTCAATGGCTTGAGACTCGAGTATGCCTTGGATGTCAGCTCGAATTACATAGCATGGAAGGATCACATGGAAGTGGTATTAGAAGACGATGGTTTGAAGGATTTCATTGATGAAGAAATCCCAAAGCCAGTAGCAACTAATGCCCAAGAATTGGCAGAATGGAAGAAGTGTGTGGCGAAATCGAGGAGGATTCTTTTGGAGGGAGATTGAGACCATATTATCTCAAGTCTCCATGGGAACGAGACTCTGTTTTCAATGTGGAAGACATTGAAGGACCCATATCAGAACAACAATGACCAGAGGAAGCTGGCGCTCAAGGACAAGCTTTGGAAAATCAAGTGTGAAAAGGGCGACATGATTTCTACATATCTGAACAAGCTCACCACTTGCAGAGATTAGCTTGGTAGTGTAGGAATAATGACAGTCGATGATGATGTGATAAGACTTTCTCTCCTTGGTCTTCCAAAGAGCTGGAATAAGTACCAGGACTTTGTGAATGGAAGAGAAAAACTGTTAGATTGGGAATGACTCTGGTCGGATCTGATGCTGGAGGAGATCAAGAGAAGCACCAGAGATGGTTCTTCATCTAAGCATGATGATGAAGAAAATCTAGCCTTAGCAAGTAAGGTGAGGAAAGGGAAAGGGAAGGCTTCCCATTCCAAATCGAGTTCTTCCCATGGAGGGAAGAAGATTGACAAATCTAAAGTGAGATGCTTTAATTGTCATGAGGTGGGCCATTATGCAACTAATTGTCCATTGAAGAAATCCAAGAAGGGATCCTCGAAAGGATCAAAAGGTGAGGCACTAGCCTCTTAGTTCGAATTGGATTTTACCCTCATCGCATGCATGGTTTCATCGATGGTGGGTTATGTTTGGTACCTGGACAGTGGAGCCTCATTCCACATGACCGGCGATAAGATTTTATGCAGTACCTTGGAGGACAAAGACCTCAAGATGTGCATAGGGATGGGCGATGATGGAAAGTACCATGTTTCAGGTGAAGGTATAGTTGTTTTTTAGAGGGAGCATGGAGCTCCTCTCACCCTGACTAATGTAAAGTATGTGCTTGGACTGAAGAAGAACTTGGTATCGGTCACAATGTTTGAAGACAAAGGCTATGATGTAGTCTTTAGTAAAGGAAAGGTGTTCCTGAGACACATAGCCACGGGTCAGACCAAGAGGATTGGGATTCGAGTGAAGAATCTCTACAAGCTAGAGGTAGATGACTGTGCTACATTGAGTTCCAAAGCAGAATTGGTGCAAAGCCAAGATATTGGCGAGTTATGGCATAGGTAGTTGGGCCACTTGCATCATGGGGCCTTGAAGATAATGCAACAGATTTCTACCGGAATTCCCAAAGGTAAACTTGAGCAAGTGGACACATGCAAAGGTTGCACCTTGGAAATTACACCAAGTCTTCCTTTCATGAATTATACAGTTGAGCTAAAGTAATCTTGGAGCGAGTTCATACAGATGTGTGTGGACCATTCTTGACAGCCTCCACCACGAAACAAAGGTATTATGTGATTTTCGTTGATGATTTTTTTCGTAAATGCTGGATTTATTTCATGCAGAAGAAGGATCAAACCTTCTCAAAGTTTTGTGAGTTCAAAGCTTTGGTTGAGAAAGAATTAGGGAAGAAGATCGGGGCCTTGAGAAGTGATAATGGTGGAAATTATGTCTCTCAAGAGTTTAAGGACTTCTGTGCAGGAGAAGGAATTAAACTGGAGTTGACAACACCTCATAACCCACAACAGAATGGGGTGGCCGAGAGGAATAATAGAACGTTTGTGGGGGTAGCTCAAGCGATGTTGCATGACCAAGGCCTACCACTTCATTTGTGGGTTGAGGCATGTAACACAATCGTCTATTTGCAGAATAGAAGCCCGCATCGCATTCTTGGGATGAATACACTGGAGGAAGCTTTCTTTGAGAAGAGACCAGATGTGGGACACTTCAGGATCTTTGGCTCATCAGTTTATTGCCATGTGACTAAGGATGCCGAAAAGAAACTTGAGCCAACAGCAGAGTTGGGGATACTTGTGGGGTACATTGATACAACCCACAACTATCGGGTGTATTTGACTACCATAGAAAATTTTAGGGGCGAATGTTTGCCCTTTGGCGAAATTAAGGGGTTTTAAATTTTTAGTGGGCGAATATTTTGTATCATAGTACATTTTTACAAATCACCTCAAATAGCCCACCTTATTTTAAGGGAGAGAGTAAAAAAGGTAACTTTAGCCCTTGAAATTAGGAGTTACAACCTTCAATTCGCCCATTTTCAAGAATAGGTTTTATTTAAGTGAATCCATTCGCCCATTTTGAAGAATAGGTTTTATTTAAGTGAATCCTATGGGCCAAAGGCCCAAATACCATATTTATTAAAGAGGTATGGTAAATATATAAAAATATAAATAAATGAGAGGTATGGTAAATAAATAAAACATTTTTTATATTTACTGTCATCTTATATACATGCAAGGGTGTAAACAAATAAAAATATAAGTAAAGTGGAGGTATGGTAAATAAATAAAACATCTTTTTATACTTACTCAAAAGGTATGGTAAATAAATAAAAATATAAATAAACTAGACACATGGTAAATAAATAAAACTTCTTTTAATATTTAGTCCATAACCCTCGTTCTATTTATGAAGACTCAAGAAAGAGGTTTTATTTAAGTGAATCCTATGGGCCAAATACCATATTTGTAAAAGAGGTATGGTAAATTAATAAAAATATAAATAAAGGAGATGTATGGTAAACAAATAAAACATTTTTTTATATTTACTCCATAAGCCACCTTATATTTAGGAACACTCAAAAAATGCGTTATATTTAGGTGAAACCTATGGGAAAAATACCATGGGACAAAGACCATGGACTAGATTGTTATTAATACCATGCAAAAAAACATTATTAACCCTAATATTAGTATTAATAAAAATAAAAATGGCACATGGTATTGACCCATGGTATTCACCAAAATGGCACATGGTATTGACCCATGGTATTCACCTGGAATGTAGCCTATTTAAATGGGGGAATTAAACGAGCATAGATCCATCTTTTCTCTGGATCTACTAACCCCCGAGAGGTATCAAATATCGTGATATGAAAACTAGCATAGAGTGAAAAAATATTTGATCTGATCAAGAGTAAAAATGGATGTTGTAATTTAATTTATGTTAAACATTTTAGCTTGGTTAAAATAAAAAATAAAAATAAAAATCAACTATTAATTTTATTAATTTTTTTAAATTACTAATAGTAATTTTTAAGCTCCAGGTTTATGATAACCCATGGTATTGACCCATGGTAATACCATGGTATTCATGTGAGTATAGACTATTTAAAGGGGAAATTCTATGATCTTAGATCCATCTTAATTGTGGGTCTACCAAGTACTCAGAGGGATAAATAGATTTCATCCCCCTAAGAGTGGTAGATGTGGAGTTAAGATGGATATAGGTTGGTTTTTATGATAATGAAGATATTAAATAGACTTAGGAAATTATATTGTAAAAACATCTTAAGATGAATGGTTAAAACATAGACATTGGACAAGTATATTTCTATACTTCTATTTTAAACTGAAACAAATCCAGGGCTAAAAGGAATGGATTGATTGCACTAGTCATCCTTCTATAACTTTCCAACATACGCTGGAGTAAACAGATTGTAATTTGGGCAATTTTTCTAATTGCAAAGAAGAACATACTTGTGTATTGGCAGGGTGGTTACGAGGTCCCTAGAAGTGATGAATTTGAATTTTTCTTGGTTTTATATATAGTATTATTTTTTTTCTCATGCTTTCTGTGAATGGCACGGGTGAATTTTATCCTACACCCACTAGGTTATCGATATGTAATTTCGGTAATTTTGATTTCAAAAGATATTTTAAAGAAATGCAATGATTTAATTTGTGTATTCAATAAACACAAGATTTTATAATTGAGTAAAATTTGCCATGCCTGGTGAGAGATTCGCCAAAAAATTATATATACATATCATATTATTGATAAAATCGCCTTCCATTTTTCCTATATACCATGGAGATTCGCCCATTTATTATACATGTAAATTTAGGGGGGGTTCTTAAAATTTTCCCTGTTGACTACCAATCAAAAGACAATGGTTCGCAAAGATCTTCAGTTTGATGAGCAAAAGGCCATGTGAGTTTCCCTAGAGAGGGAGATCCAACTACAGGCTATGGAGGAAATTTTGGTTCCTAAGGAGGAGGAGCCTCAGACCAATGCAGAGTAGCCATATGCAGAGGTTCTAGGAGTGGAGACATCCACTCAAGCAGAGTCTTCCAGAGATGGGTGGAAGTGCACGAGAGAAGTTGACAGATTATAGTCGGATGTGAGAGAGAATGTGGGAGTACCATTTTCTCAGCATAGACAGAGGAGGTCACCTGATAGGTACACTGGATACATGGCCCTTATTGGGGAATGTGTTGAGACTGAGCCATCTTCCTTTGAGGAAGTAGTGCAGCAGCCAATTTGGGTTGATGCTATGGTGGAGAAGTATGACTCCATAGTCCAGAACAGTGTTTTGGATGTGGTTCCAAGACCGGAGAACAAGTCAGTTGTGAGTTCCCATTGGCTTTACAAGGTAAAGCAAGCTACTGATGGTAGTGTGGAGAAACATAAGGCAAGGTTTGTTGCCCGTGGTTTCTCACAGATCGAGGGGATCGACTATGATGATACTTTTGCTCATGTAGCAAGGTACTCATCTATTAGATTGATGTTGGCACTATCAGCACAGATGGGTCGGAAGATCCATCAGATGGATGTGAAGACTGCATTCCACAATGGCAAGATTGAGGAAGAGGTGTACATAGAGCATCCGGAAGGTTTTGAGACCTTCGATCATGGGACGCATGTGTGCCGACTCAAGATAGCTTTGTACGGGCTGAAGCAAGCACCTTGTGCTTGGTACACCAATATCGACAACTACTTCACTAGGTTTGGCTTCACAAAGGGTGAAGCGGATGTGAACTTGTACCACATCATGGTGGAAGATAAGCAGTTGATCATTGTTCTTTATGTTGATGATCTTATATTGACAGGTGATGATCAATTGATCATGTCTTGCAAAGAGGACCTTGAAAGAGAGTTCAAGATGAAAGATATGGGTCTCATGCACTACTTTCTAGGCATGGAAGTGTGGTAGAAGGATGGGGAAGTGTTTGTGTATCAAGGCAAGTATGCTTGTTGGCTTGTATAGGCTTGACCCAAGTTCAGAGGTGATTTAGCCAAACAAATCCTGGTACTACTGGCCCTTTCGACAACAGTCTTCAGAGTCTCACTCGAAGTAGTATGGGAGGGTGCTAGAACCAAGTTTCCACACCTTAGGGATGTCTGATGCGCTTTTGGCGGTCCACGGTTTGACCTTGCGCGCACGTCACTACGCGCATCTATTAGTCCCTTGCAACCGGTGATGTTGCCTTTGTGCAGCCCTACTCAGGGCGCGATCTGTATTATACCCAAGTCCCTAACTATTTAGCCTATTATTACCCGATTACTTAACTTATCTGTGTAAGACTAGTGATAATTAATAGTATATCCAGCAATCATATAAGTGCGTGTGATAAACAAAATAGTATAAGTGAATAGAATGCAATACATAAGCAAATGCATAGAATTTGGAATCAACTTCTCTTTATTATTCTTTGTTCAAGGTTACAGACTCTAGATCGCCCTGCGCACTCGGCTGCAGAGGTCTACGCACTCAGCTGCATATTTTACTAGGCCTCTGCCCACTCAGCTGCAAAGCCTCTTCCTACTACTATGACCCAATACACTTAGATTCTCACTCTATGCTCTATCTCCAATTCACTCATCCACTTATTAGCTATCTTTACAACTTAGAGCCTCACTCTATTTATACAATCCCATGGTCCACAGACCATGGGTAGGCCGACATGACATTACATTACATTACAAAACTTAGGGCAGACAACCCTATGACTCAACCTATACTTCGTGCTTCATGCCCGCAATTCGTGGAGTCTTACAACACATTTGACCAAAACTTGGGCTTTGAGCCCCAAAACATGCTGTGGGGGGATCTGATGCCCAACAGGCCCCCAACACAAACATCATGACTCATCCCCGAGTCACTCAGTTGGTGTGGTGATTTTAGCATGGAGCCCCTCCAACTGGTCCCGCACTGCTCGGAGGTCCGCAGTGCACTGTTCTACGGTTTGTTGGACCTACTGCATTTGCTCTTCCGATGCTTCTTTGTGAGGATCAAATCCCTGCCTTAGCATGTAGAGCCCCTGCATCTGTGTGAGCTTTCCCTCGATATCTGCTATAATGGTGAAGGCCTCATCAATCCATGGTTGGACGTGCGCTTTGAGAAGTGCCTCTTTCTGTCTTGCGACATCCACCTACTCTTTCAGTGCCCTTGCTTGTTGCATCTTTGTGAGCCGTTGAGTGAGGACGATTGTCTACACAATTCCCCTTACATTGTCGTACTGCTCCTGAAGCTTGTGCACCTCTATTTCTAGGCACTGTATGTTGGGGTCCTCCTGCAAGGATGTGAGGATGCCAAAGGCTTGGTCCAACATACCGGTACAGTCCTACATCGCCCATCCAATTTCTTCCAACCCTATTTGGATAGTGCTAATGCGTTACTCTCTAACTTCCAGGGGAGTGGAAGGTTGTGCCTTCAGCCGCAACTTGGCAATATGGAGATTCAGCTCCAACTGCACTCGCATTGTTTCCTTGCGCGCGTTTCAGACTCCACTTACCAAATAGTGGATCCACATTTCTGTTGGTAGGTCCGCGACGATGGACAACTCTGGGACTCGTTGGCACGCTTCATCAACTATCTACACTAACTGCTGGTTTTGTGACACCAGTTCGTCACGTTGTAGGCTGAGCTGTTTGATGTTGATCTTTTGCTCACTCATCACCTGAATTGCGCGACCCTCCCTAGCGCGAAGCTTTACTTTTATTCCATCCTACACTTGGTATAGTGTGTCTCGCGGAAGGGCAACCAAATTAAGGCCAAGTCCCTTGATCCTGTCAAACACAGCTCTGTCGATCTCATTCTCTGCTGCTAGCGCCCCTTCTGGTAGCACTATGGTATTAGCCATCCTTGTGCATAGAATCTGCTCTGCTACTAATGCGCCTGCTGCATCGTAGGTGGCTACGGTTCCTTCTTGTCTGGGCCGCACCTGTAGTTCCTACAGTTGTGCCCTTAGGGCCCCCAACACAGTCTGCTGCTCTAACATGGCTTCTTGGAGTGCTTCCTTGGTGACCTCATGAACCATGTTGCCAATGTCGTAGAGGTCAACTTTCGTTAACGTGATCAGGTCGATGGCCAATTTGGAGGCCTTGACCTTTTTCCGTGGACTCGATCTCTCTGTGGCGTGTGACCTTTTGAGTTGGGTGGAAGTTGTGCCCAAGTCCGTGCCTTCTTCAGCAAGATCAGTGTCCTCTGCCTCTTGTCTTGTAGACAATTCTTGGCCCTCCTATGCCTGCGTTGTTGTGGCCCCTGTTGTTTGCGTTGCTACTACTACTTCGGTGGCCTTTGCCTGCTCTGTAGCTGCCTTTGCTGCCCCGCGGGCTGCCCTTACCTCTGGTGCCACTTTTTCATAGTGCCTCTTCTCGTCCAGTTGTGTGACGCGCAGCTTGGCCTCATCCTTTATTTTATGCGCTGTTATCCTATCCAGCTCTGCCAAATCCAGGGCACGCCACTTTGGAGGCCATGATTCTAACACTATAAAAATTGCATCATCAATGGCGATGAAGGGGAGCTTGGTCCACTACTGCACCAGATCCTTTCGCACCTTGATGTAAATATTATGCATGTCCACCTTGAAGTCTGCAAAGCTCCGCAGACTGTTGTGCACTATGGGGGACAAGCGCGGCCTTCTATTAATCCACATTTGGATGCTCGCCTTTATGAGCACCCAGAAGATCTTTGTATCGCGAATCTGCTTCATGTCCTTGGTAGCCCAGAGCAACACATACTTTGCAGCCTCTGGTAAGTCGCACTCAATGCTTGGGAACTGACTGTCCTCTGGCAGTTCTCCCGCTACCAACAAAATGGACAAGAGAAACCACGCGTAGTGGAAGGTCTTACCCTGCTCTTAGGCTTCCTTGCAGTTGATTAAGAATTCCTCGCAGAGGAACTTGGCCCAGTTGAATTGGACCCCCTTTGTGCATTGTTCTGTGAATGCAACTACTGGCATTGGTTCTTTGTCGCCGCGGCATTTTATCATTACCTTCCCAACCAGGAGTTGGGTGGCTATGCGCACCCCTTTATCTTTGATATTGTTGATGGCGTAACACCTATTTTTCTTCTCGAGATTATATTTCTTCTTCATGGCTTCCGTGAGAGACAAATCGCCACTTTTTCCTACTGTCGTCGCGGGGTCCTTTCCCTTACAAGGAAGCCGAGAAATTATGTGGATGAGATTCGCCGTGATGGGAAGAGGCTCCTCCAGCCATAAGTACCCATCATGCACTAGGGAAAGTGCCTGCCTGATGATGAAAATAGTGATGGGCGCACAGTGAAAGTGTGGTATCCACATCAGATGAAGCAATCCAGCCTTCTCCACACTGCGCAACCATTTTTGCGGCTCTAGCATTATGATTGGCCCCTTCATGCTCTGCTTCATGAGCCTTTCCATCTCTAAGTGTGGGAACTTCTCGCTGTCCGCGAGGTCCCAGTCTTTGAACTTCATTGTGGGCACGCGTCCTAGGTGCGAGCCCTCAAACACAATTACATTAGGGAGGAGTGGGGTCTGGAGTGCGCTCTTTGTGGCATCCAGATCCTTTGGTATCTTGGTTTTCCCTTTTTGCGGAGGGACGTACTCAGTAAGTTTTGTTGTAGAGCACATTGGCAAGATGTCCTCTTCCATGTCCTCTGCTTCCTCTACCTTAGCAATGAGAGTCTGCAGGTCCTCCTCCTCATCATCTGTCTCAATGGTGACAGCCTTGCCCTTTTCTTCCATTGAGAGCTTACCGAGCTGTGGATTCCTTGGGGACATGTAGACTGGTCCTGCTGCCTGCTTATCTTTCTTGGGTCTCAGCGTCCGAGGCAATTTTGGGATTTCTGGCATGACCTCAGTTCCTCCGAGAACATCGTGTACCGTGGGTTCTGCGTGGCCTCATCGGCGGTTCCTTCTGCAAAGCCCAAACCTCTCCTGGTAGCCACCATCTTGTTTGAACTGTATGTGGTCGTTCGCGAACTTAGGGGCTCGAATATCATTCGGCGCTCAACACTTTGTGCTCTAATCAACTGCTCAAATCTCAAGTGAACAAGTGTTGTCTTGTGGCTAGCCCCTGGAGTTTTATAGCGCCTTTTTAATTCAAATTCGACCGTTTCCCCCAATTCCAGGCCATCAATGCTTTCTTGGCAGCAGATTGTCCCAAATATTTCCCTTAATTCATGTCTTAAATGCCCGCCACCCACTCCATTTGGCCTCAAATCGGACATCTCATCATGAACAGTGACACCAATGGTCACTTCCCAGCCTATCTGTGCAGCAGCGCAACCCAAGTGCACAAGCGCAAACCTTGTGACATGTTGATTCTGCGTGCACCTCCCTTATCGTGCAGCTCCCAAACAAACTCTTTTATAGTCCCGCGCTCTCTTTCAACTACCTAGAGTGCTGAGACTGTGCTTCCTACGGCTAGTCAAGTGGTCGCACCACCTGTGTGAGGCTTCAACTTGCCTTCCAGTATAGTCCACAGAAAATCCTGAATTGCCCTCATGACAGCGACGTCGTGTGTTCTATCATATGTAGTGCCCTCCCCTGGTTACTGTGTTTGGTGAGATGCGGTCATAGCCATGGAAATAGTGTCATAAATTCTCAGTGACACTCTTCTAATTCAGTGGTATGATCATCCACATGTTGCCTTGTCATCCTTGGTTTATCAACGAGACATGCTTGCTTGATCTCATTTTCCAGCCTCTTGACCTCGTCGTCCATCACAATACTTTTCGTCCTCAATCATATCCAGTCTTTTTCGAGTTTGCGAAGTCTAAGGTTCCCTCGACGAATGTCTTCCTGAATCCTTATGTATTCAACCTTGCGTAGATGTGTGATTTCTTCGTCTTGGTCTTCGTGCACTCACATCTATGGGAGCTATTATGTGTGGATTCCTTTTTGCATTCTCTTTAGAAATTACAGTCTCTACTTTGTTCCGCACCTTTGGAATCATTTTTGCGGTCAAGGTCTTTCACATGGTCCTATAGGCCCATCGAACCATTGGTACGTGTAGGTCCCAATCAGTGTGCCTTTCCTGGTGAACCCTGTTCAGTACTTTGCACACCCTATCAAATGATTCTCCATGGATAATTGGTAGCGTGCATCACCTTTCCTACTACTACAGTTTTTTCTGATTCTCTATTCTGGGAGTGGTGTGCGCTTGTGCAGGTTGTACAACATATGTCCGTACCCATCAGGAAAGGTGGGCGTGCAAGCTGCCCCGCCCCTGCTGGCTGGCTCTCATTCTAAGCTAGGGTTTTCCAAAGCGTAGGTGAATCATCCTTCTGCATCCACACCAGTCCTCAAAAACATCCTTGATGTGTGCCCCACCATCGTGCAGGCGTTGCGCGTAGTGCCCACTTCAGCGCATTGAACTGCTACTGTTTCAGTATTGCGCTTTCAAATTTGTTCAGGAATTCATCCACCATTGTCAACCCATCATATTTAGGAAGATCCCTTACCTCTGTTGTCATGCAATGCAGTGATCTAACCATCATTTTGCAATAAGCGTTGTTACTTCGTGCCGCTGATTCTACCATCGCTCTATTTCTTCGTCTAAATCCGAAGTGTAGGAGCTTTCGCGCTCCCACGAAATCCTTCCATCTGCAATTGGATTCAACCAATCCTCTTCTCGTGTGGTTATCTTGTAAATACAATCGAGATCATCATCACTATCATCGTCGCACACCGGTTCAGTGTATCATGCTCCTTCGGCGGGATCTAGCAGTCATACTATGCGTAGTGAATTTTTTCAAAGATCATTTTGCGCTTCTTCAGATTTATGACTCCATTCATATCAGTGGACCAGTCTATTCCTAGTAGCGCGAGATAGAGATTTTTGTCATCAAAAATCTCAATCACTTCAAAATCTGCAAGCGCACTCACACCTCCAATGTCTACTATTACCCCTTGCAATCTTCCTGTGGGCAAGATCTTCTATTGGTTCGCCATTCGCAACTGAATAGGAGACCACTATATCATAGGTCTGCCCATGTGTTCCCATGTTTGTTTTGGTAGTACATTCGCATATGATCTGAGATCCAAGGTTACCTAATCCATTTCATACTCGTCAATTTGCACAGTCAACCTCATTTCCCTTCCTATGCACAATGCATGCTTTCCAAGTTTCCAGACCACGCGTAATTCTCCTGACCCCGCACACCTAGTGATAAATTCCTATAGTCCTTTTATTGCCTTGCTATTGCGTAGAAGTTTCATGCATGTCTCCAGAAAGGTAGTGAGCATTGAAGGATCCATCCCTGATTCTAGTTTATCCTTACTACCTAAAGTGGAGGCCTCCATGAAGCTCTTCTTAGCTTCCATGAATGTCTCCTTCGAGCGTTCTAAATCAAATTTAGGTTCCTTAGTAAGAGCCTTACGAACCCATGCACTTTCTTCTGACTGTTTCCCTTTATCATCGCTAGTGGTCATGCTGCTCCTGAGCATCATGTTTACATTCATGTCTTCTTTGCACGGCTTAGGCCTCATCATCTGCAAATTCTGAGTTGGAGGGGGTTGAAGTACCCCTTTTTCGCGCAATCTCGCTATCAATGTAGGGCAGTCTTCTGCCTCATGATCAAACTAAGTACAATACGAACATGATGTTCTTTTCGGGTTTGTACAATCACAAGCATAGTGCCCTGGCCCTCTACAATTGTAACAAATTAGCTGTCCATGCCCCCTTCCTGGTCCCATTCCACCTCGACCTCGACCGCATCCTTGAAATTAAGCGCGCGTCATTCCTGTATTTGGGTTGAGGGCTTGTGTTTTTGTCTACACCCTGTAGGCAGGAGTCTGATCCATCATTAGTTCATAGCTTCTGTAGGTGTGTTCATCATGTCCTACCGACCAGCAAAAATTACAAAACAATTGTTGGGACGTCTACGTATACTTCTATAATAGATTACAATTATCTGTAGTGTGCTTTCCTACTATTTGATAGATCACACACCATAATGTAGGCGTCGCACTTGGTCCTGCCTATGCCTCAAGTCTTAATGGCATCGGCCCTCTTCCTTCCAAGTAATTTGTGAACACTGGACAATAGTCCTTGTCATGCCCCTGGCCTTTGCATTTTATGCACCATACTTCCTCACACGCCTCTAGCCTAGGTGCTTGTCTTGTTTCAAACTTTGCATCTCCAGACACAGATTTTGCAGTTGCGTGTTGATTTATTGGACTCCCAGACCAGGGTCTTGTATAGACATCTAATACAATCTCATCGCCATCTCCAAAGCTTCGGCCTGGGTGGAAAGTTTTTGTTGTGACAGCGTCATCCTTAAGTGTGGTGTTAGTGATGCTACAAACCATGCGCAGTGTTATCCATCCGTCAACGTCATGTTGGCTTCGTGAATCATACCCTTCAGTCTTTGGTCCAAATCCTAAGGGTTGTCACTCGGGAGCATCGCGATCTCCTTAAACCCAATGATTGATTGTGTTTCCAACTTTGGCTTGCTAAATTCCCTGTTCAGCACAGTCTGGATTTCTGCGATTCCTGCGTTTGGATGGTCATTAGAATTCTTGATGTACCATGTTAATGCACGATCCTGCAACACACTTACTAGCATAGCCTTTTTGATATTGTCATCCACTACTCCTTGTGCTTCCCATACTTCTCTTACCACAAACCAGAATTGGTCCGGGTCTTCATTCCCTACTCCTCTGAATACCAGTAGTTTGATCGCACTCACCATATTGAATTGTGGTGGTGGTGGAGGTGGTGTGGGTGGAGATGGGGGCGAGGAGGGTGAGACGGGTGGTGGTGTAGGTGGAGGTGGTAAGTGCGGAATTCACTGCCTTATCAGACTGACCGCACTTCTCGGAGGAACTTTCAGGAGCTCTTCCTTGCTTTCTCGCAAGAGGAAAATTAAGGGACTGGTTTCTAATTCTCCACTACTTCTGCTTATGTAGATATTACCACTTCGCGTAGTCCCAAACATTAATTTATTTTCATAACCCGCTTTTCACACAATAGCATCTTAATCCAAGTGTTCAAAGATTTGATATACTTACCTCACGATCCCTTGAGGAAATGTCGCTCTGCCCCACTGTAGCTGACGCTCGTATCTACCATGAACTCAGTGATAAAGCCCCCTATAATTCGGTTGAGCTAATGGTCCACAGCTCGTGTGATATTATCTCCTGACGCTTCTAGTCTGCACACTAATTCCGGAGTCCACACGATTGGTTTGTCGAGCCTACACCTTCCCTGACTGTCTGCTAGCTTCATGATCCACTCATACAGCTCAGAAGGAAATGATGCAAAGAAAATTTCATGGATTTTCGTATACAAGTAGTGCTCCAACCATCGTTCCCTAGATACTCGAGAATTTCTATTTTCCTGTGTCGTGAACTCGTGAATCTTCTTGTCCAACCACCCTTCAATTTCTTTCTTTGTTGGATTCTATTGGCACGACATCAGACATCCCTTATGCAGATCTCGGTCCCGGAAAAGGAACCATTTGTTGGCTTGTATGGGCCTAACCCAGGTTCAGAAGTGATTTAGCCAAACAAATCCTAGTACTACTGGCCCTTTCAGCAACAATCCAAGGAGTGTGGACTGAGGTCTCACCTGAAGTAGTATGGGAGAGTGCTAGAACTAGGTTTCCGCAACTTGGGATGTTTGATGCGCTTCTGGCAGTCCTTGGTTTGACCCTGCACACATGTCGCTACGCGCATCTATTAGTCCCTTGTAACCGATGATGTTGTCTTCGTGCAACCCTACTCGGGGCGCGATCCATATTATACCCAAGTCCCTCACTATTTAACCTATTATTACTCGATTACTTAACTTATCTATGTAAGACTAGTGATAATTAACAGTATATCTAGCAATCATATAAGTGCGCGCAATAAACAAAACAATATAAGTGAATAGAATGCAATACACACATAGATGCATAGAATTTGGAATCAACTTCTCTTTATTATTCTTTGTTCAAGGTTACAGACTTGACACCACCCTACGCACTCAGCTGTGGGTTCTACTAGGCCTCTGCGCACTCAGCTGCAGAGCCTCTTCCTACTACTACGACCCAATACACTTATATTATCACTCTATGCTCTATCTCCAATTCACTCATCCACTTATTAGCTATCTTTACAACTTAGAGCCTCGCTCTATTTATACAATCCCATGGTCTGCGGACCATGGGTAGGCTGACATGACATTACATTACATTACAAAACTTAGGGTGAACAACCCTATGACTCAACATATACTTCGCACTCCGCGACCGCAATTCATGGAGTCTTACAATACATTTGACCAAAACCTGGGCTTTGAGCCCCAAAACATGCTGTGGGGGGATCTGATGCCCAACTACTTCACCAGGTTGGGCTTCACAAAGAGTGAAGCAGATACGAACTTGTACCACATCATGGTGGAAGGTAAGTAGTTGATCATTCTTCTTTATGTTGATGATCTGATATTGACAGGTGATGATCATTTGATCATGTCTTGCAAGGGGGACCTTGCAAGAGAGTTCGAGATGAAAGACATGGGTCTCATGCACTACTTTCTAGGCATGGAAGTGTGGAAGAAGGATGGGGAAGTGTTTGTGTCTCAAGGCAAGTATGCCAATGAGATACTCAGGAGATTCCACATGGAGAAATGCAAGCCCATGCAGACTCCTCTGGCAGGTAACTAGAGGAAGGAGGATGCTACTTCAGGAGAAGTAGTAGAAGCTACTGCGTACAAGAAGCTTGTGGGTTCATTGATGTACTTAGTGAACACACAACCAGATTTGTGCTATGCGGTGAACCAGCTGAGTCAATCTATGGTTCAGACTACCAAGCTATTTTGGAAGGCGGCTAAGCATGTTTTGAGATACCTCAGAGGCACATCTCAGTATGGATTATGGTACAAACGAACAGAGGGAGTGAAGCTACAAGGCTTCACAAATGCAGATTGGGCAGGGAGTCAATCAGATTGGAAGAGCACATTGGGAGGAATTTTCAACCTTGGGTCAGTTGCAGTTTCTTGGTACAGCAGGAAATAGAGGTTGTTTTCACTCAACTCAGCAGAGGCTGAATACATGGCTATAAGTCAGGCAGCATGTGAGGCCATTTGGATGCGAAAAATTCTAGTTGGTTTGTTTGATCAGAGTATGGATCCAACTATGATCTATTGTGATAATTAGAGTTATATCAAACTCTCTAAGAATCCAGTATTTCATGACAGGTCCATCTATATCGACATTCGATATCATCATCTCAGAGACTGTGTGGCGAGGAGGATCATGTTGTTGTAGTATATTTTGATTGAGGAGCAAGATGTTGACATTTTGACTAAGGCATTGTCAAGGTGTAAATTTGAGTTCCATAGAGACAGGATCGGGGTGGCAGATAATCCCTTTCTTGGTGAGAGGGAGTGTTGAAAATAGCAAAAAAAATAGCATTGCTAAAGATAGCATTTCAGGATATTCCAATTTTAGTTTGTCTTTGAATTAAAATTGAGAATTAAAATTCGAATTTAGTCTCACCAGCTATTTGAAAAATAATTAATTAATTCATCTTGAGTTAATTAGTTGGAGAAATTCAAACATGAAGCCTTTGTGAAGTCATGCAACAATTATCCCTTTGATTGAGGAAGTTATCCCTTAATTAAGGAGATAAGGATGAGTTGTATTTGAGTTGTAATTAGTTAGCTTAGTTAACTAAGTTAAGTCCATTTAGATTAGTTCCAAACAGTTTGTGGAACTAATTATGAGTTCAGTCAGTTAATGCATGCATGCATGCAACTAGTGTACTCCAGATAACTGAATATTCTCTCATAAATAACTCATGCATGTCAATTCATAAAAGGACCTAGTTGAGATTTAAAGGCAGGGACAATGTACTATCAGTTGCAAGAATTTTCCTATGAGAAAATCTCTTGCATGTAGAAGGAATTCACTCCTTGAGGATTGCACAATTTTATAGTGTGTAAGAGTAGTGCTCCACTTGGTTGAAGGTGAATCATCCCAGAGGAACAGTGAAAGGAAATAGGAGGCTTGGAGGACATAGTAGAAGGCATATGTTTTGTCTATTCTGTCTATAAGCAGCAGCGAGGGATTGTATTAAGAGCTAGATAGCTATGAGAGCTAAAGCTTTGTGTAATCCTAAGATATTTCCACTTGTATGATAATACAAATAGTAGGGTTTTTAGCTGAGGCTTTCCCCAGAGTATTCTTCTGTGTTTCATGTGCCTTGATTCTTCTTCTCTGTTATATGTGTTCTATTTGATCTTGCTCAAATCGATTAAGATTCTGCAAGTTTGATTGTAGAAGTAGATTAAGTATTTTTCTTTAGTACATTGCATAATTAGATTAATATATAGTGAGAATTTCTACATCTAGCAGAAACATACTCTGATTCCATTGTTGAAAGTGCAACAACACTCTATATTTTTAAAACCCAACTGATATTTGTTCCACCTACAGTAAACACATACCCTGTGGTGCTCCTCCTATTATCTCTATCACATGCCATATCTGCATCAACATATCCCTGTAAAGCTATGTTTGAACCACCAAAGAATAATGCTTGATTTGTGGTACCTCTCAAATACCTAATAATCCACTTCACTACCATCTAATGTTATTTTCCTATATTGTTCATACACCTGCTTACAACTCCCACTGCATGTGAAATATCAGGCCTTGTGAAAACCATTGCATACATTAAACTTCCAACTGCTGATGCATATGGAACTTTAGACATAATCCATCTCTTCCTGAGTCTTGGGACACATCTCCTTACTTAGTTTGAAATGGCTAGCCAAAGGTGTAGTAACTGGTTTTTCATTCTGCATATTAAATCCTTCCAACACCTTTTGTATGTACTCACTTTGAGATAATGTTAATTGCGATTTTTCTTGTCTCTATTTATTATCATACCAAGTGTTTTTTTTGTAGCTCCCAAATCCTTCATTGCAAATGGATTTGCCAATTTTCCTTTGAGCAAATTTATTTCCTGCATGTTAAACCCTTCAACAAGCATGTCATCTACATACAATAACAATATAATATAGTTGCCATCATTTTTCCTTTTGAGATAAACATTATGATTAGAGTGACATCTAGTATAACCTTGTTCTGACATAAACCTGCCAAATTTTAGATACCACTATCTTGGAGCTAGTTTTAAGCCATACAAGATCTTCTTCGACCTGCACACTAGTTTCTCCTTCCCTTTGACCTCATATCCTTGTGGTTGTTGCATATAGATCTCTTCCTCCAAATCTCCATGGAGAGAGGTCGCCTTTACATCTAACTACTCAAAATGAAAATATTTTGCTGCTACCAGACTTAAAATATTTCTGATTGTTTTCATTTTAACAATGGGAGAAAATATTTCATCAAAGTCGATACCTTTCTTCTATGCAAACCCCTTCACCACAAGTCTAACTTTATTCTTTTTTCTACCTCTATCTTCTTCCTTCAACTTGTAAACCCATTTATTCTATAATGTTGTTTTACCTGCAGGCAACTTGACTAAGTCCCAAGTCTGGTTATGTACCAAGGAGTCCATCTCTTCTTTCATGGCTAGCTCCCACTTCTTCCTGGTCTCAACCTGCATTTCTTCTTCAGATAATTCTAGCTCACCAGAGTTAGTCAAAAATACATAATCTAATGAAGGAGAGTATCGTTTAGGGGGTATACTTATCCTGGTAGATCTTCTAACACCACTTTTAGGAGTTTGAGGTGTATTTTGACACTGTGGTTGTTGTTGTTGTGGTGGTTGTTCATTAGTATGATTTTCAGACACCTTTACTTTTTTGTGATCTCATCAAGTACTTTGTATTCTCTATTTTCTTTTTCCTGTTTCTTTTCTTGCATCTGATCCTTATACAAGACCATTTCATTGAATATGACATCTCTACTCCTAATTATTTTGTGATTTTCATAATCATAAAAACGATAACCAAAATTATTAACACCATATCAAATAAAGGTACATTTCTTTGAATTTTCCTCAAACTTTGTTCTATTTTCTTTATTAATGTGGACAAAGGTTTCACAACAGAAAGTCTTTAAAAATGAGTAGTTTACCTTTTTACCTGTCCATGTCTCCTATGGAATACCACCATCTAAGGAACTTGAAGGCCCTATGTTTATTAGATAAACAACAATATCTATAACATCTACCCAAAATTGTAAAGCTAGTCCTGCATGCAATCTCATGCACCTTGCATGCTCCATGATTGTCTTGTTCATCCTTTTTGACACACCTTTTTCTTGTGGTGTTTCTAGAATTGTCTTCTCTCTGCGAATTCTATGCTATGAACAATACTTATCAAACTCTTTACCACAATATTGTCCTCCATTTTCTGATTTGAGACACTTCAACTTCTTTCCTATCTCATTCTCAACCAAATCTTTCCATTTCTTGAAAGTATCAAATACATTAGATTTATTTATAATACAATAAATGTAGGTTTTTTTGGTTGCATCATCAATAAAAGTAACATAATAATGAGAGTCACCGAGAGATGATACCTGAGAAAGTCCCCATACATATGTATGCACAAGCTCTATTTTTTCGCTCTTCTTTTCTTTACCAACTCTGAGAAATCTGACTCTCTTATGTTTTCTATAAACACAATTTTCATAGAAATCCAAATCAACACGCTTCAAACCTGGCAACAAACTTCTTGAGTAAATAATATGCATCCCCTTCTCACTCATGTGACCGAGGCTATGATGCCACATTTTTGTATTTGATCCTCTGGAGGTTAAATCATTAACAAAATTAGAATACCATTGCATAAATACAATGTACCAATATTTTCTCCTTTTTCTATTACCAGGGCTCCTTTAGTGATCTTCTAGGTTTTATCTGTAAAGGTAGTTACACAACCTTCACCTCCCAACTGCCTTGTTGAAATTAAATTTTTCTTCGGATTTGGAACATGCCTTACGTGCTTCAATATCCAATGGTTTCCATTCTTTTGTTTTATGAAAACTTTATCCATTCCAATGATTTTACAGGGTTTATCATCACCCAAATGAACCTGTCCAAAATCTCCTTAAACATAATCATGAAAATGTTTCTTATCAGGTGTGACATAGAATGAGGCCCCTATATCTACCACCCAGGCATCAACATTATTTTCTAATGAAAGTATCAAAGCATCTTGCAACACATCACCTGTCACATTCGCTTCATGGTTGTTTTCTTGTTGTGTGTCTCCTTGTTTTCCCTTCTGATACTTGCATCCTTTCTTCATGTGTCCTTTCTTCCCGCATTTCCAACACACTATCCATGATATGGACTTGGATATTCCTTTTCTTGACTTACTGCGATATACTGGGATTTTTCCTCTTTCCATTTTTCTTCCCCTAGTGTCTGTAGTCAAAGCATTACTCGATGTCTCACCAGAGATTTTCCATCAAATTTCATTGCTAAGGATTGCACTGACAACATCATCAAACTTTAAATTACTAAATCCAAGGATAGAGTTACTAATGGCCATAACTAAACCATTCCAACTTTCTAGAAATGAGCACAAAATTAACAAAGCCTTAACTTCATCATCAAAATTTACCCCTACAGAACTTAACTGGCTTGTAGCTGTAGTAAATTCATTTAAATGATCAACAACAAATACACCTTCTAACATCTTCATATTAAATAAACACTTCATAATAAATACCTTATTTGAAGCCAAAGGTTTTTCATATAGTTTGGCCAATTCCGACATTAAACCCTCTATTGTTGTTTCCCCTTTGAAATATTAAAGTCTACCGATACCACTAGGCACAACCGTATTGTTTCAAGTGCCTTTTTGTCGAGAATATCCCATTATGTGTCTATCATATTCGTCGTCTTCTTTGTTTTTCCGCTCAATGGTAGGTACAAATCTTTTTGATACAAATAATATTCCATCTGCATCTTCCACATCTGGTAGTTTTGGCATTTAAATTTCTCGACCCTAAATCTACCATCTTCCGCCATTTCTCCCACTCGAACTAGTAACCCTTCTCTCCTACGATTTTATCCGCCAAATAGACCTTCGACTTTGATACCAGTTGTTAGAAAATTATATATTACAGAGAAATGCAACACATAAAATATTGTAGAAACACAAACACAAAAAATGCATAAAATGAGACAAAGATATATGTGATTCACCCAATTTGGGCTACATCCATGGATAAATATCCAGTCCTTCCTTTATATTATCCAACAAAATGAAGAAATACAACCCACAACAAATCCGTTGTAATTTCCTCTTCGCTCTCACACAGTCACCTCCCTCTTTCTTGCTCATAATACACATATGCATAGCCGCAATAAAATTCCCTCATACATAGTGAGGGGTTTCCTTATAAGGAAAAAAACCCTAAATTAAACATAACTTCTACTTTCAGATCATCCGTCTAATGAACAGCTCAGATTGATTATGAAATTGCAATATTTTACAAGACAATTTTACATCTATTTTTAGCTTTGGGGGTGCTACCCTTGAACCCTCGCCAGGGGGGGGTGGGGTTCATAAAATCATCGTTTCCCCCCCTAAACCCCCCTAATGGTGATCAAACAGGAGACGTTGTCGCCATTACGAACTGAGGTCCACCATGGTGATACCTCTGAATAAAGAAGATAATTTGGCTCCACACCCAACATCAATCATCACTATTACCTTTTTCTTCGTGATATGTCCTTCTATCTTGAGAGTTTGAGGAGTGGTAATTCCCACTAATGAATTACAAGATATGGTCAAATTCATTTCTTATTTCTCTCGGGTTAGTTCCTGGTGTATATCCTCTTCTTTTGATGTTTCTTGTTCCTTTACTTCGTCATCTTCACAATCTATGTAAAAAACTTTATTCTTAGCACACTTATGACCTTTAATGAATTTTATATCACAACTATAACAAATCCATTTTTTCTTTTTTCTTCTAATTTTTGTGGTGTCAACCTTGTAGGTTGTGGAAGGCTAGAAGAAACAACACTTCCATATTTATATTTGTGGGAGGTAGACTTCCTTGTTGCCATAATTTTTCTCTCAACTTTTCTTGCCACCCTAAATTCCTTCTCCAATGAATTAGGTTCCCAAATTAGGTAAACCACATTTTGGATGTTATATTTGAAAGCCCCTATGAAGATAGCGTGAATACATCAATCCTATGCTCCTATGTAATATTAGTTACCCTAATAGTCATTTTTTGGAAGTCCTCAATTGGCTCTACCATTGAACCCTTTTGTTTGATACTTATCAATTGGCTAAAGAAGGTGTTTATCTTTGTATCCTCATAATGTGCTATCATTTCCTCCATAAAAATTGACCAAGTGACAAGTGGTCTATGAGAAAAAATCCATCAATACCATACAAATTGATTGGGTTCTAAGTATAAAGATGCAGTGCGTATCTTTTGTGTGTGTTCCACATCATGTATATCAAAATATTGCTCCATTTGTAGTATCCATGTTACTGAATCCTTGCCATCAAACTTCCACATATCTATATTTGGAATGTGGTGGTTATTATACCCCACATTAGCGTCTCTAAATCATAATTCATATTCCTTTTGTCCTCATCATGATTTTAATGGATTACCTTGTCACCACTGGGAAGCCTTTCTTTCAACAACTTCGTCAACCCTTCCAACTTGACATTCATCGTGTCCATGTCTAATTTAAAAACCTCCATGTTGCCTTTTATTTTTACTTCTAAACCATCCATATTACATTCCAATTCATTTTTGGTTACTATTTACGAAATCAAAATTTGCTGCACTTGGTCTTGTAATTTTGATATATCATGTTGCATTGCTTCCTCTTCTTCATGTGTCATAGTAGAGCTTTTTGGTTGCTTACTAGGTGTATCATGTAGATCAAAATATTGCTCCATCTGTAGTATCCATGTTACCGGATCCTTTCCATCAAATTTTCTCATGTCTATATTTGGAATGTGGTTGTTCTTATACCCCAGATTAGAGCCTCTAAAATCATAATTCATATTCCTTTTGTCCTCAACATAATTTTCATGGATTACCTTATCACCACTGGGAAGCCTTTCTTGCAAAAAAATTGTCAACGCTTCCAACTTGAAATCATCGTGTCCATGTATATTTTAAAAACCTCCATGTTTCCTTTTATTTTTTCTTCTAAATAATCCATCGTAGATTCCAATTCATTTTTGGTTACTCTTTGCAAAAGAAAAAATTGTTGCACTTGGTCTTGTAATTTTGATATATCATGTTGCATTTCTTCCTCTTCTTCATGTGTCAAAGGAGAACTTCCTGGTTTCTAACTACGTGCACCCATTTTTTTGTTTCAAGGCATTTTTGAATTAAAAAATTATATCTATGCTTTCAATATGCCCTTTAAATCATTTTAAACAGATTTATAAAAAAAAAAAAAAAAAAAGTTATGCAATTAAAAAAAAAAAAAGCCACATCTTTTTCTTTCTTTTAGGATCGTGATATTAAAAATATTTTATCTCTACAATTTTGGATTCCCAAGGTCTAAAATTCCATCTTATAGTATCCCTCTGAGACTTCTTTCCAATGCCACAAGCTATACCAAGATTGGATTATTCAATATAAAAGTATTCAAAAATATCCCACAATTACCTGATTATGGACTGATTTAGTAGATCAAAATTTTATGGAGCACCACATGTTACTGTTTCAACCTTCAGCCATGGAATTGATACAAAATACGCTACAGTATGTGAAATTTCAGTCGATTTTTATGAATCTGATGCTCAGAGAGAATGTTATGACGGTTTTACGAAGGTCACCTGTTTGAGATTGAATTCTGGATCCTGGAAAAAGCCTAACTTATTTGGACAATATCTTAGAAAATATAGAGAACCCAGCTATGAAAATTTTGCATGAAGTTAATGAAAATTTCGACTCCACGTGGTCGAAATTTTAGCTTCTGAAGTCTCGTACAAAAAACATTATAGTGAAAATACCAAGACGATTTGTTTGAAGCAACGAAACCCTAGAATCCAAAGCTGTGATACAAAATTCTATGCAACCAACTCACAAAATAGAAGAAAAGGATCAACGACTTGAGAAATAACCTCTTTGAGGGGAAAACCTCCTTTACATCACATAAATGAACAATTCTTGGATGATGTAAATGACAAGACATCCTTGGTATATATAGGAGTCTAAGGGGTCACAATATAATTAGAGCCTATATAACAATAATAATGTAAGGACACAACAATAACAATAGTGGGATTCTGTGGGGCACAACAATAACAATATGGGGGCTACATGGGAACAACAATAACAATAGGGGCTACACTAACAATAACAATAGGGTGATACACTAGTATTATAGGGACCTAACAATGGTGCTCAATAACTCTCAACAAGGATTCCCCCTTCTAGATCTTTTTATCAAGCTCTTGCTCTCTCAAAGAATCAAATATAACTTTATCAATGGTGGAATCCTCTTAGCATTGGTATGCTTGATTGCTTTGGTGAAATTTTGGCAACATAAAAATGCACAACTTCTTCTTTTTTTTGGCTCTCCATTCTCTTGCATTTATAGAATTTTGAACACCCTGTCCCTCCTTTGGTTCATCAATGAGATTGTTTGGATCATAAATGAGATGAAATCTACCATCCTCTTTCAATTAAGGTTTCTCAAGCTTCAAGTATCGAATGGTCAACCCTATCACGTCAATATTCTAAGTGTTCTTTAAGAAAATGTGCCTCTTGAGGTGTTCACTGGGATTTTTGTGACCCTCACAGATATCGAAGAAAAATCCATGAGAAATCAATAAAATGTATTTAGAGCACCCACAAGGGTTTAATTTTTAAATAAACTCTAGTAAAACTTTTGGATTTTTTCCTTTCATAATGCTTTCAATTCAAAATGTATCATCTGTACACGTTGCTAACTGACTTTGAGTTCCTTCGGCTATGTACAAATGAATGTACCATTTTTTCATAATAACAATTGGAAATATTATTCCAAGGCTTTTCCAATAATATATGGCACTCCCTCTGATTCCATAGGAATGAGGAGATATGAAAGTTTTTGTTAGGATGACCCAATCATAGTATAAGCAAGTTGACCCAACCAACTTTATAGGTGAGAAATATAAGTGAATGTACAAACACTATAAATAAAGGGAATATGAGTTTTATTTTACATAATCCAAGTAAGAAGAGATCTAAAGTTGCAAGAGGGGTCGAGGAATATTTTTTGGGGTGATTCTTGGAGTTTAAAGGTGGAAGCAAAAATATGATTTATGGGGTGAATGAGCCATATTGGAATTTTCACTATAAATTTTCTTTTGATATGTTTTAGAATATGAAAATTAGAGAATAAATGGTGAAGATATTCATGTACATGTGGTTCAAATTTCAGACCTTGATTCAATATAATTTTAGAGATATTGCCTAAGGAAGTTAGAGTTCCTAAATGCTCATCAAATTAGTTAGCTTGCAATGTTTTCTATAAATTTTGTTTTGGGATGTTTTAGAATGTGAAACTTTGAGGATACATATAGAATATCATCATGTGCCTGTGGTTAAAATTTTATACCTTGGATATCTATAATTTTGAATATATGGTCTAAGGAAGTTAGGCTTCCTAAATGCTCTTGAAATTTTCTTCAAATATGTCAGCTTCGATTTTTAACTATAATTTGTTTTTGGGATGTTTCGAAAAGTGAACCTTGGAGGATACATATTGAAAATCATCATATACATCTAGTTAAAATTTTAGACTTTGATTTGCTATAATTTTGGATATATTGTCTAAGGAATTTTGGCTTCATGAATGCTCCTGAAATTCGCTTCAAATAGGTCAACTTGGTATTTTCACTATAACTTTATTTATATGATGTTTTGGAATAATAAATTAACAGGCAAAAGAGATATCTCAAGGTACCTATGGTATAAATTCTAGACCTCGTTTGACTACAGTTTTTGAGATATGATTTGAGGAAGTTAGTGTTCTCGAATGTTCATGAAACATGCTTCAAACATGTTAGCTTGTCACTTTTGATATGGTTTCTTTTTGAGATGTTTCTAACACTGAAATTTGGATGATACAAATAAGATATCTATAGGTAATTTTGGTAGAAATTTAAGAATTAGATTTGCAAAATTGGATATGTGGCATGTTGTGTAAATTCATTCTTGGAAAGGAATCAAATCAACAAGTTTTGGGAGAAGTAGACTTGATGAAGGAAGAAGTAATAGGTAGACCTAATGAAGGCAGAAGTAACTAACATAAATAGTGAAAGAATAAGAAACAAGTAGACTTAGAGAAAGTAGAAGCAACTAACATACATTGTGAAGAAGAAAGTAGACTTAGTGAAGTAGGTAGGTGCCTATAAAACAACAAAGGGGATTGCTGTCTCATGTAGGTTGAAAAGAAAAAGAGGGGATTCATGCCTCTTGTAGGTTGTGTTAGCCTTGCTGGAAAAAGGCCCACAAATGGATCCATATAGGCTTTTCGAGTCTCCAAAGTTTCTTAAAAACATGCCAATGATCCATTAATGCCCTTGAAATCTTCAATTTTTGCTCACAGATCATCTAATAATCAAAATCAATGCAAGAGGAAAGCCCTTGGAAGGGCAGAAATGCACTATCGAGAGGCTAAAATGGTTAAAAAACATGAAAAATCCACAAACATAGGGTTAAACAGGGGGATGAACAGCTGTTGTTAGATCTGGCCGATCAACGACCCAGGTCTAGGTGGCTAATCGCAATCAGTCGAGCAGAGGGGACAGTATAAAGGCAGGTCACATCGGCGGGAGGCATATGTTATATATATAAAGGCCCAGGGAGTGAACGACTCACGATTGTGATTTATCGCATCGTTGATATCGCATCAGAAATATACCACGGGCGGGGCCTAGGCATGGGCATGTGTGCGACCCGATGGGCTGGACCCGACGTAATTATATGCGATATTTGATCATTTTTGAGGTTCGCGCCAAAGCCATTTTTAAAGAATTTTTCATGTATTTTCGTTGTATAAATGAAATACAAAGGGAAACAGGGGCCTTGCGATAGCGATGGAACCCGGACCCGATGGGTTTTGTGAAGCAAAATATATATATATATATATATATATATATATATATATATATATACATATACATATATATTTAGGTCCGCGAAAGCCCAAATTTTAATGTATTTCATGTATTTTCATTGTATAACAAAAATACAAAGGGAGCATTGGCCAGCCACGATTGCAATGAGCCCCAGACCCGAAAGGGTCCAGGAAGTGGAATATATGATATCTGAAGTCCGCCAAAGCATTTTTCATGCATTTTTTAGTGTTTTCACATATTTCATTATATAAGGAAAATACACAGGCAAGGCCAAATGCGACTTGCGATGGCGACGAGCGCGGACCTGATGGATAATTAAACTATATTTTAGGACTTTTTAAGTCCAAAATACACAGCGATGGGTGGTATTTATCAGTGTTGTAGCGTTTTCGCTATTTATAACCAAAACATTCATTGTTTACAGTTTAAAGGGAAACACAAAGGCCCCAAGACCTATGTCACCATATAACAGAGCTCGGGAGACATATTGCTGAGAAATAAGAGCCCGAAAAGGGAAAGAGAAAGGTCAATAGCACCACACAACCAAATCAAACAAGATCAGGGAGCATCAACAGCATAGAAAATGCAACAACCACGCCAACGAACATTATGGAGCATCTCTGGCACAGAAAAACTCCCAGACAACGCAACAAGCCACCAAAAATATCTAAAATTGGTTACTCTACTATCAGAAGCAGAAAAATCCGATCCCATGCTTGCCTAGAGGGCATCAAATCAGTTAACAATGCATATCAGGAAGATTAAGACTCTGAGCCTCTTAGAGCTCAAGAGCATTGTAAACAGGCTATAAATAGTTTAAAGTAAGATGTAATAGGGGTTCAACTTCTGGAGATTATTCCTCCTCTGTTCCTTCAAGCTTCTCATCTTCATTCTAGCAATATAAGCTTATTTTGCCATTATATGTTCAATGTCCATTCTCTTTGTTGTTCTATGCTTGCACTTGAACCATTTGTTCATGTTTTCTTTGTGTTTAAGGCAAAATAACTGTCATCTTATCTCTGCTTTGATAAATTAGATTTTTAATCTTCTTTGCTACCTGTAGCTAGCCATCCATATGTGGTCATATATGCATCTGCCAGTGCATTCAATATTCTCTTTTGCTGCCTGTAGCTAGCCATTGATTTATGTTTATGTATGCAATCTGCTAGTATAGTTAGTATTATCCATCTATCCATTGAATTTATAACTTATTGAGCATTAGTGGTCTAAAGCCTTGTATTGGTGAGAGTGTTCATGCATGTCTTGAGTGAGAATAGAGCTGAAATGGTTATCTAGCTTGATCCAAACCATCATTTATTCCAATAGTTCAGCGAACAATATTGAAGATTATATGTTACCAGGCATCTCCGAGCTACAACCTAGGAGAGTTTCTTGGAGTGATAACAGGTTGGTTCCTACAAATCAATAGACGGGATTGGTGTCTCTTGCAAGTTGGTGCCTACAAAGTAGCAGAGGAGATTGGTGTATCATATAGTTTGGTTCCTATAAAACAATAGAGGGGATTGGTATCTCCTATAGGTTGAAACCTAAAAATTGATGCAATAGTAGGTTGGTGCCTATAAGATACTTTATATAAATAATTATTATTATTATTTTATTTTGTTTCATATAGTTTGGTGCCTATAAAACAATAGAGGGGATTGGTATCTCCTATAGATTGGAACCTAAAAATTGATGTGGTGCCTATAAGATATTTTATATAAATTATTATTATTATTATTATTATTATTATTATTATTATTATTATTAATTTTTTTCAGTTTTCTCCCATGAGATTTCCACATATATCTTGTGTTACTTCTTTAGTTTATGAGATTGATGTTTTATGATGTGAAAATGTTTAGATAAGTAAAAAAAATCATTTTATTAATTCACACCCCCCTCCCCCTCCCACCCCTCCATATAATTGTGAATCCAACATGTCATGGAATACAATATTAGGACATATAAGAGATAAGGGCCTTCAAGTACTACACAATATAGGTATGGTGGAAGGTATGTCTATTTTCTCTCTAGATTTTTATTTCTATGAATATTTCTCATATGGGAAGAAAAATCAAGTAAGATTCTTCTTTGGTGCTACAAGTGTGGAGGGAATATTATATTTGGAGCATAGTGATGTATTTGGACTTATGCCAATTCCATCACTGGGTAAATCTATATACTATGTCTCATTTATAGATGGATTCTTAAATAATACATGGATTTATTTCCTTTGGAAGAAATATGATGCCTTTGACAAATTTAAAAAGTTTAAGGCTCTTGTGGAAAATCATACAAAGAAGCAAAACAAGATGTTGAGGAGAGACAATGGTGGGGAATTCTATGAGAATGAGTTTAAATAATTCTATAAGTAGTGTGATATATCAAGATAGAAGACTACATCATACACACATTAATACAGCTAGGTTGCGGAAAGGATGAATATCACATTGATGGAAAAAGTGAGAAGTATTCCCAATGGTACTAGGTTAGGAGAGAAATTAGGGGCACAAGTAGTGAGTATTGTGTATTACCTGGTAAATATATCACCCTCATCAACAATGGATTACAATACTCAGACGATTTATGGTTTGGTAATAAACTTTCTCTTAAACATCAAAAAGTATTTGGATGTTAAGATTGTGTACATGTTCCAAGGAAAATGGGAGTAAGTTGGATAATAAAGATTAAAAATGTATCTTTATTGGATATAAACATGGTACAAAAGGTTATAACCTATGGAACCTAAAAACTAAGAAGGTTGTGTATAGTTGAGGTGTGGCATTTAGAGAAATCAAAGATATTGTGAAACAAGAATTCCTACCAAAAAAGAAATAACTAGAGAATATAGGGTTTGAACAAATGAATGATGAATTAGACTTGATAGAAGAATAGGAATTATAAGAAGAAGAACTAGACACTCTAGTATCGAGGAGAACAATTTGGGATAAAAGAAAACCAGAAAGGTATACTCCACTTGATTTCGATTCTAATTTTGCTTTGTTTATTACTAATGATGATCCTAGAACTGTGGGAAGGAAATGGATTCAGAGGATGGAAAAATATGGAAAAATTCCATAGTTGAAGAAATGGAAATCTTGGACAAGAATAATCTTGGGATCAAATGGAGTTTATAACTAGAAGAAATTCCATTAGAAGCAAAAGGGTGCTTAAGAAGGAGATGAATGTAGAAGGAAAATTTATTCCTAACTAGAGGGAATTGACTTTGATGGGATTTTTTCTCTAGTTTCCATGTTAACTTCTAATAGATTTCTTTTATCTACTACTTTTTATTTTTATTTTGATGTGGAATAAATGAATGTGGAGACAACATTCCTACACATGGATCTAATATAAGAAATCTACATAAAGCAGCTAGAAGGATTTGCAATGAAGGGAAAGGAAGAACTAGCGTGCATTCTAAAACAATTCATGTATGGGTTAAATCAATCTTCAACGATGTGGTATCAAAATTTTGATACTTATATATTGGGACTTGGCTTCACAGAAAGAAAAGTGTATCATTATGTGTATTTAAAATTAATTGGTGATCATTTCATTTTTTTGGCCTTGTGTGTAGATAATATGTTATTGATTGGAAATGACAAGGAATTCATCCAATATGTGAAAAATCAATTGTCCTCTAAATTTGAAATGAAGAATCTTGGTGCTACAAATTCCATTTTGGGCATGGAAATTAAAAGAGATCGAGAACACAAGAAATTATAGTTAAATTAAAGGAAGTATGTCAATGCAATGTTGAGAGGTTTAATATGCATAAATGTAAATGAGTAAAAGCCCCTATTCCTATAGGTGTAAAATTATCTATTGATTAGTTTCCCAAGACAAATGAAGAGGCAAGTTTTTGGTGTATGGTTTTGGAAGTTTTAGGCAAATGGTTTTCACTTTTAATGGTTTTGTGGTGCATTGTCATTCAATCCATGGTTTTGGTAATTCTGATCAAGGAACTACGACTGTATTCTAATCCAAGATTAATGGATTGGGGGTTTATGGATGTTGTGAGATATATATTTTATTGTAGCATTGTAAGGATGTAACATACTCTAAAATATTTTTGGTTTCCCCAATTTTAGGTTCCAAGTGTAAAATATTTGTGCTAAATGTGTGTATGTGTACCATTACATATTTTTATTGATTTGTTTTTTCAACAACTACCTATATAGTGTTAAAAAAACAATTTTTATCCATCTTAGGAAGTGGGAAGACGATAATATTTAACAAATGTATTCTATCTCAAAATCTCCCACTTAGTTAGGAAATCACATGCACATGGAATCACATGGGTGATAATGGTCCAATCATCAAATGCACTTAGTGAGAAGAACCAATGGTGATCCTTTCAATGAAATTTTGTGAATTCATAACACCCAAAAACATTTTATTCATGTAGGAACACTAAAATATTATGAAATATTAACGTGAAGAGAAAACAAAATCCTACATATTCTCCAAAGATGATGTTTAGAGGAAAAGGTCCCAAGTGTCGATGAATAAATGATGTGTTAACTTTCATCTCTAGATTATCAAGGGTTGTGGTTATATATAATATCTTTCCTTTAAGATACTTTGTCATATGGCATTTTTCATGTTCTCCGGTGCATAGTGACATGTCTCATGTAAATATTTACTTAAATTCTACACATTATTTTTTTCCAATAATTACAAAAGGTTGTTTTTAAAAATATGCCACTAAAATTGGTAGTTGAGATGAAATGTGCTCTGAAAATAATGGTTTTTAGTGTCTAGGGTTTCCCTATCTGTCGTAGGTTTTTCACGGGTCCTAGGTTATTGCTTCAAGTCTGTTTTGTAGAGACGTGGTAGATCTGTGGATCACTGAGTATTGTGTGGCTCCGTTGCTTTAGTCCCATCGAACTTGAAACTTTAGTCATTTCTGTCATCGATCATTCATTCTTTGCTGGTGCATTTGAATAATGCCTCTATTCAATATGCTACGGAGGACAAGATTGCATTAAAATCCCTGTTGTAGGCTCAAAAACCTCAGGGTACTTCTTCTCGCCCCCCAAAGTTTGTGAAAAAATTAGCTGAGATCCCTACGGTGGAAATATCTCCTTGGGATCCATGCAAGAGAGTCTTAGCTCTCTCAGAAAAAGTGTTGGTCAACAAGTTTATGGACTTGTAAACGAATCCAAAATATGTTGAATCCTACATCACAGAACAATGGCCCCCCAAGCTTCAAGGTCAGGTAACTTTCTTTGCAGTAGGAAGGGGCTTCTATTTATTTTTGTTTTTCAATTAAATGGAAAGAGATTTCATTTTTAGATAAATGTCCATATTTTATGGGGTCTAGAGGCCTATTTATCACTCCATGAACTTTGGATTTCAATCTATATTTTGAGATTACTTCGTGCCATTGTGGGTCCAAATGGCACACCTCCCACTTCATCTTTTGGGGTCTGATGCACTAAAACACATTAGAAAGCTGGGTCACTATCTGAATAAAGAACAATCAAAAGGAGGTCAATTTTGTTGTGCTCGTATCTAAAGACACTAAAGATAAATCTAGGAGAATGGAGACATATATAGGAATTGTACTATGAGAAGATTCCCTTCAAGTACTTTATTTTTCATTCTCATGGGGACCTTGCCAAAAACTTACCCAATGAAAAAAAGATGAGTAGGCCCAAGCCCATGTTTCTAAAGAATCTAGTTTCCAACCAGCATAAAAGTGAAGAAAGAATCAACAAAACAAGGCTACAACCCCAAAGAAATATGTTGAATCTGGTCCAATGCCAGAACCTTCCGCCAAAAAAAACCTCTTTTGAGGCTATTCAAGATCCAAAACAAGTGAATATTCCCTTATGGTTTAAATATTGAATGAGAATATGGGAAATACAAAAGTGCAGGAGGAAAATGAAGAGAAAGTTAGGCTTCACATGTCGACCCTCCAGATTCAAATTCATATTTTGAGAAAATAACATTGGAATTGGCTCCCTCCACTCTTGCAAATATGAAGAATTCTACCCAAAGTTTTATGAGAAAGCTATGTAAATTAGAGAAGCTCTTTTAAAACCATGCATGGGATATAGAGCTGAAAAATCCTTCTCCTCGAATGTAGTGGAACCAACTCTCACAAAAGGTAGAAAATCTAATAAATAAAAGTAAGAACATGAAACATATTCAAACTTGGCTTCAATATCCCAACTTTGAGTGGACTCTCTGCTCTAAAAGCCTCCTAAATAGCTCAATGTATTGTTTTTTCATATTCCTGTGCTCACATAATGTAATAATTTACACTTGTAAACATGTAAGACTCAGTTTTAATACTTGTGGAAAATACTAGGATCTGACTCCCACGAATTTAGTCATTACCTCAATGGAAGATCCCACAGAAAAATGACAATGTAATGAATTCACATAATGTAATAATTTACACTTGTAAACATGTAAGACTCAGTTTTAATACTTGTGGAAAATACTAGGATTCGACTCCAACGAATTTAGTCATTACCTCAATGGAAGATCCCATAGAAAAATGACAATGTAATGAATTCCATGTGTATTTGATGAGACTGGGTGAAATTTTAATAAAATCACTACTCATTTGTGTCCCAAAAAAAGATTATCAAGGGTTATAATTACATTTGTTAGTGAGGCATTAAGTGTGGGTCTATTGTACGTCTAGCATTGGAACAAGATACATCTTTACAACACATCAAGAACACACATATATACATACACATAAAGAATGAGAGAATATTGGGAACGGAATTCCAATCCAAGTTTGCATTGATCTTATTGTATATTTATACATGATGTATGTGGTTGTAGTGGTTGTACTCTCTCTCAACCACCTATTAACTTTACCTTACATATGTACCCAAGATTGCTATCATTTACCAAGTACAATATATATGATGATAACACAGGTCTAAAGACCCCTACAACATCTCCCCCACCCTCAAGGCCTTGCTTGTCCTAAGCAAGGATGCAACAAAGTCTTGGATCACTACTTGGTGTAGAAGTATCCTTACAGTACATCCACCATGTGTACCGATTTGCATAGATAACTCAGACGCAACAATTGCCAGCTGGATAGGAAGATGCATGTATACGAGGTTTACTATGGCTTCTTCATGTTAGATGGCCACTTCTTGCAGATTTCCATTGTTCGCATTCTTTGCAGTCTTCTAGACCATATGGACTACATCACTCAACCAGCAACCGTCAGGCAACTCCTCTCTAGTCTAGGTTGTCCTCTTTTCTCTCTATGGATGGGCTACCGAATGAATATCATTCTTGGGAGTCCTCCAAATAAACATAAAATAACTGAAGTTTCTCCAAAATAACCATCCCACTTTTTTTTCTTTTGCCACAATCCAAGAACAATTCTGCAAATTTGTGCTAGGGGGTTTAATCCATATGTTCTTTTTACTATTGTCATAATTTTTAATCGTTCAACGCTTTGTGTGTTTTGATTGTATGATTTCATGTTCTTGAGTTTTCTACTACTGCAAATGCATATGTGGAAAAAAAATTCATGCTTGGATGCTTTGTTAATTATGCTACAAAATTATATAATCTAGTTGTTTTGGATGATCCGCTGCTCTATCTTGATTTCCTTGATATGCTGCTGCAAATAGTTAATTGTATAGATTTCTTATTGCTTAATGTTGAGTATGCAATTTCATCAAGGAAGGATAGATCTATCTTGATTTCCTTGATATCCTACTACAAATAGTTAATTGTATAGATTTCTTATTGCTTAATGTTGAATACACAATTTCATCAATGAAAGATAGATCTAACGACGAGATAATCTAAACTTTATTGCCTAGTATACTTTTACAATTGGTATCAACAAAATTTGATATCATCAAAAAAGAATTGATTTTAATTACAATGTGGAGAAGATCCCCTGCCTCAAAGAGACTTATGTTTAACATTCCCCTCATTTATGACTCTAATGGCTGAATGAAAGGCTCAATTGACAATTCGAATTATTAATCCTTCTTCTAAAATAGACATGTTATTAATTGCAAACTCATAAATTAATTATAGACTCAACAAATTTGATCGACTCTATAACCTTGAATCTCACTTTTAAAATTTGATGTTGCCTTGTAGCATTGTATTCTTTGGCTTATCACTACAAGCTGATTACAATACAATAAATTTGATTTGGAAATCTTATAAAATTTGGACCCATTATTAATTATATTATTATCTTTTTGGTAGGTTCGGTTCTCATTCTATGTTGGATAGGCAAGGTCTTGCAAAGTCCATTATATTCATATCAACTTTGTCTAAAATAGTGAAAGAAATTTTTTAATCAAACTCGAGCAACAAATTTGATTCGATCAGCTTTATTTTTACCATAGAAGTCTAACCATAGTAGTTAATTATTCCAATTTTACGTGGATTTCCATCTAATTGGTCAAGTCGATTGTATCCTTATGGTGTAGAAAACATATATTTCATATATGAGTCAATCAATACCCAACAAAGTAGACCATGATGATGATAAGTGGGGGAACTGGACTTGAAACACATGGGATGCAAAGACCTTTGTTCTCAAAGAGTCGATTGTAATTTCTCTCATTAAATACTCATTTGAAGCTTAAGAAAATTGCACCTCCAAATTCCATGCGTTGCTTCTCAAATTCCATTATCCATTTTTGCCTCAATTCGCTCATAGATCACTCCAAAATTCAGAACCGCATGGACCATTTTTCTTACGGGGCTATCTAATGTCGATGAACTCCTCTCCACTAATATTCTCTCAGAGTTAATAAATTTCTTTCTTTCAATACTCTAATAAAAGTAACAAGTCCATGTCCACTACATAGTAATTAGTAGGGTTGACCTGAATAAATTTCCAGGATAAACGGGGTTGTTGCTCCACTGATCATGTTAAATATGCATTTGTTGGTTGATGTAGATGTAATTATAATCAAATTGACTCAAGCTAGGTCGGAATGAACCCCTGTGCCATCATAAGTAGCGCACATAGATCTGTAGACCAACCAAAAAGAATGATAAAATGGTGATAACCATGATTTATTGCTAATGGCCATTGCTGTTGCATTAACCACATAGATCTGTAGACCAACCAAAAAGAATGATAAAATGGTGATAACCATGATTTATTGCTAATGGCCATTGCTGTTGCATTAACCATTCTTGTTGATGATATTGTAAAATCTGTAGCTAGATAGAAACCCTACATTACATGCATTGTCACTCATTTTTTTATTCTATAATGCTTGAGCCGAATTAGTTGGCCCAAAGGTCACCTTATATGCCAGAGATATTCTCGCGCCCAGTGCAACATCCCTTCTGCCACCATTTTGTCAACAACCAATTATCGGCGTAAATGGCCATTGTCATCATCAAGATATCAACGATGGCCATGCAAGAGAAGAAAAAATTATAAATAGTGAGTAAATCCAAGATAAAATAAGGCGCGCAGGAACCTTTGGCCAAAATAGCAGTAGAATCAGTTCCAATATTGTAACATATGGTTCCAATGTAATTAAGCTTTTCTAGATGATCTGGTCGACCTAACTTATTCCATAGCACTACCATTATGACTCAATGGTAGTCAAAGTCTACATTATATGCATCCATTAAAATATAGTATGCAAATAGCTACGTCCCATGAATAGTTTGTTCAGCATCGACCAAGTTGACCATTTAAAATATTCTTTTCAACCTCCTCCAGCCACTTTGAAATTCAATTGAGATCATACTATAGTGCATACAAAAATCACAACTACTGATGAATCTTCATTACTTCTCTTATGCTAGAAATACATGCACAAATATGCTATGTTTCCGCCTGAATTTCAATGAGAGACTATCGATTATTCTGCCAATCTTCATTTGGATTATATACTTGTTTCAGGGCATAAACACAATATATAACTTTATATACAATGGAAAAAGTTCATTTACTGAGCACGACAAGGAATAACCCGATGCAGTTTAGTGCTCATCTACCGCCCGTCAGAGGGAATGGATGGTAACTACCATTGCAAAGGAAACCATGCTTAGAGAATGACCTTAAAATAATTCAGGAATCTCCCTATCAATTGACGATGGATGAAAATGACCAAATCCAAATCTTGGTTTTATATATCGATATGAATTGATGTACTTGGTGGATGTTTTAGAAATTCTGAAGTTTTGGGAAGTTAGCATCCCCATGGATGCAATGATTTGACATCAACGAACAATCAAATTGTCTACTTCAGGTGAGAATCACATAAGGATTTAAGTCGACTAAGGTTGATTTCATCAAATGTAAGGAATAGTCGGTCTCCTTGTTACCGATGCAAGTCACCAGGTGCTCCCAACTCTGATAAGTCAACTTCAACCATTCAACAAGTTAAAAGTAGAATTCATGTTGGCTTCCTTTGAGTGAGTCAAATTCCTATGCAACTTTTCTTGGCTTCTCTTAGATGCAGTCGACCATGTACATATACAACACATTCTAACTTTTCTTGGAGGCAGTCAAATATGTTAAAAGTTACTTTGCACTTTCACTTCAACAAGCATCTAGACATATCATTAATTGTGCGTCTGATTCTTCAAATAAACATATGTGAAACCACCACCGAATGTCAGCCGCCGCATTTATTCACTCCTTCTTCACTTTATTTTGCACATATTTGTACTATAAATTGCAACATCTCCAGAAGCATTGATGTTCCAGGGAATGTCTTGTCAAGCAAATCTCTTTTCTATTTTTATTTTTTTTCTTTCTTGCAGGTTCTTTTCCTTGAGCGTTATCATTCACATAATTTTTCCATACAACAGACTTTTCTTGAACAACATCCTATCAGACAGATTTTAATTTCTTCTTCGCTTTTCTCTTGTTCATATTTTCTCGATATTTCTCTTCTTTTGTAGGTATTCAATTCCAACAAAGTAACATCCAAATATCAACAAATGTCTTCTTGAATTTCTGGAAAATTTTGAAGTTGCAATGTTTTCATGCTTGAAGATTTCTTGTTTGATTTCATCATCTTCACTTTTCCTCTGCGGGTTCTCATTGTCTTCATATTATTATAGTGCCGTAGTCATGTACTGATGACAACGAAACCAAAATTTGGTAAGTTTAGCATTGGAACAAGCTACATCTTTACAACACAACAAGAACGCATATATACAAAGAACGAAAAAATATTTGGAAAAGGAATTCCAATCCAAATTTGCATTGATCTTAGTGTATATTTATACATGATATATGTGGGTGTAACTATTATACCCACTTTCAAACACATTGATATCGCTTTGACTACTAATTAATTTAGTTTGACTTTTTAAATATCAACCGCTATTCAATACTTTAACCAAAGTTTTACGCAAAAAGTGAATTTTTTAAATCATTTAAATATTTTTAGATGGTTTTCATTGGCCATTTAGCTTTGGGGCCTTATTGCCGAACTTGCTTTTAACCGAAGTTTTGCCTTTATCCAAAGTTTTTGGAGTATCCAAGGTCGAAGGTTTTTCCCTCCTTCTATTCCGAGCCAAATTTCCTTATCCAAAGTTTTTTGTTGCCCCTTCTATATCCAAAGTTTTTGGTTGCCCTTCTGTATCCATTATATGATTATTTTCTTTAAAACTTAGGGTAACCAACAATGAATCGAGTTTAACAAATTTATGAACTTAATGTGACATTTGTTTTGTATATACAAAGTTATGCTGCCGCCTGTCTTGTAGCCTCAAAACCTGCCTCGCCACCTACAACGTCAACACCTGCCTCCTCCACATGTCGTCACTTCCCTTCACATGGTAGCTTTCCTCTACAGCTGAGACGCCCAGGGTCATAACCTGGTCTTGAATTGCAGCTTCCAAGTGATGAGCGCAACATCCTAACCCGCTTTCTTCCTCTACATCTGGAGAACTACGACCTAAGAGAGCTAAGAACATGAATCCTCCTGGAATTATTTCTTCTGCCCTCACTCCTACAAAATCCACCAAGTCTCGTCTAAATTATTTCTTCTGCCCTCGCTCCTAAGAAATCCGCGAAGTCTCGTCTGAATTGGTTGAGATAGGCATTGCCCACCACATCGCTAGATATGTAGATATGTCCGCCATTCCAGGCTGGAGAATTTTTTCCCTCAACGCTAGCAGGAACCGGAAATTTAAAGAGATTAAATCTTCAAAATTGGATTTCACGGCAGGAAATCAAATGAATATACGTAGTATAGTCTGCTTCACTTACTTGTGAAAGCCAATGCAGGCTGATGGAGGAATGGCAGAAATGGAGGGTTTTCCATCGGAAAAGTCTTCAGTAATGTGATCCCCTCACAACTGTTGTGGGGTAAGAGCTAATTGCGGAAGCCTTATTCTCATCGGTCGCTGCTGCTCTTTTTTCATCCCCGGGATTCATGTCGCCTCCTAGGCATGGAGGCAATGTCCGGAACAATGTATTGAAATCAATGGACTGAAAATCGCAGAAGTAAACATGGAATTTTGGGACATCCAGGGACTTTGTAGGTGCCTAAGGTGCAATTCAAAATCTTTTATCAGCCAGAGCCATAGAGTAATTGGTCAGCCTGTCCCACAAGATCGTTGTCCCAGAGGTGTGAGAGGTGTGAGATATAGCAAAATTTATTTTCTATTAACCATTTGTGATTTGATGGATGATGCAGAAGTTTTGATGGATGCTACCCCTTGACGCTACCCATGCCCATAGCAGGGAGAACGCTCGTGCTGGGAAATGGGGTCATTTATCAGTTTGCTCAAGTTAAGTAGGGCGAGGGAGAACGGTCACGCTTGGAAATGGGGTCATTTATCAGTTTGAGGGGAGAACGGTCACACTGGGAACGGTCACGAGGACTGCATGTAGGGTAGGCGTTATGGTGGTGGGGGCAGTGGTGGCCATACTTGAAGTTGGTTTATTTTTTGAAATGGTTCTGTGTGGACCTAAGATAGAAGTGCTTATAAATGATTCTCCTAAGACAGAAGCAGGGGAGGGCGATTGTGCACAACACCTATGTGGTGGCACGGGAAGGGGGAAACTCCTTTTTTAGATGGAATGTAGGCCTTGCAGCCTGAACGCAATTGTGGTTCACTTGTCTTTTACAAGACTCCATTTCACTTTATTGAAATACAGGTGTGTATGCGCTTCCATTTAATATGCGTCTCTTCCTCCATTTCACATATGTTTCACAAGAATCCAGTTCATTTATGTGTCTCTTCTAAATTGTTTATATATATATATATATATATATATATATATATATAGAATGTTATATTTCTAAATTTTTTATATCTATATACAATAGAATGCTATATTTCTTTTCGAACCTTAATTAAAGGTTGGAGGTTCAAGCCTTCTTTTCAGCATTGAGTAGATTTGTTGGTGACAGACTCATAGGTTTGCATTTTCCTTTTCCATTTCACAAGACTTAAAAGGTGAATCCAGTTCACTCTTCCTCTATTTCACATATGTTTCACAAGAATTCTAAATTGTTTATATATATATATATATATATATATATATATATATATATATATATATATATATATATATATATATATATATATATATATATAATAGAATGTTATATTTCTTTTCGAACCTTAACTGAAGGTTGGAGGTAATGGCAGCAAGACAGATCGAAGACCTGACACAAAGTCAAACAAATTCTGAATTACTATTAATCTGTAAGGTGCTTCATGATAATTTGTGTTTGTGCAGGCTCATCGGTAATGTTTTTCATGATAATTTGCACAAAATGTGCTTCATGATGATTTGTGTTTGTGCAGGCTCGAGATGAGGGAGAGAATAAGTAGAGGAAGGATAAATCAATGGGTGGTTTCTTTTTTTCTTTCAAGAAAATAGTTGGTGCTGGCTGAAAGAAAACCCATGAGAACGAAGGATAAATGAATGGGTGGTTTCTTTTTTTCTCTTTATCTTTTAAGTTGAGGAAGGATAAATCAATTGGTGGTTTCTTTTTTGCTTTTAGGAAAATAGTAAAATAGTTGGTGCTTTCTGAAAGAAAACCCATGATTCAATTTTGTGCTAGTAGTCCACTTCCAGATGCTTCTGCCATTTAGAGTGGTTTTTCTTACGTCAAAATTTCAATTCGTCATCATTGATGTATAACATTTTATATAGTTTCCCATTCCCATTGCTTCATTTGGAGATTCTCTTTTGCTCCAAATGCAGTCCTATTTGCATGAGTGAATGCGTACTTATTTTATATGGCTTTCGTTGCTCCATCGATGGTATTCTTCTACATTATCATTTGTTTTGAAGTTCTTGCATAATTCTTTGTTCTTCTGCAATAATGGGCAAGTAAGTCCTACCATGTCCAATTCCTATGTTCACATATAAACTAAATGGTTGAAATGTTTGTTGTATGCTTTTGGTAAACAAATTGTGTATATGCCCAACTATGTTGATATGTTGAACTGTAATTAATTATTCTAGAATAAAAATTCTATGCAAGTACTATTTAAAAAAACCCTTAGTGTCCACTGTTAATCATAGGAATATATTAGAAAGTTCGATGAACGCGTCAAACATTTTGTACTTTAGAATAAACATCCACGGTTCATTTTGGAATAAACATCCACGGCTGTTCATGAGAATGTATTAGAAAACTCCACTGTTCTCGAAGGTATTTTTCACATTGTTGCATTTGGAATTGATTGTTTTAATTTTCTTTGCATGAGTTTTAGACAGTACACATATATATTTTACTCAAGGAATCTTGTTTTATAACTAGATGACATAGAGTAAACAAGGGATTTCATAATTTTTATGGCCTTGGATAAATATGAGGAGCTATTTTTTTCTCTTTTTATTTCTGGATATGCATGCTTGAATACATAAAAGAACACTCTTCTTGGCCAACAAATTGGTGTAAACTTGATTGTTGGGCCATTATACCTCCCAAACCTTATATGCAACCAAAATTATGTATTAGAGTTCCAGTTATACCAATTATACAAAACTGAATTTTGTATTAGAGTTCCGGTTATACCAATTATAAAAAACTAGATATTCGAAGTGAGATATGGGCAACTTAATAACACAGACCAGCTTAACAATATGTCATATGCACTGGTATCAAGGTTTCTCATTCTCAACATAAGAATGAACGCAATGTTTATGACACTGCATATCATATTCTTTACATAAAAATGAACTTTGTTATTTATTTCGTTATTTGCTGCGAAGAATTGATACAACGTTGGTTAACTACATTATATCCTGGAGTTGGCAAGAATAGAGATGTATAACTATAGTTCTGAATAGAGTTAGCAACCTTGGTATAATGGAAACAGTGAATTATCAAACCTAACAGTGAATTATAAATTAAATTGTCTTAAATTACTATTAGATGATAATTTATATAAATATTAATGTGTATCTTCGAGGGGAAAGTGAGTCATATGAGATAATGTATCACCTATTGAGCAACATTCTGCCAGCAAATTCTGCTTTTCCATAGCCTGATTGTTTACCTCGTGTTGTTCTACAAGATTTGGAGAGCTACCATTGCAGTCTTGCGTCTTCTGTGATTTGCTTTTATGCTATTAGTTGGCCCTCCATCTTGCTCTGCAAATGGTGCAGGTGCTGAGCTTTCCACAAGTGCAGGATCTTTGGATTTATTGACTGGACTAATGAAGTTCCAGTCTAAGAAGCAGCCGAGCGGAAGACTAGCAATGTATGGTCAAACTGGAAACTAATACTTTGTTAGTCATGTGTCCTATGCTTCTTTTGAACTTGGTCAATCGACTTCGCTTATTATTTCAATCCAAGTTAATATACAAGCTATTTTCGGCAGGTATGCCGTGTGCAACGCGAACTTGTTTAATTTACCTTACATATTTCCCCAGTATTATTATCATTTACCAAGTACAATATATATAATGATAACATATGTCTAAAAACCCCTACAACAAGGTGCTCGCTAGGAATTTGCATACATAAAACTTTGTCACATATACACAATGTCCATTATTGAACACCAAGGCATAACATCATAAGATATATTTAATTTGAAACTTGTGTATAATATACACATACATTATATTTATATATTGATGGATGTCTAATGAGTTTAATAAAAGCATGGCACCTTTAACTTCTTAAATGTGGATTATCTCTTTTGCATTGTTAATTGTTTAAATGTTTAAGTGAGAAGGAATGGTTTGATAACTTTCATATTTTACCACAACATATAATTACACTGAAGGTGTTCTCTTTGCGGGGTTGGGTTGGGAAAACACTATTCAGCCCAACCAATCTCGAAGCCCCATTTTTTTCGTCCTTCCTCTAATGAAAAATTTCCACGTGCAAAGAGTTTGCATACAATTTCATATTTACTTTTCGTCGTTCATTAATGCAAAGTTGTTAATGCGATCATTAATGCTCATAATTCCATTCACGATTTTGTCATCGTTTATCAATGGAGTCATTAATGAAAGCATTAATGCTCCTAGTGAAATTCATGATTTCAAAGATGTAGAGGGATTTTTCTTTGAAGATGCAGAGGGATTGTTCTCTAGGTTAACAAGGAGAGAGCTTATTACTTCGTTCTTAAAATCCCTTCTTGTTTCCTACAAATAGATCACATAACTGGGCATGAAGACACTAAAATCACATGGAGTACGCATCTTGAATAGTGTCAAATCTCAAATCCATGAAGCGCAGTGTGTTTTCTCATTTCTATGATGGAGAGAGCGTTGCAGAGGCCTCGATTTACATATGTAAGGAACAAATAATTGACCTTTAAATTTTGATTCAGCAACCCTCTCATCGCACACCAACATTTCATTCCTTTGTTCTATGCTTCTTTTATAGTATCCACATTCTCACTCTTCTTTCAAAATCCCCATTACATAAAGAGCAACAACCAACCCTACTTTGATTTCGTGGTGTCCAAGCAAATACAAATTGGTAATGAGTCGAATCCAATATTGAGAGAGCCAATGTCACGCCCCCAAGCTGACGGTAGTCTTCCAACCACTCTTAGTGAGGTGCGGCACCACCGAACACTTTCTTTTCACCAATACTTATGTTTGTGGACTACACCTAGCCACTTATTCCTACTTCGTTTATGTTTTGCAAACAAGTATTATTATGTTATCCTTTATACCAATGAACACCCATACACATTCATTATCATCAGCAATTATAAATGAAGAACACAATTGCACAGTATAAAGGGAGGGGCAACTCCCTGAATAATGAGTCTGCCCGAATAATATATTATACAATCTTTTACAAGTTAAAAGCTTTACAAGTATACTTGGAAACCCCAAGTTTCATACTTAGCCAAATTTACAATCTTCGGCAAACTTGGTTGCCCAGCTCATCGGTGCCTTCGCACGGTTGCCGCACGACTCACCAACCCTTCGTTCACCTTGTCGCACGATCGTGTTGTTTTCCCAACTCGGGCGCGCCTCCAAGTCGCCACACATGGGCGCCTCTAACCGAGACACTCCTCCGTTCACAACCTCAACACTTCACCAAAAGTCGTGTCGTGCAAACTTGCACGATGGGCGAGCGCTCACCTGAGTCACCCAAGAACCCGTGCCAAGTCGTCACACAAACCGGGCGCCACACACCTATGCACGCCTCACTCCAACTGGCGGGTAACCCTTCCCGCGCCCTTCACCCAAAACCAAGACAAGCGACTAACTCTGTGCGGCCTTGCCCAAGGACGGGCACATCTCCAACTGTGCCTTTCTTCCTTTGTTGCGCCTACACCCTGTTCTGCGCACTTCTCTTTGTTGAGCGATGAGCAAATGATTGTTGAATGTCCAAATGACTCCAACGCAATGTTAATATATACCAAAGGTAGGGCGAAGTCTTGGCTGCCCAGCCGACTCACCTAATGCCCCTACTTCATCGCAAACTTGCCAAAATACATGTCGGCTTTGCCCATGTTCGTAGGTCGGCCTCCATAAGTTATAACCATGCCTCCACGCATATAAGTAGCTCGCCCAACCTTCATTATGCGCCTAACACTCCGTCGCATATCCAAGGGAGCTCGCACTTAACTGGAACTTCGTTCGTTCACTTCCAACCGCGTGCCCTCCGCGGTCGCACTTCGGGCGGAGCTGCAGGTCGTTACAGCCAATGTCGAGAGAGGCATATTGGCAAGGTATCAGAATGTCGAGAGAGCCATATTGGTAAGGAATCAAATGCCATGAAATTGAAGAAAATATGAGGAAGTTGATTTTGATTGGAAATGGAAGAGCTCTAATAGAACTATTGGTACTAAAAGCATCTTCCAACAGAAGTTCAATAAAACAAAGCGATAGTTCCACAATTTTTTACTATCAAGCAAGGAGTTGAAAGCCTCCTTATGTTTTTTTTATGTCTTGGGAAATACAAAAATTTAAGGTAGTTTGAAAAGGTTTCAACAATTTAAATTTGTGATGTTTTTGATGCAATCTCGAGGGTATGCATTTAAGGTTTTAATTATTATTTTTTATATTGATACAATTATCAAATCTTTACCAAATCTTCAATATAAACTCATATGTAAGACTATTTTGTGTAATGTTTCATTTGTTCACCATTATTTAAGCTCTTCCAAGACATTTAACTAATCCACTCCTAGTTAAATAAATGCATTGTCTACAATATAATTCTCAAGTAAAGGTATTTTCCAAAATCTACTTCTTAAATATAGTCATATTCTCAAACTGTCCAAGGAATGACAATAAGTGTCCAATCACAACAACAAAGTGGAAAATGTGGAAAATTGGTAATGGGTCGATCTAATATTCATTAATGCGTCCATGGAGTGATTTGTCTCACGATATGGAAACAAAGATCATGGAGCTTCTGTCAATGGAATTTTGTTGTCGATTGCTCTGTGTTTGTAAAGGTTGGAACCATATCCTCTCTTCCAATCATTTCATTCACCAATTCATGGTGATAAGTATCTTTTTCCTTCTTGAGACATCATAAGTATGTGTGCGCCCAAGTATATTGTAGAGTATTTGCTTCTAGGATGTTCTTGTTGGATATATCACCCTTTTCCAGGGGAGGAAACATGGCACCACTCCCCATACTTTGTGTGTGCAATCCTCTGAGAGAGACAATAACTTTTCTTGCTTCCTCAAATGACTTGTGAAATTCAAGTGATGGCTAAGGGAATTTTTCCCATGTATGAATTGGGTAGCTATATTGTGTTTGTGATTGGCATGAATACTGCAAATGCTTTAGTGGTAATATTAGAAGCATATGATTTGCTTTCAAAATCATGGAGGACTATAGGGACTTTACCAGACAATTTGGCATTAAAGATGGACAAAATGATTTTCTGTAAAGGATCCTTCAATTGCTTGATGAGAAAGATTGGGGGAATTATCGCATCAGTGTGCGCAGAGTTTAGGAGACTATCATGCTTGAACTAGTTCGAATGCATTGGAGTGGGTAACTACATATGCTTCAAAAAACTCGAGTATGAAAGTTGTGACCTATAATCTACTGGAAGGCTCTTGGCATTGGCTTCCTGAGCGTTCTCCAACCTATGGAAACTATAAATATGTTCATTTTAATTGCATGGTGTTGGAACCGAGGCTAACCTCCACATAGTGATTTCATTTTCACTAAGGGACTTGGTTGCGCAGAAACAATGGTAGCCATTTCCATGTTAATTATCTTTTTCTTTTTTTTTGTGTAAGTCAGAAGATTATATTAAAAAGGTAAAAATATAGTACAAAAAATCTGCCATAGCAGATCGAGGCCTGAAGATAACAAGCCAGAAACCATAATTTCCATACAATTTAACCAAAAACTATTATCTGCACACCACGCAGGGTGGCTAATCCTTCTATCTAACTTCGCCTGAGAATAAGAGAGGTTGAGCTGAAGACCGCAGCCCTTCAACAAGCAGAAACTATAGAAATGACAAAACCCCAGATCTTAGGGAGACCAAAAAACCGGTCAAGACAGATGAACAACCGGTCAAGACGGATGAGAATTAACATCAACACTGAATTACTGAGGGGGCATCCCGAACCTGCTCGCTGTGTCCAAGGCCTGTTCCAGAACATGGTTGTCCGCTCTCGCTTGCAGGGATTGATAGCTACGACATTCCGCCTGATTCTCTTGCTGCGGTTCGCCAGTCTGCCGAGCTTCTGGACTTAGCGTCTGCCTGAGGAGCTTAATAAGCACCGTCATCTTCTTGGACAGAGAATCTACTACCTCATGCACCGCAGTGATTTTGAAGTCCAGAGCTTCATAAATGCCATATAAACTTTTCATCTGGGCCTCAGGGATGAACTGGTCACTTTGAGGCAGCTTCTTACTATCTTCCCTAGATTCCAAAGCACGCGCCAGCAGGGTTTTTACTCGCCAGCTTTCCGCCTGAGTGCGCACAAACTGTGTGGCGCGTTTGGTTACTGTTCCAGGATCCTGAAGCCAATCAACCTCCTGCGCTATATCTTCCTCAGACCGCTTTCGCTCTTCTTCCTTCACAGAAGCCTCCAGGTCAGACAATTTGCGTTTGTTCTTCGACGCGGTTCTGGTCTCGTACATTTCCCTCGCTGTCTTGAGCTCCATGTTCGCAGTGATGTTGCGGCAGCCGTCACCTTCCATACTGAGCTTAACGCTTGCGACGTGAGAACAGGCGCAGAGAGCCGAAAGAAAATGAACCGGAACGATGCACTGAAAAATGCTGATGGTGCCTTTGCCTCTACTCGCTGTTAAATAATTGTTCTGGAGGATATTACCCATGACTATCCGATCCTCCCGAAACGACGTGGATGTACTAACATAATTGTTACTGCATAGAGCTGTGTTTTCCGTGTGATGTATCAAAGCCTTGACATAAATGTTATCTCTTCTCTCTCTAATCAGAATGTGCCAAGTGTCCGCTAACTTGATGTGGTAGCGGTGGTGATCGTTTCGGCTCATCATTTTAGATTTGTTTCCTTTATTCCCCTTCTGTTGCCATAAAAGCACCGGAATTACCTGTCCTTCTGCCCTCTGCCAACTTTTAATATCCGTAGCAACTCCAGCGTGTCCCATCATAGAAAAGCGCGGAAGCCGAACGCCTTCCGGTTAAGCCCGGTTGGCATTATCCATGTCTTGTTTGGCAAGCTGGATGCATTTCTCCTTCAGGTCTGGACAGTTCACATGCTGCCAACAGCTGTCCCATTCCCTGTTTTGGTTGTCGATGCCATAATTTGCTAGGTGGTCCGCTATCGCATTCGCCTTACGTCTCACCGCCTGGAAGACCAACCCTCTCATACCGCTGATTAACTCGGCTATGTTTTCCGTCACCTTTGCTAATCTCCAATGTTTCGTTGCTTTGCTCGCTTTGGTTCCGCCATAGATTTTCTTTGCCACAGAAATTACCAGGGCTGAGTCGCCTTCCACCACCGCTGTACAATTCTGCATGTCTTTTAGAATCCGTAGCCCCTGTTCTAAGGCTGCAAACTCCATTTCATTGTTCGTCCCTTCTCCCAGAGCTTTGCAGTAAATATGAAGAATGTCTCCTTCATGGTTTCTTATGATGCCTCCTATACCCGCCATCCCAGGGTTACCTCTGGACGCGCCATCAAAATTCAACTTCAGCCAACCAACCGGCGGATATTTCCAACTGTTGGACTCAGAATTTGGGTTCTGCTGGCATCTCGATGTGGGCATGCTCTGGTTGATGTCCAGCTGGAAGAGTTTTAAAATGCGTAAGTCGCAAGACGAAGGCTTCTCATTAGTTTCCGCTTTGCATTTCACTTGAATTAACTGTCTGATATTTATCATAATAGTATCTATGGAATGCTCTGTGTTTCTGTATTCATCTTGGAAAATTCTCCTGTTACGCTCCTTCCATATGGTCCATGTTAAGAAACCTGGCATAACTTTCCAAATGTTGTTGACTCTGGGATTCTTTGAGTAATTTCTTTGCCAATTTTGTATGGTATCTTGGATGGACTCCCTATTTCTGTTAGAATTTAGCAAAATACCCTCCGCCCAATTCCATAAATGACAGGCCCAGTCACAGGAATTAAATAAATGGTTTATTGTTTCTTCCTCTACCAGGCACATTGGGCATCTGGAAGGCCCATGAAAACCTTTATTGCGTAGATTTTCCCACGTCAAGGTTTTTTTCCTCATTAAAAGCCAGAGGAACGTTTTGATTTTTGGCCAAAACAGGTTGTCCCACACTTTATGACTCCAAGGAGTTACCTCCCTCTGCTCTGCATTTTCTATCAGTTCCCTGGCTTCCTTGAGTGAGAAGTTACCGCTGCCTTTCATTCCCCATCTAAGCTGGTCCTTTTCTTCTGTATTCCTTATCTTCCTTTTGAGTAGTTGATCAATTAGATGCTTTGTGTTGTCGTTTTCCCCATTGTTGTTGTCGAAGTTGAAGTTTATCCATTCTCTCCAGTTAGGATCCCTGCTGTTCTGGTTCCAGTAATGTTGGACTTTGTATCGGCCTTCGTTTTGGCATTTCTGCTTGAGAAGAGCGAGCTCTGGCTTTTCCAGTTTTGGGAGTTGCTGCCAAGCATCTTCCCAAAAAAGAGCTGAATGCCCATTTCGAATTTCCCAAAAACTGTTTTCCTGCACCAAGTTGCGATTTTTCCTAGCAAGATTCCATATGGGGGAACCCTCAGGAACCTCCTGAAGTCTAATAAGATCCTGATTGTTGCACTCTGGGGTATATTTCTCTTTCCAATGTCTTGCCCAGGGAAGATGGGGCTCTTTTATCCATCTCCACCAGAGTTTTGCTCCACAAGTCATGTTGATGATTGAAGGATCCACCAGATTTAGGCCTCCCAAAATTTTCGGTTTGCAGAGTTTGTGCCATGCCACAAGCGCCCATTTTTTCTTTTCCCCATTTCCGTTCCATAAAAAGGATCTTTGGATTGTTCTAATTTGTTGAAGGATGCCCTTGGGGGACGGCAGCATGGAGAGTAAGTACTGCGGGATAGCCTGCAGAACTGCCTTGGTGAGGACTAATCTCCCAGCAAAATTAAGTGCCCTGTGCGTCCAGTGCTTACACCTTTTCTCCAGGTTAGCCAAGATTTTCTCCCAGTGCACTTTTTGCCAGGGTTTGAGTGTTAGAGGTGCTCCTAAATATCTTGATGGTAGACATCCTTTTCTGAAACCAAGTAAATTAGAGAGATGCTTCTGAATAGCTGGATGGGTGTGAAAGAAAAAAATCGTGGACTTGGAAAAATTAATTTCCATTCCCGACGCCTTGCTGAATAGATCAAGGATTTTCTTAAACGCCAGAGCCTCTTTCACCGTAGGGGTTCCATGTAACATAGTATCATCCACAAATTGTTGGTGTGTGGTAGCTGGAATGGATTGGAGAGGCTGAAGTCCCTTGATCTTCCCTTCTCTTTTCGCTTTGGCTATGAGTCTGCTGAGTCCTTCCATGAGGATTACGAACAGGAAGGGGGAGAGAGGGTCTCCTTGTCTGATTCCACGAGTGGGTGAAAAGGGTTCAGAGGGGGATCCATTGACAAGGATCGAGAACCTGGAGGATTTAATAAGGGCTAGAATCCAATTGATCCATTGCTTGCAAAAACCGAAGGCTTTTAGAATGGCTTCTAGATATTGCCAGCTGACTTTATCATAGGCTTTCGATAGATCAAGCTGCATTAACATCCCTGCTAATTTTCTAGTTTGAAGAGTGTGAACCATTTCTTGAGCTAGTAGAATATTATCTAAGATCTGTCTCCCTTCGACATACCCCGATTTCTCTTCTGATATGAGGCCAGGAAGAATTGGCTTCAGTCTATTAGCTATAACTTTTGATATGATTTTATAAATGACATTACACAGAGCAATTGGTCTAAACTTCTCAGGAGTGTTTGCTTCTTCCATCTTTGGGATAAGCGCTATAAAGGTGGAGTTAAGAGATTTGAGGATGGATCCAGATCGCCTAGAGTCCTCTACAACTTCCCAAACTTCATGTTTCACTAGGTTCCAGCAAGCTTTGTAAAAATTAATGGTGAAACCATCCGGTCCAGGGGCCTTATCACTTGGCATGCTTCTGACTGCTTCTTCCACTTCCTCTAGGGAAATTTCTCTGCTGAGGGCTGAGTTCTGATCATTGGTAATAGTTTTGGGAATGGCCGTAATGAGCTCCTTTATAGCATCCTCTCTATTTGCTTGTGGTTCCTGGGCAATAATGTTGAAATGCCTAGTGAGTAAAGCCGCTATGTCTTGGTGATTTTTTAAAGTTTCCCCATTCTCATCCTTGAGTTCTAGTATTTTATTCGCACTCCTGTAATCTAGAGCAGATCTGTGAAAAAATTTGGTGTTCTGCTCACCCTCTTTTAGCCACCGTATTCTGGATTTCTGCTTCCAAAGAATTTCTTCCTGCTGACAGCGTGTATGCCACTGATGAGTTAGAGCTTTTTCCTGCTCTACAGACTCCTCACTGTTGTGCCCTGAAGCCCAAGCTTTGTGTATCTGTTCTAGTTTATCTTCTATTAAGGTTTTCTCCTTAAAAATATCTCCAAACTCCGTAATATTCCATTCTTTTATTTTGGCTTTAGTATACTTTAATTTCTTCTGAAGATTAAACATTTTGGATCCCCTTCCAATCATAGGTTCAGACCACCATTTCTCCACTAGATTGAGGAAGTTGGGGTGTTCCAACCAAAATTTTTCGAATCTGAAAGGTTTATTCCTTGGAGTGCCATGGATAGCTGCTATTAAAGATATTGGCCAGTGGTCAGATCCTCCACTTGGAAGGATGTCTGAATCAACTAGAATACCATCCATAATGATGCTCTCAGAGATGAGGAATCTATCCAAACGAGAGGCAATCAGCCTATCGCCACCTCGTCTGTTATTCCATGTGAAAGTGCCACTCTTTGGTGGGATATCCACCAGTTTAGCATTGTCAATGAAATTTGTAAATAATTCCGCATCCTTACTGAGTTTTCTTATTCCCCCTTTCTTCTCCAGAAGGGTAGTTATCATGTTAAAGTCACCCCCCATAATGCATTTGGAATATGGATGCCTAGAAATCAAACTTAACAGAGAACTCAAAAAGGTCATTTTACCCTCTATCTTCTGCGGTCCATAAACATTTGTGCATAAGAAGGATTCAGAGTTACCTGTGGGTTGGGCTTCCACGGCTATGAATGTTCTGGTTGCTTCTGCTGAGAGGACTTGAATCATCCTCGAGTCCCACATAGTGACTAAACCTCCTTCTCGACCCTGACTCTCTACTTCCATATAATCTATGTGATTGTCGAGCTTCTTACTGATGTTAGCCATGCTGGTATTGCCGCATTTAGTTTCCTGAATGAATATGATATCCGGTTTTTCTTTCTGAAGTTTTCTTTTCAGAATTCTATGCTTTGCTTGGCTGTTTAGCCCTCTTGCATTCCATGAAATGATTTTCATGATTAACTAGAAGAATTATTGGTAAGATGGGAAGGCATTTAGAGCCTTCATCTTCCCTGAGTTTATCATTATTATCCCTAGCTCCTGCAGAACTTCACCACTTGTTCTTCGGCCTCTCTTCTTCCTTTGCTTTGAGCTTGTTGAGTTGCAGAGAAGACTCTTTGGGTGGTTCCCAGCTCCTTTTGCTATACCTAACTTTCTACTTTGCCTTTCTAACTCCGCTTTCTGCCTTGCTATAAATAGATCATTGACCTTCCTGATCTCTTCTTCCGGTACATTTTCTATGCCTCGAGCTTTCCAGTTCTCGGCCATGACTGGTAGGTTCATCCCTTCCTGTGCTAGAACCTCCTCCAACTCTAAGTCATCGCTTCCTCCATCGCTGGTTAGCATGTCTGCATCCTCCTCTGGCTCTTCTGTTTGTTCCTTCATTTGGACTTCTTTGCTAATAATGGCTTCCTCTGCTTCTTTTATAGTTTGCTCGGCTTTTTCTGTTAGCCCTTCATTTAAAGTTAGAACTTTATTCAAATCCTCTGAGTCTGTATCTAACTCTAAGATTTCAAAAGTGTTGCTGTGGTGACCTCGTTCTGTTTCTATTCTGTTTGTTCTTCTTCGGTTGGCTCTTTGTCTTATCTTTGGTTTTACAAAGTTATCTCTGCCTCTGTTTGCTTGCTCTGTTTTAGTAACTTCTTCTTGTTTATTCAAAGGGCATTCCCTCATTAGATGTCCATGCTCATGACATCTTCGACAGCGAAAAGGAATCTGTTCATAGTCTATTGCTTGGAAGTAATCCTCGTCCCTGTACTCTAGCCATAAACCCTCATGTAGAGCACCTGATACATCCATTTCCACGCAGATTCTTGCACACGAGGTGTATTTTCTTTGCATGGTTGCTTCTGAGGCTTTGATAAAAGTGCCCAGCTGATCCCCAATTTGTTTCAGAGCTGATAGACCCCAATAGTCTATGGGAAGAGAAAACAGGCGGATCCACACTGGTACCTGAGTGAAGGTTTCTTTTTCTGGAACAAAATTTGGTTTCCATGGTCGCATGTAGAGACCGGCTGAAGCTAAGAAATACGGGCCTCCATCAAAAATTTTGTCCTTGTCTTCTAGGTTGGTGAAAACTACAGTGAAGAAACCTTTTGCTCCTAAGTGTAGTTTCACATCGCCTTTGGGTTTCCATTGCTGTCGTATCCATTGACATAATGCTCTTTCAGTTGGCCACAAGCCCATAAACTTGCAAATGACTGCATGCTCTGCCATGTGCTCTCGATATGCTTGAATCTCCGGATCTATTATGACAACTCTAAGGGTATCTGCTTTTTTAGGTTTGCAGGTTCCGCTTACTGTTGGGTTGCTGCTGGGGTTCGAGCTGGTTTCACATTCCGTTTCTTCTTTCCCCTGGGAGCCTTCCTTATGTTCCCCCTTTTCCTTTGACTGTTTTTCATTATTGACTGTAAGTTTTTGTCCTGTAGTGTCATTTTTTCCACTGTTCTCCAAACCCTCATTTCCTTTTCCTTTGATTTGTGGGTTGCTGCTGGGCTCTCTGACTTCTACTTGTTTTTTCTCCTTATTTTTCCCACTGTTCTGCTTGAGCCTGTCATATCCTGAAATTCTGACTCCTTCCTGCGCTGTCTGCTTCTGCTTCTGCATGACTATTTGTTTAAAGGTAGGGGTCCCAATGGACCCCTCGTTGACCATCTGGAGGGTCAGTTCTTGTCCCCTTCTGAGTAAAACCGCTAGCCTCGATCTATTCGCTTCCAGCTCTGGGTCTGTAACAGTTGCTCAGAAACCCTGACCTAGAAACACCGCCATCGTTCTACTCTCGTTCTCTCAGTTCTGATCCATTTCCATGTTAATTATCATAACAAGCATTGAAAGTGATTATTTTAAAAATAAAATTTATGGTGGTAAATATTTAATTTTATTTTTATTTATGATTATGAGTTTATAAATTTGAAATTAAATTATAAGTATATGATTTAATTTATTTTTATAATGTTAGTTTTCTAAAAAAAAAATTGTTATGGACCAGAGATGAAGTAAAATTAGACTAAGTTTATTTTAATTGAGAATTTATTGATGGAAATGAGTTAAATTATTTTTCGAGATTTAAATTTTTTAAATAAAAGATTTTAAGATTCTAATTTAATTTTTTTATTTATTCTAGTGGAATTTGTAATTTGGCTATCACTATAATTTTTAGAGGAACCCATACTTGCTCCACCTACCACCCACATTGTAAATCAAGGATCTAAAACTACAACATCAAATTTACACCACATCTTCAACCATAGCCAATTAAACTACATCCATATAACACCGATCAGGGTGCGAGCCGATAGATAAGCACTCAAACAAGGGATTAATGGTCTGTACCGCAATGTACAGTACCATCGCCCCCCACATGCTTGAGGCGATGGGTGCGGTGGCCCCTTGCATGATGGCATGTAGTGTATATGGGAAAGGTGGCAGCGGGAGTAAAGACAACATTGGTTTTAGTAACAGTGAAGGAGGGAAGGTTGGTGTTGATCGGAACGATTGTAGATGAGGAGACTGGTGCAACGAGTGGGTTTTGTGGTGCCACCAACAGCAACAAGCCTACTGACTGTGCGTGAAGGTTAATGGGTATGTACTCAGATATATCTCCGCTCTCGTAATGTTGACCTACTCTGGTTTTCGTTTGAGGGAGAGGGGAGGAATTATGGGGGAGAACTGCAAAATTGAGAAGCATTGGGGGCGTAGGCTGGTGGCATATGCTTGGTTTTGTGTCTATCTCTTGCACCTGTTTGGCATACTCTCCATTTCTCTTTGCTTTGAAGTTCTCCTTTCCCGTATGGGAATTCTGTTAGCACTAGACAGAGGGCCTAGTTTTGTAGTTCATAGGAGTCCTGCTGGTAAAGCTAGGGAGATGGGCCTTGGGGGTAGAGTTGGCTAGTCCACCTACATTCTAGGTGGTAGCCTCTACTTTAGGTCCATGCGTAGCCACAAAGAGGTAGGTAGAAACCTCGGCATGAGGGAGAAGGTTGAGAATTATGGGCGAGAAGTCTAGCAAGGGAGTGGCATTGGCTATGGAAGGAAGATTGGCGATGGCGGCGTCATGGGGCTCAGGGATGGGTGGATGATTGGGTCGGGTCCTCCTTTCACATCCTGGGTAGAGGGTAAAGGGTATGCTAGCCAAGGTTGGCGGAGAGCTGGTAAGTGGCTGCACTTACCAACCTGGAATCGGGGAGAAGAAGCAAACCAAATTGAGGCTGAGAGGAGGTGTCTGAGGCGAAGTGTAACTGTTGGTGTTGGTTGTGGGTCGGCCCCCTCCGGGGAATTGACCTGCGACCTCAAAGGGTTGGGCACTGCAACTGATAGGGGAGGGTCTGAGGAAGGTGGGTTGGTGCATGGTAATCCTACCACCTGTGTGAAATCTCCTTGTCATATTATGTTAAATTGTAACTAGATTATGGTTTGTTGCAATGAACAAGGTTGGGTTAGAGAAACCATGGCACGTCTTGCAAAAACCCGTGGTCATGGAAGGAGGGCCCAAGCGACCAGGAAGGACACAGAACCGAGCACGTCTGAGGGACGTAGAGGCAGGAAATTTGTTGAAAGGCTAATAAGTGAAGTGACAATTTCCTACCATGAAGGAACTAATGAGGAAATTCACAAAGTGTTAGAGGATTCAGAAGAAGAAGTGAAGCAGGAGAGTGAGATGAACACGGAAATGGAGGACTAGAGAACTTGTGTCCCGGAGCCTAGAAACACGAGGGGCATAATCACTCAATTCAAGCAAACACTCTACCTATATTGGTTAATAAAAATCTTGTTGGGTAAGGCTATGGAACATATTTTAGTGGACATGGATGTCATTGTCCAAGGCATGAAAAATTACAAACAGGAATTCAAGAAGGTGCAATTTCAACTGCACAAACAGGATGTTCGACTTGGAAAAATTGAGAGGCACCTGCCTTGTATCCTTGTCTAGACTGAGATGTCAAGGACAAATGCCAAAGATCCAACGACTATGGAATCAACTTCTATTGAGTAGCATGACTAGCAAGTCTAATTTTAATGGTTTTGTTTATATATGCAGATAGCTTTTACATTTCCTTATGAAAATATATATGTATGTAGATCTCTAGAGTATGGAAAAGAATCTGAGACTTATATAGCTTGGATAGAAAGACTGAAAATCTTTTGTTACTGGATGACATACAATGCGGATAGGTGGCCAACAAACTTGGTTTCCCACTGGGCAAGTTGAGGCCACCTAGCCAATCTATGTGGTGTAAATTTGCTTTATAATTAATGAAAAAGGAGGATCTACCAAGCTTAACAAAAAAAAAAAAAACTACATCCATATATATATCTATATCTATATATATATATATATATATATATATATATATATATATATATATATATATATATATATATATATATATATATATATATATATATATATATATATATAGATAAATGAAAATTAAACTATTATTATAATTTTTAATTATGTTTATTTTCTTTTCACATGTTTCTTTACATATTCAACCATAACTCTCTCTCTCTATATATATATTTTGGTCTAAGTAATTGATGTGTATGCGTTTTTTATTTTTTTTATTTTAACCAAAAAAAAATTAATAGAATACTGATACTAAATTTGTAAGCTACTAAATTTATTTATAAATCCAAAAACATATTTTAAATCTAAAAGATTTCAATCTCATTTAAAAAGAATAATAAAATATGTAATTAAGAATTTAGGTTTTTTTTCTTTCTTCAAAAACAATCCTTATTGGTGGAACATGCAATACACATCTTCAACCATAACCAATTAAACTACATCTGTATGATTATATATATAAACGAAAATTAAATTATTATTATAATTTTTAATTATATTTATTTCCGTGAGATGGATGACCAGGACATGCGTAAATGGTTAACGGACAAATGGGCTCCCCTGATTGGTTATACCCCTATCATTTCCCACCTTATGAAGGAATGGTATTCCTTCCACTTCCTGAAAGACTCTGACGTAGATATTATTCTAAAAAATCCTTGGGTATATGGAAGAAGCTTCTTAGCTCTATCTCGCTGGTACATAGGCTTTGATCCTTTAAAGAACACTCCTTCAAACTGCCTGATTTGGGTGAAGCTACCAAACTTGCCCTTGGAGCTATGGTCGGAAGAATCTCTTTCAAAAATAGGAAACTCGATAGGCAAATTTGTCTATGTTGACCCCTGGTGTAGAGGAGAGAAAGACAAAAGAATTGCCTGGGTCCTTATCGAAAAGCCATATAAAGGCGCTTATCCAGATCACTTAGAGATTGTATGGGGAAATAGCAAAATCCAGCAAAGGCTAGACTTCTGGGGTATCCCCTTTAGGTGCTCCTTATGTCATAAGACAGGCCACTTGATCAGGAATTGCAGCCACCGATTCTCACAAAAAGTCAGGAAATCTAATATCAGGTGGGTAAGACGATCTGAGTCTGAGTATTCCCAGGAAGCGGACATTCGGGTCATCGGAAAGCAGGTTCATCAAAATTTACCGACTCATGCACAAAACATGGCCCATAAATCCCAGCTTATAGATCCATCTTCTGAGCCGGATCTTTATTGCTCCTATAGAGACTCACAAGTCCGCTTAGATTCAACCTCCTCGCCACCATTATGCTCTCAAATTCCTGAACCTCGAGAGGATTCCCCCGTTCCACCTCCTCCTGATATGAACAAAAAAGACTTTGTCGTAGGTTCTCTCCCCATTCAGATTTCATCCTCCACTCTGTCTCCTGTAAATCATTGTCATGTTGATTCGAAGGGTAAGGAACCTATCCGGTCTCAAGAATATGACCCGTGTCATACTCTTTCCCCGGGAAATGCTTCCCCTGATTCTCTGGCTAATAATTTTGACAGCGATATTGGTTGCCTCCTCAATAGAACCTCATTGGAACTTGAACCGCTTACCATTCACAAATCGTCCAGCCCGCCCCATCCTTTCATCAGTCCACAATCCGCAAAAAATATCACTGTCAGGAAGAAATCAAAGGGGGGTACTCGTCATTTTAGAGGGAGAACTGTTGCTTCTGAGCAAGATGTGAGAAATTTCTCCTTAGTGGAAGTCCCTATTCTGGATTCACCTGAGTTTCGGCCCCTTAGAGCATGTGAGGCTGGTGAGTCATCAAAATGACATTCCTTGTCTCTATGAACATCAGGGGATTGGGCGCAGCCCCCAAATTTAATGCGCTCAAGGATGTTTTCTATGCGGCCCATCCGAAGATCATATTCATTCAGGAGACCATGCATCCCAGCCTTGCATCCATAGTATACTTTAGAAAAATGTTCCCTAAGTGGCATATGGTGGCAACTGAAGCAAACGGTCAGTCGGGTGGTCTAGTGGTTCTGTGGGATCCAGTCTGGATCATGGCAAAGGCATACAAATGTTGTGCTGGGATCTTAATCCATGCTTCAATCAGGGGACAATCTTGCTCCCTCAACTTGCTGAACATCTATGCTCCATATAAAAACAGACTGCCCTTTTGGGAAAAGCTTTTCGAATCACACATTCTTGAGGTAGAATCATTGCTATTAGCTGGCGATTTTAACTTCACCCTTAATTCTGATGAATGTTGGGGGAATTGCAAGAAATTTGACTCTCTGTCAGAGAGAATAAAGAAGGAACTACTCTACAGGGATTTGACGGACGTTGCTCCTGACAGAATGATGCCGACTTGGGATAATTGCAGGACCGGGCAAGCATATGTAGCCAAGAGAATTGACAGAGTCATTATACATGCCAGCATCATTGGAATTCTGGGTATGCCTTCTTTATCAATTGGGAAAGATCACACATCCGATCACAGGCCTATCTTTTTGTCCTGGCACGGGAACATTTATAGAGCTGGATACTCCTTTAAATTCAATAGAACACTCTTGGAGGATCAGTCCTTCAATGAAGTCATATCAGAGAACTGGAAGCATATACAGGAGTCCGAAATGGCTCCTTTCATTCCATTCCGTGATAAGCTAAAAAGGCTGAAAGCAGTCTCGAAAGAGTGGCAAAAAAATAAGAAGAAGTCGGATAAAGAGGAATTGAACTGCATCCGCAAGGAACTGGACTCCCTTTGGGAGCTGTCTGACCCCAATTTCCTTTCTTTTGATATGAAAAACACGATCAGAAAGCTGGAAAAAAGGAAAAATATGATCCTCCTAAAAGAGGAGGAATCATGGCGTCTCAAGAGCAGAGCCATCTGGTTAAAAGCAGGAGACAGAAACACAAAGTTCTTCCACAAATTCGCTAGTGCTAGAAGGGAAAAAAATTCTATCTGGAGCATTAGAGATGATCAGGGGAACATCCTCATATCTCAGGACCAGATTACGTCGGAGGCAGTGCGGTATTTCCAAGACCAATACAGAAGAAGGGAGGTTATTTTCCAGGACGCCCTTTGGGGTGTTGAGCATGTGCCTGAAATGTTTAATGATGCTGCAAATGAAGACTTCATAAAACCCATCTCTGAAGATGAACTTCTTAAGGCCATGAAATCCTTCAAAAAGGATAAAAGCCCGGGGCCTGATGGCTGGCCAATAGAATTTTTCCTTCATTTCTTTGACCTCTTCAAGTTGGATTTGCTGCGCATGGTAGATGCTTCCCGGATGTCTGGAAACATTCACTCAGCTACTACCTCAACATTCATTGCACTTATTCCAAAGAAGAATAGGACTGAATCCTTTTAGGATTTTCGGCCAATCTCTTTATGTAACATCATGTTCAAAATCATATCAAAAATTGTTGCAGAGAGAATGAAGCCTCTTCTAAACCCCTTTATTACCAGAGACCAGCATGCTTTTTTAAAGGGTAGATTCATCTTGGATGCAGTTGCCATGACACAAGAAAGCCTTTTTAAAATGATATCAAAGAATGTGGATGCGACAATCCTCAAGATAGACTTGCAAAAAGCTTATGATTGTGTCGATTGGGGCTTTTTGAAAATCATGTTAGCAAATATTGGACTTAAATCCCAAGGTGTTAATTGGGTCATGTCTTGTGTGGAGAATGTAAAATACTCGGTGATCGTGAATGGAATCCCCTCGGTCTTTTTTCAAGCAGAGAGGGGACTTCGGCAGGGATGTCCCCTTTCTCCTTTGCTTTTCATTCTGGTGATGAACTCTCTTAGTCTTCAGATTAACAAAGCTGTTGCGGACAAGAGATGTCTTCCAGTCAAGATCTGTAAGAATATATCCATCTCACATAATCTTTTTGTTGATGATGTTCTCATCTTTGCTATGCTCTGTAGGGCCTCCTGGGCTTGCATAAATGACATTCTCTCAAGATTCCAGAAGGCTACAGACTTGTTTATAAACAAGGAAAAATCCTTCTTGTTTCATAATGATGTCAAGCTGGATATTGTTCAGTGGATTTCAGACCTGTTGGGTATAGCTCCATATTCATTACATCAGGGATTCAAATACCTGGGTTTCTCTTTAAAGGCAAAAGGATATACTACTAGGGATTGGCAATGGCTGCTAGATAGGTTTTACAAGAAGATTGCACGATGGGAATATAAATTCCTCTCACTTGCTGGCAGACTTATATTAGCTCAGTCTGTCCTCTGTCAACTATCAGTCTACTAGGCTCACATTTTCTACCTTCCCAACAATATTATTAAGAATATGAACAGGTTGATTGCTAACTTTCTTTGGGGAGGTCATGCATATCAGTGTAAAATTCATCTAGTAAAGATGGCCTCCATCTATGTTCCAAAACGTATGGGTGGATGGGGTTTGAAAAACATCCGTTCCTTTGGTAACACTCTTATCTGTAAGTCTCTCTACAGAGGAATATATGGGGATGGACCGTGGAGTAGTCTTGTAAAGACTAAATATCTGAAGGGAAAGTCTGTAGACTTTTGGTACAGGAAGCGGATCCTTGGCACCAGAAGCGGCTCGATGATATGGAAAAGCCTGCGAAAAGTCCACCCATTTTTCATGAAAAAATTTTGTTGGACTTTATATTCAGGATCTAACATTTTTATTGCTTTTGACTCTATTTTATCTAGTCGGGGGTTCACATTTCCTCATCCACTGTTATATGATTTTCATAGGCTGGGGGTCTTCACGTGGGACAAGTTGATTAAGGGATGGTCTGGAGCCTCTCCGATTTGGAAGGATGGGGAGGAGCTTCATTTGCCTCGTCAGACGCTTCCTCTATGGCTGAGGGTAAAAGCGAGTCTTGACTGCTTGGGGATCTCCCGTACGGGCACTAATGATAGTCTGGTATGGTCTATCCATAAACCTGTGAGCGTCAAGAACATTTACGCTGACATGATTTCTGTTGTTGCCAGAAATCCTCCTCCTCTTTTTCCTCTATGTTTTTGGAAAGCTGCATGCCCGATGAAGATGATCACTTTCTCCTGGTTGTTATTTCGGAACAAAAATCTTTCATGGGAGACTCTACAAAGGAAAAGTTGGCAGGGTCCAAGTAGATGCTCCATGTGCCTCAATGCCTCGGAAACAAATTTGCACATGTTCTTTCAGTGCCCTACGTCCCTCACAATCTGGTATGATTTGTCTACATATTTTGTTTTCCCTCACATCTTTTTTTCTTCTGTTCAGGAAGGTTTTCTCTGGTGGAGTAGACAATCCCCCTCTTGGAGATCGCTGTTCATTATCACTTGTTGGTACCTGTGGAACTGGAGGAATGCGCACATATTCCAAGACTCTAAGGAGCCTCTCCAGGCTATTCTTCAGCGTATTCTGGCTTGCCATGATTCCTATCATTAATATCTTTCTGCAACAACATGTGATCCCATTTGATGCCGCGGGTTGTGATTCTGCATGTGGTCTCTGCCTTCAGATTGTCACTTTCTCTTTTGTTTTTGGTTCCTCTTCATATAGGCAGGACGTAGCTGCTCTCTTCTTATTTGTTTTTTGAATGGAATTTCCTTTTTGGTACAGCCCTGTAAAGTTTTGTCACATCTCCATTATCAACTGATCCGGGAGATGTATATATATTGTCTCTGTTCTTTCTCATGTGCTCTTCTGAACTGGTTCTGTAAATGATGATAGGCATTATCTGCTGGTATGGGAATTGGTTTTGCATCATTATGCAGAGGTCTGGGCATCCAAGCCAAATCAGTCATTCTGAATTATGTATTCAAGATCTTTATATACTCTTTTTTTTTTTTTTTGTAAGCTGGGGTGGGACTTTTACATTTTTCCGAAGTACAACATCAATCGCCTCTGCAGGACTCGAACTTGGGTGGGGGGTGCAACAGCCATCCGCCCCTACCATTACACCATGCACATCATGTGCAGATCTTTATATACTCTTAATATAATGTTTTAATTATAATTAATGATTATATGATTTAAAAACTAGTCTAAGTAATTTATGTGTATTTTTTTTTTTAACCAAATTTTTTATTTAAATTATCTAATATATAGAATATTGATACTAAATTTGTAAGTCCCTGAATTTATCTATAAATCCATAAACATATTTTAAATATAAGAGATTGCAATATTAGTTGAATTGAGGCTTCCGCGATCCATAATAGTTGAAAGAATAACTTCGGCGTAAATCACATGTAGACAGACATTTGTCGACACGTTTCGAACCAACTAGTGTGGTTCATTGTCAGGACAAGTTGAAGAAACAGATCCAGCTTAGCATGTTAAATAGTCTGAGCAGAGTCTCCAATGGCTAAATTGACTAACGGCTAATTTTGACCTTAGGACCCAGGTCAAATTATTATTTATTAATTTAATATTATTATTATTTTTCTTATTATTATTTATGGAAATAAGTTAAATTAGGTAAAAATACATAAATAAATAAAATAATTTTAATGGTTGGTTTAAAAAAGGAATTTATTTATTTATTTAAATTATATATATATATATATATATATATATATATATATATATATATTAATTAAAGTTATAATATTAGATTATTAAGATAAAAGTTAGGATTAATAAATAAAATAATTTCAATGGTTAGTTTAAAAAGATAATTTATTTATTTATTTAAATTATTTAATAATTATTATTATATATATATATATATATATATATCATAATATTAGGTTGTTAAGTGACGAGTATTTTCATTCAATAATAATTTTAATGGTTGGTTAAAGAAGTAATTTATTTATTTATTTAAATTATTTATTAATATATATATATATATATATATATATATATATATATATATATATATATATATATATAAATTAATTAAAGTTATAATATTAGGTTATTAAGATAAAAGTTAGGATTAATAATTTTAATAGTTAGATTAAAAAGATAATTTATTTATTTATTTAAATTATTTAATATATATATATATATATATTAAAATCATAATATTAGGTCGAGAATTTTCATTTATTAATTTAATAATAATTTTTAATGCTTAGTTTAAAAAAAAAGTAATTTAATAATTTATTTATTAATAATCAAATATATATATATATATATAGATAGATATATATATATATATATATATATATATATATATATATATATATGTGATAATTATAAAGTTAGGATAAAACACTATATAAATAAATAAAATAATTTAATGGTTAGTTTAAAAAGGTAATTTATTTATTTAATTATATTATTTATTAGATATTGTTAATATTATATATATATATACATATATATTCTAACTAAAATTATAATATTAGTTAGATTGCAATATTATTTAAAAAGAATAATAAAATATGTTTACACTAAGAATTTAGTTTTTTTTCTTTTTTTCAAAAACAATCCCCATTGGTGGAACATGGAGTCGTTTATTAATATTGAAAAGGAGAAGAATAATCAAATTTAGCAAATTTGTACACTGCGTATTAATCCATCGACACTGTCTTTCTTGAAGCTCAAGGGAGGAGTCAACCAGTGAAAGTTTCATTTTGAGTAACATCGAAGAATGCGGTGGAGCCTAAGATTGAGGAAGAGACGATGCAATTTTCACTCTTAGATGGAGGTATATCCGACAGATAATATTCTCTAGTGATTCATCCTCATTGTCGATTCCATATGTGCATTCTTTAAATGGAGAGATCAGGGTTGACAAAATTTGTACTCATTCTATAACATCTTCCTCCCACATTTACCCAAACTAACCGGTCCACTAGGGTAAACATGTGATGAAGAGTTACAATGATATGATTCAACTCCCCAAGTACAATTAAGGAATTGGAACCAAAAAACCAAAACCAAACTGACCTTCCTCAAGATCTATAGGAACCTTAGAGGCTAACCAACCCCTCTAGGTGCCCAACCCCTGAGTTAACTTGCCTTTTTACTGAACTGGAACCCTAGTCGCTCCCATGACAAGCCCTCCATGCAACTGAAACCCTCCAGTTGCTCCCACAACAAGGCCTCCATGCAACTGTGACATTTTTCAGGAATTTATGTACCAACGACTCGGAATTCTAAGCCACTTTTTCAGGGATAGGACTCTGGCCTCTGCCAAAAACTTCATGAAACTTCCCTAATTGATAAGTAACAATGAAATAAGGCTACAAATGCAAACACTTGAACAAGGACTTGACTTGACCCCTACCAACCATGACAAACATTTTGTCAAACATATCATAACCATGTAATATATAGGTCATAACAACATATCTAAACATAGGGATCTCATAGTTATCTGAGAATCATCAAGGAGGATTGATGGCTCCTCCCAATAGGGACATTGTTATCTATTAGGTCATTCATTCATACATTTTTCATCCACTACCCAAAACATGGTGAGAACCATTCATCAAGATTGTCATAAAATATGTTCATAACTAGCAAATAACCAAAGATATGTCAATGATGAAACAAGCATTAAAGCCACATAATGACAAGCACATTTACTCATGAAATACCAAAGGAAAAGGAGCTTTTATTAACATATGCAAGCCAAACTCTTCCACATACCACTCAACCATAGATTGGATTGAACCAAATCTCTCTTTCAACCAATCACCCTAGGACCATATTCCAAGTGTGAATGTGGGATCTTATGGAATAAAGCAAGAAAACCAAACTAGGGCTTTCAAAGGCCAAACCACCTCAATCGTCAACCAATGATTACACCTCACAGTCAGACATCACTAACCATCACCAGATCGGGCTTATTTAGTTTCTTTTGCAAATGTTTGTCCTATAAATTGCAGCATCTCCAGAAGCATCGATGTTCCAAGCAATGTCTTGTGAAGCAAATCTCTCTCTCTCTCTCTCTTATAGAATTTCTCTCACATCTTGCAATTTCTTTTCCATGAGTGTTTCATTCACATAATTTTTTTCAAACCATAGAGTTTTCTTGAACAACATCTTATAAGGCATATTTTATTTTCCTCTTCGCTTTTCTCTTGTTCATATTTTCTCGATCTTGTTCTTCTTTTGTAGGTATTCAATTCCAATGGAGCAACATCCAAATATCAACAAATATTTTCTTGAATTTCTGGAAAATTTTGATATTGCAGTGTTTTCATACTTGCATATTTCTTGTTTGATTTCATCATATTCACTTTTCCTCTACAAGTTCTCATTGTATTCATATTATTATAGTCTTGGACTCATGTACCAATGACAACAAAACCAAAATGTTGTAAGTATAGCATTGGAACAAGCTACATATTTACAACACAGCAAGAACACACACAATAAGAGCACACATATATACATATACACAAAGAATGTGATAATATTGAGAAAAGAATTCCAATACAAGTTTGCATTGATCTTAGTGTATATTTATACATGATATATGTGGTTGTAGTTGTAGTACCAGATTTCAAACACCTATTTACTTTTGCTTACAAATACCCAATATTATTATCATGTATCGAATACAATATATATAATGATAACATAGGTCTAAAGACCCATACAATAGGGTCCTTGCTAGGAATTTGCATGTATAAAACTTTGTCACAAATAAGCAATGTCCATGATTGAACACCAAGACCTAACATCATAAGATATATTGAATTTGAAACTTATGTATAATATACACATACATTATATTTATATATTGATGGATTTCTAATGAGTTTAATAAAAGCATGACACTTGAACTCCTTAAATGCGGATTATCTCTTTTGCATTGTTAATTGTTTTAAATGTTTAAGTAAGAAGGAATGGTTTGATAAATTTCATGGTTTTTATCACAACATATAATTACACTGAAGGTGTTCTATTTTGTGGGGTTGGGCTGGGAAAACACTGTTCAACCCAGCCAATCCTGGAGCCCCATGTTTATCGTCCTCCTTCTAATGAAAAATTGCCACGTGGAAAGAGTTTGCGTACAATTTCACGTTTGCTTGTCATGGTTGGTCAATGGAGGTATTAATGCTTGTGCTGCCATTCACTATTTTGTCATCATTCATAAACGGAGGCGTTAATGTTTCTGCTGCAATTCACAATTTCTAGGATGTAGAGGGATTGTTCTCCGAGCTAGCGAGGACGGAGCTTATTACTTCGTTCTTAAAATTCCTTCTTGTTTCCTGCAATTTGATCACAGAACTAGGCATGAAGACGTCTAAATCACATGGATTACGCACCTTGAATAGTGTCGATTCTCAAATCCATGAAGCACATCGTGTTTTCTCATTTATGTGATGGAGAGAGCATCGTAGAGGCCTTGATTTACATATGCAAGGAACAAAGAATTAGCCTTTAAATTATGATTAAGCAACCCTCTCGTTGCACACCAGCATTTCATTCCCCTTTTCTATGATTCTTTTACAGTATCCACATTCTCACTCTTCTTTCAAGATCGCCATTACATAAAGAGCAACAACCAGCCCTACTTTGATTTCATGGCGTTCAAGCAAATACAAGGTTGTAATGGGTCAAATCCAATATTGAGAGAGCCAGCGTCGAGAGTTACAGAGAGTTACAGAGGTAATGACAAAGATACCTTTGGATATTAATGCTTAGAGGGTGATATTAATAACAAAGATCTTGATTTTCCAACAAGACTAAAAAATTAGACATTTCTCGTGGTGGCAAGAGGGCCAACCATAAGAAATAGATAATAGATTGACATGTATTTGAAATTTGTATGTACTATGCATGCTAATAGCTATAGATGAAGATCTATATTTGAAATCAATAAATTTGTATTATTAATGAAAATTTGTGTAAGAAATATCTAATTTTTAATATATATATAACGAATCCTACGTGCCCTGTTCCAGGGGGTCAACGTGTCCGAATCCCACACCACGAATCCCGAATCCTACTAATCCCAAATCCCTGTGTTAGGTGACTTAGGTTGTCTACAATATACTTCTCAAGTAAAGGTATTTTCCAAAATCTACTTCTTAAATCTAGTCATATTCTCAAACTGCCCAAGGGATGACAATAAGTGTCCAATCACAACAACAAAGTGGAAAATGTGGAAAATTGGTAATGGGTTGATCCAATATTCATTAATGCGTCCATGGAGCGAGTTACCTCACGATCTGGAAAAAAAAATGATCATGGAGCGTCTTCCAATGGAATTGTGTTGTCGATTGCACTGCATTTGCAAGGGTTGGAACTGTATCCTCTCATTTCACTCACATTATTTCGAGTCGACAACCCAAGCTTATGCTTTTCACACCCAACATAGAAATGCAGTGTTTCCTTTATTCATTCTTCATCAATTCATGGTGACCAATATCTTTGTCTTTCCTACTACATCATAAGGATGTGTGTGCCCAAGTATATTATAGAGGATCTCCTTCTGGGATGCTCTTGTTCGATATATCACCCTTTTCCCGGGAAGGAAACACGACACCACTCCCCATACTTTGTGTGTGAAATCCTATGAACAAGATTGTTTTCTGGCTTCCTCAAATGCCTTGTGAAATTTGAGTGATGGCTAAGGAAATTGTTCCCAGGTATGAATTGGGTAGCTATATTGTGTTTGTGATTGGCATGAAGACTGGAATTACTTTACTGGTAATAGTAGAAGCATATGAGTTAATTCTTAGAAAATATGGAGGACTACAAGCACTCTACCAGACAATTTGGCGTTAAAGATGGACAACCTGATTTTCTGTAAAGGATCCTTATGAGGAACTTGCATGATCATGATGGTGGCCATGTGTTGGCATAAAACCTCGATGAGGGCAGTGCAATGATAATACCGATGCCATAAACGGATAAAAACAACCATTTTTGGCCTCATTTGTTGTCTTGCACTCTAAGCTCTTGCTCGTTGCGGCAATCGAAGAGGATCTCAAGTTGAAATATTTGGTCATCTGGGAATATAGTGTTTAATCAAAACTGCAAGCACAATTGTTGAAGAAATATTGGGAGAATTCTTACATCAGTGTGCGTCGATTTTAGCAGAAGATCGTGCTTGAACGGGTTCGAATGCATTGGAGTGGGTGAGTACAATTGCTTCAACAAACCTCAGAGTATGAAAGTTGTGACCTACAATCCACCGGAAGGCTCTTGGCATTGGCTTCTCCAGCGTTCTCCAACGTATACACATTATAATCCACCGGAAGGCTCTTGGCGTTGGCTTCTCCAGTATTCTCCAACGTATACACATTATAATCCACCGGAAGGCTCCAACGTATACACATTATAATCCACCGGAAGGCTCTTGGCGTTGGCTTCTCCAGTATTCTCCAACGTATACACATTATAATCCACCGGAAGGCTCTTGGCATTGGCTTCTCCAGTGTTCTCCAACGTATAGACATTATAAATATGTTCGTTTGAACTGCATGGTGTTGGAACCGAAGCTACCCTTCACATAGTCATTACTTTCTCACTAAGGGAGTTGGTCGCAAGGAAAAATGGCAGCCATTTAACAAGTTTTGAAAGTGATTGTTTTAAAAATAAAATTTATGGTGGTAAAGATTTTATTTTTATTTATGATTATGAGTTTATAAATTTGAAATTAAATTATAAATACATGATTTATTTTATTTTTATAATGTTAGTTTTCTTTTTTTGTTAGGGACCGGAGATGAAGTAAAATCAGACTGAGTTTATTTTAATTGAGAATTTATTGATGGAAATGAATTAAATTATTTTTTGAGATTTACAATTTTTAAATAAAATATTTTAAATTTTTAATTTAATTTTTTATTTATTCTAGGGGAATTTGTAATTTGGCTATCACTATAATTTTTAGATGAACCCATACTTTCTCCACCTACCACCCACATTGCATCAAAATTACACAACATCTTCAACCATAACCATAACATAAATAAACAAAAATTAAATTACAAAAATTAATTTGTTATTATAATTTAAATTATGTTTATTTTCTTTACACATGTTTCATATTACTATATATAAAATTATTATATTAATGTTTTAATTATTGTTAACCGTTACATGATTTATAAATTGGTCTAAGTAATTGATGTGTACGCGTTTTTTTTCTATTTTAAACAACAACAGAAAAAAGATTATCTAATATATAGAATATTGATATTAAATTTGTAAATTGTTGAACTTATTTATAAATCCAAAAATATATTTTAAATCTAAAATATTTCAATCCTATTTAAAAGGAATAATAAAATATATAACTAAGAATTTATTTTTTTCTTGTTTTCAAAAACAATTCTTATTGGCAAAACATGGAGTCGACATCTTCAACCATAACCAATTAAACTACATCCCTATGACTATATATAAAAATTAAAAATAAGTTATTATTATAATTTTAATTATATTTATTTCCCTTAAACATTTTCATATTACTATATATAAAATGATTATATTAATGTTTTAATTATATTAATGATTATATGATTTAAAAACTAGTCCAAGTAAAATTGATGTGTATGTGTTTTTGAATTTTTTTAATTTTAACCAAATTTTTTATTTAAATTATCTAATATATAGAATATTGATACTAAATTTGTAAGTTACTGAATTTATTTATAAATCCAAAAACATATTTTAAATCTAAAAGATTGCAATTTCATTTAAAAATAATAATAAAATATGTAACTAAGAATTTAATTTTTTCTTTTTTAAAAAACAATCTCTATTGGTGGAACATGGAGTCGTTTATTAATACTGAAAAGGAGAAGAATAAACAAAGTTAACAAATTTTACGCTACGTATTAATCCATCGACACCGCCTTTCTTGAAGCTCGAGGGAGGAGTCAACTAGTGAAAATTTCACTTTGAGTAACATCGAAGAATGCGGTGGAGCCTAAGAATGAGAAAGAGGCGGTGCAATTTTCACTATTAGATGGTGGTATATTCGACATATAAGATTCTTTGGTAATTCATCCTCATTGTCGATTTCATCTGTGCATTCTTTAAATGGCGAGATCAGGGTTAACAAAATTTGTACTAATTCTATAACATCATCCTCCCACATTTACCCAAATTAACCAATCCACCTGGGTAAACATGTGATGAAGAGTTACTATTATATGATTCAACTCCCCAAGTATAGTTAAGGAAGTGGAATCAACAAACCAAAACCAAATTAACCTTCCTCAAGAGCTACAAGAACCCTAGAGGCTAACCAGCCACTCCAGGTGCCCAACCCCTAAGTTAACTTGCCTTTTGACTGAACTAGAATCCATTCTCTGATCCGAATGGAAATTGGCATCCACCCATGGTATGCATCGACCCATGGTATTTATCCACTCATGGAATATACCATGGTATTATAAGTGGCATCCACCCATGGTATTCATCCACCTAAGGTATTTATCCACCCATGGAATTTACCCATTGTATTGTAAGTGGAATCCACCCATGGTATTGTAAGTGAGATCCACCCATGGTATTCAATCACCCATGGTATCTACCCACCCATGGAATTTACTTGTGATATTATAACTAAAAGGACTATAAGTAACAAGTTCATCATCTGGTCCTAATGATGAACCACACTAGCTGGTTCGAAACGCGTCGGCAAAATTTTCTCCTTTGTGATTTCTACTGAAAAGACTCTTCTTAAAGTCTTATTTTGTAAAAGCAAATATGTTCAACCACAACGTAGTTTTTGTAGTTATTCTATATTTTAATGAAAAATTTCTTGGTGGTTTTGTTTAATGTGTGTTCTCCTATTTTCTTTTGGCATTTCAATTTTTTAGATCTTGGGGGCCTCCCCAAGATCCAGATCAGTGGTATCAGATTCAAGTAATGCTTCATGGGGATGAGGGTTTGACGCATATTTCAGTTTCAAAATTTTGCAGCATTATTCAAAAAACTTCATGCACATGCTACAACTTCCATAAACACTTTTTTGGGCAAAGTGAGAAGATTTTTGTTTTTCATTTTTTTGCAGGAATTTTTTGGGCGGAAAGTTTGCAAATCAGATATGAAATGTTTGGTGAAAAATTTAAAATAAATAAATAATAGATACGGTTTTTGTGAAAAAATACCCAAATTCAAAAAAACAAATCGGTCGAATCAGAGTCTAGATGAGGGAGATATCACTGATTTAAAATCAAATGTGTTGTAGAAATTTTTCTGACGACAATTCATGGATGGCGACTCTCCTATCAGTTTTGTAGTTTTTGTCCATAATTTAAGAAAAATGATTACATATATAAGATCCTCTTCAAAAATCACCTAATTAATAGAAAAATTGGTTGATGAGGGAGATATCACTGATTTGAAATTAACTATTTTTTTCAGAAATTTTGTGACGGCGGGATAGTTGTTGCACACATCTGAGTTTCCAGAGTGTCGAAATATGGATTTCAATCACATGGGAAGATGCATAATGGTAATTCTATTTCCAAAAACAGGTTATAATAGATATTCTGAGTTATATTGACCAAGTTATTCCCATTTTAAATTAGTTTTTAAATATTGAGCAACATTCAGAGTGGGTTCCCTTTGGAGACATTCCCTCCCACCCCACTTTAGTAGGAACCTGCTTCACATTCATCAGTGTCAGCATAGTAGGATCAGGCTTGGGTTCTTTGGAGATGTGCCCTCCCACCCCAGGCTATGTAGGCACTTGCCACTTCAGCAACAGTAAACATCATGGTTATGGGTCAACCACACAAAATCCTTGTCATCGAAGTCCATTTGCTAGGTTGCACACTATTAGTATCACGGTTGATCATAAGTATTACAGAGTATCTCCATCCTTAGATCTTCATTTTTCATGGTTATGGTTCATCCACAAACTCACACTTCATTGAAGTCCATTTTCTAGGTGGCACATTATCAGTGTCACAGTTGGTCGCAAGAATTACAGGGTATCTTTATCCTCGGATATTCACTCATCACGGTTATGGGTTAACTACACAAAACCCTTCTCTTCTGTAGCTCTTCATATTGAGCAAAGGATTCTTAGGAGGGAAATTCAAGCAATGGGGACCATTGTTTCTTAAGGAGGGAGGAATGATCCAAATGGAAATTAGCATCCACCCATGGTACTCATCGACCCATGGTATTTATCCACTCATGGAATATACCTATAGTATTGCAAGTGGAATCCACCCATGGTATTCATCCACCCAAGCTAGTTATCCACCCATGGAATTTACCCATGGCATTGTATGATCTGAGTTGACTCAACTCCCGGATTTAACCAAGATCTTTTTCTTTCGTGATGTGATTAGAATTGCATTTAAAATAGCATAAAGGAACATAAATGCATGATGTAAAGAAGAAGGAACATGGCAATCATCAGCAACATAAGACTCAAGACATTGATAATGGAGTTCGTCAAGGAGGGACTACGTCTCCAGGCCTCGGTGTTGAGATGGTGTAGGCCGCCACATTAAGTGCTGGAAAGAGTGATGATGTACATGCATGTGTTTTCTCTATCATACAAGGAATATGCTCTCACACAAGAGTGGCTCCAAGGGATGTTCTGTTGCAGGAACTCTCATTAAAAAAGGACTCCTATTGGTATGACATAATTTCACATATGACAATAATGAGCATCCCACCAACATGGCATCAAAGGGATCTCAAATCATACATACATGGCGACAACATGGGTATCCCATCAACATGATGACAAAGGGATCTCAAACAAAACATGACGAATCATGGCAACAAGTACATCACACAGATGATTCCGCATCACATCAAGCAGGAATTATGAAACAAGTAAGAAAACAAGATCGCTTATGAAACCAGCTGACAAAAAGATAGAAAAGATAGATGAACGCCTTAGAAATTAGCCTCTTCAAGGGGGCAATGTCCTTTACATTACACAAATGAACAATTATTAGATGATACAAGTGACTAAACCTCCCTTCTATATATAGGAGTCTAAGGGGTCACAATATAATCAAGCTGACATAACAGTAATAACATAAGAGCACCAAAATAACAATAGTGGGTTTCTATGGGGCATACTAATAACAATATGGGGAAAATAGGGGCACAATAATAACAATAATGGATACAATGACAATAGTAATGGGGGAATCACTAGTATTATAGGGGCCTAACATGCCCCTCTCCTTCCGAAAAGCGTTGTCCTCAATGCTTGTTGGATGCTTCTATATAAAATTCTCATCCTCCCATGTGGAATCTTCAGTGGATAAGTTCTTCCACTTGATGAGATACTTTGAAATCGATCTACTTCGTAGCTGTCAAGTTCTTCTTTCTGTGACTGCTTCCAGTTCCAATATGATTTTTCCTTCCTCGTCAAGTTCTAGCTATCCTTCTTAGCTTACTTGAGGGACATTTGTTTATATGGTTTTAGCCATAGGAATACCCAGTCACCTACCTCAAAACTCCTTTCGTTGCGATGTTGATCTGCCTGTTGTTTCATTCTATTCTGCGCCAACGTGAGGTTATTATTTAAGAGTTGGAGAACTTGTTGTTGATGCTCGATGTGATATTCCACTGGTTGAACCTTAGAATTTTCTCTTAAATATGATGTGATGGATGGTAGATGATATCCATAAAGTGCCATAAATGGGGTCATTTTTGTTGTAGTATGGAAGGAAGTGTTATACCACCATTCAGATAGAGGCAACCATTTGACCCATTGTTTATGTTTATCAGATACAAAGCAACGAAGATATCCTTCCAAACATTTGTTTACTATCTTAGTTTTCCCATCAGATTGAGGATGATAAGATGAGCTATGAGCTAACTGAGTACTGAGACAAGAAAATAATTTTGTCCAAAAATTTCCAGTGAAAATGGGATCTTTGTTGCTTACAATAATCTTTGGGTTTCTATGTAGCTTTTGAATTGTTTCCATAAATGCAGTAGAAATTGTATTTGCTTTAAATGGATGTGATAATGCACAAAAGTGTGCATACTTGGTAAGTCTATCAACTACCACCATGATGACACTCTTTCCTTCGGACTTGGGTAAATTTGTGATAAAATCCATTGAAACCTCCTCCCAAAGTCGGCTTGGAATGGGTAAAGGTTGTAATATGCCCGGGGTCTTAATTGTTTCAACTTTATTTTGTTGGAAAACCAAACATTCCGCCACAAACTTTTGAATATCTGATTTAAGGCCATCCCAAAACAATTCCTTCTTAACCCTGTGGTAAGTTTTTAAAAATCCTGAGTTCCCTCCTAAGGGAGAAGTGTGCAATTCCATAAGAATCTTTTGTTTGAGTTGGGAATTCTTACATAGGTATAAGTGATCTTTGTACCATAACAAATCATTTTTCCAACTAAATGTATCAGATGTACTGGGATCTTGTTGTATCTTTCGAATGAGTGCCCACACTTCTTCATCATTCTTCAATTCCTCCCTTGCTTCGTTTATCCAATATGATTGAATAATAGAAATGGCGCACAACAATGCTTCCACAACCTCATCCTTTCTTGAGAGTGCATCTGCCACAACATTTTTCTTGCCTTTTTTGTAGATGATTTCAAAGTCATAACCCAACATCTTTGTGACCCATTTTTGTTGCTCTTTAGAGGATAATCTTTTTTCTAAAAAGTATTTAAGACTATCATGATCTGTTTTTGCCTTGAAGTGTCTTCCCATTAGGTAGGGTCGCCATTTCTTAAGTGCATTTAGTATTGCCAACATTTCCTTCTCATAAATAGCTTTGTGTAAATACTTTCCCTTGATTGGACGACTTTCAAAAGCAATGGGTCTTTCATCTTGCATTAAAACAGCACCAATTCCATTTCCCAAAGCATCACATTCCACAATAACTCTTTTTGTGAAGTCCGACATAGCTAAGACCAGTGCTTGGCACATTTCCTCTTTAAGATGTTCGAAGGCCTTTGTTGCTTCTAGAGTCCATGAAAATGCATCTTTCTTCAATAATGTTGTTAGAGGTGTTGTTATTCTCCCATAATTCTTAACAAACTTGTGATAATACCCTGTCAACCCGAGAAATCCTCGCAGATGCTTTATGGATGTGGGGATTTTCCATTCCTAAATGGATTTAATTTTGCTGGGTTCTACCTTAACACCTTCATGAGATACAATATGACCAAAATATTCCACCTCTTGTACTCCAAAGAAACATTTGGAGCTTTTCGCATATAATTTTTTCTCCTCCAATAGTTTGAACACCCTGTCAACATGTTCAACATCATCCTTCCAAGACTTGTTGTAGATTAGTATATCATCAAAAAATACTAACACAAATTTTCTAAGGAAGGGTTTGAAAATGGAATTCATCAAACCTTGAAATGTAGAAGGTGCATTGGTAAGGCCAAAAGGCATGACCAAAAATTCATAGTGACCCTCATGAGTTCTAAATGTTGTTTTTGGAATGTCTTCAGTATTCATTCTGATTTAATGATATCTTGAACAAAGAACCAACTTAATGAAGTAAATTGATCCACGCAATTCTTCCAATAATTCATCAATGACAGGAATGGGAAATTTATCTTTAATAGTGACCTTGTTGAGCTCCCTATAATCCGAACACATTCGCTATGATCCATCCTTCTTGGGCACCAATACTACTGGTGGGAGAAAGAACTTTGACTAGGTTGAATTATACCAGCCTCTAGCATTTCTGCAACCATACGTTCAATTTCACTCTTTTGGGCATAGAGATATCTGTACGGCCTGATGTGTGGAGGAACACTTCCTAGAATCAAATGAATAGCATGATCATGATCACGAATAGGTGGGAGACCTTTGGGAGTCAAATACCTTGGAATGATTGTCCAAGAATTTTTGGAGATCTAGAGAAATAGATGATTTCGATGTGGGAACCTCTAACGAACATAATTGTGCAATTACACCTCGTTGTTCCTTCTTTAGAATCTTTTTCATACCATTAGAGCTGATTATCTTTCTTAGTTTCCCTGCAATACCCCTTAATTCAACTTCCTTTCCTTCTGCACAAAATTTCATGAAAAGTTCTTGAAAATTAAAAGCTATTGTACCCAAGGATTGTAGCCATTGGACTCCTAGTACAACATCAGCACCACCCATTGGAATGGAAAGCATTGGGTTATTCAATACATATTCTCCCATGGATAGCTTGATATTATGGCACTTTCCAAAGCAATTTATGGTTCCTCCACTTGCAACCATCACTTGGAACTTTGGTGCTAGATATAGGAATCAATTCAATTCCTTTGCTATCTTACAATGAATAAAATTGTGGGTACTTCCCGAATCAATCAACACTATTACCTTTTTCTTCTTGATATTTTGAGGAGTGGTAATTCCAACCAATGCATTACAAGATATGGTTGGATTCATTTCTTCTTTATCTAGGGTTTGTTCCTGGAGTATATCCTCTTTTTTTTACATTTCTTGTTCCTTTTCTTCCTCCTCTTCACAATCTATGTAGAACAATTTCTTCTCAGCACACTTCTGACCTTTAGTGTATTTGCTATCACAACTATAACAAAGCCCTTTTGCTCTTTTTTCTTCCAATTGTTGTGGTGTTAACCTTGTAGGTTGTGGAAGGCTAGGGGCAACAACACTTCCATTTTTATAGTTGTGAGTGGTAGAATTCCTAATTGCCATAATTTTGCTTTCCATTTTTCTTGCTAACCTGAATGCCTTCTCCAATGAATCAAGTTCTCAAAGGCGAACCTCATGTTGGATATTATCCTTTAAAGTCCCTATGAACACATCAATCCTATGCTCCTCTGGAATATCTCTTACCCTTATGTTCAATTTTTGGAAGTCCTCAATGTGCTCCATCATTGAACCCTTTTGTTTGAGATTTATCAATTGGCTAAAAAAGGTTTTGCTTTTTGTATCCTCATAATGTGCTATTATTTCTTCCGTAAAAATTGCCCAAGTGACAATTTGTTTACGAGAGCAAAGCCATCGATACCATACAAATTGATTTGGTTCCAAATATAAAGTTGCAATACATACCTTTTGTGTGTTTTGCACATTATGGAGATCGAAAAATTGCTCCATCTATAGTATCCATGTTCTGGGATCCTTGCCATCAAACTTCCTCATATCGATTTTTGGAACATGGTGGGTCTTCAATCCAACATTAGAGTCTATAAAATCATGATTAACATTTCTTTTGTTCTCATCATGAGTTTCCTTTACTACCCTTTCACCACCAGTGACCATTTCTTGTAGCAACTTTTTCAAATTTATCTTCAATTCTTCCATCTTATCGTCCATGCCATTCATCTTAGGATCTATGCCATTCATCTTAGATTCCATGCCATCCATCTTAGCTTCCACGCCATGCATCTTAGCTTCCACGCCATGCATCTTAACTTGCATGCCATTCATATTAGCTTCCACGCCATTCATCTTGGCTTCATTTACCTTTAGTGAGAGTGAAATTTGTTGTACTTGGTCTTGTAATTTTGATATATAATGTTGCATTTCTTCCTCTTTTTCACGAGTCATGTAAGAGGTTTCAGGTTGCTTACTAGGTGTTTCCATTTTCTTTCTTCGGGGCATTAATTAATGCTAATAATTCTTCACTATTCCCTTTGAATTCCTTCAAACTAATTTTTCAAACAAATCTTATGAAAAATTAAAAAAAATTAAAAAAAAAAAAAATTTACACACATTTGTTTCACTTTGTAAGAGCTCAATATTGAAAATGTTCTATCTCTGTAACTGTGGATCTTGAATATTTGAAATCTCGTCCTGTGGTAGCCCTTTCAGTCCTATTTCTAACCCCACAAGTTTGATCAAGATTGGATTCTCCAAGGAAGAGTTATGCCAAATTTCCCACAGTAACCTTATTATAGACTGGTTCAGTAGAGCGAACTTGTACAATGTTCCACGTGTCAATTTTTCAACCTTAGTACCTGAAACTGATATACAGAAAACTATAGGCCGTCATATTTCTGAAAATTCTTACAAAATTTCAATCTAATTCTCAAAATGAAATTTATGATAATTTTCCCTAGGTCACCTGTTTGGAATGTAATTCGAGAGTCTGCAAAAACCCTAACTTCCTCAGATCATATATGCGCAACTATAGAGAGACAAGCTCTGAAATTCGAACTCGAAGTTCAGAACTATTTCAGCTCAAATGGGTTTTTTTTTGTAGCTTCTGAAACATCGCAGAAAATTATTTATAGTGAAAATGCCGCAATGACCTATTTGGAGCAGCAAAACCCTAGAATCCAAAGCTCTGATACCAAATGTTATGAAACCAGCTCACAAAAACATAGACAAGATAAATGAATGCCTTAGAAATCAGCCTCTTCGAGGGGGCAACCTCCTTTACATTACACAAAATGAACAATTCTTGGATGATACAAATGACTAAACCTCTCTTCTATATATAGGAGTCTAAGGGGTCACATTATAATCAAGCCAACATAACAGTAATAACATAAGGGCACAAAAATAACAATAGTGGGTTTCTATGGGGCATACTAATAACAATATGAGGACAATAGGGGCACAATAATAACAATAAGGGATACAATGACAATATTAATGGTGGAATCACTAGTATTATAGGGGTCTAACAGGCTCCAAGAGATGTTCCGCTGCAGGAACTCTCATTCAAAAAGGACTCCTATCAGTATGACATAATTTCACATATGACAATAATGAGCATCCCGCCAACATGGCATCAAAGGGATCTCAATTTAGACATACATGGTGACAACATGAGTATCCCATCAACATGACGACAAAGGGATCTCAAACAAAACATGATGAATCATGGCAACAAGTACATCACACAGATGATTCCGCATCACAGCAAGCAGGAATCATGAAACAAGTAAGAAAACAAGATCCCACATCAAACATCAAACAGGGATCTATGCAGCACAATGTATCTCATAGCAAAAAGAAGTACATGAACACACTGCATATACCTCACATCCTAGGGCCATCTGAAGAAAAGGATGTCAAATTGCTAAAGCTGGCCATACCATCAATCTCACGACGTCGACTCTCATAGAAATGGTTGCTCACACATGAAAGATGACACCTGCACTCCACTTAGAAAAGTGGCCGAAAAATGAAATGAGCAAATGGAAAATCTGAACACACCATCGATTTGTGGCGTCGAATAGTGTAAAATCAATTGTCAAATTTCTGAATTCTGAGAAAATGAAAATCTAGGGCTTAAGGAATCTTTTATATTCCCCCTAGATTCCTCAAAGATTCCCTCCTCCAGGTCTTTTGCAAATCTATTGCTCAGATCAAGAAACTAACTGTGCCATTGGGTTCATGTCGCCGAGAGGTGTAGGATCAACATAAAATTTGTCCAATTTGGACACTGCAAAAATTTCACCCTCCTGAGAATTTTGCCCAATCATGGTTCCACCTGCAAATAAATTAATTAAAAAAAAATCCCACCTCAATTTCTGTGCACGCTCCTAGTTCCTCCATGCTTGGGCACACTGGGAAAATGCTGGGTTTATATAATTTTTTGGGCGGAGCTTTTTTAAAAAGCTTGTTTGGAGGATTGGTTAGCATAAAATGGTGAAAATAGAATTTAGTCGAGGAGGGGTCGGGTGGTCAAACCCCGCCCCTCCCATCTTAATACATTATGGTTTTGTTTTAAACAACCCACAGATATTGTTTTGGGGGTCGGGCCCGCCCCATAATCCTCCATTATTCCATTGTATTAAACGGTGGCATACATTTAAATGGGCATGTTTGTTATGTTCCATGGATGGTACATGGTGTGTTAAATGGGTTGCACCATGGGGCCATTGCGTGGGCGGGGCTGGCCCTCCAGCTAGCCGTGGGTTCAACTCCCACTGGCCTCTTTTAATGCGATGGCATGTTGATAAGGTTTTGGGGGTGTGGATAGGGGTGTGGGCCGGGTCCACCAGGGGTGGCCCACCCATCCCAACTTAAGTTTGTTTTTAATATGTGTATGAGGGCTCGGTTGGACCGGCTGGGGTCATGACCCGTCGGTCATTTAATATATATATTTTTTATGTGTTGGTTGGGTGGGGTGGCAGGGTTAGTGGCCCGCCACCCCAAAAATATATTTTCTTATGATTTTTTATTAAACATAGGGGTGATTTTCAAATATTTAGACAATAAGGGATTTTGGGCAATTTAACGAGGCCACAATGTCGACTGTTTTCGGGAGCTAGGTTTCATGCCCCGGGGTTGGTCAAATTGTGGGACACTTAAACTTGGCCCACAGCCCAAATTTGACCAAAACATTCTCCCTCATACGAGCTCGAATTGACGAACCGTTTGCACCATTGTGATCAGGACGACAAGATCTACTCTCTGGTACTGGTTCAAAAACATTTTGATCACTTTGATTTTCGAGCTTCCATAGGCCCTCTTTGTCCTATGTGTGTCTCTGGAGCCACCTGGATCAATCCTCCCCACTAAGGAGCTTTTGGTCCTCCAAAAGCATAAAAAATAATCTACAACTTCTCTATACCTTATCTGCATCAGAAGCGTCTTGAAAGGCCTCACTTTCATCTCCTTCACCTTTGTTCTTCGAAGCCTTAAGCGATGAGCTCACACCTGCAACCTATAGTACATTTTTTTGCAAATTACATGCTTGAATTTCATGACCAACTAATGACCCAAGCATCCCATACTTGCCATGATTTTATAACATACTTGATGGTCAAGTTTACATTAAGATGGACGCAATACCCCAGCTACGAAAACAAGGCCAACATATCTTTGTTGCTTCAACAAGTGATGGAAAACACTTCATCACTGCAACACATGATTTACAAAGATAAGGCCAAACACTATTTGCTTTGAAAAGTGATGGAAACATGACTTCACTTTCACAATTTATCATGCAACTCAAAATAAGACCAGACATCATTATTGCTAAACAAGTAATGGAAAACACATCATCACTTTTATATATAACAAATGATTCACAAAAGCATGACCATGACAAGCTAACATATCTAGAAACCATTTTTCACTTATCGTTGTGAATGGGTCATCTCCTTGTGGTGATTTTGCTTGTCGAACAATTGTTTCACCTGATTCATGCACTGACGCTTTGTCTTTAAGGCACTGCTTTGGATCGAGCCTCCAACATGTGGCTCTTTGATGGCCACTTCTGTCACATATACTGCAATAGATCTTCTTCCTCCAGATCTGCTTTACCCATTGTTGAGAGGGTCTTTCATGCCTCATCCTTTTGTGTGCTGCCATTCTTTTCCAACACTTAGAAAATGTATGGTTATGTAATCCACAAAAGGTACATGTTTTTCAATGCCATGTTTTATGTTCATCATTAACAACATGATTATAATCGAAATGAACATTCGAATATAGAAACTAGTTATACCTTTCCTTGTCATCCCTGATGTGAGTATGGAAATGAGAGCTTGCCTCATCTCTTTCCCTACAATGGAAACTACCATGGGATGATGGGGTGTGTTCCCATCATTCTCTTTCCTTGATGATTTCAATGATGTCTCAGAAGCATCTGACACCTTCGAGCATTCTCCCTTAGTGTATCTCAAGCCTGCAAATTGAGGTCTCTTCTTAAACTCCAATGGTTGAGTTATGCCTTGGTTATTAATACCAAGTTATTTTTCCTCTCATGCCTCATCTTGGTAAGGAGCCTCATGTTTTTCCCTGTAATTGGGATCTCCACATCTCCAACAGAAATCATACTATGTGAAGACGAAACCAAAAGGAAATCAACATATTTTACCTCCTCTGTCGATTTGGAAACAACTGATGAGGGCCTCTCATCATCTGTTTTTGGTGGTTTGCCAGCTGTCTTAGCGCATTCCCCAACTTCTTTCCTGACATACCCAAATCTTATCTGATGGGCTAATTCTTCTACTTTGATGGGGTTGACAATGCCTTGGCCATTTACACCCAAGCCTTTTCCTTCATACCCCATTCTCTTCAATAGTTTCAAGCCAATTCCTATGGTATGATTTTCAAAAATAGTGAAATCATCATCAGGACACATACATGAATTCAGAGAACTACTTTTTACCTCACATGGGTCACGTTGCAGCTTTTCCAATGACTCGTCCTTTGCTTGCAGTTGTCGTAGAAAACTATGTTTCTCCTCTTTCTCTTCATGTAGAATCATCTTCAATTCATCGTTCTCTGTTTAAATATTATGTTTGTTGTGCTTCAGTTCTTCCAGGGCTTCTTCCCTGGCTTGCAATTAAAGCTGCAATCGCTCCTTTTCCTTTGTCTCTTTTTATAGAGTTTCATACATTATTTCCACCCTTTTGGAAATTTAGAGCATGGTCTTGTACATCTCTTTTTCATCCTCTGTCACTGCACATTCCATTGTTCATGCTTGCAATTCACATCCATGCAAAGACTGCTCTGATACCACTCTTGATCTGAGTTGACTCGACTCTCGGATTTAACCAAGATATTTTGCTTTCGTGATGTGATTAGAATTGCATTTAAAAAAGCATAAAGGAACATAAATGCATGCTATAAAGAAGAAGGAACATGGCAATCATCAGCAACATAAGACTCAATACGTTGATAATGGAGTTCGTCCAGGAGGGACTACGTCTTCGGGCCCCGGTGTCAAGATGGTGTAGGCTACTGCATTAAGTGTTGGAAAGAGTGATGATGTACATGCATGTGTTTTCTCTATCATACAAGGAATATGCCCTCACACAGGAGTGGCTCCAAGAGATGTTCCACTGCAGGAACTCTCATTCAAAAAGGAATCCTATCAGTATGACATAATTTCACATATGACAATAATGAGCATCCTGCCAACATGGCATCAAAGGGATCTTAATTTAGACATACATGGTGACAACATGAGTATCCCCTCAACATGATGACAAAGGTATCTCAAACAAAAGATGACAAATCATGGCAACAAGTACATCACACAGATGATTCCGCATCACATCAAGAAGGAATCATGAAACAAGTAAGAAAACAAGATCCCACATCAAACATCAAACAGGGATCTATGCATCACAATGCATCTCATAGCAAAAAGAAGTACATGAACACACTGCATATACCTCACATCCTGGGGCCATCTGAAGAAAAGGATATCAAACTACTAAATTTGGCCATACCATCAATCTTGTGGCGTCGAATCTCATAGAAATGGTTGCTCACACATGAACGCTGACACCTACACTCCACTTAGAAAAGTGGCCGAAAAATGAAATGAGCAAATGGAAAATCTGAACACACCATCATATTTTTGGTGTCAAATAGTGCAAAATCGACTGTCAAATTTCTGAATTCCGAGAAAATGAAAATTTGAGGCTTAAGGAATCTTTTAGATTCCCCCTAGACTCCTTAAAGATTCCCTCCTCCGAGTCCTCTGTAAATTTGTTGCTCAGATCAAGAAACTGACTGCGCCATTGGGTTCATGTCACTGAGAGGTGTAGGATTGACATAAAAATTTTCCAATTTGGACACTGCAAAAATTTCACCCTCCTGAGAATTTTGCCCAATCATCGTTCCATTTGCAAATAAATTAATTAAAAAAAAATCCCACCTAGATTTCCGTGCATGCTCTTGGTTCCTCCATGCTTGGGTGCACTAGGAAAATGTTGGGTTTATATAAATTTTTGGGCGGAGTTTTTTTAAAAAGCCCATTTGGAGGATTGGTTAACGCAAAATGGTGAAAAATAGAATTTAGTCGAGGAGGGGTTGGGTGGTCAAACCCTGCTCCTCCCATCTTTATACATTATGGTTTTTCTTAAACAACCTGCAGATATTGTTTTGGCAGGTTGGGCCCACATTGGGTGACCCGCCCCATAATCCTCCATTATTCCATTGTATTAAACGGTGGCATACATTTAAATGGGTGTGTTTGTTACATTCCATGGATGGTACATGGTGTGTTAAATGGGTTGCACCGTGGGGCCGCCACGTGGGCGGGGCCGACCCTCTTGCCAGCAATGGGTTCAACTCCCACCGACCTCGTTTAATGCAATGGCATGTTGTTAAGGTTTTGGGGGTGTGGATAGGGGTGTGGGTCGGGTCCACCGGGGGTGGCCCGCCCACCCCAACTTAAGTTTGTTTTTAATATGCGTATGAGGGCTCGGTTGGACCAACGAGGGTCATGGCCCGTCGGTCCTTCAATATATTTTTTTGTTATGTGTTGGTTGGGCGGGGTGGCGGGGTTGGTGGCCCACCACCCCAAAAATATATATTTTTTTATGATTTTTATTAAACATAGGGGTGATTTTCAAATCTTTAGAAAATAAGGGATATTGGGAAATTTAACGAGGCCACAATTTCGACCATTTTCGAGAGCTAGGTTTCATGCCCCGGGGTTGGTCAAATTGTGGGACACTTAAACCCAACTTTGACCAAAATTTTGATTGGCTCGTTCTCCGTCATACGAGCTTGGATTGATGAACTGTTCGCACCATTGCAATCAGGACAATGAGATCTACATCCTAGTTCTAGTTCGAAAACGTTCTGATCACTTTGATTTTCGAGCTTCCATAAGCCCTCTTTGTCCTGTGTGTGTCTCTAGAGCCACCTAGATCAATGTAAGTGGCATCCGCCCATGGTATTCATTCACCCATTATATTGTAAGTGAGATACACCCATGGTATTCAGTCACCCATGGTATCTACCCACCCATGGAATTTACTTGTAATATTATAACTAAAAAGACTATAAGTAACAAGTCCTATTTTGTAAAAGCACATATGGTCCACCACAATGTAGCTTTTACAATTATTCTCTATTTTAAGAAAAAATTTCTTGGTGGTTTTGATTAATGTGTATTCTCCTATTTTCTTCTGGCATTTCAATTTTTCAAATCTTGGAGGCCTCTAGCCCCAAGATCCATTTCAATATTTTAGACCTTGAGGGCCTTCCCCCAAGATCTGGATTGATCGCTCCCATGGAAAGACCTCCATGCAACTCAAACCCTCTAGTCACTCCCATAACAAGGCATCCATGAAACTTTGGCCTTTTTTAGGAAGTTATGTGCCAACAACCTCGAATTTTGAGCCACTTATTCAGGGCTAGGACTCAAGCCTCTGCCAAAAAATTATGAAACTTCCAAAAATCATAAATAACAATGAAATAAGTTTACTAATGCAAACACTTGAACAAGGACTTGACCTAACCTCTAACAACCACGACAAACATGTCTTCAAACATATCATAACCATATAATCTACAAGTCATAACAACAGATCTAAACTTAGGGATCTCATACTTATCTGAGAATCGTCAAGGAGGATTGGTGTCTCCTCCCAATAGCGACATTGTTATCTATTAGGTCATTCATTCATACATATTTCATCTACTAACCAAAACATGATGAAAGCCATTTGATGAGCCCCAAAAATGGACAAATATTTGGGCTCATTCAACCTCCTAATTTGGCTTAGTCCACCATTCTCATTTGTTTATTGCATGTTTTTGATTATTTTTATGTTAATAGAGTGAATTTGGTTAGTCATTATGCCAACAAGTCTAATGGGTGCTTTGTGTAGCCTTTTTGGTCAACTTGGAGACAAAATTGAAGGTCTTAATGAGCACTTGGCAGCCAAATTCGTGGGAGAACAAGCTAGAGGATTTGTAGGAAGGTGTCCCCCTCATTTATGGGCCCTTACCTCGAATTCTCCACCATCAGCTCGGAGTTCAAAGGCCACCAAATCAATGAGCACAAGGGCAGCCAAGCAAGTCAAGTAGGACTGCTGTTAACTACAAGTCTTGGGCAGCCAAGTCCCTAAATTTTAGGAGGACTGTTGGGTCCTCAAATTGTATAAATAAGAAGGCTTAGGGCCTCATTTTGGTTAGCTAGTGGTTAGTCATTTTGTAGCTGGTAGTTAGTCATTTCATAGTCTTGTTGTAGTCATTTTGTAATTCGATTTGTAGGCCATGGATTAGCTTTGCTTTCAGCTCATGTTCAAGTTCTTCTTGTGGACAGTTTTTATGTAACTCTTCATTCTTGTTTAATAAAGATGAATCCAGCTTTGCACCAGCTCTAAATCTCTCTTGGGAGGCTGTAGCTCTTGGGGTTGGGCCCATCTCAAGCGCTCAGTACCTCCCTTGTTTATCTTTATGTGTTTGCTGCGTTCTTAAAATGAAATCTGCTCTTTAGATCTTGCTTTGTTATTTTGGTTGTTTTTTATGGTTAAAGTAGCTTTTTATGGTTAGAATCGATTGGTAGGAGTTTTTCATGCATTTAGATCTTTTTGAATGTTCTTACTCACGTGATGTACATGGTTCTCTTTCCAAACAAAGCTGATGTTTATTCATTTCATTGACAGTTGGATTAAGTTAGCCAGGACTTGGTTTGTTTGCAAGGATTCATTGATTCGTTTGAATGAGCATTGTGCAGGTCATCTCTATCACCTTCATCACCTCCTCATTCATCTGAGCCTCGTCCAGATCAGCTCCTCCATCACCAATTTTGTTCCCTCATCTCCCATCTGCTCTTTTGCCACGTAACCCTACCTTCTTGCTTTTCCATTGCCTACACCTTCGTTGATGCAAGTCAGCCTTCCACATCATCTCACCACTCCATCCATCAGTTCCTGGGTCACTTTAGACCCCCATCCTACCTCCATAACCATCCATGCATCTTCCATCAACCATCCATCCTCAAACATCCCATTTTGAAACATCCTGTAGAAGAATTGCAGAACATCCTGTAGAAACCCCTGCAGACTTCCTGTAGAAGTTCATAAACACGGTTGCATGGCATCCAGACTTTGTGAAACTCTCAGAAAGAATGCTAGGGATCCCTTAGACCCTCTCTGTACCATCCCAACCTTTCCCAAAGCATTTCATCCCTTGATCCATCCCTGCACAGTGGAAAACTAGTTAGAAGCACATGCATGATAATTTCAACAACTTAAGAAAAAATACAAAAAGATGTTTTCTTCAGATAGTGATAACTTAGACACATGCATTTTACCTTCCTAGAAGTAATGGCATCTCTTCTCATAGTTTGCATTCTCATTTTTGCATCAGTAGGACTAGTTGGTAGAATTAGGGTTTGCTAGGGTTTGCTAGGGTTTGTATTTCTTTTTGGCTTTCAGTTTCTTTCCGCAAGTAGATTAGCTTCCTTTGAGTTAGCCTTCATCCATCAGTTAAAAAGCTTCTTCTAAGAGCTCATAGAAGTTGGCTTGAGCCCCTAGCGGACTTGTGCTAGCTGACCAAGTGACAGCTGCGGCAAGAGCTAGTACTTGTGCATACAGCACCGTCGCTTCCAAGTTTGTTACGAACTACCGAGTTGATAAAATTAAAGAAGGGAGTTCCAGGAGTTATAGAATTATTGCTACAATACTGGGGCCCACCATCTTTTTGGCGTCGTTGCCGGGGAAGCGTCAGGGTATTGGTGATTGTCGCTTTTCTTCTATTTTCCACTACAATCTTCTGCTAAGTAGTTTATTTCATTTCCATTATGCAATTTCGTTTATGCAAAAGTAGATTAGCATTTCCCGCTTTCATAGATTAGCATTTCAATTCTGCAATTTCATTTCTGCAAGCGTAGAATAGCATTTCAATTCCGCAATCGTAGACTAGCATTTCATTCCTGCAATTTCATTTGAGCAAAATAGATTAGTCCTTTCCTGCTTTCATTTCAATTCCGCATTTTCATTTTCGCAAGATAGTTAGTTGCAGTTCAATCTATTTCAGTTTTGCAAGTAGAAGTAGAAAAAAGCAAAAATCAACCAAAAAGATTTCATTTCATGCCTTGTAGGAGTAAAGATAAGTTAGAAAAATGATTGCACAACACCCCCACTGCTTCACACAGCCAAGATTCTCTCTTCTTCGATGGTTGTGATTGAAGAACCCCTGGGTGGACATCAAGACATATATGAAGAACCTCTAGGGGAGAAGAAGAAGAAAACATTCCTCTGGAGCAAATGGCTACAAGTAGAAATGTTGGGAGCAACATCTTGTCCAAAGATGAATTTGAAAATCAGATCAAAGACTTCAAGAGTGATATGAGGCAGTTTCTTGCCATGCAACTAGATACCTTGCGGATCCAAAAGAAGCAAGAAGAAGACAAGAGGGCTTTGGCCATTTTTTGTCCTAGGTGCACTAGAAAGCATCCTAGGAACGAATGTCCAATGCACTCCCTAGAAGTGTGTTTCATCTGTGAAGAATACCATCCTACAAATCAGTGCCCTTCCTTGCCTGGACTTAAAGTTGCATATCAAAGAGCTAAAGGAGCCACTGAACCACTCTATCATATGAACCAAAGGAGGCCACATGAACCTAGATCTTATCAGCAGGAAGTGCAAGGGACATCCGAGACCTATTATGACCCCTATCAAGCCACTTTCATGCCTTCTTGGGGTCCCCCTGCTCATCCTTCCTGGTCTACACCTCCTCCTTGGTCATATTCTCCTTGTTCCTTCACAGATCCATATTATGGCCAACCAGTTGCTCATTCATTTCACTCTTATGCTCAGCCACAGCCTCAGTGGGATGCACCTTATCAGGAGTGGAGGCCCCAATACAACTCTCATCCCACTCATTGTCCTCCACCACCTGCTCATCCACAACCATCGCCTCCTCCTCCACCAAGGCAACCCAAAATGCCTACCCAACCACAATGCCATCCATCTCCATCTCAATTACACCCCTCCACTCAGCTACCCATAGCACCATTTCCAAAACCATGCAATGGAGCAGCTCAACCAAATTGCAAAGCTGAGGCACAACAAGTGCAAATGACTCCTTTTGAGCTCAATGATGTTCACCAAAGCTCAAGAAGAGCCTTGAAAAAAAAAGATTATCTTGAAAGCATTGAAGGACCACATCTGGAAAAACAAGATTCAAAAGAGGAGATCAAAGAACCATGGGCTGCACTTGATGAAGAGAAGAGATCAAAATCAGAGATCGAGAAAGCCTCCTCATGGTTACCATCAAATCCTCCATGTACTCAAGAGAAAGATCAGCAAAAGGAGGAAGATGAGAAAGTCATGATAGAAGGTGACATGAAGAATGATCCAGATCAGAAAAAGGACCAAGGATATCAAAGCTATATTGAGACATGGTTCCAGACAGTCACTAAGTTGCAGCAGTATTCTCTTCCTCAGCTATGTTTTGTACTTTCAAAGTCAGATCATTTTGTCTCTGAGATCTGGATACCTATCCAAGCATGCATTTCGAGCCTCCACATCATTTTTTCTCTAATCTCGACGTGCACATGGCTCCATTGGAAGTATTCTTATACTTGAAAATGATTTTGTTTTTCAAGTAGGGTAGGGTAGAAGAAAAAAAAAAAAAGAGAAAAAAAAGGGAAAAAAATGAAAATAAGAAGAAATAATAAAAATCTAAGGTGAAAACCTCCTCGGAGGCGCCTTAGATTGGCTCATTGATTGAAAACCTCCATGAGGCGGTCAATGGGTTGGAAAAAAAAAAGAGAAAAGAGAATAAGATCTTTGGGTGAAAACCTCCCTTGGAGGCGCCCAAGGCAGGCAATTAGGGTGAAAACCTCCATGAGGCGCCCTAGTTGTTTTTCAAAAAAAAAAAAAAAAGAGAAAAAGAAAAAGAAAAATAAAGCTAATCTCCATTGAATAATTTCATGTTGCAGCAATGACATTGCAGGTTGCAAGAAGGACGTTTCATGACAGGAGGAGCACTCAAATCAAGGTCAAAGTAATTTTTCTTGTGCCTTCTACAGGAAGCTCTGTATTTCTACAGGAAACATCCTGTAGAACCTTTGGACGAGCCAAATCCAATTTCAAAAGTGAATCTAATGGTGGGAATCTGTTGATTAGGCCTACAAGCACTTGTGTGTCCATCCCTTGCCTTTATCCATCATTTTTTCCACCCCCTTGTGCTTCTCATTGTGCTTCTACAGGAACTTCCTGTAGAAATTGTGGGAAACTAGACATGGATTTCAAAAAGTGGTTTGGCGAACATTGTAGCTTCCTCAAGGGTTCAGAAGCCCTCATGCAATCTTCCAACTCCTCCTCCATCATCTCTATACCTGCATCACAACCAAAATTCATTTTGTCATCCCATGCAACCAAAATGCAAAGTGCCTTGAAGCAAAAACACATAGAGCAGAATTTGTTTTTTCCATAACTTGAAAACCATGCATCCATTTGACAAACCGTTTTATGGGGAATTGTACAAGGTTGATGACAACATGCCTGAGCAGTTTCATGCAATTCCGGTGCACGGTTTCCAAGAAATCAGCCTCCATCACCATCAGCCATTTTTGCATTTTCTCCATATCCGTGCATCCGTTTTAAAACCTGTTTCATGGGGAGATGCACATGGCTGATAGTAACCTACCCAAGCAGTTTCAGCCGATTCCGATGCACGGTTTCCGAGAAATCGAGCTCTGAAATCTTCAACCATTTTCCATTTTTCTCGAAATCCGTGCATCCATTGATCACGATTTTGCTATGGGAGATGCATAATGATGATAGGAACATGCTCACCGAGTTTCAGATCAATCTGATCTACCGTTTGGGAGAAATGGCAAAAAGAAGTTCTGGTTTTGTGACCATGCAGCAGCAGCAGCTTGAACGGGTAGAGTTGAACGTGGAAACGATTGCATGCAGCTCAGATCCGGCCAGAGGACACCTGCACAAGGAAAAGCAATCAAAAATCATTAGCCAAGCCTCATGCAATCAAAGGATCCAAGCATGCAGCAGCAAGAAGCTTCACAAGCAGTCGTTTGGCTTCATGTACGTGACAAAACCTATTCCTCTATTGCATGAATCTAATTCAAGAACTGCATGAACGAATGGAGTGATGGAATTAAGCCACGAATTTAGGAAGGTTCACTTGATGTCCAGTTCTCTAGCAAGTCACGCAGCATGCATGGGTCAGCCATGCACGTGAAAGTCAAAAAACGGACAGTATGGGCAGTCTAACTCCAGTGCAACTGAATCGATGAGATTTCAAGCAGAGAACAAATAGTGACCACTGCAGTTCATGATTGCAAAACAGTCGCATAAGCCAGCACATGTATGTGCCACCTCACTCCAAAAATCACGCAGAAATATGAGCGCTCAGTTGTTGGTCAACTTGCACTTGCAACATGATTCACTCGAAGTGTATTCAAATTCAGGTATTGCTTCCCTTTTTGTGAAGTTACATACTCTGAAATGCGAGCTCATGCTGTGGAACTGTTGTTTGTCTTGTCTCAAGATGGAGATAAAAGAAAATTAGCAGAACATCTTGGAGAAAAATATATGAAATGGTTAGCAAAACTTATTTCAACATCTTCAAAATGAAGAAAAGAAAGCTGCCGCAGTCGGAAAGTATTGTCATGTCAGGAACAGAAACGTGAATCAAGGTTAACCAATGGAAAAACAATGATTTTGCATGAAGCAGAAAGTGAATCTACCATGAAACAAACGGGAAAGTTCTGGTGTTGCTCTGGTTAGATTTGTGTATTTCAATACTTTCCAAGGGGTTCACAAGGTCTTTTGAAAAAGCCACATTATTCCATGTGAAAGAATTCTTAAAAGTATGATTCGGTATGAAGTTTTGCTCCACTACTGGTTATACAGCAGCTTCAAACAAAACTTGGGAATTCTCATTTTTGGCCTGTTTGGAAGCAATTTCAGATTGAAGGGAAATGCTGATTCATAGCAGTGATATGTGAGCAAGTCATATTTTCTCTGCCCTTGATCTATCTTATGTTCTGTTCTGCTTCTATTATCAATTCTTAGCAGAGTTCAAATCCAAGATTAAGAATGCCATTCGATTCAGTTAAAGGCCTGGAAACACTTCTCCCCATCCAGCTTTGGCATGCAGTATCTATTCTCGGGCAGTTCATTGTACATGTGTGCTTTTATAATACATTAGACTTGCCATTTGTGTTGGATTCGTCAGCTTCCAGGCAGCGCAGTTCAAGGAGAAGGCACCCCCAGCCAAGCATGTAAAATCAGTGAAATTGGTTCTACAGGAAGTTAGCAGACTGTTCTACAGGAAGACAGAGGACTGTTTCTACAGGAAAACAGAGGACTGTTTCTACAGGAAGCCAGCGAACAGTTTCTACAGGAAAGTTTGAAAAGAGGGAAGCCAAAGGAGAAATCGGCCGAGATGCCAGCCAAGGAAGCCACCAGGGCCATCAAAGACGAGGGGAGAGATTTGGTTGCTCAGAGGATGAGCAACACTTTCAGTAGGGGGGTGATGATGAGCCCCAAAAATGGACAAATATTTGGGCTCATTCAACCTCCTAATTTGGCTTAGTCCACCATTCTCATTTGTTTATTGCATGTTTTTTATTATTTTTATGTTAATAGAGTGAATTTGGTTAGTCATTATGCCAACAAGTCTAATGGGTGCTTTGTGTAGCCTTTTTGGTCAACTTGGAGGCAAAATTGAAGGTCTTAATGAGCACTTGGCAGCCAAATTCGTGGGAGAACAAGCTAGAGGATTTGTAGGAAGGTGTCCCCCTCATTTATGGGCCCTTACCTCGAATTCTCCACCATCAGCTCGGAGTTCAAAGGCCACCAAATCAATGAGCACAAGGGCAACCAAGCAAGTCAAGTAGGACTGCTGTTAACTACAAGTCTTGGGCAGCCAAGTCCCTAAATTTTAGGAGGACTGTTGGGTCCTCAAATTGTATAATAAGAAGGCTTAGGGCCTCATTTTGGTTAGCTAGTGGTTAGTCATTTTGTAGCTGGTAGTTAGTCATTTCATAGTCTTGTTGTAGTCATTTTGTAATTCGATTTGTAGGCCATGGATTAGCTTTGCTTTCAGCTCATGTTCAAGTTCTTCTTGTGGACAGTTTTTATGTAACTCTTCATTCTTGTTTAATAAAGATGAATCCAGCTTTGCACCAGCTCTAAATCTCTCTTGGGAGGATATAGCTCTTGGGGTTGGGCCCATCTCAAGCGCTCAGTACCTCCCTTGTTTATCTTTATGTGTTTGTTGCGTTCTTAAAATGAAATCTGCTCTTTAGATCTTGCTTTGTTATTTTGGTTGTTTTTGATGGTTAAAGTAGCTTTTTATGGTTAGAATCGATTGGTAGGAGTTTGTCATGCATTTAGATATTTTTGAATGTTCTTACTCACGTGATGTACATGGTTCTCTTTCCAAACAAAGCTGCTGTTTATTCATTTCATTGACAATTGGATTAAGTTAGCCAAGACTTGGTTTGTTTGCAAGGATTCATTGATTCGTTTGAATGAGCATTGTGCAGGTCATCTCTATCACCTTCATCACCTCCTCGTTCATCTGAGCCTCGTCCAGATCAGCTCCTCCATCACCAAGTTTGTTCCCTCATCTCCCATCTGCTCTTTTGCCATGTAACCCTACCTTCTTGCTTTTCCATTGCCTACACCTTCGTTGATGCAAGTCAGCCTTCCACATCATCTCACCACTCCATCCATCAGTTCCTGGGTCACTTCAGACCCCCATCCTACCTCCATAACCATCCATGCATCTTCCATCAACCATCCATCCTCAAACATCCCATTTTGAAACATCTTGTAGAAGAATTGCAGAACATCCTGTAGAAACCCCTGCAGACTTCCTGTAGAAGTTCATAAACACGGTTGCATGGCATCCAGACTTTGTGAAACTCTCAGAAAGAATGCTAGGGATCCCTTAGACCCTCTCTGTACCATCCCAACCTTTCCCAAAGCATTTCATCCCTTGATCCATCCCTGCACAGTGGAAAACTAGTTAGAAGGACATGCATGATAATTTCAACAACTTAAGCAAAAATACAAAAAGATGTTTTCTTCAGATAGTGATAACTTAGACACATGCATTTTACCTTCCTAGAAGTAATTGCATCTCTTCTCATAGTTTTCATTCTCATTTTTGCATCAGTAGGACTAGTTGGTAGAATTAGGGTTTGCTAGGGTTTGCTAGGGTTTGTATTTCTTTTTGGCTTTCAGTTTCTTTACGCAAGTAGATTAGCTTCCTTTGAGTTAGCCTTCATCCATCAGTTAAAAAGCTTCTTCTAAGAGCTCATAGAAGTTGGCTTGAGCCCCTAGCGGACTTGTGCCAGCTGACCAAGTGACAGCTGCGGCAAGAGCTAGTACTTGTGCATACAGCACCGTCGCTTCCAAGTTTGTTACGAACTACCGAGTTGATAAAATTAAAGAAGGGAGTTCCAGGAGTTGTAGCATTATTGCTACAATACTGGGGCCCACCACCATTCATCAATATTGTCATAAAATACGCTTATTGATCTGATATGATCATATATTAAATATTGATGTAGAGTTGATTAGCCATTAGTGAATTGAATAAAAACCGAAAGCATGGAAAACGAGAAATAATGTTGGAGAAGAACACTTTACGATAGCTGATAAACCACAATAAAGATACAAAACTAAAATGTAAACATTGAAAACACAGTTATACCATACAACGATATTGATTATGGAGTTCGTCCCTGATGGACTACATCTTTGGGTCCGCTTTCAATATGGGCGACCGTTTTATTAGGAATGAGAAGAAGAAGTGGATTACACAGTGATTTAGTCAGACTGAACTTGCACACAGGCAATTCTGCCCTTTTCCATGAGATAGCTCTTTGAACCAGCTTTCCAACGCTGCTTACGGTTTCCAAATCCAATTCTTGATGCTCCCGAAACTCTGAAAACAAAATGCCCTCTATCCCTCCAGAACCTGCATACAAAAGCTTGAAGTACTTTTCCTTGTCTTCAAGGAACAAATTTTCCTTTATAGCCCTGTAAATACATCAAAACCTCCTTGAATTCCTTCAGGGATGAATAAGCTAACTTGAAGGTTGAGTTAGGGTTTTATTAATGACAAACTGCCACCTTAGGGCTTAGTCATAAGGTTATTGAATTAATTAAAACAAAGTTACCCATAAAATGACTTTGGTTAGCCCGAAACCGTTAGCTGGAAACTAACTAGGCAGAGGCATTAACAATCCATGAGAACACCTGGAGTTACTGTTTGCAAGGTTGTTATCTCGGCGACGGTTCCGGTTGGCGGGATGTGTTCACATGTTAACGGTTTTTACACTTTCCCCGCGCGGTTAAGGTCTGCGGTTCTCAAGCCCTGATGGCTTAATAGACAGTTGATCACATGCCCTGATGCGGCTACGGTTTCGATGTGGTCACAGTCACGGTTAGGGCCTGACTATAACCTCTGTCGTCTGCCTGCTCACATGACACCATTTCCAACGTGCTCTCCGCTAATGGTTTGGACTATTTATGAAACCTCGATAGTTTATGTGCCTGGTCACATTAACCCAGTTACTCCTCGTGGTTCCCGCGTGGTCAAGACAACAGTTAGGCCTTGTTATATTTCAATTTGTAATATTCTGTATGGTAAATAGGCCGAGAGGTACGTATTAGAGTTATAATGTTTATTGCGATAAGTTTTCAGGACTAGGTTTTGGCATTAGGTTTTGTAATGGGTTTTGTAGAACTTTAGGCTTAGGGTAGCATAGGATTTAATGTGTTTAATACATAATTTAATGTATTAGCATATTTTTTTTAGGCTAGGGTTTAGAACTTAGGCATAGGTTTAAGGTTTGTACATAGATTAGGGATTATTTTCAAAACCCATGTGTACAATTCTATCACAATGCGATGCTCATGAAATTCGTCACAGGACGACAATAAACCCATGCACATCATCGACTCTAGCTGCCTTTGCAATGACAACTCGGACGATGAATCTATACCACTGACGACACTGATGTCGACACATCAAACCTACAAAGTCGAATGACAAAACACATGTCGTCGACCAAACCTTTGGGAACTGTCGATGAACTCAAGTCAATAACCAGGAGCTAAACCCATATCAACTAAATGCCATGAACATTACCTGCACAACCTAATCATAACCAACACTGTCGATCTGTCGAAGCTGAACTGAAGTGACGACGACAATGAACGACACCCATGAACTCTGATGACGACACTTTGAACACATGTGCAATTGGATTACTGGATCATTCCTCTCCACTTGAAAGCTTTTGGACCACAAAAGTTTGCTTAATTAAATAGTTGATGAGGGTAGTACTCCCTCTCTTTCCATATTGACCTGACGATGTACAAATACATTTGATCAATCATCTGCATGCAATGACCTTGATGATGCTGACCATGATACATTTTGATTTGGTGACCTGTTTCTTCCATCCGCAGTATGTACAATTTGCGACGATGGGAAAACAACCTATTATCAACATGGCAATTGAATTCTTTCCACGAAGAATCATAAGTTAGTGATTCAAAAACATCTTTGAAAACAATGTTTGTAGAACTTTGTTCAATACATCTGATTGGTATTAACAATCTACTTTCTGGAATAACTGAAATATTCAAAGACTCCTTTGATTTTGATTTTGTATCAATTACTTGACTTGATTTACTTTCCTGTTGACTAATTACCAAGTGAATTTGCTACCCATAACTCATCCAGCTGTGATGAAAAGACTGCTGCAACTTAGTTTGATTCTGAAAGCATCTAAGTAATTGTTGATTTACTTGAATCACTATGTCTATTAACTGATATTTCCATTGACTAACACTTTCAGTTAATGCATTAGTTTTCAAACCTTGGTAAGGAAACTTTAGATCTGCTTTTGAAAATGCTTTGTCATGAAAAATTATAGACTTCCTATCCACTTGAAGAGAGGCTTCATTACTTATAAAAGCATGAAATGATGATGCAATACTAAAGAAACGCGACACTAACATTTCCCAATACTGACCTGCACCCCTGAAACTAAAATTAAACATACCATATGAAACAAGTCTCTGATTAGACTCACATGTACCATTCCCTACAATACACTGCTGATGATGATAACTTCTATAATTCAGTTGAATGAATGAATTGAGATTCATTCTGTCTTTAAGAAGATGTTCGTAGGACATTAAATGTATCTCATGTTGCTTATCATGTTCATGAATAAGATTTCTTGGAAAATAATTAACCACCTTAACCAATTGATCTATAAACTAAATCTCACATCTCGAACAATCAACCTTATGTTGTTCCTTAATAACCATGAGTACATATTTACTTGAACTTATAAACTGATTAACTTGATTTGAGACAATTAAATCCAAGTTTGATTTGACTTTATGTGCCCTAACAATAAATTCAACCCCTTCTTTCTTTAGGTGATATTTATGTTCTCTTCCGTAAAAGACTGCAACTCTATCATAAAGATAAGGACTCCCTAAGACAACTCCACAAATATCTACTGGGACCACATCTAATTCCACTTCATCAATGTACTTAGATGTAATTGCAAATTTTAACCAACACTGCTTTGTGACATGTATCTGAGTTGATTTATTAATCCAACCTAATGGGTATGATCTAGGATGATTCTGTGTTTCCAATCCCAATTGATTAACTATATGTTCAGATATTAAATTTGCTTGCAACCCCTTGTCAAACATTGTGTCAATCTTTGTATGCTTAGAAGTTATCCTTATGTAGAAGAGTTCAACTCGTTTATCCTCATGTGGAAGATTTATGTTTGAAGAAGATACATTAGATTTTGAACTTGAACTAGTATCAAAAGTTTTACCTGTCGTAACCATGGCAGTTATTTTCCGTTCATCACCTAAATCTGAACCAAGGTCTTGCTAGACTGCTGCAATGGCCTTCTTTTCATCCCTCGCCTTAAGGAATTTTTTGGGCTTAAGTTTTGGATGAATTTTCTAGCACTTTGATTCATCATGACCGATTGTCTGACAATGAGAATAGGTAGGTCTTTCCTTCTGAACGATCACTGATTTCTTTCTCTTCAAAATGTTCCCCTTAATGTCTCTGGATTATCTGTTTTCCATCTCTTTGGATGACTGAGATGACAACTTGAATGGTCTGCCACCTGATTCAATATGTATGGCCTGAACACACACCTCGTCAAAATCACCAGGATTAAACATTAATAAAGTATGCTTCAAATATGAATGTAAATTGTCGATATATTTTAACAAAGTTTCTCGTGTATCCAATGAAATACCAAGTGCCAACACTTTCTTCTTGAATTCCTGAGTAAACTCCTAAACACTCTACCCTTTACCTTGCCTCAGATGTCGCCAATCAATAACAACTTGCTACATGTATCCTAAAGGATAGAACTGTTTCCTAAGAGCTTTTTAAAACTTGAACCATGAAGAGATAACTTTTCCTGTTTGCTTTACATCTAACTGTGTTTTGCTTTCCCACCAGATTAAACTTGTTCCCCCCATTCTAATTGTAGCTAACTAAATTTTAGTTTTATCTTTAGAAATGTTCTAAATGTGACAATACACTTCTAACTGCTTTATCCAATTATCTAACTTTTCAAGATTCATTTCACCATCATAAACAAGTAACTCAAATTTAACATCAAGTTTCAAAAGAGATGATTTCTTAGGTTTCTTATCCGTTTCAGATGCTGCACTGGAAGAAGAAGAAGAAGAAGAAGACGAAGAGGATGATGGAGATGATGGAGGTGAAGGTGGTTTATCATTCTTCCCTTTACCTTTGTCCTTATTCGATGCCTTTGAAGAAGAAGCTGCATATCTCGCCTTCTTGTCTTCGTCCAATTCTCCCAACATCTGTTGCATAGTTAAGAACGCCTGCTGAAACTGTTCCTCGCTCATCTTAGTCTTAATTTTTTCACCTGCATCAGGTCCTGACATGGTTGTTTTCTGAACAACTCATCGCTTTCCAATCTCTGGATTGATCTTCTCAAGGATTCCTTCTCCTTGTTGCGACTTAGACCTGGTTAACATTCAATGGCACATTCTACAAATGAAACCTACTCTGATGCCAAATTCTATGATCTGATATGATCATATATTAAATACTGATGTAGAGTTGATTAGCCATTAGTGAATTGAATGAAAACTTAAAGCATGGAAAACGATAAAGACTGCTAGAGCAGAACACTTTATGACAGCTGATAAACCATGATAAAGATACAAAACTAAAATGTAAACAACGAAAACATAGTTATACCAAACAACAATATTGATTACGGTCGTCCCTGATGGACTACGTCTCCTGGTCTACTTTCAAGATGGGTCACTGTTTTATTAGGAATGAGAAGAAGAAGTGGATTACACAGTGATTTAGTCATACAGAACTTGCACACAGGCAATTATGACCTTTGTCACCCAATAGCTCTCTGAACCAGCTTTCCAATGCCGCTTACAGTTTCCAAATCCAATTACTGATGCTCCCAAAGCTCAGAAAACAAAATTGCCTCTATCCCTCCAGAACCTGCATACAAAAGCTGAAAGTACTCCTCCTTGTCTTCAAAGAACAAATCTACCTTTATAACCCTGTAAATACATCAAAACCTCCTTGAATTCCTTCAGGGATGAATAAGCTGACTTGAAGGTTGAGTTAGGGTTTGATTAATGACAAACTGCCACCTTAGGGCTTAGTCATAAGGTTATTGAATTAATTAAAACAAACTTTAACAATAAAAACCCATAAAATGACTTTGGTTAGCCCGAAACCGTTAGCTGGTAGCTAACCGGGCGGAGGCATTAACAATCAATGTGAACACCTGGAGTTACTGTTTGCAGGGCGGTTATCTCGGCGGCGGTTTTGGTCGGTGGGACGTGTTCACATGTTAACGGTTTTTACGCTTTCCCGCGTGGTTAAGGTCTGCGGTTCTCAAGCCCTAATCGCTTAACAGACAGTTGATCACATGCCCCGACGTGACTACGGTTTCGATGTGGTCACAGTCACGGTTAGGGCCTGACTGTAACCTCCACCATCTGCCTGCTCACATGACACCGTTTTCAACATGGTCTCCGCTAACGGTTTGGACTGTTTATGAAACCCCGATAGTTTATATGCCTGGTCACATTAACCCGGTTACTCCTCGCAGTTCCCGCGCGGTCAAGACAGCGGTTAGGCACTGTTATATTGCAATTTGTAATATTTTGTATGGTAAATAGGCCGAGAGGTATGTATTAGAGTTATAATGTTTATTGCGATAGGTTTTTAGGACTAGGTTTTGGCATTAGGTTTTCTAATGGGTTTTGTAGAACTTTAGGCTTAGGGTAGCATAGGATTTAATGTGTTTAATACATAATTTAATGTATTAGCATAGTTTTTTTAGGCTAGGGTTTAGAACTTAGGCATAGGTTTAAGGTTTGTACATAGATTAGCGATTATTTTCAAAACTCATGTGTATAATTCTGTCACAATGCGACATTCACGAAATTCATCACATGACGACAATAAACCCATGCACAACGTCGTCTCCAGCTGCCTTTGCAACGACAACTCGGACGATGAATCTATACCACTTACAACACTGATGTCGACAAATCAAACCTGCAGAGTTGAACAACAAAACACATGTTGTTGACCAAACCTTGGGGAACTGTCAATGAACTTAAGTCGACAACCAAGAGCTAAACCCATATCAATTGCATGCCATGAACATTACCTGCACAACCTAATCATAACCAACACTGTTGATCTATCGAAGCTGAACTGAAGCGACGACGACACTACACGACACCCATGCACTCTGATGACGACACTTTGAACACATGTGCAATTGGATCGATGGATCCTCCTGGGTCACTTATAATCAACAAATAACCAAAGATATATCAATGATGAAACAATCATTAATGCCACATAATGACAAGCACATTCATGAAATACCAAAGGAAAAGGAGCTCTTATTAACATATGCAAATCCAACCAAGTCAATACTTCCATGTACCACCAGACCATAGATTGGGCTAAACCAAATCTCTCTTTTAGCCAATCACCCCCGCGCCATATTCCAAGCGTGAATGTGGAATCTCATGGAATAAAGAAAGAACACCAAACCAGTGCTTCCAGAGGCCAAACCACCTCAACCCTCAACCAATGATTCCACCTCATAGTTGGACATCACTAACCGTCACCAGATCGATCTCTACCCAAGCTTTCTAGGGCTCTAGAGTGTTTTCTCCAACAAAGGCTTCTAGAACTAGTAACTCAAACCACAATTGCTGCCAAGCTCCAGAGTGTTTGTCCAACTAGGGCTTCCAGGACTAGTAACTCAACCCAGCAAGGGCTTTAGAGCATTTCTCCAAACAAGGCTTCTAGGATTAGTAGCTCAACCCAAGTTTTCATAGGGCTTCAAGAGCGTTTGTTCAACCAAGGCTCCAGGAACTAATAACTCAACCCATAGCTAAAGGAGCATGAACACCAACCAGAAATAAAAGGAAAAACCAACAACAACATGGTTATTTAGTAAATGGAAAGGCTAGGAAAAAACATTTTCAATCCAAGCAATCCTCCATGTCAATGATAGATCATAACCAAGAAACCACATGCATGTGCTATGCATGTCAAAAATAGCAAGGAAATCATACATGCAATTTAGTACCTGCAAGCAAAACCCGATGTAGCTAATGATCCCACTGTCCTCTTGCGTCGGGTTTGATTTTCCTTTGCCTCCTTGCTCCAAATCCCAAGTATGCCACACTCCTATAAGAGTTCTCCAATAAAAATCTAAGTGTCAAGAGTATGAGAGAGAGAGAATAAAAGAGAGAGCTCCAAGCTAAAACTAACAAAAGGTTGCGAACTAATCCTAAAAAGCCTTTTTATTATTGAGGCCTCTATTTTCTTCATTTTCCATTATTTTCCTTCATTTTCCTCGTCACATGCAACCTATGACCTTTCATCTTCCTTTTCTCATATTTTCCATTATTTCATAAATAAAATGTCAATTAATGTCTCGTGATTTTCCAAAGCCTTTTCCATTTCCTTTGCCCATTTCCATAGCCATTAATTAATCACAAGTGATCCCCGTAACTATTGTTTTTGCCTAGCATTCAGCTTGGAATGTGTCTCATGATCTTGGTTATTATTTTTCCTTTATTAACTTTATTACATGGAAATTTAACCCGGGGCTATTACACATTCAATCCTATGGTTGATCCGCATTATGTGATATTGTGTAGGGTTTGTGTCTTTGCATGTGTTTATTTTGTTCTTACAGATAATCAATTGTTTTTTCTTCGCATGTTTTAATAAAGAATGATGCTTCTTTAATATTTTGATCCGCTTTAATTCACTTTTTACACGTGAAGATCAAGTCATGATTGTAATGAATATGGTTTGAATAACATTTTCTGCTTATTGTGCAATATCAATAAGGGATTCTATCTGTAGATCTAGTGAGTGTATTGAGATACAGCTAAAGTTGTAATATGTCTATTGTATTTAGGGATTCCATAGGTCATGTGAGGGTTTGTGTGTGAGAGAATTCCCAGACCTTGCCTTTGTGGGTGTGCTTGCAGGCGGGTCTAAACATTTTTAATGAATTTAATTTTTTCTTTGTTGCAGGGAAGGTCGTAGTGGACACTTTTCCTTGGCGGTGCCTCTCTCATTGGTGTCAGATTTTCTAATCTTGTCCTCATAAATGAATGCGTACTCATTTTATTTTTCATTCATATTATGTTGATAACAAATATACACACAAGTCGACCAGTTGCAGTATTATGTGGGCTTTTCGGCGTAAGGGTTTCTACTTTGGGAAGCTGCAAAAATTTACAAGTATAAGTAGTTTCGATGCCCTATGCAAATATTAAGATCAATAGACCAACAATTGCAGTCTTTTAGGAATTTTTGTTTGCTTGCACTTCTCAAATGAATTATTTTCATAGTTTCATTAAGATAAATACGAATATTGAAGCAAAATAACATATAACTATGTATTAAAATATGTTAAAATGGAAATATAAAAAGAAAAAGGAAAAACCTTGAAAGTAAAAATATTAAAACACATAACAAAAGGGCTTTATAGGCTAGAACAAAGGATGTATGTGGTTTATTCTTAAAAATATAACTATTAATTTTCCCTAAAGGTGTAAAGATACACCGAAGTAATAGAAGGTTTGGGAAGATTGGGAAGATCAAGTAAATTGTGAAGACAAAATGGATGCATTTTCACATCGTTGTTCTTACCAGTCAGGTCAATAAAACTCAAAGGACACCTTCAAAGAGCTAGACACAAAATTGACTAGATAGAGATTTCCCAGGGGGGTGTTGGAGTAACTCTTGATTTTCCAAACGATAATCAGAGATCTCACAGAATTTCCCATGTCCAATGTTTTTCTTCTCGATGAAAGGACTGCTACAACAGAAGCCATGTTGATTCAGGTAGGTGCTCTTTCTGTGAAGGTACTAAAAGCTATTTTGATGGATTTTGATCACAATAATTCCAAGGATACCTATGGGGTTCCCAAATTTCTATTTCTTCAGTGTGTCTTTGCACCTTTAAGGGAAATTGCTAGTTGATATCATTAATTATATTTTTTTATGGGATAATCTACATTTTTCATTTTTCTCATGTTCTTCCTTATGGTATGGTTTCTTCTTATTACAATGAAAACACTCTCTTCTTGGAGATTCAATTGAATCCAAGTTTTCATTATCATCCTTACATATTAGAACCCTATATTCTTACATTATAACAAGATGATCCTCTCACCCCCATTTTATTATATTCTGTAGACTCTTACTTGGTGTTTTTTCTTCTCTCACATCATTTAATTCCTTTTCTTAGCCTTGCTATCCTTTGCTTAGTGCTTGGCAAACATAAAAGAAGAAGACAATACTACAACCAACAACTCATGATGAAAGGATTATTGTATTACAAGATAAGTCACTTGGTTTGTGTTTGTATTTGACTTCGAGGACTTTAAAGTTCCACAAAAATTTGACAACTAAAATTTTAAAAATAAAATTCATATTAAGTGCAACATACTAAAAAAATTGAAATATATATATATATAAACTCTTGTAACTTTTTTATATATAATTCTAAGAATTGTTGTAGCTCTTATTTTATATAATGTGAAGATATAAATGTGTTTCTAGGACCACGAAGTAGAATAGAGTGATAAGGTGTTTTGTTAAGGCACTCCCTGGTGTAAAGGTTATTGGTTCGAAACTGTGGGGAAAAATATAGTCATGCTAAGGGTTGGTGTGACCCAGACTTGGTGCAATCCTCCGATGATTTGATGGCTCAACCACTCAAGCGATAAATGAGGCATGTCAATCATCTTAGGACTTGCATAACCTAGAAAACAAAAAAAATAAAAATAAATGTGTTTTTAGATTATATACAAAATTTAAAAATTAGAATATTTTTTAATATATATATATATATATATATATATATCTATATATATATATATCTATATATATATATATATATATATATATATATATTCTCAAAAAGGAATACATATTATATATTATATATTCACTAGAATTCACCAAAATCTGGTAATACAATTTCAAGATTTTTTGTTGTTTAAAATACATTTTTGAATACATAAATGGATTTAGCACCCTTAAAAACCCCTCGAGCACTTGAATTATGCAGATTAAACAATTTAAACTCAAGTTTTTAAAAATCTCTATAAGATTTTGATTAAAATTAACCAGAAAAATGATTGTGAAAAAAAGCATTTCGTCAATAAGTTAGACTACGCCTTATAAAAAAAACAATAAAAGATAACAAATTTTTAAAAATATGTTTTTTTAATATAATATTGTTTTTATATATATTTAACTTTTATATTTTATTATATATATATATAACAATAAAATTTAAAAGTTAAAATATATATGTTAATTTACATATGTGTTTTTGTGTAATTTATAGATAAAATATTTTTTTTCACTTGAAAGTAATACAATTTCAAGTAAGATTGTGATTTTTTGTTTAAAATATATTTTTAAATATATAAATGGATTCAACTCCTGAAAAATCCGTGACACTCTAATTCTATAGATTAAACAACTTAAACTCAAACTTTTAAAAATATCTAGAGATTTTAGTTAAAATTAACCAAGAAAAATACCTTAAAAGAGACCATTTCATTGATATATTAATTTTTATTTATATCATTAAATTTTATATATATAAGGAAAGTAACAATCTAAAAGAATACATACAAGGTAATTGGCTTATTGATATGCCTTTCAACAATGGTCTTTACACCTGGAATAACAAAAGAACAGGCTCCCAACAAATTGCATCTCGCCTGGACAGATTCTTAATCTCTGACAACGCAATCCACTTAGGAGGCGACCTTTCAGCTTCAATTTTGTCGTACTTAGGTTCAGACCACTGGCCAATTTCTCTTCAATGGTCTTGACTAGGCAACACAAGTCGCAAGCCTTTTCGCTTCGAGGCTTTTTGGATGACACATCTGGAATTTGCAAATCTAGTTAAATCGGAATGGACCAACTATAATCCACCAAAGGGTACAAGATGCTCTAGTTTCACCAGAAGCCTAAACACCTCAAAGGAAAAATAAAGCAATGGAACCATTCCATGTTTGGCAACATCTTCCAGGCTCAATTAGCTCTCGACCAAGACATGAAGCAGCTGCAACAACGAATTATCACAGAGGGCAGAACAGAGGACTATACGGAACATGAAAAATCTCTTGAAGCACAGATGTCAGAAAGGGCCAAACAAGAAGAAATGCTCTGGAGGCAAAAATCTCACATCAGGTGGCTAAAGGAAGGGGAAAAAACACAAGATTTTTCCACAAAACTACTATTCAGCGCAGAATGAACAATAACATCACCCACATACAAAATGAGCAGGCGACAAGAGTGGAAAAACATGAAGAAATTGAACTCGAACTTCTCAATTACTTTAAGCAAGCCCATCAAGAACCACAGGCTGACAGAATGCAAGAAATAGAAAAAATTACAAGGAATATACCCAAAGTCATCACAGAGGAGCACAATCAACTTCTACTCAAGCTGATCGACTTACAGGAAGTGGAAAATGCGGTCCATCAGTTGAAAGAGGGAAAGGCGTTGGGTCCTGATGGGTTCACTTCCAACTTCTTCCATAATTTTTGGGATTTAATCAAAATGGAAGTCTGGCAAGTTGTGGAGGAATCAAGAACACTGAGATGGATGCTGCCGGCAACGAATGACACATTCATATCACTAATCCCAAAAGAGGCTCAATCTAATACCCCTGAAAAATTTCGGCCCATCACTCTGTGCAACGTCATCTACAAGATTGTTTCAAAAATTGTAGCCACAAGACTCAAGCCGCTATTACCATTTCTCGAATCGCCAGAGCAATCGGGATATGTAGAAGGCAGGCAGATCACGGACAGAATAATCCTAACTCATGAAATCATCCATTCTCTGAAGAGCACAAAGAAATTAGGTATGCTACTCAAAATCAATCTCTCAAAAGCCTTTCACAGTTTAAGTTGGGTTTACATTCAGAAAATCCTAACTACTTTTGGTTTCTCCTTAACTTGGTTGCGCTGGGTCATGAGTCTCATCTCTTCTTCTTTCTTCTCAATCCTGATCAATGGAATCCCCTCCTCACCTTTTCAGCCTTCTCGGGGAATTAGGCAGGGAGACCCTCTTTCCCCTTTCCTCTTTGAATTAAAGGCGGAAGGTCTAGGGTGAAGTATTAAAGCTGCGTTGTCTTCCCAAAATATTAAAGGCCTGAATTTCCCTAACTCTCCCACCTTCACCCACCAACAATTTGTGGATGACAATATGCTCTTTGGTCACCCTTCAGTACAGGAATCTTGTCACTTAAATTCTATATTGACAGACTTTTCAGATGCCTCGGGAGCCAAAATAAATAAATCCAAGTCTTAGATATTCTTTTTCCATACTCCCATTGTCACCCAAGCTTCTATAGCTTGAATCCTTGGATTCTCTATTTCCACTCTTCCTTCCAAGTATCTTGGTGCTCCTTTAACAGACTTTGCTCTGAAACACTCCTCATGGAGGCTGCTTTTAGAAAATTTGGAAGCACACCTATCTTCCTGGACTCATAGGACCCTTAACATGGCTAGTCATCTTGTCCTGATCAAGGCGGTTATACAATCCATGCCGTTGTATCTTTTCTCAATCCTAGCTGCTCCCAAATGGGTTCTCAAAGAGATCAAACATTTACAGAGATCCTTCCTGTGGGGTAATACTGATCAAAAGCACAAATGGGCTCTGGTCAAATGGGACACAGTTTGCCTTCCAAAATCTACAGGAGGAACGAGTCTGCGTGATCCCTATCAAAGCAACGTTGTTATGGGAGCTCGCATCTGGTGGAAATGGCTCTCTGTGCCGTCCACCCCCTGGACCAATCTCTAGAACAGTCGACCCACAGAAGAATTAATTCGAATCTTAGAAGTCAGCCCAGGATCGCTAATATGGAATGCGGCCAAGCAACACAAGCTCTTAATATAGCAACATAGCTTCTGGGAAGTTAAAAATGGAAATACAGCAAGGTTTTGGGACGACTCATGGCAGCAGCAACCCAAATTAAAGGACTTAATATTACCTCATCAAATCCCGGAACAGGAAATGCAAGCGTCAAGCACAGTCAGGCACTTCTGGCTTCCTTCCACAATGCAGGGTAATAGGCAATGGTGCAGTATGGATAGCATATTAAGACAAGGAATGAAACTAGCAAAACAGACTCTAGAAATAGAACTAACAAAGAGAAGAATACAATATTCAGAGGAAACAGATGCGCTTCGGTGGGGATATGAGGAAAAAGCCACCTACACCACAAAAGAGTCATATCACATCATTATGAAGGACTACATTGTCAAGGACCTTCTTTGGAATAAAATATGGGACCCCAAAATTTGGCTGAAAATCTCCACCTTTCTATGGCTCTTATGTCACAAAAAAATCTTGACTTGGGACAACCTCAGGAAGAGAAGCTTCCATGGGCCCTCCTTTTGCCCCAACTGTAAGAAAGACAAGGAAACCACTCAACATATTATGAACTCTTACCCACTAGCGCACAAGCTCTGGGAAAAAGTCAACTTTCGCTGCCAAAAGGATGGGAGGTCACAAGGTGATATTATTTCCACTGTTAGAAACTGGGCACAGAATCCTTTCAAAAGCAAGCTTCTAAACTCCTTATGGAAGCTAATTCCAGGATTTCTCATGTGGACAGTATGGAAGGAGAGAAATCAACGCATCTTCAAGGATCAATCTATGCCCGTGGAAAACCTTTGGAACACAATATGTCAAAACATAAGGGAAACTCTACTTCTACAAACTTGGTTGGAGGAGGACTTCCCCTCCACCCCACAGGAACAAAACATATGGACAAACTGGAATCTACATTGGAATCAAGAACTGATAATCAAAGGAAAAACTCAAGTAAAAAGAAGCATCCCGGATAAGTGGGCTCCTCCTCCTTGTCACATGTTCCAGCTAAATTTTGACACAGCTTCAAAAGGGAATCCAGGTAAGGTTGGTTTTGGAGGTTTAATCAGAAATCATAAAGGTAATCCTTGTCTTACTTACCTCGGCTCACATGGATGGGACACTAACAACTCTGCAGAAATAGAAGGATTATGGCAGGGCCTCATCTTAGCTCAAAAACATGGACTATTTCCACTTGTTATAGAAGGAGACTCACAAATCCTTATAAATATGGTTACCAAAATCTTGCAAGGAACTCCCTCAAGTAAGGTGAGCAATAGCTGGAGGCTGGAGAGTCAACTAAAACTAATTGAAACTTGGCTATCCACCCATAGGGCAATCAATCTCCAGCACATTCGAAGGGAAGGAAACAAAGTTGCTGACCTATTGGCGAATATAGGAGTAGAAAGTGGAAAGGATCTACATACAGATACTCTCTCTATGCTGGCCACTGAACAACAGATTCTGGAGTATAAGAACTTGGTGCATAGGGAAATGACTCAAGAGGAAGAAGCACACCCGGATGCAGGTTTTTTCCAAGATCATTAATGAAAACCATTAGAACTGCCAGCCGGTGAAACGTGCTCTAACCCAGGCTCATCGCAGATGAAACTTGGCCAGCGCGCAGGTAGCAATAAATGTCCCTTCAGGCCGAGAGCTAGAAATAATTGAAATTAGGATGGCATCCCCTGAGCCTTCAAACCATCCACCACTCCTTAGCTACTGTCCGCCGCAGGCCAAATTCTCTTGTAGCAGAACAGCTACAGGGAGACGTTGTTGGCACCTCTGTTCCATTGATCTTGGAAATGGACACCGTTTCTCCCACTCCAAGCTCTGCCCTGTAAATCCTGCTCAGGAGCCCTGTTTTCATAACCAGTCTCCCCTACCACTGCTTACCCTGCTAATTTTCTCTCCGACCTCACGGGCATGGTCAAGCACCGAATGAGAAGTCACCGTGGAGGAACTCGAGGTGGCAGCGCTCGCCCTCATGCAACGCAAAGCTCAGCTCCCCCCTCTCCCCCTCAGAACCAGAAAAACCCGCCTCCTCCCAGGTCATCGCTTAGACATCCCAATGCGCGCAGCGGGCGGGGGCGTGGGATGGCATCAATGGCTTCGCCCAATGACTTCAGGCTCCACTCTGCAATTCCTCAGCTACGTCCTGGCCCTGTCCCTCATGTTACCCAATTCAGGTTCCAAAGCTATCTGAATAGACCCATCATAACTGCCAATGTGACCATTGTCTTCACTGAAGAAGATGAGTTGAATAGGGAGCAAGCAAGAAATCCTGCAGAGCTCTCACAAGAGGTGCGAATTCCGGATTTGGGATGGGGTCCTGAGAAAAAATTGAAGGATGTTGGCCAAAGCTCCAGTCACAATAGAATGTAGGGAGGAGAAGGTCACGAAGGAGACAGTGGGCTGGTGGCAGCTCTGTAGGCACAGCCTTGATGGTGGGGTTTGCTGGCACCTCAAGTGGCACCCAATATGCAGAGGAGCAGCCACGTGGTGCTGAGAAGGGGAAAGGTATAGTATGGGACCAGTATGCCTGCCTTATGGTCGAGGAGCCACCTGACGAGGAAGATGACAAGTGATGCCTCGTGGCATTCGGTGCCACCCATGAGCCAGATATGCCCTCTACTGATGACGGGTTGGTCCAGTCAGTTAATGTTTTTGCAGTTTGATTGCTTGATCAATGATTTTTTTGTTCTGTTGTTGAGTCCAGAGATGTTGAGATGTATCTTTTTCTGTTGTTCGAAGTATGGATGCACGTTGATGACTGTTCAGGGCTATATGCTGGTTATGTTTGTAATGTCAAGTTGGTTTCCCCAATCTGGAGCAGCTTCGATTGTTTTGATGAACTCTAGAAACAAAGGTAGAGGCAATGTCTCGTTGTACCTTTATCTTTGCTTTTTTAATAGAATTAGTCTTACATAGGAAAAAAAAAAAAAACTATTGTTTTTGCCTAGCATTCAGGTTGGAATATGTGTCCCATGATCTTGGTTATTATTTTTCCTTTTTTAACTTTATTACATGGATTTTTAACCCGGGGCTATTAAACATTCAATCCTATGGTTGATCCACATTACGTGATATTGTGTAGGGTTTGTGTCTTTGCATCATGTGTTTATTTTGTTCTTACAAATAACCAATTGTTTTTTCTTCACATGTTTTTAATAAAGAATGGTGCTTCTTTAATATTTTGATCCACTTTAATTCGCTTTTTACATGTGAATATCAAGTCGTGATCGTAATGAATATGGTTTGAATAACATTTTCTACTTATTGTGCAATATCAATAAGGGATTCTATCTGTAGACCTAGTGAGCGTATTGAGATACAGCTAAAGTTGTAATATGTGTATTGTATTTAGGGATTCCAGAGGTCATGTGAGGGTTTGTGTGTGAGAGAATTCCCAAACCTTGTCTTTGTGGGTGCGCTTGCACGCGGGTCTAAACATTTTTAATGAATTTAATTTTTTCTTTGTTGCAGGGAAGGTGTTGTGGGGGAAAGTATCCAACTCGGAATGACCCTAACCCACTCTAAGGGTGGCAGTTCCTTAGCAACAGCTGAAAGCAAAGCTATCTAAAGTTTCTTCTTTATGACATGCAAGAGATAAAAGGAAGAGATCCACTTACCGATGTCTTGCGCAAATGGTCGATCCAATCTCCTTTGATTGCCGCTTGCTCCCAGCTCCAAGTCTTTTCACGGGCCCAGCTACACGAGATCCTGCAAACAAGACAAGGAAAGGAAACTACAAGAAGCATGCATGCATAACTGATTCAAGGATTAGCATAAATCAAATACGCAAGTAAGACAATACATCATTGAAACACATGCGAATAGAAGAACCTCAAATGCTTTATTAATATATGGAAGTAAGGTTCAGGCGGTGATACAACCATGAGAGGTCCAATCCAGCATCACCTTCCCGACGGAGAGAAATCTCTTCTTCACCTCCCCTAAGCAATCACCCAATGCTCACAACCGTAAACCAACAGCAATTCTTTGCACTAAATTCCGCCCTCCAGATCCCATGGGATGAGATCCTTATATAGAGTTTTGGAGTGAAGATAAGTCAGCTTGATGTGTGACTTGTTGTCCTCTTCAACTCCAGTTGTTCTTCAGTTCTTCACTCGGAGTTTCTGTCTTCCACTTGGAGTTTTAGAAGCTCTTAACTCATCATTAGGCGAATCTTATCATCAAGTGTCTTTTTAGAAGCTTCCTGGGCACTGGCACTTTGAGAAAAAGATTCCTCCACATGTCCAAGTATGCCCAACGCAGGTAGCCTTTGTTCTACTTGCTATGCAACGCAGGTAGCCTTTGTTGTACCTGCTATGCAGCGCAGATGCCTAGTGGAGCAGCTGCAATGATCCAAAACTAACCTGTTTTTGAGTGTTTTTCAGTGGAGAACTTATTTGCAGTGCTGTGGTTTGCTGACCTTGTTCCTCTAAGGGTAAGAACAACTTGTTTAGGGACTTTGGATCCCTTATATTATTGACATTTCATGCTCTATGCTGTAAGGCACAAAAATGTCTATAACAGTTGCCCCTAAAGTATGAGGTCGTTTATCGGGTGAAATGCTTTATTAGGAGGATCTGAAGTTCATTCAATCGCCGGGAGGTGACCTGTAACAAAATACAATACAATACATTATCTTTTCATACTTTCTTTTCATGATCTAGCTGATGCGGGCATTTCCCATGATCAGCTTTATAAATACATTTGTCGTACATAAATAGACGATCGTCTGATAAGAGACGGATAATTCTCTGCTTTTAATTATCATCCTTTTAGTAGGATGCTCATCTGCTGCACATGTCTATGTTTTTATCTCCTGAATATATATCGCAGCCCGGATGGATGAAACTAGATCCAGGGTCTTCAAACTTGTCCGATCTTCACTCTAGTACAAGTCGATCCATGTGGGAATTTCTTGAAGTCGAACATGGAAAGACGTCGCTTGATTACCAGTCAATAATGTAAACTGTTAACAAGCGCGAGAGGAATCACCGATAATGATGATGACCCTCAAGGTACTGCAGCACAATTCACGTGGCGTGAATATAGGATCTGACGTCGAACACCACGCAAAGTCTCCCGGTCGAAGGTCATTAATGTATACCTATCGCCGGAAGTGAGAAACTTGCCATTGAGGCATGCAAGCTTCAAAGTACTGAGGGGGTGTTCCTAGATCAACTTCTTGGATAATGAGCTGATGTCGACAAGAAGTGATCCGTCAAAGGAGGGCCTTAATGAATCCCACATCAGTGACACGGAACGGAGCTAGTGATGATGGTGAAAACGATCTGTGAAATATGATTCAGGGTGGCGGTCATGGAAGGATGAAAGATGATGTATGGTAGTGGATGGGACCCGGTTGACACTTTCTGAATGACATCTCTTGAACTGATGTGATGGATCGGTAGCATTACCCCATGTATGGATGGTATGGCGAGACCATGGTGAAGGGACCGGTGAATGATAATAACCCAACCCGATATTTACGGAGGCAAAAGTGTCATGTTCAAGAGCGACTTGCTACCATTAAGCTTTGAGGTTCTTCCCAATTTTTCCCCAGTCATTTCTGACCAGTACCTCTTTATTTTTGTCAAGCTTGAGGAGGATAACATATGCTTGATCTATAACCTGCCCTTCGGACAAGCCCATCGCTATGTTTTAACGAGCCTAGCGATAGGGAAACTCGTTCTTGTCTAAAGACAAGTTTGTCGCTATCTAATAGTTTTAATGAGCCCAACGACAAAGACAACTCGGTCCTTTTCATCTTTAGAGAGTCTGAAAAGGGTACATAAAGTAGACTCCAGGGGTCCTTTTTCGTCATCTAATCCCTTAAGTTCGAAAAAGTATAAAACAATACAGAAGGGATGAATGTTCGATATCTTTATCGAGCCGAACTAGACAAGCGCTCGATCTTTTTGTGCACTAATCCCTCAGGTCCAAAAAGATTAAAATCTAGAGGAGGGATAGCTCTTCCGGTCCTTTTAACGAGCTGGAAGGCCAAAACTCGGAAAACTTTTCATTTTTTACGAGTCAGTGAAAAGAGCTCAAAGAAGACTCGTCTTTTGAGGAACGAGTGATAAACAGGGATAGCAGCAGATTCCAGGTACAGGTTGGAATTTTCCAATCACGGCAGTATTACAAGGATGGCTAAGTGGGATCACTCTTCGCAGCTATTCCTCAAAATAGGTAAACAATCAAGTGGATGTGAATGATCGGCCAAATGAAAAGTGGAGGTGACGGTACACAAACACGACCAAGGCTTTTATGGCTGATGAATTTACGGTCTCAAATGGTTATTTACCGGTTCATTTTTCTTAATGAGCTTGAACTCTGGGGGAAGCTTGCTCACATGTGCGTTTATTTTTTAACGAGCATGAACACTTGCGAAAACTGCTCGGTTTTGCGTTTATTTTTTAACGAGCATGAACTTTGCCAAAACTGCTCATTTTTACCAGTCATAAAGTAGGAAGGTCTCATGGAAGATCACTATTTTTTAAAGAGCTTCATCTCCTTACGCTTTGCTCCATATCCTCTCTTTATGCAAGCTGGATATCGGCCTATCCTACGGGTTAGAGGGGTTAGTCCTACCTAAAACTAAAAAGCCGACCACGCTTGCATTCCAAGAGGTTTGCATGCCCCCAGGTGTAAGTCTAATTTCAAGGTCGCCCCTACTCATCCGTCAAAAACCCTTGTTTTCAACGGGTGAGGCTTACCTCTTTCAGGTTATCCGAAGATTGTTCTGTTAATTCTTTTAAACAGAAACTTTCTTCGGCGATGTCTATCATTAGGTTATCCAAAGATGGTTACAATTTGTTGCAGCAATAGAATTTCTTTCTTTGGAGGCTGCCCCTACTTATCCTTTAAAATATTTGTTTTAATGGGTGAGGCTTGCCTTTTATCCAAAGATGGTTACTACTTGCTGCCGCAAACGGATCCCCTTCTTTGGCAGAGCCTACCTATTTAGACAAAGGTGAATGACGACGCTCCGCCACGCACTTAACTTTAACAAGAGAATCTTATTCTAGAACAACCCCACTCCCAATTACCCCTTCTGAGAGCCCATCTCTCTCTTCGTCTTCTTGTCCTTCTTCTCCATGAAGATGGCTCAGAGGAAGATTCTCAAAGATGAAGGGGGGGATGGGGTACGGACTAGTCATATTCTCCCGCGGAAATTCTACTTTACACCCAAGGTTTTTTCTGCCTCCAGAGCAGACCAGGATGCATGCCCCCTGGGCTCCTGCGTTCCTTTCCTGAATCACTCGCATTCATCAGGAAGAAGAACCGGGGGAAAAGACCTTTCTTGATCGAAAAGACCATTGAGGATAGGTATGTAACTACTTGCGATGCGTGATCCCGGAAATGAAAGTTGGTCTACGAGCTTGACCATTCTTCCTTCGTGTGGAAAACACATTATTCGAAAGAGTGAGGAGACTATTGCTTCCATGCAATATATGTAGTCTCGTCCAAGGAGTAGGTTATAATCCAAGGGTCCTTGGACGACCATCAAATTCATCTTGACGGCCTTCCCTTTCAAGGTAATAGGCACATTAGGTAGAATCCCTAATGGTCGACTGGTTCCTTTGTCAAAACCCAAGAGATGCCTTGTCTCGGGCAAAAGCACCGGGCAACCCAGTGCTTTCCAAGCAATAGAGGACAGGATACTCACAGATGCCCCTTCATCAATGATAGTTCCAGCCATCACCATTTTGTATATTTGGACTATAATTCTAAATGGTATGCTGGCTGGTAACCAGGGTCTGCCTAGTTGGTTCCAATCAAAGGACACAACTAGGTTGCTTGGTGGTGGGACTGAATATACGGCCGGATATGATCCTGACGATGCTCCTTCCTGCGATAAAGGAGTGGGCGCTTTGCCCAGATGCTCATCAGAATCGGAGTTGACGAAAAGAATATGGACGGTGTCATCCTTATTCTCTTCGGCGGGGGTGTCAACTGAAGATGAATCCTCAGTGACTGTGGTGTTTGAAGATGAAACTTCTGAAGGGTGAACCGGGTCAACTGTCGTTTCGACCTTTGGACTTTCGTCCGGTCCGGATTCAGTAGGTTCACTTTCAGTGACTGACACTTCAGCTGGCCCTCTGAGCAAGACAGCTGTATTTTCGACCAACGAAGGACCTGGCGCGAGTTTTTGATATCCAGGAGGAAGTAGTACCGGTGCCACTGGTTGATCTTCCAAAACTCTCTTTGCCTCATCTAAAAAGGGACAACGGCGAAGGGTGTGATCGCCTTCACACAGTTCGCAGGGGAATCTCATCCCTCTTCGTCGTCTGCGACCTTCACTTTCGTTGGTCGACGATAAGCATTCAACCTGGTTGTCAGAGGTTGACGCTTCCGAATCGTGCAAACGAGGGGACCAGTCCCTTAGTATCCGGGGAATACTGGGACAATCACTGTGGAAGTGGTCTCCTCTACATATGACACATGGCGATTTGGGCCCGGTCCGTGCTGTGTGTGGGTTTTCGTTAGATGCCTTTTGCTTGCCCCCAGGCGCCTTTGGCTCCTTTTGCTTCTTTTCTTTCTTCTTCTTTTCCTTCTTCTTTTCTATGGGAGCTCCGCTTTTGGCGGCTTGACCTTTCGAAGAAGAAGGATCGGAGGAAGGCTCATAAGAAGTGGAAGGCTGGAGGGTAGCTCTACACTGGTCTAACTGTTGACTCGACTATTCAGGAACCGTGGTGGTCTGAACTACAGCGGTTGAGAATAGCCAAACTGGCAGGCCAATTGTCAGTCCTGGAAGCGACAATGTGGCCATGTGGGGCGCACCAACTTCTCCCCAAGAGGAGAAAGGGCTAGGGGTCCCATGCTGTGGAATCCCTTGATTGGTGTGTTCCATGTTCTCAACCTTAAGATCAACGTAGGAATTAGGGGTGATTATGTTCCGTTTAAGATGAATTTTATATGACGATGCTTTTAGACACAACTTGCTTTTTCACTTTTTAAGAGTCGAGAAAAAGCTAAAGATGACTCTAGTCTCCTTCGATGTATTAACGAGCCCGAAGTGACAAATGCTCGGATGGACTTTTTCAGTTATAGAGTTTGAAAAAGGCCAAAAGAAACTACTCTGGAGTTCTAGGCAAGGGTGTGCCAAACCTTTCGCGAAACCACAGAATACGTTTTACGGTACGAGTGGTCGATCTTCGTGAATGCTGTGTTCACTGCATCGCGATCAGTAGGGCGGCCGACACGGCTTCCTATGGATAAAGGCTTTGTTCCTATAGGGGTCCCCCAATATACGCGACGGTACGCGGGGGCACAAGTCCGTATTAGTGCTATCGTCCCTCGGGAGGAATCACCCACCTTCGTAGAGATCAACAGTCACTATGTTTAACGACGCCGGTTCACGTCTCTACCTAGACCTCTACTGTGTTTCGTTATGTTTCAAAGCGTTGTTAGATAAATTCAGTTCTTTTTAGGTTGATCTTGCTTAGGAGTTTGCCTTTATGGATCACCACGTGATGTATGATACAACTCCTAAATGCAGTCTAAGAATGATAAGCAAGCTTTTTTCAATTCTTTTAACTTATGAAAACCTTAACTACTAAAGGAAAAGAAAGACATCATCTTTTCAAACAGATCATAGAGCACTCACTGACGCACTTTTCCTAAATCGACATGCAAACCGTCAAAATGCACATGCACAATGCAAGTATTTCTTTTCTTCTTCCTTAATGTTGATGTATTACAAAAAGAAAGCTGTTGTATAATTTCGAATTCAATTTCAAGCGAAAGAAAACAAGTTTTTGTCCAATAATCAAAAGAACACCTTAAGATTCACTCATTTCAACACAAGAAATACTGAAATTCGAACCATATAACGAAAGCAAATGCTCAAGCAGCTATGAACAACAATAAACTAACTCTTAGAATCACAACGACACTTTCTCACAGGTCTAGATTCAAGAGGTCATAGCAAGACTAGTTCACTTTCGCTATGGGAAACTGTGAATGACAGCAAGAAATACAATAAGAACAATCACGGTTTCTTCATACAACTGAGGCAGAATGAAGGCAAAGAGAAGTGGTTTCAGCTGGGTATACAGGTTGACAACAGGCTGCAAAAACAATACTGAAAACTGGGCAACAGACAGTGGGGAATCCCAGTTGCACAAGGCAAAACTGGATCAGCGCAGGTGCTGCACTGTCAATCTGAGATGCAGCGCAGGTAGCCCCTTCGGGACCTGCGTTGCAGTGCAGGTAGCCTTTGTGGCAGCTGCACTGATGAGACAAGTCACGTCTCTCTTAGATTCCGGGTCACAGTTTGCTCAAAAATGAGCGGTTTTTGGCCAAATCAGAGGTTGTCAGTCAAGTATACACTAGAGGATGATTAAAGGAAGATGAGCACTATCACAAAGAGCTAAAAAGAGTCCTTGTGGATCTGCTCTTCAAATCATAAACAGGCCCAGCACTAGGCTAGAGTAGCTGCCCTCTACTTTGCATTCGAAGGACTCGCATGCAGTTCGATTCGGTACTCTTTCGTTTAAGAAATGAATAGCAAGAAACACAAGCTACCAACAAGACACGATCCCCAACGGAGTCGCCAGTCTATTGTGGGGGAAAGTATCCAACTCGGAATGACCCTAACCCACTCTAAGGGTGGCAGTTCCTTAGCAACAGCTGAAAGCAAAGCTATCTAAAGTTTCTTCTTTATGACATGCAAGAGATAAAAGGAAGAGATCCACTTACCGATGTCTTGCGCAAATGGTCGATCCAATCTCCTTTGATTGCCGCTTGCTCCCAGCTCCAAGTCTTTTCACGGGCCCAGCTACACGAGATCCTGCAAACAAGACAAGGAAAGGAAACTACAAGAAGCATGCATGCATAACTGATTCAAGGATTAGCATAAATCAAATACGCAAGTAAGACAATACATCATTGAAACACATGCGAATAGAAGAACCTCAAATGCTTTATTAATATATGGAAGTAAGGTTCAGGCGGTGATACAACCATGAGAGGTCCAATCCAACATCACCTTCCCGACGGAGAGAAATCTCTTCTTCACCTCCCCCAAGCAATCACCCAATGCTCACAACCGTAAACCAACAGCAATTCTTTGCACTAAATTCCGCCCTCCAGATCCCATGGGATGAGATCCTTATATAGAGTTTTGGAGTGAAGATAAGTCAGCTTGATGTGTGACTTGTTGTCCTCTTCAACTCCAGTTGTTCTTCAGTTCTTCACTCGGAGTTTCTATCTTCCACTTGGAGTTTTAGAAGCTCTTAACTCATCATTAGGCGAATCTTATCATCAAGTGTCTTTTTAGAAGCTTCCTGGGCACTGGCACTTTGAGAAAAAGATTCCTCCACATGTCCAAGTACGCCCAACGCAGGTAGCCTTTGTTCTACTTGCTATGCAACACAGGTAGCCTTTGTTGTACCTGCTATGCAGCGCAGATGCCTAGTGGAGCAGCTGCAATGATCCAAAACTGACCTGTTTTTGAGTGTTTTTCAGTGGAGAACTGATTTGCAGTGCTGTGGTTTGCTGACCTTGTTCCTCTAAGGGTAAGAACAACTTGTTTAGGGACTTTGGATCCCTTAGATTATTGACATTTCATGCTCTATGCTGTAAGGCACAAAAATGTCTATAACAGAAGGTCATAGTGGATACTTTTCCTTCGCGGTGCCTCTCTCGTTGGTGTCAGGTTTTCTAATCTTGTCCTCATAAATGAATGCGTACTCATTTTATTTTTCATTCATATTATGTTGATAACAAATATACACACAAGCCGACCAATTGCAGTATTATGTGGGTTTTTCAACGTAAGGGTTTCTACTTTGGGAAGCTTCAAAAATTTACAAGTATAAGTAGTTTCAATGCCCTGTGAAAATATTAAGATCAATAGACCAACAATTGCAGTTTTTTGGAATTTTTGTTTGCTTACATTTCTCAAATGAATTATTTTCATAGTTTCATTAAGATAAATACGAATATTGAATCAAAATAGCATATAACTGTGTATTAAAATATGTTAAAATGGAAATATAAAAAGAAAAAAGGAAAAACCTTGAAAGTAAAAGATATTAAAACATATAACAAAAGGGCTTTATAGGCTAGAACAAAGGATGTATGTGGTTTATTCTTAAAAATATAACTAGCAATTTCCCCTAAACTGTAAAGATACACCAAAGTAATAGAAGGTTTGGGAAGATTGGGAAGATCAAGTAAATTGTGAAGACAAAATGGATGCGTTTTCACATCGTTGTTCTTACCAATCGGGTCAATAAAACTCAAAGGACACCTTCAAAGATCTAGACACAAAATTGACTAGACAGAGATTTCCCAGGGGGGTGTTGGAGTCACTCTTGAGTTTCCAAACGATAATCAGAGATCTCACTGAATTTCCCATGTCCAATGTTTTTCTTCTCGATGAAAGGACTGCTACAACAAAAGCCATGTTGATTCAGGCAGGTGCACTTTCTATGAAGGTACTAAAAGCTATTTTGATGGATTTTGATCACAATAATTCCAAGGATACCTATGGGGCTCCCAAATTTCTATTTCTTCTGTGTGTCTTTGCACCTTTAAGGGCAATTGCTAGTTGATACCATTAATTATATTTTTTTATGGGATAATCTACATTTTTCATTTTTCATTTTTCTCATGTTCTTCCTTATGGTATGGTTTCTTCTTATTACAATGAAAACACTCTCTTCTTGGAGATTCAATTGAATCCAAGTTTTCATTATCATCCTTACATATTAGAACCCTATACTCTTACATTATAGCAAGATGATCCTCTCACCCCCATTTTATTATATTTCGTAGCCTCTTACTTGGTGTTTTTTCTTCTCTCGCATCATTTAATTCCTTTTCTTAGCCTTGCTATCCTTTGCTTAGTGCTTGGCAAACATAAAAGAGGAGGACAATACTACAACCAACAACTCATGATGAAGGATTATTGTATTACAAGATAAGTCACTTGATTTGTGTTTGTATTTGACTTCTAGGGCTTTAAAGTTCCACAAAAATTTGACAACTAAAATTTTAAAAATAAAATTCATATTAAGTTCAACATACTAAAAAAATTGAAATATATATATATATAAACTCTTGTAACTTTTTTATATATAATTCTAAGAATGGTTGTAGCTCTTATTTTATATAATGTGAAGATATAAATGTGTTTCTAGGACCACGAAGTAGAATAGAGTGATAGGGTGTTTTGTTAAGGCACTCACTGGTGTAAAGGTTACTAGTTCGAAACTGTGGGGAAAAATATAGTCATGCTAAGGGCTGGTGTGACCCAGACTTGGTGCAATCCTCGGGTGATTTGATGGCTAAACCACTCAAGCGATAAATGAGGCATGTCAATCATCTTAGGGCTTGCATAACCTAGAAAAAAAAATATATATATATTCTCAAAAGGAATATATTATATATTATATATTCACTGGAATTCACCAAAATTCGGTAATACAATTTCTAGATTTTTTGTTGTTTAAAATACATTTTTGAATACATAAATGGATTTATCACCCTTAAAAACCCCTCGAGCACTCGAATTATGCAGATTAAACAATTTAAACTCAAGTTTATAAAAATCTCTATAAGATTTTGATTAAAATTAACCAGAAAAATGATTGTGAAAAAAAGCATTTCGCCTATAAGTTAGACTACGCCTTATCAAAAAACAATAAAAGATAACAAATTTTAAAATATGTTTTTTAATATAATATTGTTTTTATATATATTTAACTTTTATATTTTATTCAGATATTATATATATATATATATAAAATTTGAAAGTTAAAATATATATTTTAATTTACATATATTTTTTGTGTAATTTATAGATAAAATCATTTTTTTCACTTGAAAGTCATACAATATCAAGCAAGATTGTGATTTTTTTGTTTAAAATATATTTTTAAATATATAAATGGATTAACTCCTCAAAAATCCGCGACACTCTAATTCTGTAGATTAAACAACTTAAACTCAAACTTTTAAAAATCTCTAGAGATTTTAGTTAAAATTAACCAAGAAAAATACCCTAAAAGAGACCATTTCTTTGATATATTAATTTTTATTTATATCATTAAATTATATTAGTTTATGTATTCATAAACCATTATAATAAAAACATTATAATGGTTTATTAATACATAGATTAATATAATTTAATGATATAAATAAAAATTAATATATTAAGGTCTATCGGGTTTTGGATTGAGGCTAAATAGGTGTATTTTTGCAATAACTAGAGGGTAGAGTATATATGCTTTCATAGACTTAGCAATCAAATCGTTAAGGTGAATCTCTTGTCCCACAAACAAGAGATTCTCATACACTAATTTGGTGTTCCGCTTGACCGTGACCTTAAAATTATATATATAAACAATTATAGTAAAAATGTAATATTTCATATATATAATTGTTTAATATATATATATATATAGATATATTATAATATAATATAATGATATAAATAAAAATTAATATATCAAAGCTCATTGGGTTTGGATTGACGCTAAATAGGTACATTATAAATTATAAATATATATATATATATATATATATATAAACAATTATGATGATGATCGTGGTTAACGTCCGCTGAGAGTAAACATTGGTCTATCGGACCTAAAGAAACAAATTATTTATTTTGATTTAAGATTTTATTCCTATGCTCAAAAAGCTTGGAGAGAAGCCTCCCAAGCTCACTATAATTTTGACATTGTAAAATGCTAGGATGGTCAGTATTGTAACAAAGATTGTGAAACTAAGATCTAATGTGGTTGTATGCGGGGCACTCTAAGAGGAAGTGGTTTTCATCCTCGATGTTCTTATTCTCACATATATGACAAATCCTTTCCATCCATGGCGTTTTAGGAACTGCCCAACGACCTATTTCACTATGGAGCTCATGAGAATTCGTTCTAATCTTTGATATATTAATTTTCTTCTTTGAGCTAGTTAAAATAGAGAGATACTTTTGATCTTCTAGGGTGAGGTTGATGACCTTCTTATAATAACTTAATTTTCTTTTAGCTGCTAAATCTTTCTCACAGCACATTTTTTCTTTGAACTTAGAAGTAGCAATATCTTTAATGTTATTTATGTTTTGCAATGCATCATTCTCGTTGATCTCCCAATAGTTTAACTAGGCCCTTGTGTCTTTATGCCACCCCCGATTGAGCCTTAAGTGGTTTTGGCTGGAATTATAATAAAAGTATAATATTTTATATATATAATATTGAAATATTTTGTTTTTATTATAATTGTTTATTTATATATAAATTTATATAATTTAATTATATAAATAAAAATTAATATATCAAAGTCTATGGGGTTTTGGATTGTCCATTAACTTATAAAAAATAAAAAATAAAAAATTAAGATATTAAAATTATAAAGATAAAAATAAATATATAAAAATGAAAAATATTATTAAAACAATTATATTGTATATAAATTAACAACACTACTCTCAACATCTTTAAATTTTTGTTTATATACTATATTTAATAAACCTAATAATTTACATTACAAATTGAAAATTCAACACCTTTAATTTATTAAATTTATTTGAGTATTCTCATATTTTATTTATTTACTTTTAAAAATTTAAAATTTAATTTTATTCACTATTATAGTTAATATCTTATTTTACTCTATTAAGAATTTCAATCTTCCATAACCTATATTTCCTTTTATTTTTCATATTCTATAGCATAATTTTTTTTTACATTTCATTGTGTTTTCTTTAAAACAAAGTCAAATATACCTATAATATTTATTTGTTCATTTATAGACCATATCTTACTTGTATAAATTATATTCTCATATAACTTGTAGCCAGGTTTACTTATTTATTTGTTTTGAACCATTTTGACTCTTTTAATTTTGCTAAAAGAACAATAATGAACTTGTAAGAAACAAGATAACCGCTCATAATTATTATTTTGGTTTTCATAATAAGAGATTAAATGTTTTTCTATTTCTGATATTTGTAAAAAATTATTTATATTAAATTAATGAAAATTATTATTTTATATTTAAAAATAAATAATAATTATATTGAAAAGTGTATTTTACATTTTAGTATAAAGGTTATTTGTGATTTATGTTCAAGGTAAACTTGACATATGTATTTTTTTAAATAAAAAGTTAACTATAAATATATAGGGACATGAGGATGAGGCTTTCCATGCTCATGGGCATCAGGAACAACCTAGGATCCAGGTTGTCTGTTTGTATTTGGAATTTTCTAGTTTTATTGGTCTCTATGTATGTAGTTTTCTAATTTTATTATCCCTATTTTAATCATTCTTAATTAAAACTTTACTTTCACAAATAAGGAAATGCATTTTTACTATTTTGTATCTTGGGGATATGAGAAAATCTATTTATGTATTCCCCCTCTCTATTTACACTTAACACTTACTCTAAGTAGAAGACTGACATGGAAAATAGGAATAAATTTATTATTTCCTTTTCATTTACAAAGTCACATGCAGTTGTTTAAAAAATAGAACAAAACCCTTGAAGAAACCCATAAAAATTAAAAAATCCTTTTGACTCACTTTTCCTTTTTCCAACCTTGGCGTTCATGATAGGCATGCCCTCCCTTTGGGGTGTAGGTGAGCATCACTATTACCAATATTCTTTATTATGTCATGACATACTTTTCAAACTAGTAGCATATACTGAAGCACATACCTTTTTTTGTTATAATATAAGCCCATTTGTTTTATTAATAAAGTCACTTTCATTTTTGGGGGCTATTTTATACCATATCTGAACGTGGCCCTTTCATCCCTTGCAAATATTAGAGTATACACCTGCATTGATTTTATTAAAATAAGGTCCCTTTAATATTTTAATGGCTATTATATTTAACATAGAATCCATTGGATTACATTATAAACATTGGTTTTATTAAATAAAAGTCCCCACTCTCATATTGGGTGGATATTATATTAGACTTGTAAAAAAGTATTAAGCATAAGTCAATGAGATTAGGCTTGGAAATGTTTTATAGAATGAAAGTTCGTAGTGTAACTAGTTGGAAGAATTGTTTAGAAAGCTATGGAAATTCCAGTCAGGATTTTTGTAAGTCTAAATTATAGTTGTTAAATTTCAAAATTTTAGGTATTTTAGATGTTTTTGAAGGTGCTGAATCTATTTCTACCATCTAAAAACATAATTCGAACACTGCTTTTACAAGGTTTTTTGAAATTTTTTTGTCCCAATTCCAACTACTTTTAACCCTCCGAACAATTCCTCTGTCTTAATAGACGACTCCGAATAAATTTTTTTATGTATTATATACAATTCAGTGTTTTTATATGACCAGGGGAGATGTATTTAATGTTTTCGTTACGATGATATTTTTTTATTATAATAATATTATCATTTTACATATCGGTATCGTGCTTCGGTTACTAGTGACATAAAAAATAATATAATAGAAAGTAGTTTTTTAATTGTTTTTAGTGATATATTAATATAGTAGAAAGTAGTTTTTTAATTGTTTTAGTGATATATTAATATAATCGAAAGTAGTTTTTTAATTGTTTAAGTGATTATATATTAAAAATAATAAAATATAACGTAATGGATGATTATTTTGATTTTTTATTAAAATTAAATTAATTGTTTATATACAAAATTATTCTTTCCGTTAGCTTTGCCTTTCGTATAAATATAAGTAAATAATTATATTTATATAAATTAAAATAAATAAATCATTTTTTAAATGGGGATATTAGGGAGGTGAATTTTTAAAAGGATAGTATAAGGTTGTTTTCATCAATTTTACATGGTGGTGAAGAGGGGAGGTGTCATTGTTATTTAAAATGAGGTGGATATGTAATATTTAGGATTGTATAGTTGATATGGTTTCTAAAGTGGGTATTATGGAAACAAGAAGTTGTCATCTTTATTGTAAGTCAAACCAACACATTGTAGGTCTATCATTATAATCGAATCTGTGATGTGTGTGAATGATCTCACATTAAGGAAATATGACACCACCTTTAGTTCCCATGCAATTGAGAAGGTTGAGTGTCTAAGTGTTCTTTTAATTTGATTATTCAACCCTTTGCTTTGTCGATCTTCTGATTATTGTCCATTATGCTTCCCCCTCGCCTTTGAACATCCATCCCATCTGTATGCTATTCCACATCTTCTTTCCATCAACCTACCTATACCTTTAGTCGATTCTCCTTGATCTATTCCCTTGAGCTATCTTCCTGATCGACACTTGGTCTTTTGTCCATCTAATGACTTTGCTTAGAGGTCAATCCTTGATCTATGCACAGTTAAAAGGTCACGAGGGCATGCTTCGTGCTTTGTTTGTAGAGGTAGATCAGGATCGAGAGGAACTCAGGCTGGATTTGTGGACATTCTTGTGAGGGCATAGGCTAGGGAGTCAACTTTAATGTATTGTGAACATGTAGCTCAAAAAATTTGAGAGGAAATTGACTTAGTGGAAGAAGAAATCAAAGGAGAAAGGGGTGTAATTCATGATATGGATGTGGTATCTAACCTGGGAGATTGGATTCCTCACATCTAACCTAGTAGATCAGATTGCTCACCCGAGCAACTCATGAGCCAGAGACACCAAAGATTGGAAAATTGTTGAACTCTACTAGCACATTAGACTTCTTTTTGGCATGGATGAAGTCAAAGAATAAATCCTTTTGCAACTAGAGAAATTTTAGTCTTAGCTCAAGGATATTGGTATAAGGATGCCAACATCAACTCATCCAGGTTTCAGTCATCACTGTAAAAAGTTTTACACTCACTTTTTGAATTTTGGAAAATCTTCTCTCCCACTAAGTGTCACTCTTAATAGCATCAATTAATTTATCACTTAATAGTACAATATTTTTAATATTAACCTTAAAAAATAGTTTTATACATTTTATGATAAACATAATTTCTAAACTATTCAGGAAAAATTTAAATTATTATTTTCTTATTACAAATATTAATAAGTTATATAAAAAATATAAAAATATAAAAATAAAAAAATTCTACATTATTATTAATCTACATTCCCAAATAATAATTCAATACTTCAAAAAAATTATATACAATTCCTTTTAAATAATAGACAACTATCTCACTTATAAAAAATTATCCTTACATACCGATTATATTGTCCAATTACTTGCTCGCCATATATAGAATACTCCTTAAAAATATGGTCACTTGTTTCCTTGTACAAACTTCCATACAATTAGGAATACATCACATGTTCCCTTTTAGACACTTCCACATAATTTAGATTATAGTCACTTGTGCCCTTCTACACATTGGAAGTGTAAATTAATTTAATCTAATTATAAATTATTTAAAAAAAACATATAATAATTTTTATTCAATAAATAAATATAATTTTATTTAATCAAATAAGATTTAGTAGATTAAGATTTGAGTAATAAATATCATATTTATTGAGTTTATATTTTACACTTCCTAAATTTATTGAATTTAATATTTTTTTGGATTAAAAATATATATTTTTAGTTAGATAGAGTACAAAATGTTTAAAAAGTTGTTTTTATCTACTTTGTTATTTGGGAAACTAAATTAGATATAGAATAATTGATTGTCTATTGAAGTCCAAAATAATCAAAGCCAAAACTCTATGAGTATTGTTCTACAAGTGAGAAAATCACTTGAGAATGTAAAGTCTTGATTTGAGTTTGACATTATTATGACAGAAAATCCTTGCAAGCTCAGAACAATGGGAAACTAACTAAAGCTACAGAGACAAAAGAGATTAGGAAAACTAAAAAACCAATCAACATAACAAAATTGACTAATAAAACCTAAAAGTCAGGTAGACAAAGAAGTATCCAAGTCTATATGATGGCTATCCCATTTGCTAGAGGGTAACATTGTCGAGCTTGGAGGTGAGCCCAACTCCAAGGGCTACAACCTTCCTTCGATGTCAATAAGAAGCTCCTTAAGCTCATCCAACTATTGCATAATGTTGTCCCTAGATTTGTCCCTATTCACTAATATTTTTCCCATTAATAGCCTTATATGCCAATATAAATCAACTGTGTAGATATTATTATTCTAGCACCCTCTAGTGTTACCCATGTTTGGGATCCATGTAGCCAAATCATCCATCACTTTCAAGTCTGGGTAGCTTTGCCTCTCCTACCTACCATTTTCTTATGTTACATTAATTTTTCCATGAACATCTATTGGTATGTGCAATTGGTAGCTTCAGGTTGCGACTTCAACTCTAAAAAGTGCTTGGAATCCCCCCATATTCCCTCTTCCTCTGCCATCTTGCCTATAGCATGCTCTCTTGCGAGTAATCGCAACATAGGAAGAGACACTCCATTTTAATAGAAGTTAATCAAGGCCGAGGGTGGAGAAAATGCAGGCCAAGAAACCTAAGGATACCATCAAGTGAGGCATTCTGTGAACTAAAAAAATAAATTGTTAATTCCTCTCGGAAATCCATTGTAGGCGAGGATAGAAGAAGTGCCCAAGGAAGATGCTCCACCATTAAGCTACACACCAATAATTTTCAAGCAAAAACCATGGTAGTCCAAGGAGACAGCCAAGGAGTAGTTTCCAAAACATAAATGACAAGCTTGCCGAGGAGTCTAGTTAAGAAAAACCCTGCGCGACAATTCTGAAGACATCTCCCACATGACCACATTCAATATGATAAGCCATGCAGGGTGGTGGGTTATATTTTCAACACAATATTTTAATGAGTGAAATGAGAGGCATACTAGTGGTAGCCTTGAAGTGTAGCATGGGATTTTCATCCAACTGCCACCTCACTTCGTTGCATTACCACCTTGATTAAGGGAGAAGAATCACACTAAGTGATGTAGGTGGATAATGGTGGCCACCCGCCTATTCCACTTGGACCCCCATCAATGTTTCTTTTTAGTTTCCTTAATTGTAGCACAACTTGCTATTTTTGGCAGTTTTTTGGGTCTTAAAATTTTGGAGTTGTTTTGAGGGACTAAAAGACATTTTTAGGGAAACTAGTGAGACCCAAAAAGTGCTAATATAATTAATTTTCGGCCTCCTCTTTGAGATTTTTGAAACGGGGTATTATGATAGCCAAACAGAGATCATATGCCAAAGTTACGAACCTGGGAAGTTGATGTTCCAACTTACCCCAACAGGGCCCACAAGATTTTGGTGTTTCATCTTCTAGGGTTAGGTTTTTCGATGTTTAGGGTTTCTCATTATTTTTGAATGATAAAAAGGTGTGACTGAGCCTCATTGTATCATAGTTTAGAGGCATGTAGCCACCACATCTCTTCTCAGAGATAACATACCATTGCCCAAGCTAGTTTATTTCCATTCTGTATGTAAGCATACTTCAGTTCTTTGATATTAATGAAATGAAATTTTATTTCTGCTGCATTTCAGTGTTTATGTTTGTATTTGTATTATGTTGCGCTCTTGTATAAGTCTGGATCAGTGGTATTAGAGAGGTTTTCTCTTTCTCTGTTTTTCTTTGCATGTCCCCAACGAAGTCAGGGTATAAGGAGTTAGGGCTCAAACTATTTGAATCTTTGCAAGAACAACCTTTGCAAGACTCCCTATTGATATGTTGTCAAGATTGAGAAGAAATGTAAACATAAGAAGGGAGACTTTGGATCTATGGATCTGAAGCAAGGGAAAGGCTTCCCAAACTGCAGAACAAAGGACAAATACAAGACGAGGCGATCTAGGACAACTTGTCGAAGCCACAAGAAAAGAACAACACCACGAATACAAAGAAGGACACAGAGAAATGGTGTGGGTTCCATAATAGCCCCACTCACAATACAAGTGAGTGCCAAGTTAAGCAATCATTGGTGGTTGAGATGAAAGCTTCTAAACCATATGCATGTTCTGATTCTGAGTCAGAACTCGACGAGGGGAACGACAAAGGGAAGCAGATTATTGATGTGGAGCCTATCCAGAGGAGGGGGAGTGGCTCTTCCACTCATGGATGTGGGTGAAGGGTTCTCCGTTGCAGTTCATTGTCAACATCGGGGGCCAAAAAAAACTCATTTCGACAGAGGTCATGAAGCAGTTGGTCCTACAAACCACACCACACCCGTAGTTGTACACCATTGGGTGACTTAACTAAGGATGAGATCTCCACATCATCTAGCAATGTTGCCTTCCCTACAAAATTAAGCCCTTCACAGATAACGTATTATGTGATGTTGCTCCTTTTGAAGTCTGTGATGTATTAATAAGCAAACCAAACGTGTGGAAGCATCATGCTATGTATGAGTTCAGGCCTCCCACTATTGTTATTTGTTTTGGAAATAAGTTATACAAGATACAAGAGGTAGCACCACCTATCGCCATCTCTTTGATCTCGGCGAAGCAATGTAGTAAGATCATTTCCAAAACTGAGGAGTTTGTCTTCCTTATGATTATTCCTCAAGGCAAGAAGACGATTGTGGCCACATATTTGGCCTCCAAAGAGGGCTCCTCCGCACAGAATCAATAGATGGACAAGGTCATGGAGGAGTATAGGGATATCTTAACCTCTCCCACAGGGGTACCGCTACACTGTCAGGTCAAGTAATCCATCAATCTGACCCCAGGCATGTCGCTACCCAATAGGGTGATCTTTCAATGCTCTGTTTTGGAGAATGATGGAATCAACAAGAAGATTCAGGAGCTATTGCAAAAAGTTCACATCAAGTCGAGTTCATCACCCTGTGGGAGCCCGATTGTGTTGGTACAGAAGAACGACAGGACCTAGAGACTCTGTATTGACTATCGGGAACTTAATAAGATCACTATTCGGAATAAGTATCCAATACCAGGGATTGATGAACTTCTAGACTAGCTTAAGGGGGCCAAATAATTCAACAAGATTGACTTGAAGTCCAGTTATCACCAGGTACTAATTGAACCCTCCAATTTGTGGAAGACTTTCTTCAAATCCAAGGAGGACCTTTTCAAATGGCTAGTCATGCCTTTCAGGTTGACGAATTCCCCCACAATATTCATGACGCTGATGGATGACATCTTGCAGTGCTTCACCAACTCATTTGTGGTAGTGTATTTGGACAACATCCTGATCTTCAGCCAAAGTTGGGAAGAGCACCTCCACCATATTTGAGATGTCCTCCAAACCTTGCGACAACACAAATTTGTGCCAATATGGAGAAATGCAATTTTGGTATGACCCAGGTTCAATATATGAGGGACATCATTGATGGGTGGGGTGTTCATGTGGACCTAGCCAATATACAAGTTATTCGGGATTGGCCAGCCCCAACCACTCTAATAGATCTCCACAGCTTTCTAGGTCTTGCCAATTTCTACCGCAAGTTTGTGTTAGGGTTCTCTCATGTCACTTGGCCTTTGAGTCAAGACACCAAGGGTGGAGCGAAAGAAAAATTATTTTGGTCTGAATCCCAACAGAAGGAGTTTGTTGAGTTGAAGCATCATCTCTGCTCTGCACCAGTGCTTACATTACCAGACCTGCAACAAATATTTGAGATTGCAGCAAATGCCTTCAACTATGTTATTGGTGCACTTGCTGAGCAGAGGCATCCAGTGGCACATCACAATGAGACACTTTCAGGCACAGTCTGAAAGTATCCCACCTATGAAAAATAGTTGTATTCCATTGTGCAGGTCTTCCGATAATGGAAGCATTACATTATGGGGAAGGAAATGGTCATCCACACAAACCACTGATCCCTACAGTTCATATAGACACAAGTAAAGTTGTAGAACTATTGCCATAAAAAAAAATCCACATACCTGCAACAGTGCCATTTGAACATTAAGTACAAGAAGGCCAATGCCAATAATGTTGGAGACTACCTCAGTCGATCGTCGTTCATGGCGCTGACCACTATGCTTGCCTCTTATGGACACGAGACTTCAAGGGGGCCACATCTTTACAAGAGTGATCCAGAATTCAACAAAACATACCAGATGCCCTTGGAAGGCAAGAAAGATCTTGATTTTCACCTCCATGGTGCATTGTTATGCCACCTAGGGCACCTCTGTGTTGGGCAGCGGATCCCCCCATAGTGGGTTTTTGGGGCTTGTAGCTCGAATTTTGGTCAAAAGTAATGTAAGACCATGCGAAATGCAAGCGCGGAGCACGAGAGTCTAGGATTGTTCACCCTAAAGTATTGTAATTTAATATAGAATTTATCGGTGCCACGGACCAAGGTAATGTATAAATAGAGTGAGGATCTAAGTGTAGAAGGAAGCTTTAGATGTGATCTTAAGTATTATGGGTTATTGAATGCGATATTTTCTCTGAGTCTATAAGTACGAGTCTTGGGTTGAAAGAGTAAGAAGAGGCTCTACAACTATGTGCGCAGAGGCTTGGTAGAGTCCACAACTGTGTGCGCGGACCCCTACTGCTGAGTGCACAAGACGAAGTTGGGGTTGTAACGGGATAGAAGTTAATAAAATCTAAGTTGATTCTGAAATATTGTGCATCCATTCGCAAATCTATATGTTTATGCTTTTGTTATATGTTTATGCATATTTTTACAGTTTATGGTTATGTGCACTAGTTATATATGTTGAATGATTAATTAAGATTATTGGGCCCACAAAATTAAGTTAGATCTATAATAATAACATAGTAAGGTTAGAGGATCTAGATATCGCCCCTTCGTGTTCTATACAGAGCTACCTGAAGGTCAGACAGCTACGCGGAGCTACACTAGGCACATGATCGAATCGTGACCATTCCAGATCTCATCAAGACATCCCTAGGGTGTGGAAACCTAGTTCCAGCACCCTCCCATACTACATCGGGTGAGACCTCAATCCGCGCTCCGCGGACTATTTCCGAAAGGGCCTGTAGTTTTGGGATTTGTTTGGCTAAAACACTTTTGAACCTTGGTCAGGCCCCTTCAAGCCAAAAAAATGTTCCGTTGCCGGGACCGGGATCTGCCTAAGGGATGTCTGATGTCGGAACACTGGAATCCTACGAAGAAGGAAATTAAAGATTGGTTGGATCAGAAGCTTCATGAGTTCGTGACACAGGAAAACAAAACTCCACAGATATCTGAGAAGAAGTGGTTGGATCGCTACGTATATATAGAAATCCACGAGATATTCTTTGCGTCCTTTTCTTCAGAGTTGTATGATTGGATCGCGAGATTAGCCGACACTAGGGAAGGTATAAGCTAGATCAATCGATAGTGTGGACTCCGGAGTTAGTGCGTGGGCTAGAGGCATCAGAAGATAAGATCGCACAGGCCGTAGACCATTAGCTCGACCAAATAATAGGAGGGTTTATCACTGAATTTGCAATAGACACGACTATAAGCTACAATGAAGCAGAAAGACGTTTTCTCAAGGGACCGCGAGGTAAGTACATCAAATCTTTGAATACTTAGATTAAGATGTTGTTATGTGGAAAACGGGTGTTGTGAATACATTAGTGATTAGAACGACGTGAATCGGAAAGGTCTACAAAGGTATCAAAGGGTTAGGAAACAATCCTTTAATTTCACCTCTGCGAGCAAGCGAGGAAGAGAACGCTCCTGTCTCACCAAGGAGTGCGGTAATTTTGATAAGGCAGCGCATTCCACAGTTACCATCTCCACTTACGCCACCACTTTCTTCACCTCCTTCACCTCCATCTTCGCCCACACCACCTCCACCAAACCAGCAGTTCAGCATGGTGAGCGCGATCAAGCTACCCGTATTCAGAGGAGTAGAGAATGAGGATCCAGACCAGTTTTGTTTCATGGTAAGAGCAGTGTGGGAAGCACAAGGGGTCATAGATGACAACATTAAGAAGGCCACACTGGTAAGTGCGTTGCAGGATCGTGCATTGACATGGTATATTAAGCACTCGAATGATCATCCAAATGCAGGAATATTGGAGATCCAAAATGTGCTGAATAGAGAATTTAGCCGACCGAAATCAGAAACATAGTCGATCATTAGATTTAAAGAGATCGTGATGCTTCCAGGTGAGACCCCCTAGGATCTGGATCAGAGGCTGAAGAGTACGATCCGCGAGGCTAATATGACACTGACGGATGCACAACACCACGCATGGTTTGTGGTGTCTTTGACACCACACCTGAGGACGGTGTTGTCACAGCAGAAGCTTTCAACCCAGGTCGAAGCATTGGAAATGGCAATGAGGTTGCATGAAACACCGATACAAGATCCGGGATTGGGAGTCCAACAGATCCACGCGCAACTACAGAACCTATGCTTGGAGATGCAGAGTTTGAAGCAAGATAGGGCGCCACGGCCAGAGGTGCGCGAAGAAGTGTGGTGCATAAAATGTAAAGGCCAGGGCCATGACAAAGACCATTGTCCAGTATTCACGAACTACTTGGCAGGAGGGGGACCAATGCCATTGAGACCAAAGGCACAGGCAGGGCCAAGTGCGGCACCTACGCTCTGGTGCGCGATCTATCAGGTGGGAGGAAAGCACACGACAAACAACTGTCATTTGTTATAGAAGTATACACAGACCCCTCGACAGCTGTTTTGCAATTTTTGTAGATCGTTGGGCCACGAAGAGCATAATTGTCGCAGCTACAAGTTGATGATGGAGCAGACCCCAGCATATAGAATGCAAAAGGAAACATGAGGCCTTGACCCAATCGCGGGGATGGCACACACTGGATTTCAAGGGCGAGGTCGAGAACGAGGAGGAATGGGACCAGTAAGGGGTCACGGATAATTAATATGTTACAATTGTGGAGGACCAGGGCACTACGCTCACGATTATACCAACCCAATGGGAATATCTTATTTGTATTGTTCTTAGTTTGACCATGAAGCACTGGATTGTCTGACACTGATCGTGCAGATGCGTAAGAAATGGGTACTTCAGCCTACTCTGACACTAAATATTCAAATGATGAGGTCTGAACCGCGCGAAGAAGATCCCAACGTGAATATGGTGCTCAGAGGCAGTGCGACCACCAGGGAAGATAAGGGGAAGCAGCCCAAGGAAGATACATGGGTTCGCAAGGCTCCTACAAAGGAACCTGAGTTTGACTTGGAACACACAAAGGAGACGTTTATGGAAGCTAAGAAGAGATTCACGGAGGCCTTTACTTCAGGTAGTAAGGATCAACCAGAGATAGGGATGGATCCTTCTACGCTAACTACCTTTTTAGATAATTACATGAAATTGTTGCGCGATAATAAGGCAATTAAAGGACTACAAGAACTGATAACTAGGTGCACAGGCTCAGGGGAACCGCGCGTAGTCTAGAAACTAGGAAAGCATACATTATGCACAGGGAAGGAGATGAGATTAACAACACATATTGGCGAATATGAAATGGATCAGGTAATTCTAGACCTGGGTTCGGACGCAAATGTGTTACCAAAGCAGACATGGGAACACATGGATAGGCCCGCATTGCAGTGATCCCCTATTCAGTTACGGATGGTGAACCAATAAAAGATCTTGCCCATGGGGAGGTTGCAAGTGGTGATAGTGGATATCGAAGGCGCAAGCACGGAGATAGACTTTGAAGTGATAGAGATTGTCGATGAAAACAATCCTTATCCCGCGTTGCTAGGAATAGACTAGGCCACTAATATGAATGGAAGAGTCCCTTCGTGTAGTCATTCTGCCAAATCCAGCCGAAGGTGCGCGCTACACCAAACCTATGCGCAACGAGGACAGCGACTATGAGCTGGATTGCATTTACCAGATAATGGAGCAAGACCAGAATCGGGTAAACCCGACTGCAGATGGGAGAATCTCATGGGAGAGGGACAGTTCATGTACTTCAGATTTAGATGAAGAGATAGAACGCTGGCAGAACCAGTTGCATGAAGTGACAACGTTGAATTGCAACATGATGATCAGGTCACTGTGGCACGTGACGACCGAAGTAAGGGAACTGCCAACCTATGATGGGGTAACAAGGGTGGATGAATTCTTGGACAAAAGTACAGTACCAGAACAGCAGCGATACGATGCGCTGGAATGGGAATTGCACGTGACACCTACACGATGGTGGGGTACACATCAAAAGACTATGGGGAACTGGTGCGAATGCAGAAGATGCATGCATTTACAGTTTGGAAGTCCTAAGCGTCGAACGCGAGATGGGCAGCTAGGACGAAGCAGTTTGCGTGACCACCTGTGTCGATCGGCATAGATAGGTGCTGTGCAAACACCTCCCAGACTAAGGATCAAAAATCAGAATTCGACACGACAATAGGGAAGGCGACGTACTCCACAAACAATCCACGACATAGCAATCAGAAAGCTATGCGGAGTCATGAACAGATTTCACCAGGTAAGACAAACCAATTGGGACCTGTGCGTACCAGTGGTTCGATGGGCCTATAGGACCATAACCAAAAACTGAAGTGCGGAAATGACCCCAACATTTACAAGAAGAGATTAAACCAGGAGGACAGAGAGGAACCCCCAGACCACAGCTCCCGCAGTAGGGACAAGACACGAGGACCTCGGTAAAGGAATTACGCAGTTATAGGAAGCCATTCGGCGAGGGAGCTTGAAACTTCATGAACTCAATGAAGAGTGGGCACGACTAAGGAAGAAAAGAGAGACATTGGACGAAGACATTAGCGAACTGGAAACCGAAGTCGATGAGAAACTAAACATGAGGGGACCAAGTCTAGTCGGCCCTACTAATGTATTAGAAAGAGTTTTGACTCAGTTATCATGGCTACGACCACACCTTACTAAACAGGGGAACGTACCATACCAAGAAGAACGAGATGCACTACCAGACGCAAGGCTATTTGAAGGGTGCTCGTAGCTCGAGCTAGTAGAAAAATTAAAGCCTTGCACCGAGGGCAACCACCTGACTATCTATAGGAAGCACAGTCTCAGCGCTCCAAGTAGTTGAAAGAAGGCACGGGACTATAAACGAGTCTGCAGGAAAGCTGCTTGGAAAGGAGGTTCCGCACAAGGCTAGTAGGTCACAAGGGTCGTGGTCGTGCGCAAGGGGCTGCGCTGCTGTGCGAGTAGGCTGGGAGGTGACCATTGATGTCATTGTTCATGAAAAGAGGTCTAATTTAAGGCAGAAAGGAGCGGGCGGTAGGCCATTAAGACAGGAATTAAGAGCTAGATTCGGGACGATCTGCTGCCAAGAAGGTATTAATGACTCAGAAGTGGAGGGAATAGTCAAATTCAAATTCAAATATTACTATAAAATCCCTTGGGGTAGCCTCGAGGAAACACTTAGTTGTTTTAGATTTAAGCCAGTACCGAGCATTGAGAACCAAGCTACCATGCACCTGTTAGTACATGATCGAGTGAATCCATTGTAGAAACAATGTCGGCTGTGAGGACCAGAGTCCGATTCATGGAAGTAACCCCAGGACCCCGTGTAACCCAGGAGGAGCCTAGAGATGCAGCAGTTGCACTAGAGGTTCCCAAGTCCCCACGCACACCGCGACCACAGAGGAACAAGCAGCCCATGAGGCCAGTCCGGGTGTCACCACAGAACCCACAATTTAGTCAATTGTCAATGAAAGAGAAGGGCAAAGTTGTTGTCTTTGAAACAGAGGAGGAGGAGGAAGATTTGCAAGCCTTGATCACCCAAATTGAAGCACGGGACGATGAGGTGGAGAATGTTTCCCACATACCTTCGGCGATAAAGTTACCCCCTACATCCCCCCATGGAAAGGGATAGCCAAGATACCGAAGGACCTAGAGGCCACGAAGAGTGCGCTCCAAACCCCGCTTCTTCCAGATGAAATAAGGTTTGACAGTCCGCTGCTGGGATGGGTGCCTAATATAAAGTTCAAAGACTGGGATCTCGTGGACAGCGAGAAGTTCCCACAGCTAGCCGCAGAGCAATTATTGCAGCAGAAATGGTTACGCAGTGTGGAGAAGGCTGGGTTACTCCATCTGCGGTGGATACCCCACTACCACCGTGCGTCCGTCACAATTTTTGTCATTCGGTAGCTACTGTGTCTAGTACATGATGGGTATCTCTAGATGGAGGAGCCGATTCCCATCACGGCCAATTTAATTCACTGGATTTCACGGCTACCCATCAAAGGAAACAATCCTGCAGCCATAGCGAGAAAGAGCAGTGACTTAGCCCTCGCAGAAGCTATGAAGGCAAAATATAAGCTGGAGAAGAGGAAGCGAGGGTATGTAATGGTGAGTATCAAAGACAAGGGGGTGCAGTAGCCACCCAACTGTTGGCCAACAAGCTTGTGGGGAAATGTCACGCAGACAAGGTGCCAGCATCTTTAATCGCGTTGGCAGAGCAGTGTGCAAAGGGGGTCCAGTTCAACTGGGCGTAGTTTCTATGTGATGAATTTTTGACGAATTGTCGGGAGGCCCAGGAGTAGGGTAAGACCTTCCACTATGTGTGGTTGCTCTTATCCATCCTGTTGGTTGCAGGGGAGCTGCCAGAGGACAACCAGTTTCCCACCATTGAGAGGAACCTACCCGAAGCTGCGAGGTACACCTCGCTCTGGGCAATGAAAGACGCGACGAGGGTTCATGAGATCAAGGTGTTTTGGGTGTTCATGGAGGCGAGCATCCGAACTTGGATCAACTGCAGGCCGCACTTGTCCCTGATAATGTACATCAGTTTGCAAAGCGTGATAGAGTTTAAGGCAGATATGCATAATCTGTATATCCGGGCTTGAAAGGATTCGGCCCGAACGTGGGTGAAGCTTCCTTTCATTGCGATGGACGATGAAATCTTCGATGTAATGGCAACATGGTCTCCGGAGTGGCGTGCTCTAGACTTGGCCGAGCTGGAAAAGATCGCAACCAAACGGCAGAAGAAGGAAACCAAGTTGCACATTGCGAAGCTAGCGGAGCGAAAGCGCCAGGAATAGGAAGCGGCCGCATAGCGAAAAGCAGCTAAGGAAATAGCGACAGTGCAGACAACAAAAACCACAACCGTGGCCACTGAAGAGACAGAGGAAGGTTAGGAAATGTCCACAAAGCAGGACATATAGGAGGAGGCTGAGACAGAGGAACGCACAGCAAAATTGTCCCAACTCAAGAGGCCGCGCGTCTAGGAGAAGCCAACCGCACGGAAGAAGACAAAGACAATGACGACGCCTGAGGGAGACCTTCTTGACAGTAGTGAACCAGTTCACTATGCCACTAAGGATTCTCTGGAGGAGTTAATGACAAAGCAGACAACTGTGTTGGGGGCTCTTAGAGCGTAGTTGCAGGCATTACAAGTGCGACCCCCAAGAGTGGTGACACCGCACCTTGCGGAAGGTGCATCCAAAGCTGAGCAGATGTTGCAGGGCCGCACAACGAACACTTTGATGTTACCAGAGGGCGTCGTCTTAGCAGAAGCCGAAGGTGACCTAAGGGGCTGGGGGTTGAATTTGGTCGCCCTTCTCGGAGAAACCCTATACCAGCTGCAGGATGGGGTAACTGCTGAGCTTCGCACCAGGGAGGGCCGCGCTCTCCAGGTCTTGAGTGAGTAGAAGGTAAATTTAGAATAGCTCAGCCTACAGTGCGACAACCTAGTCTCAAAACACCAGGGATTAGAACAAGCAGTGGAGGAGGCCCGTAGCAGCGTTCCAAAGTTGGTCGTGCCGGCAGCTCTCCCCACTGCAGAAAAGATTCACCACATGGCAGCTGGAGTTCGCAAGACCCGGGAGGAGGCTGCGAAGGTTCAATTGGAGCTGAACTTGCAGATTGCGGAGCTGCGATTAAAGGCACAACCCTATACACCCCCGGAAATCAAAGAGCAGCACCATCATGCCATTCAATTGGGGTTGGAAGTAATAGAGCACGTTGTATAGGACTGCACGGGATTGTTGGACCAGTCCCTCTTCACGCTAACTTCACTGCAGGAGGATCCAACGCTACAAAAGTTAGAGAAAGAAGCACGGGGGTTGCAACAGGCATATGACAATGTTCGGGGGACCACACAAATGATCACCCTTACTCAGCGATTGGCCAAGATGAGGGAGGCCCAGGCTCTAAAAGAATAGGTGGACGCTGCACTCCAGAAAGAAGCAGGGCTTAAAGCACGCATCCAGCCTTGGCTTGAGGAAGCATTCATGGTCACCACGACGATCGAGAGGAAGCTAGCCCAGATGCAGGATACATATGTGCAAAGGCAAGAGGGTGCCACGGACAACGATGCATCAGAGAGTTGTGCACAATTGATACAGCGGACAGTGGAGGAATGTGTGGCAGACATCCGCGAAGTGAAGGAGTTGCTGGATGGACTCCGAGTAAAGATCACCGCACTAGCCGAGTGACTTAGGACGAGTCATGTTGATTGTGTTGGGGACATGTTGGGCAGGGAATCCCCCCATAGCCAGTTTTTGGGGCTTGTAGCCCGAATTTTGGTCAAAAGTAACGTAAGACCCCGCGAAATGTGGGCGTAGAGCACGAGAGTTTAGGATTTTTCGCCCTAAAGTATTGTAATTTAATATATAATGTGTGATCCTACCCATGGTCCCTGGACCAAGGGAATGTATAAATAGAGTGAGGCCCTAAGTGTAGAAAGTAGCTTTAGATGTTATCTTAAGTATTATGGGTTATTGAATGCGATATTCGCTCTGAGTCTGTAAGTCTGAGTCTTGGGTTGTAAGAGCAAGAGGAGGCTTTGCAGCTGTGTGCACAGAGGCCTGGTAGAATCCGCAGCTGTGTGTGCGAACCCCTGCTACTGAGTGCACAGGATGGAGTTGGGATTATAACAGGATAGAAGTTAATAAAAGCTAAGTTGATTCCGAAATATTGTGCATCCATTCGCAGATCTGTATGTTTATGCATCTTTTTACAGTTTATGGTTATGCACACTGGTTATAAATGTTGAATGATTAATTAAGATCACTGGGCCCTCAAAATTAAGTCAGATCTATAATAATAACACAGTAATGTTAGAGGATCTAGATAGCGCCCCTTCGCGTTCTGTACAGAGCTACTCGAAGGTCAGACAGCTGCACGGAGCTGCACTAATGCGCAAGATCGATTCGCGACCATTCCAGATATCATCAAAACATCCTAGGGTGTGGAAACCTGGTTCCATGATGCAGGAGCATCTAGCTAAGGGAGGTCATGGTTGGAGTGTTTGTCTTTGCAAACAGAAGGAGTTTCAGTTAGTTTTTTTAATTTTCATTTAAATTTCTAGTTAACGGCATTTAGGACCTTATGTTAAGTTTGAGGCTGTCTCAGCCCACTATTTGTTTTTGTTTACGTTCTTTTTATTTTTTGTTTAAAATTTACTTTTAGAATACAGTCAAGAAAGAACAGTTATCAAGGAATAACTAAATGTAACTACTGACAGTTTAATAACTGTACAGTGATCTTTACAAAAAAGGAGGAAAAAGCTACTGTAATGATCATCATAGTATTGAATAAAAGCTAGCATGCTATCATTCTGAAAAACAAGAAAGTCTGAATCCATATATTGCAGCCTAATTATTTTCTTCCTAACTTAACTAAAATCATTTATCCATTTTATAACGAAGACAAAGAATGAATAAGTAACACAGGAACAAGAAGAACACGTGGACAAGTTCAGCAAAACAACGGAGTGGGCTTGTAGAAGAATCAAGTAAATCACTGTCGAAGGAATAAACAAATATCTACAAGTACCAACAGAACTCATAACATTCTCCTTTGCTATTTAATTATCAAAAAGAAATCACTGTGTATATATCAATATCGAATATCTACAATCCAAGATACAGTTACCAAATACAGACAAGCCATGAAAACAGAGTTCCTCCAGTAACAGCGCCAAAATACAACCATGAGGTCACCATAGGACCGATATAATTACAATTCATAAGTTAAATAGCCGGAGGCATAAATACACAGGCCAAGACACAGTGAGACCGAAGCCAAACCCTCAACAACAGACCCAGAGAATACTGCCAACAACAAACGCTTCAGACAGACAGACAGAGGAATAACAAGGAGCGACCCTACCCGATACAAGTGTAGGTGTCAGGGCACGAGACCAGCAAATGGAGAGCCTAGCCGTATACCTGCGTGGCCAACAAATAGGACCATTAGAGCCAGCAAATAGAGCCATAAGCACAAGAACTGAAAACAAAGGCAAGGGTTTAAGGAAAGACTTATCGAAGTTGCCAAGCCCGTGCGAACAAGGAAGGAGGCCGCAGACCAAGGTCACGGTCGCAAAGTGCCCACTACTCACAAGGAGCAAGAATGTCAGTGAAAGAAGAAAATGAGGCAAAAGTGCAAGGCATAGAAGGAGAACTCACCCCTGGTTGAATGTCGAATGAGAGCTAAGAGCCGAGCCACCCCGCAACCATGACCTACAACAAAATGCAAAGCAAGCAGTGAAATAGTGAAGCAAACGCTTTGAAATCAACAACATAATCAAAGCCAACGTACAACAAAGACCCACAACCAAAATCATAACTAGAGCCGAACAGACAGAGACCAGAGACTGAGACCTGGGGTTCCAGACCCAGAACTTCGAAACCATGCTCAGAACAGGAAACATCACCAACGTGCACAAGTAGAAACCCTCACAGGAAATCATTCCCAGAGCTAGACAAACGAAACCCTCATGAAACACAACCAGAGACCAGGAGGCGAAACCTCGACGGAGTAGCAAAACAGCAGAGCAACAATAGAATGGTCAGAGTTAGGGTTTCCGTGGGATAGTGAAGAGGTGGCAGAAGCGAGTCCGAGGAGGAGGGCAGTTGTCCTCATGACATAACCTCCCATACCGCGCCATAAAGTCAGCCAACCACAAAACAATCAACTTACAATCAACAATTAATTATAAGCCGTAGGTGATCAGGGCTGGTCCCATCAAATTTTGGTATCAGAGCAGGTTAGAGTTAATTTTTTTTCTTTACAAAATGGAAGTCGGAAGAAGAGGTCGTGGCAGAGCTATTCGAAGGGTAGTAGATGAAGGATTGAGAGAAGAGATTAGGATCCTGAATGCCCGTTTGGTAGTAGTAGAAGCAGGAAGGAGAAGGGATCCGGAAGGAGGAGATGACAATGATGAAGAAGCTGCAGTTACAACAGATGGATCAGATGAGGAAGGACTTGAAATCAGATTGTTAAGGTTAGTTTTATTGGCTAGTAGTAAGCCAAAGCCTGAGATTTCAAACTATGATGGTAGTTTGTCCACAGAAGTGCTGTTGGACTGGATTAGTGAGTTAGACAAATACTTTGAATGTGAGGAGATCAACGAAGATAGGAAAGTTAAATTCACTGCCACCAAGTTAAAAGGACATGTGGCCTTATGGTGGGACAGTGTCCAAGCAGAAAGGAGAAGATCAAATAAGTTACCTATTAAAAAGTGGACCAGAATGGTCGCCAAGATGAAGGGTAAGTTTTTGCCCAAATATTACCAGATTGCTCTCTATCGGCAGGTGCAGAATTTGAAGCAGAGAGGAATGATGGTGAAAGAATATACCGAAGAATTTTATCGGGTGAATCTGAACACTGGTTACATTGAAGACACCCCAGAAAAGACAGAAAGGTTTGTGAATGGCCTAAGGTTGGAGATATTAGACGAGATAAGTATTCTTTCTCCAAAAACCATAGAGGAAGCATACCAGAGTGCCTTAAAGGTAGAATAAAAGATCGCAAGGAAGCAGAATGCTAGAAGAGGACATGTATGTAGCATAGGGAAAGGACAATCCTTTGGCAGAAGAAGGACTGCCAACAACAGTGAAGAAAGTAGTAGTTCAAAGACCTCAGAGACAACAGAAAAGGAAGGTAGCACTAGGAGAGGAAGTCCATACCAGAGAGGAAGGGGTAATGGCAGAGGCAGAGGAGCTGCCTACTAGTGTTACAAGTGCCACAAGTGGGGGCACAGGTCCTTTGAGTGTCTTGAAGGAGAACAGGCTGGACAAAGAGGAGCATATGTTGCTCAAACAGAGGAAGCAGAGGTACCGCCACAAGAGGTAGACAATGTACCGGAGACAGGAGAGGCCTTAGTCTTGAATAAGGTACTGTTGAAACTGGTAAATGAGACAGCTGAACAAACACAGAAAGGAATTATTTCAAAATCTGTGCAAGTCACATGGAAAATGCTGCAAACTGATTGTAGATAGTGGAGAAATTAGGTTTTAAAAGGTTGAATCACCCAACTCCCTATAAGGTGTCTTGGTTACATAAAGGTCATCAACTTCTAGTTGATGAGCAGTGTGAGGTGGAATTCCATATTGGCAAGTATAGGGACAAAGTGATTTGTGATATCATGCCCATGGATGTGTGTCATATTCTGCTAGGTAGACCCTGGTAGTGTGACCAAAAAGTTGTTCATGACGGGAAAACAAACTGTTACGAGTTTGTCAAGGATGGGATTAAGCATACACTACTACCCATCAAGGAAGAAGAAACAACAGAAACTAGTGGACAAAAGTGTTGCTGATGGGGGCAAAAGAATTTTTAAAATAGATTGAATATAACGAGATAAAGTATGTAGTTGTAAGGAGACCGAGAGTAGTGTTGTTGCATACTGAAATTTCTGACTTACTTGAAGAAATCTAGGATTTGTTGTAGGAATTCAATGACATTGTGGTGGATGATTTACCGGATAAGTTACCACCAAAGCAGAGTATCAGTCATCACATAGATTTCATCCCCAGAGCTAGTTTACCAAACAAAGCTACTTACCGGATGAGTCCTAAGGACAACGAAGAGATCAAGAAGCAGGTACAGGAATTGTTGGACAAAGGTTTGATACGAGAAAGTTTAAGTCCCTGTGAAGTTATTATAGTTTTAGCTCCCAAGAAAGGAGGTGAGTGGCGGATGTGTACAGGTTTCCATTACCACGAATGGATGACATGATGGACTGCTTGAGTGGAGCAACATATTTTTGGAAGATAGATTTGAAGAGTGGATACCACCAAATTAGAATAAGAGAAGGGGACGAATGGAAAACAGCTTTCAAAACCAATGAAGACTTGTATGAATGGCTGGTGATGCCATTTGGGTTGAGTAACGCCCCTAGCACTTTCATGCACCTGATGAACGAGATGTTGAAGGAGTTCATTGGGAAATTCGTAATTGTGTATCTTGACGATATACTGATTTTCAACAAGACCAAGGAAGAACATTTTCGACACGTTAGATATGTTCTGGAGAAGTTGCAGCAAAACAAGTTGTTGATAAATTTAAAAAAAATGTTCTTTCTTTCAAAAGGAGTTAGTCTATTTGGGTTTTGTGATTGCAGAAAATGAGCTGAAAATGGACCCAGAAAAAGTTGCAACTATACTTAGCTGGCCATCCCCTAAGAGTATGTTCGAAGTTCAGAGTTTTCATGGGTTGGCAAGTTTCTATCGCAAGTTTATAAATAATTTAGTGGAATCTGTGCACCCATGTTGGATACCATCAAAAAGGCAAGTCAGACTTTCCTTTGGACTGAACTTGCAGAGAAGAGCTTCTAGATATTGAAGAAGAAGATCACTGTAAGGCCAATTTTAACAAACTTTTCCAAGTTTGTTGTGATGCCAGTGGTATAGCCATTGGAGCTGTACTCAACTAGGAAGACAAACCAATAGCTTATTTCAGTGAAAAATTAAATGAAAGCAGGCAAAAATACATGTCTTATGATAAGGAGTTTTATGCCATCATCCAAGCCTTGAAGCATTGGAGACATTATTTGTTGGGTAATGAGTTTGCCTTGTTTTTTGATAATTCTATGTTACAGTATGTTATGCAACAGCATAAGCTGAATCATAAACACGCAAAATGGGTGGAGTACTTGCAGAGTTTTACATTCGTATTGAAGCATATCAGTGGTCAAGCCAACAAGGTAGCAGATGCACTAAGCAGAAGAGTTTTACTCTTGCAGGAGAGCACGATACAAGTGTTGGGTTTTGAACACCTGAAGGACTTATATCAAATAGATGCAAATTTCAAGGAGGCTTATGAAGACTGCCAAAATCCCTTGTTGAGGAATAATAGTCCATGGCTGCACTATTGTAATATTTTTAATTAGCCCTAGCTAATTGGAATATTTGATTTTGCCAAATTTTGCCTTCTATAGTTATTTTGTAAATAAAAAAGTGAGAAAGGGGGACATAACTCACTTTTAGAATAAAAGTCACTTCCTAGTAGCACAACGTTGTGACTTAAAGGGAGAGCCAAGGGGGCCAAAAGGGGGATGCAGAAATGGAGCCCACGCAGACACATGGAGGGACTACGCAGGAGGGGAGGAACACGTGGCAAAAGGGGAATCACGCAGGAGAAGGTGAGCATTGGGATTGAGAGAGGAAGAAGCTATAAAATAGAGAGGAGCCCCCTCATTTTGATCATTCGGTTATGTGCATTTGTGATAGTCGTTTTTGCTTAGAGCACGCTGGTTGTTTAGCTAGTCTGCAGCACTGTTCAGTGCATTGAGTGTCTCCGTTCGGAGATCTCACCCTTAGCCTTGGGGGAATTCGAGTGCCTGCTCAAGAAAGGTATTTTCGTTGGCATTTCAGCAGTAGTATCTTCAACATTTCAGCAATGGTTTTATCAGTGTTCTGGAGGATTGCGCAACACTGGGAGAGGGACGCAGTTCCTTTTGGGAGAAGTCTGGATTGAGGGTTTGTGGAGGATTTGTGCCGAGGGATTGAGCAAGAGATCAACTCTTTCATATTGGAGGAGTTTGGCAGAGTTCTGGGCTGAGTTTCGGAGGATTCTATTCAATGGCAGCGCAGAGCAGTGAGGAACTGCGCAGAACCCCAAGGGAGTGATTTTCAGGGGTCGACCATTCCACGAAAGCTTTCTGAGTTTTTCTAGGTTTATTGAGTAGAGTCTGATTCTAGAGTTTGAACTTTTTCTGAGGAGGGGAGCAGTCCCAAATCCTCGTTTGATTTCTAGTAGCAGCAGCAGTGCAACATTTTTCCCAACAGCTTGGATGCAGATCAGAGAGGGGCCATTCCTTTGCTATTCTGAGTGTATTTCTTCACTTGCCTTATGCAAGTAGAGGTGCCATCTTCCTGATCACCTCCTGTACTCATTTTATTACTCAGTATAATAAAATGGCTTATCATTCTCTCTGCATTTCTTGTGTATCTGTTTATGGTTTATTTGATATATATAGTATCATTATTACTTGTATCTTTGTGAGCATTCTCGGCTATTATACCACTTGTGTATTTCTATTATACTCTTAGATAGAGTCTGGAAAGGGCCAAGTAGCCTCTGGATCTCGTCCTCTTTTTAGAGGCGACATATATGGTAAATGCCCTCCCAGTCCATCTCTGGTTGGAGTTTTCTTGTGTTTGGGGTATATTCCTGATATGGGATAATACAGTGGTATCAGAGCATAGATCTGGCTCAACGTGTGGAACTAGCAATCTATGACACTGGGGGAGAAACCCTATATATGTTACAGAGGTCAGAGATACAGAGACGCTGGGCGTAGGTTGGAGAATACCTACGGAGAGGGAGACTGTGTTCTGGTGGTGGACGCAGAATAGGAGGAGCTTGTGGTGGACGCAGAACAGAGGGAGCTGGTGGTGGACGCAAAGTAGGAGGCTCTAATGGCAGATGATGATGGGAAGAGATTTGTGAATATGCTCCTCAAATTACTGCAGGATCTGTCGAGGCAGATTGAGGTGATGGGGCAGAGATTCATGGCAGTAGATGCCAGACAGCATGAGAGCCCTCGGGTTTTCTAGGTTGGTGAGGGATCGGGTGCATCCTACCATTTGCCAGAGCAGCGTGATACTGCGTAGCAGGTGGCCTCACATGCCCCTACACACTCTACCATGCCCACTTTCTTAGGAGCAGACACGGGGGCCGTAGCCCAGCAGGAGGCAGAGCCTGGACACATGGGTGATTATTTTGCAGAGTACCAGGCTTATGGGCAGGAGTTCAGGGATGCCCTCTCATTTTGTGATTTTGTTAAGCTCCAGCAGGATAGTAGACCCCGCGACCATCACAAAGGGTACCGACATTATCATTATGGTCACACCCACTGTGTAGCGAGTAGATTCCACTTGCCTACGTTTGATGGCTCATCAAACAGTTCGACAAGGTCTTGGGTGGAGAAGCTGGACATTTATTTCCAGCTTAACCAGATGTCGGAGACAGAGGCCATCAAGGTGGCGACATTGCATTTGGATGGTGAGGCCCAGGATTGGTGGTTTCATGGGATGGTTACACTAGGACACTCCATGGTGATGACATATGCCAAGTTCACCAGGAGATTGATGGAGCGATTTGATTAGAGGGATCCAGAGCAGCATTTTGTTGAGCTGACAAGGCTCAAACAGATAAGGAGCCCAGAGACCTACATTGCAGATTTCTTGAGGGTCTCAATGATGGTGCCAGATCTATCCATAGCACGGAGGATCTATATGTATGTTGAGGGGTTAGCAGAGCCACTTCGGGGTCTTATCAGATCCGCTAGACTGACCACCCTTCAGGATGCTATCAGCAGGACTCGAGACCTATAGGATGTCTTACCTAGGACCCGGACACCTTACGCCCAGAGACAAAATTTCCAGTATAAGGGGAAGGATGTGAGGATTCCACCTCCAAAGGGGACTCCAGGACAAGTTCAGATTGATGATGATGTCAAGAGGGAGCTGGAGAAGAAGCGGTTGTGCTTCACATGTCAGGAGCCATGGGCACCAGGATATAGATGTGCTGCTGGAAAGGCACATTTCATTGAGGTTTTTCTCTGAGAGGAGTGGAGAAGAGGATGACGAGGATGGTGTGGAGGTAGGAGATAGCCATGATGGATAGGGACCTTTTCCACCTCCACCACTAGCAGTAGATGGTGCACCTTTTGCACCCACCGGAGGGGCCCTTGCCGCATTGCGAGGAGTTCCCAAGTATCTGACACTACGCGTACGAGGGATGGTACGTGGCCAGTGAGTGTCAGTTTTGGTTGATAGTGGGGCAACCCACAACTTCATCAGTGCATAGATGGTTGAGCGGAGAGGCATACAGATAGAGATCTTCGATGGGTTTTCAGTCTTGGTCCTAAGAGATTAGACCATGACGTGCACTTGATATGTTCCAGAGCTTTCAGTGACGATGGGCACCTACACATTGACTGACCACTTTTTCATGGTCGATATTCTAGACATCAACATGATACTGGGTGTTCAATGGCTCATCACTCTAGGGAAGCTCATGACAAATTGGAAGACCCTAGAGATGCAGTGGGATGATGAGAAGACAAGGAGGCATGAGAAGATGCGGGGACAACATACATATCAGCCTCAGACTGTTTCGGCTCATCAGATGGAGGCAGTCTTTTAGAAGGGAGACATAGAGTGGGCAGTAGAGCTGCATGCATCGGAGACAGGGACTACAGGGCAGATAGTGCACCCGGAGATACAGTCCATCCTTGACCGGTATGCCATAGTATTTTGGGATATTTCGCCGGGTCAACCACCGGACCGGGGGTTTGAGCACACTATTGAGCTTGAGCAGGGCATACAGGCAGTGATTACTACCCCCTTTAGGCATCCAAAGGCCTATCGGGATGAGATAGAGCGGGCCATTCAGGAGTTGTTGGCTCTTGGGCACATCCAACCGAGCACGAGTCCAGGATCGATGAGTTGATGGATGAGTTGAGAGGAGCATGGTTCTTCTCAAAGATTGATTTGAGATCAGGGTACCATCAGATTCACATGAGAGAGCAGGACATTCCCAAGACCGCCTTCAGATGTCACTATGGGCACTTTGAGTTTTTGGTGATGCCCTTCGAGCTAACCAACACCCCAGCTACATTGTAGTCTTGTGTGAATCACATCTTTCGTAGTCACTTGATGAAGTTTTTGTTGGTGTTCTTTGATGATATACTCATTTACAGGAGGACGTGGGAGGAGCATCTCCAGCATATTGAGATAATATTACACATCTTGGAGGAGCAGTAGTTCTATGCCAAGCTCTCCAAATGTGAGTTTAGGTTGAAGGAGATGTTATACTTGGGACACATCATTGGAGTGGATGGAGTGAGAGTCCACAAGGAGAAGATTAGGGCCATCAGAGATTGGCCGGAGCTGAGAAACATGACGGAACTTCGAGGATTCATTGGCATTTGTACTTACTACCGGAAGTTCGTCAAAGGTTTCTCACAGCCTGCTGCACCCCTGATAGATTTGATGAGGAAGGGGGCATTCAGTTGGTCAGATACAGCGCAGCGAGCCTTTGACAGGCTCAAGGCAGTTATGAGCAGCTGCCCAGTGCTTGCATTGCCAGATTTTACGCAACCATTTGTTTTGGAGTGTAATGCATTAGGAGAGGGGATCAGCGCAGTATTGATGTAGGGAGGTCACCCTATAGCCTTTGAGAGCCGGAATCTCCTTCCGCACAAGAGGTTGTATTCTATATATGACAAGGAGATGATGGCCATCATGCATGCATTGGCTAAGTACCGACAGTATTCGGTGGGGAACAGGTTCAGGGTGAGGACTGATCACAACAACCTCAAGTTCTTTTTGGAGCAGAAGCAGTTGCAGGAGAGGCAGCAGAAGTGGATCAATAAGATCCAAGCATATGACTTTGACATTGAGTATGTCAAGGGTAAGAACAACATGGTAGCAGATGCCCTTTCACATAGACTAGCCACGTTGTCTCTTATGAGCTTGGATACAGACTGGAGGGCTCGACTCTTAGTAGAGTAATCCAAGGACAGGATTTCATGTGAGATTCTAGATGGGCAGGTGGTAGGTGACAGGTTCAGGGTGATTGATGAGATCATCTATTACAGGGATCGGATCTTCTTGACTGAGGGGTCTCAGCTCAAGAAGAAGATACTCCAGGCATCACATGATTCACCATTGGCAGGCCATCAGGGGTTTACCAAAACCTACAAGGCCATTAGAGAGAGGTTCTCCTAGAAGGGCCTCAAGGAGGACGTACTTTGGCATATCAGGGAGTGCGATGTTTGCCAGCGGAACAAGGGAGAGATGAGCCATCCCATAGGTTTATTGCAGTCGCTCCCATTACGGAGGGGAAATGGGGGAGAATTTCTATGGACTTCATCACAGGATTGCCCACGGTACAGGGCTAGGATTGTATCTTTGTCTTCATTGACCAACTGACAAAGTACACGCTTTTCTTTGCCATATCTGCACACTACACAACAGCACAGGTGGCCGAGCTATTCTTCAGGGAGATCTTCAGGCTACATGGTCTTCCTAAGACCATCGTCAGTGACAGGGACAACCATTTCATGGGTGGGTTTTGGCAGGAGATTTTTTGATTGGTGGGGATGGAGTTGACTCCGAGTACCAGTTATCACCCACAGACAGATGGGCAGACAGAGATAGTTAACAAGTGGCTAGAGGGCCAGTTGCGTAACTATGTCAGTGGGCAACAGTGAGCATGGCTGAAGTGGCTTCATCTGGGGGAGTATTGCTACAATACTTCACATCACATATCCATTGGTATGTCACCATTCTATGCCTTATGTGGGTACCATCCTTTATCTTTTGTTGACGTGATGTTTGGTGACTGCAGGGCTCCTAGAGTGAAGATTTGGATCCAAGAGAGTCAAGATATCCTCCGAGCTCTCAAGGATAACATGGCTACAGCGAAGAACCAGCAGAAGTTGTATGTCGACAGGGGTCAGGTAGAGAGGCAGTTCGAGGTGGGGGACATGGTCTACCTATGATTACAACCATAACGACAGTTGTCACTGAAGCAGAAGGGGGCTGAAAAGCTCAAGCCCCGCTTTTATGGGCCATACAAGGTGATATGCAGGATTGGACAGGTTGCATATGAGTTGGAGCTGCCCCAAGGCAGCAAGATTCATAACATTTTTCATGTATCATGCCTAAAAAATGCATTGGGGCAGCAGGTAACTGTGACAGATGAGCTACCACCTATAGATGATGAGGGGCATTTGGTATTGCAGCTAGAGGCTATCATTGATACTAAGGAGAGGCAGCTGCGGAGCAGTACGGTTTGGGAATTCTTGGTGAGGTGGAAGAATTTGCCAAATGAGGATGCCACTTAGGAGAATGATAAGATCTTACAGCATCCATCACTTCAGTTGCTTGAGGACAAGCAACATTTTACCGAGGGAGACTATAATATTCCTAATTAGCCCCAGCTAATTGGAATATTCATTTTTCCAAATTTTGCCTTCTATAGTTATTTTGTAAATAAAAAAGTGAGAAAGGTGGACATAACTCACTTTTAGAATAAAATTCACTTCCTAGTAGCACAACATTGTGACTTAAAGGGAGAGCCAAGGGGACCAAAAGGGGGACGCAAAAATGGAGCCCACGTAGACACATGGAGGGACTGCACAGGAGGGGAGGAACACGTGGCAAAAGGGGAATCACATAGAAGAAGGTGAGCATTGGGATTGAGAGAGGAAAAAGCTATAAAAGAGAGAGGAGCCCCCTCATTTTGATCATTCGGTTATGTGCATTTGTGATAGTCATTTTGGCTTAGAGCACACTAGTTGTTTAGCTAGTCTACAGCACTGTTTAGTGCATTGAGTGTCTCCGTTCGGAGATCTCACCCTTAGCCCCGGGGGACTTCGAGTGACTACTAGGGCAAGGTATTTTCATTGGCATTTCAGTAGCAGTATCTTTAGCATTTCAGCAGTGGTTTTATAAGTGTTCTGGAGGATTGCGCAACACTGGGAGAGGGACACAGTTCTTTTTGGGAGCAGTCTAGATTGAGGGTTTGTGGAGGATTTGAGCCAAGGGATTGAGCAAGAGATTATCTCTTGCATATTGGAGGAGTTTGGCAGAGTTCTGGGCTGAGTTTCGGAGGGTTCTACTCAGTGGCAGCGCATAGCAGTGACGAACTGCGCAGAACCCCAAGGGGGTGATTTTCAGGGGTCAGCCATTCCAAGAAATATTTTTGGGTTTTTTTGGGTTTCTTGTGTAGAGTCTGATTCCAGAGTTTCAGTTTTTTCTGAGGAGGGGAGGAGTCCCAAATCCTCATTTGATTTCTAGCAGCAGCAATAGCGCAACAATTTTCCCAGCAACTTGGACGCAGATCAGAGAGGGGCCATTCCTTTGCTATTCTGAGTGTATTTCTTCACTTGCCTTGTGCAAGTAGAGGTTCCATCTTCCTGATCACCTCCTGTACTCATTTCATTACTCAGTATAATAAAATGGCTTAGCATTCTCTCTGCATTTCTTGTGTATCTGTTTATGGTTTATTTGATATATATAGTATCATTGTTACTTGTATCTCTGTGAGCATTCTTGGTTATTATACCACTTGTGTGTTTCTATTATACTCTTAGACAAAGTCTGGAAAGGGCCAGGTAGCCTCTAGATCCCGTCCTCTTTTTAGAGGCGACATATCTGGTAAATGCCCTCCCATTCCATCGTTGGTTGGAGTTTGCTTGTGTTTGGGGTATATTCCTGATATGGGGTATTACAACTATAACTTACAGGAGGAGCTGCTATTCAAGGGAGGACAGTTGTGTGTTCCAGAATGTTCGAAGAGGGAGAACATCATCTGAGAAAAGCATAGTGGAGGCCTACCTGGAAATTTCGACAATGATAAGACCATGGATTAGCTCATTCATTTCTATTATTGGTAGAAGATGCAAAGATACGTGCAACAATATGTGACCAAGTGTAAGATATGTCAGTTGGAGAAAGGGCACAGTGAGAACACGGGGTTGTATACACCCTTACCTATTCCAAACAGACCGTGGGATTCAGTGAATCTGGACTTTGTCCTGGGTCTGCCAAAAACACAGTGGGGTTTCGATTCCATCATGGTGGTGGTGGACCGTTTCTCCAAGATGGCACACTTCATCCCTTGCAGGAAAACCAGTGACGCTACCCATGTAGCACACTTGTTTTTCATTGAAGTCGTTAGAGTGCATGGCTTACCCAAGTCCATTATTTCTGACAGGGATGTGAAATTCACCGGACATTTTTGGCGCACCTAGTGGAAAAATCTGGATACAAAGTTAAATTTCAGCTCCTCTTATCACCCACAAACCGATGGGGAGATGGAGGTGGTGAACAAAAGCTTAGGAAACTTGCTACGGAGTCTAGTTGGGGAAAATTCGTGAATGTGGGATCGTGTACTTTCCCAAGCATAATTTTCTTATAATGATTCACCAAATCAAAGCACGGGACGTATTCCTTTCCAAATATTGTATGGACTGCATCCCCGAGGAGTGCATGAGTTACGAGATTTGAGACAATTAGAGAGAAGAAGTGCTGACGTGGAAGATTTTGCAAGAGCAATTAACGACCTACATGAGCAGGTGAAGTCAAAATTACAGGACAACAGTCAAAGGTACAAATAGAAAGTAGATCTGAAACGACGGGAGGTACAATTTAACATAGGGGATCAAGTCCTAGTGCATCTACACAAAGAAAGATTCCCTAAGGGCGAATACAATAAGTTGAAATTCAAGAAAATTGGACCTTGCAAAATTCTGCGTAAGTTTTCTGCAAATGCCTATGAGATGCAATTGCCTCCAGGTATAGGAATATCACCTATCTTTAATGTGACGGATTTATTCCCATACACTACCAATCTTGAAGGGGACAGTTCGGCGTAGCCAAAAGGGGATACTTAGGAAGAGAGTAATTCGTGGATGAGACAAATGCCTTTAGCTCAACCACTTGAAATCGAAGGAATCCTCGATGCACAGGTGGCCAGGCGGACTTGAAGAAAGGAGTACCTACAATACCTCATCAAGTGGAAGAATCGCCCTATTGAGGATAGTTTGCGACTTGACGCAAGACAGATACAACGTGCAGGGTATTCTATCAAGGAGCTCATGGACCGGAGCCATGAATTTTCATCTACCCCTGGAGCTTGATGCAGGAGCACCCAGCTAAGGGAGGTCATGGTTGGAGTGTTTATCTTTGCAAACAGAAGGAGTTTCAATTAGTTTTTTTAATTTTCATTTAAATTTCTAGTTAACGGCATTTAGGACCTTATGTTAAGTTTGAGGTTGTCTCAGCGCACTATTTGTTTTTGTTTACGTTCTTTTTATTTTTTGTTTAAAATTTACTTTTAGAATACAGTCAAGAAAGAATAGTTATCAAGGAATAACTAAATGTAACTACTGACAGTTTAATAACTGTACAGTGATATTTACAAAAAAGGAGAGGAAAAAGCTACTGTAATGATCATCATAGTATTGAATAGAAGCTAGCATGATATCATTCTGAAAAACAAGAAAGTCTGAATCCATATATTGCAGCCTAAGTATTTTCTTCCTAACTTAACTAAAATCATTTATCCATTTTATAACGAAGATAGAGAATGAATAAGTAACACGAGAACAAGAAGAACACACGGACAAGTTTAGCAAAACAACGGAGTGGGCTTGCAGAAGAATCAAGTAAATCATTGTCGAAGGAATAAACAAATATCTACAGGTACCAACAGAACTCATATCATTCTCCTTTACTATTTAATTATCAAAAAGAAATCATTGTGTATATATCGATATCGAATATCTACAGTCCAAGATACAGTTACCAAATACAGACAAGCCATGAAAACAAAGTTCCTCCAGTAACAACGCCAAAATACAACCACGAGGTCACCATAGGACCGATATAATTACAATTCATAAGTTAAATAGCCAGAGGCATAAATACACAGGCCAAGACATAGTGAGGCCGAAGCCAAACCCTCAACAATAGACCCAGAGAATACTGCCAACAGCAAATGCTTCGGACAGACAGACAGAGGAATAACAAAGAGTGACCCTACCTGATACAAGTGTAGGTGTCAGGGCATAAGACTAGCAAGTGGAGAGCCCAATCATATACTTGCATGGCCAACAAATAGGGCCATTAGAGCCAGCAAACAGAGCCATAAGCACAAGAATTGAAAACAGAGGCAAGGGTTTAAGGAAAGACTTACCGAAGGAGCCGAGCCCGTGCGAACAAGGAAGGAGGCCGCGGACCAAGGTCACGGTTGCAGAGTGCCCACTGCTCACAAGGAGCAAGAATAGTCAGTGATAGAAGAAAACAAGGCAGAAGCGCAAGGCATAGAAGGAGAACTCACCTCTGGTTGAATGCCAGATGAGAGTCGAGAGCCGAGCCACCCCGCAACCATGACCTGCAACAAAATGCCAAGCAAGCAGTCAAACAGCAAAGCAAACACTTTGAAATCAACAGCATAATCGAAGCCAGTGTATAGCAAAGACCCACAACCAAAATCATAACCAGAGCCGAACAGACGGAGACCAGAAACTGAGACTCGGGGTTCCAGACCCAGAACTTCGAAACCATGCTCAGAATAGGAAACATCACCAATGCATGCAAGTAGAAACCCTCACGGGAAATCATTCCCAGAGCTGGACAAATGAAACCCTCGTGAAACAACAACCAGAGACTAGGAGTCGAGACCTCGATGGAGCAGCAGAACAACAGAGCAACAATAGAATGGTCGGAGTTAGGGTTTTTGTGGGATAGTGAAGAGGTGGGAGAAGCGAGCCCGAGGAGGAGGACAGTTGTCCTCACAGCATAACCTCCCATACCACGCCATAAAGTCAACCAACCACAAAACAATCAACTATACAATCAACAATTAATTATAAGTCATAGGTGATCAGGGTTGGTCCCATCTTTCCAGCACCCTCCCATGCTACCTCGAGTGAGACCTTAGTCAGTGCTCTGCAGACTATTGCCAAAAGGGCCGGTAGTTTAGAGATTTGTTTGGCTAAAACATCTTTGAACCTAGGTTAGGCCCCTTCAATCCAACACTCTGTGTTCCTTCAAGTCAGTGTGCCAATATGGTTTGGGAGGCGCACTATAGTCATGTCGTCGAACGTTTCGGAGTAGAGAAAATAGTGGCAGTGTTGTAGAAGCATTTTATTGGCCCAACCTTCGACGAGATGTTGGGAAGTACATCAGATCCTGCACTACCTGTGCGATTTCAAAATTGCCATCAAGAAGCAAGGCATATATACTCCTCTTCCTACTCTTAGTTGACCTTGGGAATCCATCTCCATGGATTACATGTCGGGCGTTCCTTCTACTAGGCATGACAATGACTGTTTTTTCGTGGTCATCAACATATTCTCTAAAATGGCCATTTTGGCAGCCCGCAAGAAAAGTATCACGATAGAATCCAATGCCAAGCTCTTCTTTGAACGAGTGTGGGTACACTTTGGGATCAGGGAAAATTCTAAGGATGGAAATTTATTTTAAATTTTAGAAACATTGGTGAATCTCACTAGTACATAATATGCAATTTGTAAAATGTTTGAAAATGTTTCTGTAAAAGTATTCAAATTTCTAATAATTTTATATAGTATTTATTTAAAATTTTGGCGATTTTTAAGGTAAAGCAATTTTATGCTATAAAATTTGGGCAAATAATTTTTAGAAAAAATGGAAATTAACGAATCTTTTTTCAGAAAAAAGCATGGAAAACTAGCCCACTTGCGAATATTAGCCCCTAAAATTTTCCCTGTTTGGGATCCCACAGTCCATTATCTCAAATCGGGACAGCAGGTTCCTGAGTACATTATGGTCAAGCCTCTGGTCGATGTTGATACCAAGCTCACTAGGTCCACGACCTTCCACCCCCAAACTAATGACCAAACAATGGTCATCAAAAGGATGATCGTGCACATTTTGTGCATGTAGAACTCGAAGAATACATGCTCATGGGATGAAAGCCTCCCCCATTTCTAACATAGTTCCAACAGAGCTCTCCATATCTCAATTGGCCACAACCCTTTTAGGAGGGATTGGGATTACATCCACTATGCCCCATTAATGTGTCCATACCATTTGTAGCTACTCTGGTAGATTCAGCTCATGTCTAGGCTGAAGATGGCAGGGCTAACAGATTCATTGAGTGCATTCAGCACATTTGCCAGCAAGTCCATGACATATTGGATAGAGCCAATGCTCAGTATAATCAGCATCATGATCAGCGTTGAGTGCCACACAGGTTCTAGGTGGGCAACAAAGTTTGCTTACATTTACAGAAGAAGCGTCTCATTGGGGCTCACCACAAGCTTTTCCCACTCTGATATGGGCCTTAAAACATCACGAAGGTTGTGGGAGAATATTATTTTGAGCTCAACATTCCCCCATTCCTTGGCCTGCACACAGTGCTCAATGTGGACCGCCTTCGGCCATACTTTTCAACATTACTGGACACATCAAATGTTGTATAACAACTCACACCAACAAAGCTAAACCTAGACTATATGGAATAGGCCACAACTGATTGGATCATGGACATGCAGATCAAGAAAAATTGCTAGCAGAAGATCCAATTGTATCGAGTTTTCAAATCTAGTCACCCCTTGCACCAAGGCAAGAGGCTCACCAGGAACCAAGTTTAGCATAAGTTTCCCCATCCCATGGAGACACTCAACACAATGGGGACCATTGCTTCCTAAGTGGGGAGGAATGATATGGGAGGATATCGGTGGCCACCTGCCTATTCCACTTGGATCCCCACCGTTGTTTCTTTTTAATTTCCTTAATTGTAGCACAACTTACTATTTTTGGCAGTTTTTGGGCTCCTAAACTTCCTGAGTTGTTTTGAGGGACTAAAAGACATTTCTATGGAAAATAGAGAGACTAGAAAAGTGCTAAATAACTTAACTAGTTTATTTTAGGCATTCTCTTTGAGATATTTGAAACAAGGTATAATGATAGCCAAACAGAGATCGTATGCCAAAGTTACGACCGTGGGAAGTTGACGTTCCAACTTACCCCAATGGGGCCCACAAGCTTTTGGAGCTTCATCTCCTAGAGTTAGATTTTTGGATGTTCAGAGTTTCTCATTGTTTCTCAATGATAAAAATGCCACCGAGTCTCATTGTAACATTGTTCAAAGGCATGTAGCCTCCACATCTCTTCTCAGAGATAAGCTACCATTTCCAGAGCTTGTTTATTTCCATTCGATATGTAAGCATATTTTATTTCTTTAATATTAATGAAATCAAGTTTTATTTCTACTGCATCTCGATGTTTATATTTGTATTCTGTTGCATTCATGTATAAGTTTGGATCATTGGTATTAGAGAGGTCTGCTATTTCTATGTTTTTCTTTGCATGTCCCCAATGAGGTCAGGGTATAAAGAGTTAGGGCTCTCACTAGTTGAACCTTTGCAAGACCAACCTTGCAAACCCTAACGACATCCCATGGCAAAATAAAATAAATATGAGGGAGCTAGAGATCCCTTCAAAATATTGCTTGAGGAAGCCCTCGAGCAATAGAGAAATGCGATGATGGATAACTTTGCTCAAATCCTTCGACGACTACCCACAGGCGATGCATCTTCATTCAAAAGCCACTCTAGAGGCGCCACTCCCTTTAAGGTACAAGTCAACTTTGACATTCCCGTATCTAAAGGCCAGATAGATTCAAACATCATAGATATATGGTTAAATCTATTGGAAGGATATTTTTTGGTTCATGACATTTCCAATTGGGAAAATATTACTTTTGCACTCCTAAAAGCCGCCCCTCAAGTCAAGGACTGGTGGGAGACCTATTGTGAATAAAAGGACAAGAGGGAATCCTCACGTTTTTCATCCGCACCCACTTGGAATTTTTTTCGAGATGCCATCAAGGAATAATATTACCCTGTCGGGAGCTATGAAGATAAATACATAAAGTGTACCATGCTGTGGCAGAGAAGGAACTAGGACATGTGAAAGTTCACAAATATTTTTTCACACCCTTCGCATGAAGTTGGGTATCACGGATTCTGAGTGGCATTTGGTACTCAAGTACTGTGGTTGCTTACACAAGTACATTCAGGACAAGATGGAGTTCCTGGACATCTCCTTGCTTGGGGCCACCTATTGTTACGTTGTCAAGATCGAGCAAAAATTTAAACAAAAGTAGAAAGACTTTGGATCTGTGAATATGAAGCAAGGGAAAGATGCCCCCAAGTTGCAAAACAAAGGATAAATCCAAGGCAAGGCGACCCAAGACAACCCACCGAAGCCGCAAGCAAACAACAACACCACAAAGACAAATAAGGACACGGGGAAATGGCGTGAGTTCCATAACAACCCGACTCACAACACAAGTGAGTATCGAGCCAAGAAATCACTGGTGGTCGAGCTAAAAGCATCTGAATCAGATGCATGTTCTGATTTTTAGTCAAAACTTGACAAGGGGAATGACAAAGGGAAGAAAATTATTGATGCGGAGCCCGGTGCCACCATTGCCACCACAAAGCTCCATAATATTGAGCCTGAAGATCCAGAGGAGGGGGAGCGACTCTTCCACTCACATATGTGGGTGAGGGGTTCTCCGTTTCAATTCATTGTCAACAATGGAAGCCAAAAGAACCTCATTTTAGTAGACTTCATGAAGAGGTTGGTGCTACTGACCACACCACCCCCGCAGTCGTACAACATTGGGTGGATTCACCAAGGACAAGATCTTCATGTCAACCAGCAGTGTCAACTTCCCTACAGCATCAAGCCCTTCACAGATGACATACTATGTGATGTTGCTCCTCTTGAAGTTTGTGATGTATTATTAGGCCAACCGTACTTGTGGAAGCATCATGATGTGTATGAGTCTAGGCCTCACACTGTTATTATTTCTTTAGGAAATGAGTTATACAGGATACCGGAGGTAACACCACCTACCACCATCTCTTTGATCTCTAAAAAGGAATGCAGTACGATAATTTCCCATACTAGGAAATTTGTCTTCATTATTATTCGCCCTTAGGGAAAGAAGAAGGTTGTGGCCACATCCACGACCTCCAGAGAAGGCTCCTCCACATGGCATCAACTGATGGACAAGATTGTGTAGGAGTACAGGGATATATTCACCTCACCCACAGGGGTACCCCTACACTTTCAAGTCAAGCACTCCATCGATCTGACCCCGAGTGCATCGCTACCCAATGGGTCGATCTATCAACACTTTGTTTTGGAGAACGATGGAATCAAAAGGCAAATTCAGGATTTGTTGTAGAAAGGGCACATGAAGTTGAGTTCATCACCTTGTGGGAGCCCGATTGTGTTGGTATGGGAAAAGGATGGGACCTGGAGACTTTGTATTGGCTATCGGGTGATGAATAAGATCATTGTCTGGGATAGTATCTAATCCCATAGATTGATGACCTTTTGGACCAGCTTTAGGGGGCCAAATGTTTTAACAAGATTGACTTGAAGTCTAGTTATCACTAGGTACTAGTCGAACCCTCCAATGTGTGGAAGATTGCCTTCAAATCCAAGGAGGGCCTTTTTGAATGGTTGGTCATGCCTCTATAACCTTCATGAGGTGTATGGATGACATCTTGTGGCCCTTCACCAACTCATTTTTGGTAGTGTATTTGGACGACATCCTGATCTTCAACGAGAGTTAGGAAGATCACCTCCACCATATTGGACAGGTCCTCCAAACCTACGACAACAAAAATTGTGTGCCAATATGGAGAAATGCACTTTTGGTATGACCCAGGTTCAATATTTGGGGTCCATCATTTTTTAGTAGGGTGTGCATGTGGACCCAGCCAAGATACAAGTTATTCAAGATTAGTCACCTCCAACCACTCCAATAGAGCTCTGCAGCTTTCTGGGTCTTGCCAATTTCATCTGTAGGTTCGTGTTGGGGTTCTCTTATATCACTTGGCTTTTGAGTCAAGTCACCAAGGGTGGAGCGAAAGAAAAATTATTTTGTTATGAATCCCAATAGAAGGAGTTTGTCGAGTTGAAGCATCATCTCTACTCTCCACTAGTGCTTACGTTACCAGACTTGCAACAATCGTTTGAGATTGAGGCAAATGCCTTCGACTATGCTATTGGTGTAGTTCTTACTCAGCAGAGGCACCCAGTGACATATCATAGTGAGACACTTTCAGACACAGTCCAAAAGTATCCTACCTATGACAAAGAGATGTATTCCATTGTGCGGTTCTGCCGACAATGGAGGCATTACATTCTGGGAAAGGAAACGGTAATCCACACATACCACCAACCCCTATAGTTCACATAGACACAAGGAAAGTTGCAGAATGATCACCATCAGAAATGGTCTTCATACCTGCAATAGTTCCATTTGAACATTAAGTACAAGAACGGAAGCAACAATAATTTTGCAGACTTCCTCAGCTGACCGCAAGTCATGGCGCTGACCACTATTCTCGACTCTTGTGGACACAAGACTTCGGGGTGGCCACATCTTTACAAGAGCGATCCAGAATTCTGCAACACATACCAGATTCTCCTAGAAGGAAAGGAAGTTTTTGATTTTCACCTCTAGGGTGACCTGTTATGCCACCTAGGACACCTTTGTGTTCCTTCAAGTGAGCATGCTAAGATGATTTGTGAGGTGCACTACAGTCGGGTCGTTGGACAGTTCGAAGTAGAGAAAACAATGGTAGTGTTGCAAAAGTATTTTTATTGGCCAAAGCTTCGACAAGATTTTGGCAAGTACATTAGATCCTGAACTACTTGTGTTATTTCCAAAATGACCATCAATAAGCAAGGCCTATATACTCCTCATCCTACTCTTGGTCAACCTTGGGAATCCATCTCCATGGATTACATGTCGGGCGTTCCTTCTACTAAGCATGGCAATGACTTCATTTTTGTTGTCGTTGACAGATTCTTTAAGATGGCCATTCTGGCGACCTGCAAGAAAAGTATCAACAGAAACCACTGCTAAGCTCTTATTTGAACGAGTGTGTGTACACTTTGGGATGCCACAGTGCATTATCTCATATCGAGACAGCAGGTTCCCAAGTCCATTTTGGCCAAGCCTCTAGTCGATGCTGGATACCAAGCTCACTAATTCCACAACCTTCCACCCCAAACTGATGGGCAAACAGATGTCGTCAACTATATGGTTATGCACATTATGCGCATGTACAACTCGAAGCATCCATGCACATGAGATGAGAGCCTCCCTTATGTCTAGCACAATTACAACAAATATCTCCATAGCTCAACTCGCGACAACCCCTTTCAGGTTGGATTGGGATTCCAGCCACTATGTCCCATTGATGTGGTCATACCATTTGCAGCTACTTAGGTAGATTCAGCTCATGTCCACACCGAAGCTGATAGGGCTAATAGCTTCATTGAGTGCATTTAGCACATCTTCCAGCAAGTCCATGACATATTGGACAGAGTCAATCCTAACTACAAGCAGCGTCATGATCAAAATCAGGTGCCACACAAGGTCTAGGTGGACGATAAAGTTTGGCTAGATTTGTAGGAGTGTTTCGATGAGGCCTGCCGCAAGCTTCACCATCTCCGAGATGGGCCTTACACCATCACTAAGGCTATGGGAGACAATGCTTTTGTGCTCAACATTCCCCCATTCCTTGGCCTACACCCAATGTTCAATGTGGACTGTCTTCGTCCATACTTTCCACCATTATTGGACACATCAAACATAACGAACAACTCACACCAACGTAGCTAAACCTAGACTACATGGAATAAGCCACAATTGATCGTATCATGGACATGCATATCAAGAACACTCGCCAACAAAAGATCCAATTGTATCACATTGTCAAAGTTGGGCAATTCCTGCACCAAGGCAAGTGGCTCACTAGGGACCAAGTTCAGAGTTTTCCCATCTCGTGGAGGCACTCAACGCAATGGGGACCATTGCTTCCTAAGGGGGGGCACTGATCCACATGGATATTGGTGGCCACATGCCTATTCCACTTGGACCCCCACCATTGTTTCTTTTCAGTTTCCTAAATTGTAGCACAACTTACTATTTTTGCGGTTTTTCGGGTCCTAAACTTCCAGAGTTGTTTTGAGGGACTAAAAGACGTTTTTAGGAAAAATGGAGAGACTGGAAAAGTGCCAAACCTTTGTTCATTTTAACTTTCAGCCTCTTCTTCAAGGACTTCGAAATGAGGTATTATGATAGTTTAATGGAGATCATATGTCAATGTTATGACCCCGAGAAGTTGACGTTCCAACTTACGCCAACGGGGGCCCACAAGATTTTGGTGATTCATCTCCTAGGGTTAGGTTTTTGGATGTTTAGGGTTTATCATTGTTTCTCAATGATAAAAATTCCACTGAGCTTCATTGTAACACAGCTCAGAGGCATGCAGCTGCCACATCTCTTCTTAAAGATAAGCTGCCATCGCTCGAGCTAGTTTATTTCCATTATGTATGTAAGCATATTTTAGTTCTTTTATATTAATAAATTGAAGTTTTATTTCTACTACATCTCGGTGTTTATGTTTGTATCTGTATTCTGTTGCATTATTTTATAAGTCCGAATCACTAAGCTAACTCAAAGCAATATTCTTTGAGACGAGAGTCTGGAAGAGCTTTCGAGGTGTAGTTGATTATGGAGGATTGCAATTTGTAACTTTCATTAGAGACTTGTCAGCCACATTCTCCCCCTAACGTTCTAATGAGAGAGAATTCCAATAAGAATTTTAGACATTAGGGAAGCAACTCAGGATAGAAAATTTTACAAGCACCAAGTTCCTTGGCAAAGTTAAAGGATACAGTAACCACACGAGAGTTTGTGAACCATCGTGACCACTAACTGGGAATCCCCTTCAATAAAAATCTTGGGGAAACTTGAGCAAAGAGCTTGACTTAAGCCAAATTCCAATGCAAAGAGATCAATTGCATTGTTTCTATTGATTCCCATGTGTCCAACATAAAGATGAAAAAGAACTCCAAAAATTGAATAAACAACACCTCCAAATCACATATCTCCTAAGTTTCCCTCGGATGCTCCATCATAATTTAGTTTAACAAAACCTTCAAGACGACAAGGCCAATGCAGGGGGAAAGATGAAGGTCCACTCATAAGAGGCGAAGGCTCGTTATCAATCTTCCATAGTTGTAGACTCCAAAAGATGGGCTCTTAAGTAAGAGAAACTTTCTAGTTAGAGGCTACTTAAGATATTAAGATAATAGATTCTCATAGATAGCTCAAAAGTAGATTCCCTAGAAAGTCCACTAAATGACTTTTAGATTTTAAAAATATAGCTACTTCATTCCTTCCATACGGTCCAAAAGATAAATCCTCGTGTGGGGTCCGGGATCTATTTAATATGGAGTCTAGAAAAGGAAAAGGAAAAGAGTTCCATTCCTCAAGTGTTTAATATTTTAATGGGTTAGCATTATATATTTTTATAGTTTTGAATTTATTTTCTTATGGTTATAATTTTGTTTTATATTATTATTTATACATAAACATATTGTTTTATATTATTATTTATAATGTATTAATTTAAATTGTTATTCCTTCTTTCATGTATCTGGCTAATCATGTTTATCGAGATTCTTAATATGCAGTGTATACACATTTTGCACTTTTTTAATCTATATATATTGTATTTCATTATATCCGATATTTATATTTTTAATATAAAATACGCAATTATACCATTATAAAATAGTTATGTACTAGATTTGAAAAGTAAAAATAAAATATGCATGGGATGTTAAAAAGGAAAAATACTCTTAAACTCCATCATCATTATATCTAGATTTACAAGTGAAATATTGATGATGAAAATCTCTCTAGAATTTTATGTTCTACAATTTATACTCGTTTATATTAAGTTCATGTTTGTGGGTTTTTGTCACTTTGGAATGGGATAAGAGAATAAAAATATTTTATAACTTTATTATCCCTATTGCTACTAGGATATAACAAATTCAATATATGTTGACTTATATTAACATTCAATTACCTGTTAATTGACCAAAAATTAAACACCTATTTTATAAGGTTAATATTATAAAAAATTTATTTTTTTATTATTATTTTAATTTTAATTTTTTATTTTTTGATTGGTTGAGTGGGCTTGAGTCTTATTGTGGAATGATGTTTTTGCCACCTACTGTGCATTTGTAGTGCCTCATCAAACCGTGCACTTGCATTTATTTCTAGACATGTTTAATATATGTTTCACTCGTCTTTTTGTGACAAATAAGACCTGAGCAACAACACTAATTACATGACCAAATTCAGCATCAATATGGTATTTCAAATAGGAGACGGTTAGATGACATAGGATCCTCTCCCTTCTAGCACACTTCTTACTCTAACATGTCACATGATGACCTATTGATGTGCCCCATATCGCATTAGTGTGGGTGGTCAACGATGGGATTTTCAAAAATTCCAACGAGAAAAACACCTCACTGCCATATATCAAATCAAATGTCAAAAATCATCAGTCCATTGATGTAGTTTGAGTTTCAAATGCCCAGGAAAATGGTAACCGCCCAATTGTCAATCAATATTATACCATAATTTTTATTGTATATGAGATATAGATCATGCAATGCTTATCCTTAGGCTACACTTGGTGTTCGACAAGAATAATATGGTACCCATTTGATGTGACCTTGTTAGGCATCGGTACAATCACACCACCAATGGCTTGGATTGAGGTTTCGTAATCAGACGGTGGAATTTGTTTAGGTTTTTTTCCAAAACCCCAACCCCAATTCCCACCCTCATTTCATTTCATTGGTTTGGCCTATGCGGCCATGGTGTTGCTCTGTAACTGGGCAAGGCACCTCGGTCCTCCATAGCCATTTTCTTTTATTACACTTGGGGTTCTGATGGTAACATGATTATGCACAAAATTAATTCACGTTCTCTACAAAAGAAAAGGTAATTTCATATTCGTTTATAAATGTAGGTATTTGTAACCCATTTCTTCTGAATTCTTGTGTTTGTGTGGCTATTACTAGGTGACTTCCATGGTGCGTTCTCATACAATTTTTTTCATAATTCGCTACTCGGTGGCTCTTCGGCTCCTTGATTTTCAAGGAAGTTTTGAAGATGGATCTAACTAATGCAAGTAACTTTCTCCACAATGGCATTGAATTGTATTTAATTAATAATGTTTCCTTGTGCATCACTTTGACATGGGTTTCTTTCTTGTTTTGCCGAGAGTGGAATAATTTTCGTTTTGATGAATTCATGACTAGCGATGACTAGAATGTCTGCTAGGTAATATATATATTGCTACCTTATAATTTCATTAGTTAACTCTTCGTAGAATTCTCAATCTTATTGATTTTTTTGTTTATGTTCTTGTGATTTTTGAAAAAATATCTCCCTTGGTTTACTTTCTCAACATCCATAATTGACCACTTGTATGTATGGGTTTATTCAAGTTTTATAAGGGTTTCTCTCATTCTAACTCTATTGTTGGAAAACTCAGTTATCTGGTTTATTTATTCCAATGCTAATGGTGTTAGAATAATTTTCCTTTGTGAAGTTTTTTGTGGGAATTATTATTATTCTTCCTCTCTGTGCTTCTAAAGATTTTTTTGCGCTGGAAGCATTAAATGAGGAATGTTTCTCCTACTCTGCATAGGTAAGCATGGAATTCACAAACCCATTTGAATTATCCTTCTATTTTTTTCTTTGTTCTTCTCCTTTCAAATCTTTAACATTAGGTGTTCTTGTGTTATAAATATGCCTTCTGCAACGAGAGAAAACATATTCATCCCCCAAGTCTTAAGGTTTTTATTTCTACTTCAACGATTTCATCTTCGTTCATTGATCTACATGTCAACATACGATTTCTCCATTCCTCCTTATTCCCCATGGCATACTATTACAATTTGTTATTAAGAGTCATAACCTGATTCAGGGTTTACTCTGGTTATTATGTTCAACCCTACAGAGCTTTTAATTTATTTTGTGCAGTTGTGGAGACTATAGTGAACCATCATTTCACCTTACATATTGCGGTCCTGTAACTGTATAAAGTTACCTCCTTATTTACTTGTTTTCATTGTCTCCCAGTAATACTCATTCTCATCAAGTATTGTTGTCCATTATATTTTATCACCTAGAGTCATTAGAATTGGTGTTGATTTTTCTTCCATATTTAATTCCATTATAAATATCACATGTAAACTGAATTAATCCTTTATGCATTTCTTCTCTTATGGATACAAAAATTAGAAAATTATACAAGATCGTTGGATTTGGGACCAAGTTGTGTCATGTTTCGCCATGTATGGTAATGAGTTTGTGTATAATTATGTATGAAACCCATAATTTGAATCATGCTCTTTGATTTTGGTTGGGTTATTAGTCATCACAATTGACACTTTAGAAAGTTTTCAATGATGCTCCTTATTTCCTCTAGTAAACCTTTGCAATTAGTTGAAACCTCGATGAGCCTTGGAATGAGAAATTGTGTTAATATAAAATTATTAACTAGAGAAGGATTATAAATTTCAGTAGGCATTTTTACATAAATTTCAAACGGTAATGTAATGGCTATAGTAATTATCAACAAACATTGAAGTTAAGCGCTATGTAATAAATAGCATCAATTTAGGCATAGGTGAGGTGTTTGTATTCATCTACATAACTTTGTATCAAATAGAGTAAACTAAATTGTGTCAAAGAAACTAAACTAACAAAAGATCCCAAAACTTTAAGTCCATATTATTGTCTATCTCATTTCCAATTCATAAAAACTATAATTTCTATTTCAATATGAATTTCAATAATGTTCAATAATCTAGTTATTTTAGAAGATAGAAAAGAATAATATTAAAAAAAAAAACTTCAATTTTCCCTATTTCAAATAAAATTAGAATTAATTAAAAAAATAATATATTATGTAAATTATAAATATAATTACCTAATAATTATATATTCAATATGAAATATTAATTTTTATTTAACTATTTTATTATATTTAAAATATATAAAAACAAATAAATTTATTATAAATATTATTTCTTATTATGTTTTATTTTTCCAATTAATATTCTATGACTTCCGTTTCTCTTTAGTTATAAATAACTAAATCCCACTCAAATTCGGGGTTACATACTCTTAATCCAATGAATTAAGAAATTAGATGAATAATGACATAGGTGGATGCATACAAAGATGCAATGTATTATATCCTCACCAGTTCTCACATTTGTCAGTGAATATTATGCAACATTTTTTATTTAAATCAAGTCTTAATTTCATTAAAATACAATACCTATTCCAAAATGTAAAACTTAAAAATTGCATTAAAGTGGAAATGGCTTAATATACATATGCACGCATAGTATTATTTCATTAATTTAAATAAATTAAATTAACTTAAATAAAATAAATAATTAATTGTATTTTATAATTTTAAATTATTTTTACACATTAAAAAAGTAGGATTATAAGAATGTTTCTCATATTTTTTAAAAATAAAAATTATGTCAGTTATGTAATACAGAATAGTGATGGTGATATTCTAATATCCATATAAGTAGGGTGGTTGTACTATTTTATGTAAGTGACTTACTTGAATTTTCTTAGTTTAGTTTCTATAGTTTTTAAAGTTGTGGTAGTTTAGTATTTCACTTAAAGTTTGTAGTACTTATAATGTAATCTACAATATTCAAAATGTGCTTTTCAGATGGAACCTTTGTGTTGTTAATTAAAGTACTTCGATATCCTAAACACTATATCTATATTTTTCCATAAAAGTGTTTTTAAAAACTGGTTGTATTTTTTGTCAAAAAAATATAAATTTTGCATAAATATCTATACACATAGTAGATTAAAATGAACAAATATAGTTACTATTAAAGTTTATAAAAGAAAGCCATCCATAAATAGAGTTCTTATAATTTTTGCCTGGACAAAGATAATGTAATCATGAATTATTATGTTATTTTAATTGCAATTTTTATCCATATAAAACTATATTTAATTGCAATTTTTTCTTAATATAAAACTATATGTCTCTATTGTTTTTTACTCTAATTTAATTATATTTAATCTAAATAAAAGTAGATAAAATAAAAATTAATTAATAATCCTTAAAATTCAATAACTAAACTAAACGACAAAATACACTAGAACAATCTTATTTATATAATAAGGCAAAAACAAATAATTTTATTTGCTTTATTTTTTATATTAAAACAAAAATCCATTCCATTTTTGTTAGTGAGAGGATTTTCATTATTCACTCCACTTCAAGTTATTTTAGAAATTTTAAATCTTTCTTAGTTTTATTTTTTCATAACGATCTATGTTGACCAACGTTTTCATATTAAAAAATTATATGATTAGTGTTGAATGCATATTTTGCACATGTTGATTTTTTACCTAACTGTCATCCTAACTGTCTTATGAATCATTATGTTTTTTAATTTTTAAGAATATAACATATTTAAAAAATAATGGTATAACTATGACATCCCCATATCATTGGTTGTGCAAATGTTTATATGAAACACTTTGAGAAGAGGTCTCTTAACACCTAATCATTTTAATTTGATTATATGCAAATATTTATATGGAACACCATGAAACACTTTGAGAAGATGTTTCTTAAAACCTAATCACTTTAATTTAATTGGTGCAAGAGGTTAATTGGTTATGCAAATGTTTATTTGAAACACTTTGAGAAGTGGTCTCTTAACACCTAATCACTTTAATTTAATTATATGCAAATATTTATATGAAACATTTTGAGAAGAAGTCTCTTAACGCCTAATCACTTTAATTTAATTGGTGCAAAAGGTTCATTGATGATATTAACCTCAAATGGCTACATTGGTAAGATCGTGAATATGATTTTTTTTCATATCTAAATATCATATAGTATGATCGTGAATATGATTTATTTTTTATCTAAATATCATATAAGAGTACATAAAATTTATGATGGAAAATAGAGGAGAAAATAAATTTATCATTCCTTATTACTAAAACAATATGATGTAACAATAATGTATTAGGTATAAATCGATAAATATCTATACATTAATTTACTATATTTGGTTTATGTTAGGTCCCTATAATACTAGTGATTCCCCCATTACTATTGTCATTGTATCCTTTATTGATATTATTGTGCCCCATAGAATCTTATTATTGTTATTTTTGTGTCTTTATATTATTATTGTTAGGTCGGCTTGGTTATATTGTGACCCCTTAAGCTCCTATATATAGAAAGGAAGTTTTGTCATTTGTATCAGCCAAGAATTATTCATTTGTGTAATGTAAAGGAGGTTTCCCCTCGAAGAGGCTGAATTCTAAGGCGTTGATCTATCTTTTCTATCTTTTTGTGAGCTGGTTTCATAACATTTGGTATCAGAGCTTTAGGGTTTCATTGCTCCAAACAGGTCATCATGGAATTTTCACTATAACTTTTTTTCTGCAACATTTCAGAAGCGAAAAAAAAACCCATTTGATATGAACTCTTGCTGAAACTTGGGTCTGAATTTCATATCTTGTCTCGCTATATTTTCGGAGATATGATCTAAGGAAGTTAGGGTTTTTCCAAACTCTAGAATTTCATCTAAAAAAGGTGATTGTGGAACGTTCGCTGTAACGATTTCTCTACAAAGTTTCAGAAGCTAAAAAAAAACCCATTTGGGAAGAAATCGGTCTGAACCTCAGCTCCGAATTTCAGATCCTATCTCGCTATATTTTCAGAGATATAAGCTGAGGAAGTTAGGGTTTTTGCAGACCCCCAAATTACATTCCAAACAGGTCACCTTTGGAAAATCATCATAACTTTCTCTCTGAGTATCAGATTGAATTTTTGTAAGAAGTTGCAGAAAGAGGACAGGCTGTAGTTTTTTGGGTACCATTTTCAGAACCTAAGGTTGAAACAATGACCTGCAACATGTCGTACAAGTTCGCTCTACTGAACAAGTCAATACTCAGGTCATTGTGGGAGATTTGGCATAACTCTTCATTGGAGAATCCAATCTTGATTAGACTTACGGAGTTATAAATATTACTCAGAAGGTTATCGCAGGAAGAAATTTTAGACCTTGGAGATCCAAAATTATAGAAATACATCAGATTCAATATCAAGTTCCTACAAAGTGAAAAAAAGGTGTGTACTTTAAAAAAAAATTTGCATAAGCTTGGTTTGAAAAATTAGTTTGAAGGAATTCAAAGGGCATAGTGAAGCATTATTATCGATAACTGATTCACCAAAGAAAGAAAATGGGAACACCTAGTAAGCAACTTGAAATCTCTAGCATGATTCATGAAGAAGAGGAAGAAATGCAACATGATATATCAAAATTATGAGGCCAAGTGCAACAAATGTCACTCGCACAAAAAGTAACAGAATATAAGATGGATGGTTTGAAGAAAGATGTAGAAGCTAAGATGTATGGCGTGGAAGCTAAGATAGATGGTTTAAATAAAGGCTTTAAAGCTAAGATGGATGGTTTAAAGAAAGGCATACAAGCTAAGATGAATGACGTGGAAGCTAAGATGGATGACATGGAAGCTAAGATGGATGGCGTGGAAGCTAAGATGGATGATTTGAAGGCAGATTTGAAGATAGATTTGAAGACAAGCATGGAAGATTTGAAGACAAATTTGGCAAAGTTTTTACAAGAAATGCTTACTAATGGCGAAAGGGTAGTAAAGGAAACTCATGATGAGAACAAAATAAATGTTAATTAAGATTTCATAGATTCTAATGTTGGATCGAAGAACCACCATGTTCCAAAGATTGATATGAGGAAGTTTGATGGCAAGGATCCCAGAACATGGATACTATAGATGCCGCAATTTTTCGATCTCCATAATGTGCAAAACACACAAAAAGTACGCATTGCAATTTTTTATTTGGAACCAAATCAGTTTGTATGGTATCGATGACTTTGCTCTCGTAAACAAATTGTCACTTGGGCTATTTTTACCGATGAAATGATAGCACATTATGAGGATACAAAAAGCAACACTTTTTTTAACCAATTGATAAATCTCAAACAAAAGGGTTCAATGATGGAGCACAATGAGGACTTCCAAAAATTGAATATAAGGGTAAAAGATATTCCAGAGGAGCATAGGATTGATGTGTTCATAGGGGCTTTAAAAGACAACATCCAACATGAGGTTCGCCTTTGGGAACCAGATTCATTGAAGAAGGCATTCAGGTTGGCAAGAAAAATGGAAAGTAAAATTATGGAAACAAGGAAGCCTACCACTCGCAATCATAAAGATGGAAGTGGTGTTGCCCCTAACATTCCACAACCTACAAGGTTGACACCACAACGATCAGAAGAAAAAAAAGCAAAAGGGCTTTGTTACAGTTGTGATAGCAGATACACTAAAGGTCATAAGTGTGGTGAGAAGAAATTATTTTACATATATTGTGAAGAGGAGGAAGAAAAGGAACAAGAAATGTCAAAAGAAGAGGATATACACCAGGAACGAACCCTAGAAAAAGAAGAAATGAATCCGAACATATCTTGTAATGCATTGGCTGGAATTACCACTCCTCAAACTATCAAGATAGAAGGGCATATCAAGAAGAAAAAGGTAATAGTGTTGATTGATTTGGGAAGTACCCATAATTTTATTCATTGTAAGATAGCCAAGGAATTGAATTGCTTCCTATATTCAGCACTAGAGTGTCAAGTGATGGTTGCAAGTGGAGGAACCATAAATTGCTCAAGAAAGTGCCATAATATCAAGCTATCCATGGGAGAATATGTATTGAATAGCCAAATGCTTTCCATTCCAATGGGTGGTGTTGATGTTGTACTAGGAGTCCAATGGCTACAATCCTTGGGTACAATAGCTTTTAATTTTAAAGAACTTTTCATGAAATTATCTGTAGAAGGAAAGGAAGTTGAATTAAGGGGTATCGGAGGGAAACCGGGAAAGATAAACAGCTCTAATGGAATGACAAAGTTTCTAAAGAAAGAACAATGGGGCATAATTGCACAATTATGTTCACTAGAGGTTCCCACATCGAAATCATCCATTTCTCCAGATCTCCAAAAAGTCTTGGACAACCATTCCAAGGTATTTGAGACTTCCAAAGGCCTCCCACCTATTCATGATCATGATCATGCTATCAATTTGATTCCATGAAGTGTTACTCCAAACATCCGGCCTTACAGATATCCCTATGGCCCAAAAGAGTGAAATTGAATGTGTGGTTGAAGAAATGCTAGAGGCTAGTATAATTCAACCTAGTCAAAGTTCTTTCTGTACTCCAATAGTATTGGTTCACAAGAAGGATGGATCATGGTGCATGTTTCCAGATTAAAAGGAGCTCAACAAGCTCACTATTAAAGATAAATTTCCCATTCCTGTCATTGATGAATTATTGGATGAATTGCATGGATCAATTTACTTCACCAAGTTGGATCTTCATTCAGGATATCATCAAATCTGCATGAAGACTGAAGACATTCCAAAAACAGCATTTAGAACTCATGAGGGTCATTATGAATTTTTGGTCATGCCTTTTGGCCTTACTAATGCACCTTCTACAATTCAAGGTTTGATGAATTCCATTTTCAAACCCTTCCTTAGAAAATTTGTGTTAATATTTTTTGATGATATACTAATCTACAGCAAGTCTTGGAAGGATCATGTCCAACATGTTGACATGGTGCTCAACCTATTGGAGGAGAAACAATTATATGCAAAAATCTCTAAATGTTTCTTTGGAGTACAAGAGGTGGAATATTTAGGTCATATTGTATCTCATGAAGGTGTTAAGGTAGACCCTAGTAAAATTAAAACAATTAAGGAATGGAAAATCCCCACATCCATAAAGCATCTATGAGGATTTCTTGGGTTCATAGGGTATTATCGCAAGTTTGTTAAGAATTATGGGAGAATAGTAGCACCTCTAACAACATTATTGAAGAAAGATGCATTCTCATGGACTCCATAAGCAACAAAGGCCTTTGAACATCTTAAAGAGGAAATGTGCCAAGCACCAGTATTAGCTACACCAGACTTCACAAAAACCTTTATTGTGGAATGTGATGCCTCAGGAAATGGAATTGGTGTTCTTTTAATGCAAGAAGAAAGACCCATTACTTTTGAAAGTCGTCCAATCAAAGGAAAGTATCTACACAAAGCTATTTATGAGAAGGAAATGCTGGCAATACTACATGCACTTAAGAAATGGTGACCCTACCTAATGGGAAGACACTTCAAGGTAAAAACAAATTATGATAGTCTTAAATACTTTTTATAACAAATATTATCTTCAAAAGAGCAAAAAAAATGGGTCACAAAGATGTTGGGCTATGACTTTGAAATCGTCTACAAAAAAGGGAAGCAAAATGTTGTGGTAGATGCACTCTCAAGAAAGGATGAGGATGTGGAAGCATTTCTTTGCGCCATTTCTATTATCCAACCATATTGGATAAACAAAGAAAGGGATGAATGGAAGAATGACGAGGAAGTGTGGGAACTCATTCAAAAGATACAACAAGATCCCAGTACATCTAATACGTTTAGCTGGAAAAATGATTCGTTATGGTACAAGGATCGGTTATACCTGTGTAAGAATTCCAAACTCAACAAAATATTCTTAGGGAATTGCACACCTCTCCCTTAGGAGGGCACTCAGGATTTCTAAAAACCTACCATAGGGTTAAGAAGGATTTTTTTTGGGATGGCCTTAAATCGGATATTCAAAAGTTCGTGGTGGAATGTTTGGTTTGCCAACAAAATAAAGTTGAAACAATTAAGACCCCAGGACTATTACAACCTTGATCGATTCCAAGCTAATTTTTGGAGGAGGTTTCAACGGATATTATCACAGATTTACCCAAGTCCGAAGGAAAGAGTGTTATCATGGTGGTAGTTGACAGACTTACCAAGTATGCACACTTTTGTGCATTATCTCATCCATTTAAAGCGAGTACAGTTTCTACTGCATTTATGGAAACAATCCAAAAGCTACATGGAAACCCAAAGATTATTGCAAGCGACAGAGATCCCATTTTCACTGGAAATTTTTAGACATAATTATTTTCTTGTCTTGGTACTCACTTAGCTCATAGCTCATCTTATCATCCTCAATTTGATGATGGGAAAACTGAGATAGTAAACAAATGTTTGGAAGGATATCTTCGTTGCTTTGTATCTGATAAACAGACACAATGGGTCAAATGGTTGCCTCTAGCTGAATGGTGGTATAACACTTCCTTCCATACAGCAACAAAAATGACCCCATTTATGGCACTTTATGGGTATCAACCACCATCCATCACATCATATTTAAGAGAAAATTCTAAGGTTCAGGCAGTGGAACATCACATCGAACATCAACAACAAGTCCTCCAACTCTTAAAGGATAACCTCGTGTTGGCACAAAATAGAATGAAATAACAGGCAGATCAACATCGCAGTGAAAGAAGTTTTGATGTTGGTGATTGGGTGTTCCTACGGCTACAACCATACAAGAAAATGTCCCTAAAGCAAGCTAAGAAGGATAATAAATTATCACCAAAGTATTATGGTTCGTACAAGGTGTTGCAAAAGATAGTTACTATGGCATACAAATTGAGCTTCCTGCAGCTTCCCAGCTGCACCTAGTTTTCCATGTTTTATGCTTAAATAAGGTTATAGGTGACAAGGTTCCAGTTCAAACAATATTTCCAGAACTTGATGAGGAAGGAAAAAATCATATTGGAACCTGATGCAGTCAAAGAAACAAGAACTCAACAACTATGAAATTGATCAATTTCAAAGTATCTCATCAAGTGGAAGAACTTACCCGTTGAAGATTCCACATGGGAGGATGAGAATTTTATACAAAAGCATCCAAAACTACTCAAGTGTTGAGGATAACACTTTTTTAAAGGAGAGGGGAATGTTAGGTCCCTATAATACTAGTGATTCCCCCATTACTATTGTCATTGTATCCCTTATTGTTATTATTGTGCCCCATAGAATCCCACTATTGTTATTTTTGTGCCTTTATATTATTATTGTTAGGTCGGCTTGGTTATATTGTGACCCCTTAGATTCCTATACATAGAAATGATGTTTTTTCATTTGTATCATCCAAGAATTGTTCATTTGTGTAATGTAAAGGAGGTTGCCCCCTCGAAGAGGCTGAATTCTAAGGCGTTGATCTATCTTTTCTATCTTTTGTGAGCTGGTTTCATAAAAGTTTAAAATTTTGATATCGCATATAATCATGGTCATTTTGAATTTTTCATTTAGAATATTTAAAGCAATAACTAAATTATCTTAACAATATTTTAAATGAAAATATATACTTAAACGAAAAATATAATTAAGTATATTCATGTTAAGAAAGACACAAAATGCTTGAAATAAACATAGTAATAGATGTAATAAAAGGTATACTTTTAGATCAAAATTTTATATATTATGGATGCTACTAATTAATTGTTAAGATATTAACTAGGAAGAATATCAAAGTATTTTTCTACACCAAGCATTACTAAGGTTTTAATGGACTCAACAAGAAACTTAGTTGACTCTAGACAACAAATTGACATATATCTCATACATTTCTCATGTGGGAAAAAATTCAATGGTGAAACATATTAGAATAACACTTCCAACCTTGATTTTTATGAAGTTAGTTACTATGGTTCTAGAGATAGTTGAAAGTCAACTAGGAGGTTAATTTAGTGGTCTATTATCTTGGGTTTGTAATAAACTTGGTTCTAGTGGGAGCTTTGTAGTGGTAATTTTTGTGTTGGAGAATAATCAACAAATAATTTGAAAATAGAGATCAAGAAATATAATGGTAAAACGTTGAGTTGTGAAAGCCCATGATGTAAGATATTTTTGTAGAAAAATATCAACAAGTCATAGTGGATTTAAGTACTACACTTATAGGAATGTCGATAGAAGACTAGACAAATTTTGATTGAGAGAAAAATAATAGAACCTAGTTCTGTCTCTCGGGTTTGGTACTATTTAATATTTTATGAGAAGTTACAAACAAGGAACTATTAGATAATTTAGAGGATTTGTGTTAGTCTAAGTCCTTGGTAAACTTGAGCTTTTTCTAAAAAAGAAACTATACAAATTAAAGATAAATGATGGAGACTCAATGAAAAATCATTTGAATGCCTTCAATACCATGTTAAGTTAGTTATTGTCCATTGATATTAGCATATAGATTCACTGTGCTCTTTACTACACTTGTGGGATAATATGGTTGTAGTTATAAGAAATAATGCAACTACTTTAAGTTTCGATGTTGTGGTTTCATCCTTGTTGTTAGAGGACATGAGATAGAGAAACATAGAAAGTTAGAGAAAAAAATCCTTATCTATACAAGGAAATTCATTGAAAATAAATAAAAATAAGTCCTCAACAACGGAAATTTTAGGGGCTAATATTTACAAGTGGGCTATTTTTCCATGTTTTTTCTAAAAAATATTCACTAGTTGCCATTTTTCTAAGATGATTGGCTCAAATTTTATTATACAAAATTATTTTACTACAAAAATCACTAAATTTTATAGAGACTACATAAAATCATTAGAAATTTGAATATTTTTAGCAAAATATTGCCAAACATTTTATATTTACATATTACGGACTAGTGATATTTGCCAGGGTTTATAAACCTTTAGATAACTTTACATTCTTAAAATTTTCCTTGGTCCTTAAAATCACAGATCTAAATCTAATTGTATATCCAAATGTCCACAAAAAACCATAAAACATGTTAGAAATTTGGTAAGGAAGAGTGATTTAGGAATAAATATAGACCCAAAAGTGTTGAGAGAGGGAGTGATCTAATGGTGATCCCTACAAAGAATAAAATAATTCCTTAGAGGAAGGAGTGGATGTGTACTTGGCTTCTTGAGCACACATAAGGGCCATGATGTATAGCAAATCAAATCAGGTGCCTTTATTCATATGTATTTACACAAGGAGTGGTTTTATAAATATGAAAGGTTGATTGAGATGATGTTTTCCTTGGAGATTAATCAACATCTAAGATCATACGGTGATGAAAATTCAAGCTAATTTTCAAGGATGGAAATATTAGACACTTCTTGGTGTTATACACATTCTAAGGTTGGGTAGAAACTTGATATTTGTAAGAACGATGAGTGATGTAGGTGCAAGTATTGTGTTTGAAAACGAAACCTACAAGATGGTTGGAGGAGAAATGTTGTTGCTAAGAGAAGTTCAAACTAAAACTTTATGAACATTGTTGGGAAGCATTGTAAATTATGGATGTATTGGTTCTAATATTTTTGATGGTGGAAATGAAAAATATAGGACACCTATTTTCTTTGGAGAAAAGATGATGTTATGGCATCAAAGACTAGGGCATATAAGAGACAAGGGCTTTTGATAAATAGTTTATAAAAATTATGGTTGAAGGTGTGTTTACTTGCACTATAGATATTGATTTCCATGAATATTGGATTTATGGTAAACAAAATAAGGTAAGATTCTCACCAAGTTCTACAAGAGCTAAGAGAATTTTATAGTTAGTACATAGTGATGTGTTTAGACCTATGCCCATTCCATCTCTAGGTTAATCTGTGTACTATGTCTTACTCATGGATAATTTCTCATGGAACACATGGATTTATTTTCTTTGAAATAAATATAATTTATTTAGTAAATTTAAAAAGTTCAAGGCTCTTGTGGAGAATCAACAAAGAATAAAATCAAGGTATTGAGGTTAGAAAATAATGGATTATTTTATGGGAATGAATTCAATTAATTCTACAAGAAGTGCTTTATAGAAAGGAAAAATACTACTCTATACATACCTCAACAAAATGTGTTTTCAAAAAGGATGAATGATAAATTGATGGAAAAGGAAAGGGACATGCTCAATGGTGTTGGTTTAGGAGAGGAAATTTGTGCATAGGAGGTGGATACTGCATGTTACTTGGTAAATTAATCACTTTCATAAAATTTGGTTGAGAAGGCTCTACATGAGGCATGGACTAGTAAGAAACCCTCTCTTAAAAACATCTTAGAGTTTTCAGTTGTGATGCTTATGTACACATTCCATAATAAAATAGGAGTAAGTTAGATAATAAATTTTAAAAATATATCTTTATTTGTTAAAAAGATGGTATAAAAGGTTAGAAGCTATGGAACTCAAAAATGAACAAGGTTATTAATAGTCAAGATGCCATATTCATAGAGTAAGAGATGTTTCCAACCATGATGTCCTACAAAGAGAAAGAGAACTAGAGGTAGTGGAGTTTGAGTTGTAAGACAATGAATCTAACTTAGTAGAGGACATTGATACTTTTAATCTTGAAGTAGAACAGAAGGATGTAAAAACAACATTCCTACATGGGGATCTCGAAGAATAAATACACATGAAATAGCCAAAAGTTTCTGTAGTTAAAGGAAAGAAAGAGATGCTTTGTAGGATGAAAATTTCCCTATATGGATTAAAACAATCATCATGAAGGTGGTATCAAAAGTTTGATACTTATATATTGGAACTTGGTTTCACAAGGAGCAAATATAATCACTGTGTCTATTTAAAATTAGTTGGTAATCGTTTTATGTATTTGGTCATGTATGTGGATGATATGTTGTTGACAAAAAAACAATAAGGAAATCATCAAGGATGTGAAATTTTGATTGTCCTCTAATTTTGACATGAAGATATTACTGTTACAATGTTAATCACTATGTGTATATCAAATTAGTTGGTGATCATTTTATCTATTGGTTTTGTATGTGGATGATATATTGTTGATTAGAAACAATAAGGGAATCATCAAGGATGTGAAAGCTCAATTGTCCTCTAAATTTGACATAAAAGATAGTGGTGCTACAAATATTATTTTGGGCACCAAAATTAAAAGAGTTAGGGCAAAAAGAAACTTGGTTGAATTAGATGGAATATGTTAAGAAAATATTGAGGACATTTAGTATGTATGAATGTAAATCAATCAAGGTACCTATTATTATAGGCATAAATTTACTTGCAAATTAGTTCCCTAAGACACAGAAAGAGGAATAGGACATGTTTCATGTTTTGTATGCTAGTGTTGTGGGAAGTTTTATGCATGCAATGATCTATAATAGATTGGAAATTATGTAATATGAAATGGGAGTTTTGAGTAGTTATATGTAAAACCCTGTTGAGAAATCAATGCTTTATATGAATTAGGGTTTGATTCCTCTTTTTGATAATTACTTGTGATTTATGTTGGCTTTTTTACTTCTTTGTTGGTTTATCTTTCATTAAGAAATTACCAAATTAAATTTATATGAATACCACAAGAACAAGAGACACAAGATGTAGGCACTCAACCAGGGAAAAATCCCTGCGAGGGGAAAACCAAGTCCAACTCTTCCACTAGTAGATTAAAATCAAGATGAGATAATCCAAGAACCTTTAGACCTAGACAAAGGCCTCCTCCAGTCACCAAGTCAGCCATTATTTCTAGTATATGATCCTTGATAAAGTCTCCAAGTGTTAGCTTCTCATATGCAACTTCGATCCAGAATTTTAGCCCCCAAATACAAAATTTCGGCCCACAACTTCAAAATTTCGGACCTATAGTAAGTTCAGAAATTCCAACCCCATATTTAGCCCAAAAACTTCACACGTGTGAGAGAGATATGCCCAAGAACTCAGTTTTAGTCTTCCAAACTTCTTCCTTCCTTCTCCTGCAACTGTGCTCTTCTTTTTTGCCTCTTTATCTTATATATCGAACATGTTGAGTGTTATGAAACCAGCTCACAAAAAGATAGAAAAGATAGATCAACGCCTTAGAATTTGGCCTCTTCGAGGGAGCAACCTCCTTCACATTACACAAATGAACAATTCTTGGATGCTACAAATGACAAGACCTCCTTTCTATATATAGGAGTCTAATGAGTCATAATATAATCAGAGCCGACATAACAATAATAATGTAAGGTCACAATAATAAAAATAGTGGGCTTCTATGGGGCACAATAGTAACAATATGGGGACTACATGGGTACAACAATATAATAAGGGGGCTGTACTAATAACAATAAGGGGTTACACTAGTATTATAGGGGCCTAATATGCCCCTCTCCTTCAAACTAGCTCACAAATTATATACCTGGCCAAGGTACTCCAATCAGGTGGGACTAAGGTGTACTCAAGCTTTAGCCACTCTAGGTACCATCAATATTTTAAGCTTTGAAACCAACCTAGTGATCTAGGTGTCTATCCAAAGTCGGAGCTCCATGACCAATGCCACCCTCCCTACTTCAGGATCTAGACATAAACACATAGGTCGACTATATGTACTCCTAAGCATCTTATTGCCATAAGATGCTTCATATCTCCCTATCAACTAAAACTGTAACATCGACCAATCCAAGCATGCTTCTCAAATATTCAAACTTCTTATTTGGAAGAGATTTCATCAGCTACCTGTTCATCCGTTGGAATATATTGTAGCTTCACAGCCCCATATTGTACCAAAATTCTAATGTAATGGTACTTGTTATTGATATGATTCATCCTGGCATGAAATATGAGGTCTTCAGATACATTGATGATGATTTGACTATCACAATTTATCCTTGTAGGATCTAGAGGATTTCCAAACAAATCTGACAAGAGCTTTCTTAACCAAACTACTTATTTTCCTACTTCACATGCAACACAATATTCAACTTCAGCCCTACTTAACACAACAAGATCTTTTTTTCTACTCAACCATGAAATCATTGTAGATCCCTAACTAAAAAATTTATTGGTAGTGCTTCTTCTATTAGTTTCACCACCACCCTAATCGGAATCGGTAAAATATGTTAACTTAACTTCCTTTCCATCATACTTCAAGCAGTGATGAATTGTTCCATGTAGGTATCTCAAGATATGCTTGGAAGTTATCTAATGTTCATGACAAGGCTCCAACTAAAATTGAATAAGACATTTACATCAAAGTATATGTTAGGTCTAGTATTTACCAAGTACATCAAAGATCCCACCAACTTACGATAGCTTGTAGGATCAATGAGAATAGAGTCGTAACTTCTCAACTTCTTGAGATTTGTGATCATGGGAGTAGTCATAGGCTTGGAATCCATCATGCCAAACTTTTGTAACATCTTGATTATGTACATTCCTTGACCAAGATATATCTCACCAGGTTTCTACCAAACTTCCAAGCCTAGGTAGTAATGCACGAATCTTAGATCTTTCATTTCAAATTCTCTTGCCAACGTTTTCTTGCATTCTATAATTCTACACTCCACACCCGTAATAAATAAATAATCCACATATAAAATTATAATAACTGGTTCATTATTCACTACATTGATGTATAGATCTGAATCAACAAAACTCTTGATAAACCCAATCCTTAAAAGATATGCATCCATCCTTGCATACCAATCCCTAGGAGCTTGCTTCAAGCCATATAAAGATTTCTTTAGTCCACAAACATGAGATTCTCTTCTATTTATCTCAAATCATTTTGGTTGTTCAATATATACTTCTTCATTTAAATGGTTCCATTTAGAAATGATGTTTCGACACCCATTTGATGGATATTCCATCCCATAGTAGCAACTAGTGAAACCAACAAGTTAATAGTAGTGTACCTAGAAGTGGGAGAAAATGGTTCTTCATAATCTATTCCTTCATTTTGAGAGAAACCCCTTGCAACAAATCTTTCTTTGTTTATATGATTCCATCAATGACATATATGATTTTGTAAATCCATTTGGAAGTGAAAATGGATTTTTCACTAGGTTTAGGAAGAATTTCCCAAACCCCATTTTTCATGATAGATTGATATTCTTCTTGCATCACTTTCTTCCATTCTTCTTGATGAGTAGCTTCTTAAAAGGTAGTTTGTTCTACTTCGATTAACTTCGTCATGTATGCTGCATATCTTGAGTATATTTTTAGTCATTTTCTTTCTTTGAAAGTTCCTTTAGTAGATCCATGTCCTTCAACATCTTCAAGTATAGCTTTTAACCAATTTGGCCTCTTCTTTGTTTCAGTAATAACTATAGGTTGAAGAGGCTCACTTGGTCCTTCTTCTTCTTGGTTTGTATGTGCATTTTCGTGTTTCTATTCTTCTTCAAATAAAGGTACATATTCTTCATAAGATTCGATTGGAATATCCTTGGATATTTTGTAGGCGTGGTTTTCATCAAATATAACATCCTTGCTAACTTTGATTTTTCTTACTTCAGAAACTCCAATAACTTTTCCTTTTGAATACTTGGATCCTTTCCCCAAACCAAAAAATTACTATCTACAAAATCAACCCTATCTCATTTATCTTCTAAATGAAAAATGGAAAGTAAATTATTTTTCAAACTAGAACATAGAGGATGTTGTTGAGGTTTAGCTTTGCTCCACTTTCTAGCTTCAATGATGTAGATCCAAGGCCCTTGACTGCATAGACTATGTGTGAATTTGCTTGTGTTACTTAGTGCAATGGATCAAAAATATTGCAAATAACATAAACACATAAACAACTTGACACATCAACACAGCCAAATTTAATAAAGGAGTTCACTAGACTTTCTGGCTATGTGTCCTGGTCCTTTCGCTTCCAGTGCTGACCTCTTTATTTTGTATTCAAATTTTTGTTACAGATATGAGCTCGAAAACAGAGTCTCAAATAAGAAAATGGACATCACCATTGTGTTCAGCTCACGATTTTGAGTCAAGCGAGTATAAACTCGACCATATTTGGCCACTGTGACCTCAAGACCCCCCTAGAATGGTCCTAAACCATAATCGTTTTTTTTTTTATCTTTCAGTGATATGGTATTAATATACCACATATAGTTGCAATTTACGGTGAATGTGGGATAATGCGATAACATAAAATCAGAGGACTGGCAGTCGTGGGGTTGACCCCGACATTCGGCCTTTTTCCGGAGAAAATCTAGACACCAAAATAAATAATGGTTTATCATATCCTCCAAATCTCCACCATTGATCTGTCCCATCTGATCCAACGACTATCGTGTCATGCACTTGCCAACTAGCCCAAGCAATCTCCACCATCGATGTGACCCATCGAATTGAACGGTTGTTGCACAATCTCACGCAGATTCTTTCACGATCGATAACATATCGAGGGCGCCTGAGAAAAGTGGTTTTATCATGCTACGTGTCGCCCGCTAAGGTTAATCGCGTGAATTTTCGAAAAATCGTTAACCACCTTTAGGATGCGTGAGATACCACTTCCCATTTTCCTGCTGGAACTCAAAGAAGTTAAACTTATTTTTAATAACCACATCGTGTCCGTTTAGAACGTTAACCTGCTTGTGTGTTCTGACGCGATATGCATCGATCTCCTCTAATCAGATGATCACCACTTCCCTGCGATTTCTGTCAGTTTTAGCATTCTACAAAATTTCTTTCTCATCTGCCACATTGGGATTTCATGCCAACATTGGGAAAATCCAGGCTGCCATGTGTCAGCACCGGATTGGCCCGTGTGAACCAATCACAAATTTCCATGTCACCTTCTCTGTTGACATCATCCAGAACCTGTGACTCATTCCCGGGTTTCCACGTGTCCTGCTGATGTAGGCATTGACTGTTGACCGTTGACTTGGTTCCACTTTCATCTGCATTTGAAGACTTTGATCTGGAGGAAAAACTGAATCCATTTTGGATCACTCCTCCCCACTGGAATCTTTTGGTCCACCAAAAGTTGGTTTTAGGTGTCGAGTAAGTGAGGATAAAGTTCCCTCACTTTTCCAATCTCTGTCCATCATGCTTTACTTGGATTTGTACCTTCGAGTCCAACTCGAAGATACTCAACATTTCCCCGTCCCGAAGTCCTTATCTTCCTATCAAGAACTGTGTCCTCCTGTAGCTCATTGAGATACTTGGGTAAAAGATCTTCAATGGAAGGTAGATGGCCTTGCTCTTCAGGATCTTCAATCAATGATGGCTCATACAATCGCAAGTTTTCAACATTTATGACGAAATAGATTTACATATAAGCTAGTAGATCTAGGCGGAAATAATTTTCACCAATTTTATCAAGTATTTTGAAAGGACCATATCTAATTAGTTTCAACATTTTACCTTCCCCTTGCAGTCTTTCTTTGCAGATGTACAACCAAACTTGATCACCAACTTGAAAACTATGCTCAACTCCATGCTTGTCATGTCATGCCTTATGGCTTCTTTCTAGATATTCTTGTACTGCCTGGTGAATTTCCTAGATTTGTTCAATGAACTTGGTTGCTTTGCCCACATCACTGTGTCCATCAACTGCTATGTCTTTACCAAAGACAAAATCCAAGGGAGACTTTGGTATAAAACCAAAACAAGTCTCAAAAGGATATCTCTGAGTAGAAGAATGTTTTTCATGGTTGTAAGCATGCTACACATAACACAAATGCTTGTCCCAAAATTTTGGATATTTGCTACAATATCCTCAAAGAAACTGTATCACTGTCCTATTGACCACTTCTATTTGGTCATCTGTTTGCGGATGAAATGTCGTGCTCTTATTTAACTTTGTGTCCATTAACTCCCATAGACTTGACCAAAATTTCCTGACAAATCGAGAATCTCTATTGGATACAATAGAAGTGGGTAACCCAAAATGAACCCATACATTTTGAAAGAACAACTTTGCAGTTTGTTCAACTATGACCTGTTTATTACATGGTGTCAAAATACACATCTTACTGAACCTATCCACAACTACATACAAATAATCATGACTCTTTCTAGACTTTGGCAATCCCCCAACAAAATCCATGGAAACACTTTCCCAAGGACGAGAAGGAATTGGAAGTGGAGTATACAAGCCTAATTTTCTATTACTTGGCTTGCTTGTAGCACACATAGTACATCCTTTAATATATCTAGAAATTGTCTCATTCATTCATGGCCAATAGCAGAATCTTTGTAATTGTGCAACTATTTCACTTACACAAAAATGACCTGATATGAGAGAAGTATGTGCTTCTCGAATTATATTAACTCTTTCAGTTTGTGGAATGCATAGCTTTCCCAAATGATATAAGATTTTGTCCTTTATGAAATAATCCAATTCTTCTACCTACTTTCCATGACTTAAAGTTGCATTTACATCCTTAAAATATGTGTCTTGAGAATATTGTTCAATTTAACTTTCATGAATTACTGAATTATGCTTAAGTATTGTGGAAGCATTTATAATTGGTCTTGATAACATGTCTGCAACCTTATTATGTATGCCCTTCTTATATCTAATAACAAGATGAAATTGTTGTAGAAAACCCATCCACCTGTAATGTCGTGACTGTTGCAATTTAGTTTGTGACATATTGTAGTGGTTGATGATCTATATGTATGATTGTTTCTTTACCCATTATGTATTGTTTCCACTTTTTAACACTCTGAACTAATGCATACAATTCTTTATCATATGTAGGATAGTTAATTGTTGTTGATGTGAATGTCTCATAATGAAAGCATATAGGCTTCATGTGCTGCATCAACACTACCCCCATGGCATATTCACTTGCATATGTCTCGATCTCAAATGGATGTTGAAGATCAGGCAGTGCTAGTACTAGCGCTATACTGATCCTTTCTTTCAATGTGTCAAAGTATTGCTCTTGTTTTCCTCCCCACTGAAACACACGTTTCACACTTGTCAAAGCATGTATAGGAGCTGCAATCAAATAAAAGTTAGCAATAAACTTTCTCCAATATTTCACTGCCCCTAAGAAACTTCTAACTTCTGTAGCAGTATTGGGCTTATGCCAATTTACAATGACTTTGACCTTAGAGGGATCCATCTTCAATTCACCACGCCCTTCAATATAACCCAAATAATTCAAAGATGTTCTGCCAAATTCACATTTTGACAATTTTACATAGAGATTTTCTCTTTTCAAAACATCTAAAATCTGCTTTACATGCTTTACATGTTCATCCCATGTTCTACTGAAAACAAGAATATCATCTAAATAGACTATTACAAAATCATCAATGAATGGTCTAAATACATCATTCATGACTTGCATAAATGTATCTGGAGCGTTAGTTAAGCCAAAAGGCATAACCCTCCATTCATAGAGTCCTTGCTTCATTTTGAAAGCAGTCTTCCATACATCCTGTTCTGCAACTCTAATCTGATGGTAGGCGCTTCCCAAGTCCAATTTAGAGAAGTAAACCTCATATTTTAACTAATGTCACAAATCATCAATACGAGGAAGATGATAACGATTCTTTATTGTGATTTTATTTAATGCTCTAAAATCAATGCACATTCTCCACGAACCATCTTTGTTTTGCACTAACACAATAGGTGATCCGCACAATGATGTGCTTGGTCGAATAGACCCTTGATCGAGCAACTCCTGTACCTGCTTCTTTATCTTTGCATTCTCTAGAGCTGATAACCTGTACATTCCAATGTTAGGTAGTGGAGCATCTTGTTGCAAATAAATCTCATGTTTTATCTCTTGCTTGGGTGGAAGCCCTTTAGGCTCTTGAAACAGAATATCATAATCAGAAACAACTTTAACTAGATCTGCTTACTATTTAGGATTACAGCCTTGGAAAGCATCGAATTTATCAACATCCTTTGCTTTTACAATCATAAGTAAAAATTGTTTACTTGAATTTATAATTCTTTTCATTTGTCCTGAATTTATGAGAGAGAAATTACCTTTGAGTTTATGAGCCCTTACAATATATTCAGTTCCATCCTTGGTGAGTTGATACTTATTTTCAGTTCAATAGAAGATAACATTTCTATCGTACAAGTATGGACTTCCTAATACAATTCCACATATGTCTAATGGGACAATGTCTAACTTAACCTCATCTACAAACTTTGACTCAATAGCAAAACGAAGTTTACATTGTTTCGTAACTTGTAGCTTAGTTTCATCACACGCCCAACCTAAGGGATATGGAGTTTTATGAGGTTTTGTTTCTAGACCCAACTTCTTGACAATTTCTTCAGAAATCAAATTAACTTGTGACCCACTTTGAAATAATGTATCCATTTTAGTATGGTTGGAAATGAATCTAATATGAAATAGTTCATTTATTTTCCTCTCATCATTATCATTATCAACAGAATGCAAAGAAGTACTTGTAGATGCTTTAGAATCTTTACCTTTTATACCTACAGTTGTAACTTTTGTCTCATCACCTGAATTTGAACCTAAGTCCTTTTGAATAGCAGCAGCATTCTTTCTCTCTTTACTCCCGAACTTCTTAGGCTTCAATTCCGGATGCAATGACCAACAATGTGCCTCATCGTGTCCTTCCTTCTTACAATGAGTGCATGAAGGTTTATCCTTCTTCACAGTGTTTGTTTTCTTCTCCTTCCATTTAAGTTTCTTCTTGCCTTTATTCTTACTTTCAATAGGTTTGGATGATTTCCCAACATCTTGGGTTACATTTTTACCTCTAGCTTCTATATGAGTTGCTTGAACTGATACATCATCTAAGCCAGTTGGATTAAACATAAGTATGGTATGCCTCAAATAACTATGAAGACCACCTATGTATTTCAACAATGTCTCTAGCGAGTCCAATGATATGCCTAATGTTAAAGCTCTCTTACGGAATTCATGAGTATAACTTTGAACACTTTGACCTTTTAATTAACGTAGTGTTTTCCAACTCATCATTGCTTGTTGCATGTAAGACAAATGATAAAATTGTTTTTTAATAGCAGAAACAAATTCATTCCAAGTTGAGTTGATTTTACCATGCTTTTGTAGATCTTCTTGTGTCTTGCCTTCCCACCATACAAGTGTGGTTCCTCCAAGTCGAAGGCTAGCAAGCTAGATCTTCTTCCTTTCTGAAACAAATTTTTTAACCCTGCAATATACTTCAATTTGTCTTGTCCAATTATCAAGATTTTTAGCATTAAGTTCTCCATCATAAATTGGAAAATCAAATTTTACATCTAATTTGATCAAAGAGTATTTCTTCTTTTTCTTTTTAAAAGAACTAGTTTTATGAGAAGAAGACAATGATGACAATGATGGTGATGATGGAGGAGATGGTGGAGGAAGCTTGTCCCTTGTCTCTTTATCTAGAGGAACAAAAAGAAAAGGTTCATCTGTTCCTTTGTCTGGTTTAGGTGATGAAGTGCCTTCACCTTTACTGTTATGAAACCAACTCAAGAAAAGATAGAAAAGATAGATCAACGCCTTAGAATTCAGCCTCTTCGAGGGGGCAACCTCCTTTACATTACATAAATGAACAATTCTTGGATGATTCAAATGACAAAACCTCCTTTCTATATATAGGAGTCTAAGGAGTCACAATATAATCCAGCTGACCTAACAATAATAATATAAAGCCACAAAAATAACAATAGAGGGATTCCATGGGGCACAGAAATAACAACATGGGGGTAATAGGGGCACAACAATATAAATAAGGGGTATAACTACAATAGTAATGGGGTAATCACTAGTATTATAGGGACCCAACATGCCCCTCTCCTTCAAAAAAGTGTTGTCCTCAACGCTTGAGTAGTTGTGGATACTTCTGCATAAAATTCTCATCCTCCCATGTGGAATCTTCAGCAGATAAGTTCTTCCACTTGATAAGATACTCTGAAATTGATCATTTCGTAGCTGTCGAGTTCTTGTTTCTGTGACTGCTTCCAGTTCCAATATAATTTTTCCTTCCTCGTCAAGTTCTGGAAATATTGTTTGAACTGGGAGCTTGTCACCTATAACCTTATTTAAACATGAAACATGGAAAACTGGGTGCAATCGAGAAGCTGCAGGAAGCTCCAATTTGTATGCCATAGTACCAATCTTTTGCAACACCTTGTACGGACCATAATACTTTGGTGATAATTTATTATCCTTCTTAGCTTGCTTTAGGGACATTTGCTTGTATGGTTGTAGCCGTAGGAATACCCAATCACCTACATCAAAACTTCTTTCACTGCGATGTTGATCTGCCTGTTGTTTCATTCTATTTTGTGCCAACACGAGGTTATCCTTTAAGAGTTGGAGGACTTGTTGTTGATGTTCGATGTGATGTTCCACTGCCTGAACCTTAGAATTTTCTCTTAAATATGATGTGATGGATGGTGGTTGATACCCATAAAGTGCCATAAATGGGGTCATTTTTGTTGCTGTATGGAAGGAAGTGTTATACCACCATTCAGCCAGAGGCAACCATTTGACCCATTGTGTCTGTTTATCAGATACAAAGCAACGAAGATATCCTTCCAAACATTTGTTTACTATCTCAGTTTGCCCATCAGATTGAGGATGATAAGATGAGCTATGAGCTAACTGAGTACCGAGACAAGAAAATAATTTTGTCCAAAAATTTCCAGTGAAAATGGGATCTCTGTCACTTACAATAATCTTTGGGTTTCCATGTAGCTTTTGAATTGTTTCCATAAATGCAGTAGAAACTGTACTGGCTTTAAATGGATGTGATAATGCACAAAAGTGTGCATACTTGGTAAGTCTGTCAACTACCACCATGATGACACTCTTTCCCTCAGACTTGGGTAAACCTGTGATAAAATCCATTGAAACCTCCTCCCAACGTTGGCTTGGAATGGATAAAGGTTGTAATAGACCCGGTGTCTTAATTGTTTCAACTTTATTTTGTTGGCAAACCAAACATTCCGCCACAAACTTTTGAATATTTGATTTAAGGCCATCCCAAAAAAATTCCTTCTTAACCCTGTGGTAAGTTTTTAAAAATCCTGAGTGCCCTCCTAAGGGAGAAGTGTGCAATTCCATAAGAATCTTTTGTTTTAGCTGGGAATTCTTACAGAGGTATAAGCGATCTTTGTACCATAACGAATCATTTTTCCAGCTAAATGTATCAGACGTACTGGAATCTTGTTGTAGCTTTCGAATAAGTGCCCACACTTCTTCATCATTCTTCCATTCCTCCCTTGCTTCGTTTATCCAATCTGGTTGGATAATAGAAATGGCACACAACAATGCTTCCACATCCTCATCCTTTCTTGAGAGTGCATCTGCCACCACATTTTGCTTCCCTTTTTTGTAGATGATTTCAAAGTCATAACCCAACATCTTTGTGACCCACTTTTGTTGCTCTTCAGAGGATAATCTTTGTTCTAAAAAGTATTTAAGGCTATCATGATCCGTTTTTACCTTGAAGTGTCTTCCCATTAGGTAGGGTCGCCATTTCTTAAGTGCATGGAGTATTGCCAACATTTCCTTCTCATAAATAGCTTTGCTTAAAAACTTTCCCTTGATTGGACGACTTTCAAAAGCAATGGGTCTTTCATCTTGCATTAGAACAGCACCAATTCCATTTCCTGAAGCATCACATTCCACAATAAAGGTTTTTGTGAAGTCTGGTGTAGCTAAGACCGGTGCTTGGCACATTGCCTCTTTAAGATGTTCAAAGGCCTTTGTTGCTTCTGGAGTCCATGAAAATGCATCTTTCTTCAATAATGTTGTTAGAGGTGTTGCTATTCTCCCATAATTCTTAACAAACTTGCGATAATACCCTGTCAACCCAAGAAATCCTCGCAGATGCTTTATGGATGTGGGGATTTTCCATTCCTTAATGGCTTTAATTTTGCTAGGGTCTACCTTAACTCCTTCATGAGATACAATATGACCCAAATATTCCACCTCCTGGACTCCAAAGAAACATTTGGATCTTTTTGCATATAATTGTTTCTCCTCCAATAGTTGTAGCACCTTGTCAACATGTTCAACATGATCCTTCCAAGACTTGCTGTAGATTAGTATATCATCAAAAAATACTAACACAAATTTTCTAAGGAATGGTTTGAAAATTGAATTCATCAAACCTTGAAATGTTGAAGGTGCATTGGTAAGGCCAAAAGGCATGACCAAAAATTCATAATGACCCTCATGAGTTCTAAATGCCGTTTTCGGAATGTCTTCAATCTTCATTCTGATTTGATGATATCCCGAACGAAGATCCAACTTGGTGAAGTAAATTGATCCATGCAATTCATCCAGTAATTCATCAATGACAGGAATGGGGAACTTATCTTTAATAGTGAGCTTGTTGAGCTCCCTATAATCCGGACACATGCGCCATGATCCATCCTTCTTGTGCACCAATACTACTGGAGCAGAGAAAGAACTTTGACTTGGTTGAATTATACCAGCCTCTAGCATTTCTGCAACCATACGTTCAATTTCACTTTTTTGGACATAGGGATATCTGTACGGCCTGATGTTTGGAGGAACACTTCCTGGAATCAGATGAATAGCATGATCATGATCACGCATAGGTGGGAGACCTTTGGGAGTCTCAAATACCTTGGAATGATTGTCCAAGACTTTTTGGAGATCTGGAGAAATAGATGATTCCGATGTGGAAACATCTAGCGAACATAATTGTGCAATTACACCTCTTTGCTCCTTTTTTAGAAGCTTTGTCATACCATTAGAGCTGATTATCTTTCCTGGTTTCCCTGCAATACCCCTTAATTCAACTTCCTTTCCTTCCATAGAAAATTTGATGAAAAGTTCTTGAAAATTAAAAGCTATTGTACCCAAGGATTGTAGCCATTGGACTCCTAGTACAACATCAGCACCTCCCATTGGAATGGAAAGCATTGGGCTAGTCAATACATATTCTCCCATGGATAGCTTGATATTATGGCACTTTCCAGAGCAATTTATTGTTCCTCCATTTGCAATCATCACTTGACACTCTGGTGCTGGATATAGGAAGCAATTCAATTCTTTTGCTACCCTACAATGAATAAAATTGTGGGTGCTTCCTGAATCAATCAACACTATTACCTTTTTCTTCTTGATTTGTCCTTCTATCTTGATGGTTTGAGGAGTGGTAATTCCCGCCAATGCATTACAAGATATGGTCGGATTTATTTGTTCTTCATCTAGGCTTTGTTCCTGGAGTATATCTTCTTCTTTTGACCTTTCTTGCTCCTTTTCTTCTTCCTCTTCACAATCTATGTAGAATAATTTCTTCTCAGCACACTTATGACCTTTAGTGTATTTGCTATCACAACTGTAACAAAGCCCTTTTGCTCTTTTTTCTTCCAATTGTTGTGGTGTCAACCTTATAGGTTGTGGAAGACTAGGGGCAACAACACTTCCGTCTTTATAGTTGTGAGTGGTATGCTTCCTGGTTGCCATAATTTTGCTTTCCATTTTTCTTGCTAACCTGAATGCCTTCTCTAATGAATCAGGTTCCCAAAGGCGAACATCATGTTGGATATTATCCTTTAAAGACCCTATGAACACATCAATCCTATGCTCCTCTGGAATATCTTTTACCCTTATGTTCAATTTTTGGAACTCCTCAATGTGCTCCATTACTGAACCCTTTTGTTTGAGACTTATCAATTGGCTAAAAAAAGTGTTGCTTTTTGTATCTTCATAATGTGCTATCAATTCTTCCGTAAAAATTGCCCAAGTGATAAATTGTTTACGAGAGCAAAGCCATTGATACCATACAAACTGATTTGGTTCCAAATATACAGTTGCCATACGTACCTTTTGTGTGTTTTGCACATTATTGAGATCGAAGAATTGCTCCATCTGTAATATCCATGTGGCGGGATCCTTGCCATCAAACTTCCTCATATCGATTTTTGGAATATGGTGAGTCTTCAATCCAACATTAGCATCTATGGAATCATGATTAACATTTCTTTTGTTCTCATCATGAGTTTCCTTTAGTACCCTTTCACCCTTAGGACTATTTCTTGTAGCAACTTATTCATATTTATCTTCAATTCGTCCATGTCTGTCTTCAAATCTATCTTCAAATCATCCATCTTAGCTTCCACGTCAATCATCTTAGCTTCTACGCCTTTCTTTAAACAGTCCATCTTAGCTTCTACACCTTTCTTTAAACCATCCATCTTAGCTTCTACATCTTTCTTTAAACCATCCATCTTAGATTCTGTTCCTTTTTGTGCAAGGGACAGTTGTTGCACTTGGTCTTGTAATTTTGATATATCATGTTGCATTTCTTCCTCTTCTTCATGAGTCATGCTAGAGATTTCAGGTTCCTTACTAGGTGTTTGCATTTTCTTTCCTCGGGGCATCAGTTACCGATAATAATGCTCTACTATGCCCTTTTAATTCCTTCAAAATAAATTTTCAAACCAAGCTTAAGCAAACATTTAAGAAAATCTACAAACCTTTTTTCACTTTGTAGGAGTTCGATATTTCCTCTGATGTATCTCTATGTTTTCCAATCATCTACTTCTGCATTTGTGAGTTGTAGTAGCCCTCTGTGTCCTCTTTCCAATGCCACAAGTCTGACCCAAATTGGATTCTCCAAGGAAGAGTTATGTGAAATCTCCCATAATGACTTGCTTATAGACTAGTTCAGTAGAGCGAACTTGTACGACATGCCACGAGTCACTGTTTCAACCTTTGGATCTAAAACATGCATACAAGAAACTACAGTCCGTCCTCTTTCTGCACCTTCTTACAAAATTTCAATCCGATCCCCAGAGAGAAAGTTATGACGATTTTTCCAAGGTCACCTGTTTTGAATGTAATTCAGGAGTCTGCAAAAAGACCAACTTCCTCAGATCATATCTCCGCAAATATCGCGCGAAAAGATCTGAAATTCGCACCCAAGGTTCAGCGCGATTTCTTCTCAAATGGGTTTTTTTTGCAACTTCTGAAACGTCACAGAAAAAAAATTTATAGCGAAAATTCCACGATGACCTGTTTGGAGCAGCGAAACCCTAGAATCCAAAGCTCTGATACCAAATGTTATGAAACCAACTCAAGAAAAGATAGAAAAGATAGATCAACGCCTTAGAATTCAGCCTCTTCGAGGGGGAAACCTCCTTTAAATTACATAAATGAACAATTCTTGGATGATTCAAATGAAAAAACCTCCTTTCTATATATAGGAGTCTAAGGAGTCACAATATAATCCAGCCGACCTAACAATAATATTATAAAGCCACAAAAATAACAATAGAGGGATTCCATGGGGCACAGAAATAAAAACATGGGGGTAATAGGGGAACAACAATATAAATAAGGGGTATAACTACAATAGTAATGGGGTAATCACTAGTATTATAGGGACCCAACATTTACCCTTTTTAAACTCATTATACATCTCTTCCACCATTACACGTATCATCATGAAACTATCCAAGAATTGGGATTCTAACCCAAGTGGAGTTCCATCTGCCATCCTTCTTTGTGAAAAGACCCTTCCAATCTTTGGATTCGCCTCAACTAGTTCACCTTCACCTCGTCCGAGCCTCAACCTAGTAAGCATTCAAATCTCCACACAACCTTGTCTAACCTTAAAAACCTTGCTGCTCTGATACCACTTGATACGTTAATGAAAAAGGTATTATAGACTACGTGTGAATTTTCTTATGTTACTTAGTGCAACGGATCTAAAATATTGTGAATAACATAAACACATAAACAACTTGAAAACACATGCAAACACATCAACACGGCCAAATTTAATAAAGGAGTTCACCAAACTTTCTGGCTATGTCTCCTGATCCTTTCGCTTCTAGTGTTGACCTCTTTATTTTGTCTTCAAATTGTTGTTACAGATATGAGCTCGAAAACAGAGTCTCAAATAAGAAAATGGACATCACCACTGCGTTCAGCTCAATATTTCGAGTCAAACGAGTATAAACTTGACCATATTTGGCCATTGTGACCTCCAGACCCCCTGGAATGGTCCTAAACCATAATCGTTTTTTCTTTTCTTTTTTTCCCTGGAATGGTCCTAAACTATAATCGTATTTTTTATTTTATTTTATTTTATTTATTTATTTATTTTTTATTTTTAATTTCGATGATATGGTATTAATATACCACATGCAGTTGCAATCTGTGGTGAATGTGGGATAATGCGATAACATAAAATCAGAGGATTGGCGGTCGTGGGGTTGACCCTGACGTCCGGCCTTTTTTTGGCGGAAATCTCAACACCAAAATAAACATAAGTTTATCATATCCTCCAAATCTCCACCGTTGATCTGTCCCATCTGATCCAATGGTTATCGTGTTGTCTGCTTTCCAACTAGCCCAGACAATCTCCATCATCGATGTGACCCATCCAATCAAATGGTTGTTACGCAATCTCATGCAGATTCTTGCACGATCGATAACAGATCGAGAGTGTGTGAGAAAAGTGGTTTTCTCGTGCTACGTGTCGCCCGCTAAGGTTAATCACGTGAATTTTTGAAAAACCGTTTACCACCTTTAGGGCATGTGAGATACCACTTCCCATTTTCCTGTTGGAACTCAAAGAAGTTAAACTTATTTTTAATAACCACATCGCATTCGTTTAGAACGTTAACCTGCTTGCATGTTCTGACGCGATATGCATCGATCTCCTCTAATCGAACAATCACCACTTCCCTGCGATTTCTGTCAGTTTTAACAGTTTGCCAAATTTCTTTCTCATCCGCCACATTGGGATTTCATGCCAACATTGGGAAAATCTGGGTTGCCATGTGTCAACACTGGATTGGCCCGTGTGAACCAATCACAAATTGCCACGTCACCTTCTCTGCTGACATCATCCAGAACCTGTGACTCATTCTCGGGTTGCCACGTGTCCTGTTGACGTAGGCATTGACTGTTGATTGTTGACCGTTGACTTGGTTCCACTTTCATCTGCATTTGAAGACTTTGATCCGGAGGCAAAACTAAATCCATTTTAGATCACTCCACTGCATGTGATGATGATTCTCTTGATAGAGTATGAATTTTTCCTCTTTCTCCTGTGATGTGTCTTGAGGCTCCACTATAAAAATTCTATGCATTTTCATTATCAAGTGTACTTGTAAGTGTAGCCAAGAATCATTCACTCTTGACTCTTCTAAATATATTGTAGATGACCCTTCTAACCCAACTTCCTACAATTTTCATGATATTGAGTCCCATCTTCAAATAACTTGCCATTGAGGGAGTGACCTTTTCTTCCAAGATTGTTTTTCCTTCCTTCAATTGATAGCCAACAAAGTGATCTTCAACTAGTCCTTCTTTCACCTTAGCTTTGATATCATGTTGAGAAATAAATGCTTTATAGGAATTAGGGTTTGATTCCTCTTTCTTGATAATTACTTGTGATTTATGTTTTCTTATTTTACTTTGTGTTATTTTATCTTTCATCAAGCAATTACCAAATTACATGTATATGAATACCACAAGCACAAGAGACACGAGATGCAGGCACTCAGCCAGGAAACAAACCCTCCGAAGGGAAAACCCAGTCCAACTCTTCCACTAGTAAATTCAAATCGAGATGAGACAATCCAAGACCCTTTAGACCTAGAAAAAGACCTCCTCCAGTCACCAAGTCAAACCTCTTTCTAGTAGATGATCCCTACCAAAGTATCTAAGTTTCATCTTCTCATATGCAACTTCAAACCAAAATTTCAACCCCCAGCTATAGAATTTTGGCCCCCAACTTCAAAATTTCCGACCTGTAGTAAGTTCAAAACTTTCATCCCCAGCTTCAGCCCATAAACTTCACACATGTGAGAGAGATATGCCCAAGAACTCAATTTTAGTCTTTCGAGCTTCTTCCTTCATTCTCTTGCAACTTCGCTCTTCTTTTATGCCTCTTTCTCTTATAGATATAACTTGTTGAGTGTGTGCTTCAAATGATTCAAGTTGCCTCTATATATAGCCTTTATGTTGGGTCGAATAACCCTAATCCAGGCCAACTTCATGAGGATAGGTCTGGCTTGGTGTGGAGGTGAAAAATGGCTCTTTTGATTCAAAAATATTTATTTTTACATGATACAAAAGCCCAAGAAGGATCTAATAAAAGTGAAAATGACTCGATTGACTCAAGGCAAAACCTAGAAGCCTTCAATGGAGGCTTTGACCTAAAAATCATTGACCCAAGCATGAAACCAATGCTATAAGAAGTTAATTTCTTTTACAATAAACTTTATTTTTCTATATTTTCATCAAATACAATTATGAAGATTGACACTAGTTACATTCTTCAACAAAACCAAGGAAGGATTATTAGATTTGTCAAAATGGTTTTCAGGTATTTGTGTGACACTATAGATTACAGAATTTGATACTAAGGAAGACCTGGAAGAGGCATAGTATTAGACATACATGGCTTTATTGACACAGTATAGGTTAGGGATATGGATAATAAAATATCTATAAGTGGTTATGTGTTTAACCTATTTGAAGGAGCTATTAGTTGTATGAGTAAGAGAGTTTGTAGTTGTACTCCGTTATGAAACCAGCTCAAGAAAAGATAGAAAAGGTAGATCAACGCCTTAGAATTCAGCCTCTTCGAGGGGGCAACCTCCTTTACATTACATAAATGAACAATTCTTGGATGATACAAATGAAAAGACCTCCTTTCTATATATAGGAGTCTAAGGGGTCATAACATAATCAAAGCCGACATAACAATAATAATATAAGGGCACAATAATAACCATAGTGGGCTTCTATGGGGCACAATAGTAACAATATGGGCACTACATGGGTACATCAATATAATAAGTGGGTTATACTAATAACAATAAGGGGTTACACTAGTAGTATAGGGGCCTAACATGCCCCTCTCCTTCAAAAAGGAGTTGTCCTCAACACTTGAGTAGTTCTTGATGCTTCTGTATAAAATTCTTGTCCTCCCATGTGGAATCTTCAGCGGGTAAGTTCTTCCACTTGATGATATACTCTGAAATTGATCGATTTCGTAGCTGTCGGGTTCTTGTTTCTGTGACTGCTCCAGGTTCCAATATGATTTTTCCTTCCTTTTCAATATCTGGCAATATTGTTTGAATTGGGATCTTTTGCAACTTTTGAATAAGTGGCCATACTTCTTTGTCCTTCTTCCATTCATCCCTTGCTTTGTTTATCCAATCTGGTTGGATAATAGAAATAGCACAAAACAATGCTTCCACATCCTCATCCTTGAAGAGTCTTCCCATTCGGTAAGGTCGCCATTTTTTAAGTGCATGTAGTATTGCCAACATTTCCTTCTCATAAATAGCTTGCTTTAGATGTATCAGTAAAAATAACCAATCGCCTACATCAAAACATTTTTCACTATGATGTTGATCTACCTGTTGTTTCATTTGATTTTGCACCGAAGTGGCGTTATCCTTTAAAAGTTGGAGAACTTTTTGTTGATGCTCGATGTGATCTTTCACTACTTGAACCTTTTTCTTCTTGATATGTCCTTCTATCTTTAGCGTTTGAGGAGTGGTAATTTCTTCCAATCCTTTACAAGATATCGTCGGATTCATTTCTTGACGCTCGATGTGATCTTTCACTTCTTGAACATTTTTCTTCTTGATATGTCCTTCTATCTTGATAGTTTGAGGAGTGGTAATTCCGACCAGTGAATTACAAGATATGGTTGGATTCATTTCTTCTTTCTCGATGTGATCTTTCACTTCTTCCACCTTTTTCTTCTTGATATGTCCTTCTATCTTGAGAGTTTGAGGAGTGGTCATTCTTGCCAATAGTTTACAAGATATGTTCTGATTCATTTCTTCTTTCTCTGGGGTGGGGTCCTGGCGTATATCTTCTTCTTTTGTCGTTTCCTGATCCTTTTCTTCCTCCTCTTCATATTCTATGTAAAATAATTTCTTTTCAGCACACTTATGATCTTTAGTGCATTTGCTATCACAATTGTAACAAATCCCTTTTTCTCTTTTTTCTTCCAATTGTTGTGGTGTAACCCTTGTAGGTTGTGGAAAGCTAGGAGAAACAACACTTCTATCTTTATAGTTGTGAGGGGTACGCTTCCTGGTTTCCATAATTTTGCTTTCCACTATGTCACAAAGCCCTTTTACTCTTTCAAATTGTTGTGGTGTTTCTCAAAAGAAGGTGTTGCTCTTTGTATCCTCATAATGTGCTATCATTTCCTCCGTGAAAATTGACCACGTAACAAGTTGTTTACGAGAACAAAGCCCTTTGTACCATAAAAATTGATCTGGTTCTAAATATGAAGATGCAATACATACCTTTTGTAATAGTTGTACACCATGTAGATCAAAATATTGCTCCATCTGAAGTATCCAATTTACCGGATCCTTGCCATCAAACTTCCTCATCTTGCTTTTTCTTGATTTTAGGAGCTCGACCTTGAAACGACTGTAACTTTGTACTTTCGGATCTTTAAGTTCTGAAATTGCTACCTGTAGTAGCCCTCTGTGTCCTATTTCCAATTCCACCAGTTTGATCCAAATTGGATTCTCCCAAAAATAGTTATGCACAATCTCCCAAGATGACCTGATTATAGACCTTTCCAGAAGAGCGAACTTGTATGAAGTGCCACGTGTCAATTTTTCAACCTTTGGCTCTAAAAAAGATATAAAAGAAACTACAGCCTGTCCTATTTCTGTACCTTCTTATGAAATTTCAATCCGATCCCCAGAGAAAAAGTTATGATGATTTTCCCCAGGTCACCTGTTTTGAATGTAATTCAGGAGTCTGCAAAAAGACCAACTCCCTCAGATCATATCTCCGCAAATATCCCGCAAAAAGCTCTGAAATTTGGACCCAAGGTTCAGCGCGATTTCTTCTCAAATGGGTTTTGTTTGCGACTTCTGAAACATCACAGAAAAAAAGTTATAGCGAAAATGCCACGATGACCTGTTTGGAGCAGCGAAACCCTAGAATCCAAAGCTCTGATACCAAATGTTATGAAACCAGCTCAAGAAAAGATATAAAAGGTAGATCAATGCCTTAGAATTCAGCCTCTTCGAGGGGCAACCTCATTTACATTACATAAATGAGCTATTCTTGGATGATACAAATGAAAATACCTCCTTTCTATATATAGGAGTCTAAGGGGTCATAACATAATCAAAGCCGACATAACAATAATAATATAAGGGCACAATAATAACCATAGTGGGCTTCTATGGGGCACAATAGTAACAATATGGGCACTACATGGGTACATCAATATAATAGGTGGGTTATACTAATAACAATAAGGGGTTACACTAGTAGTATAGGGGTCTAACATACTCTTAACTATAGAAGCTAAACAAATGGTAGCCACTTATGCAAGTAAGAATGTTGTATGGTTATATAGATTATCTTCAGGTATTGAGTTTCTACATGAAGCTAAAATGCTAGATTGTGACAAACATAGTGCAATATTTCTAGCAAATAACTTAGTTTGTCATTATAAGACAAATCATATTAAGTCTCAATATCACTTTGTGAGAGACATGGTCGAAGGAAAGAAGGTGTTTCTCGTGAAGATGGACACATTGAACAATTTTGTAGATTCATTGACAAATTCTATAAGCATTGATAAGTTTCCTTGGTGTAGAGAAATAATAGAAATTGTCGCCTTGGATTGTTGATCATGTAATCCTATGATTCCTTGTGTGAAAATAAAAAAACAAGTGGGAGAATGTTGGGTATGTGTTACATTCTTTGCACGACTAACCCCATGTGTTGAGCACCACCCACCAAAAATATGCATGATTTTGTACATCCATTTTCACCACACAAGTTTCACATTTGGTAGTTTTATAGCACATGTGTTTTCTAGCCCATGGTTTTATAATTCAAGTTAAAGAATTAAGGTTGTAATATAATATGAGTCAATAGATTAGTGGTTTTGGATGCCACAAAATCCTATGTATTGTATTGTAAATAAGGAAGTTGATCAATGATCAAAATTATAAGTGTCTCTAAATATTTTGTTGGTTTTCTTGGTTAAGGTTTTCTATAGTAAATCTTTGAGTATTGTGTGTGATTTTTATGTTTAATTTTTAGTTTACAAGAATCTGTGTATACATTGTTTACTGTGAAGGTTTAAAAAATTACACTTTTCTTGTAAAATTTGCAAGCAAACAAAATAAATTAGTCTGTTTTATGCATGATTTGGTGCCTTTTGTCTTTATTTTTGGCCAATGATTTCATCCCATTGTAAATTTATTTATTATTAAGTAATTAGGGTATTCATGCTATGGGATACCTATATATTATAATTTTAACAATTAATTTAATACAATCATGTCAAGAGATGTGTGACATTAAGTTTGAGAGAAAGCAAATTTTACCTATGTCATTTTGTTTGTTGATGGTACTTATATGAAATGACCATATTGGAGAGATAGATTGGATGCTTTCCTTGCACATCTGAATTGCATATAACAACACATAATGCTCATGATGGAAATAGAAGAGAACAAAAAAATTCCATTCCTTGATATACTAATCACTAAAATGATGATCAAATAATAGTGTATCATGTGTACAAGAAGAATATGCACATAGACAAATATCTTCAATTGATTTGCACAATCATTTTGTTTAAAAGGTTGGTATCATAAGAAATATAATTATAAGGAATCTAAAGAACATTTGGAGCAAGTCATCTCAAAAATGTTTACAAGGATATCTAAGTTATCAAAGACATATAAAGCGTGAGGTAATTATACTACTTGGAAAAATGAAGTGGGAGGCCCTTTGATCAAAATCTCATATAGTGAGGGTGCTATGATCAAACTTGTAAGATACTAGATATGAGTAATTGTTTTTACCGCACCAAGAACTATTAGGGCCTTCCTAGACTCAACAAAACACTTAGTTAATAACAAACAACAAATCGGTATATATTGCATGCATTTCTCCTATGGAAAGGAGTACAGTGATGGAACATATTAGAATACCACAATCTTCCTCGGTTTGATGTTTATGAAAAGATCTTGAGCATGCTCCCAATTATTTAACACTATTTCTATGCTCAAAAAATATTATGAGAAGTGTTCCAACATCACTGTAGTTTTGTTAACTTAAAATATCAAGAAAGTTAGTAGTGTGAAAAATATTTAAAATTTCTATTTAATGTGAATACAAATGGACAATATAAGAGAAAGAGTTGTCCATCTTCAACCCTCTTAGAATCACAAAGATGATAAACTCTTTTATTCCATATTGTTTTAGAAATTTACTCATACTTAATTTCAATTAAAAAAAAAAACAACAAAACTTTATTTTAACCATGTTTTTTTTTAATTTTTTTATTATATAAATAAAACTTTACTTAATGATATGTAGAAATATATATCACTATCTAATTAATTTGCTATGTATTATACTTTTAAATGGTCAATTTTATAAACAATCACAAAACCCTCTTTGTTTTTATAGTGTGTCCAAAAAAACAAACAAATTTAGTCCATAATCATAAAAATATTTTAATTAAATAAACATTTTTATATTTATGATAAATAGAAACAAATTAGATTTCCATAATTAAGGAAAATCTCGATTTGTGCCTTTGAATCTATATATCATTGCGTATTTATACACATCCTTCATTTTTTACAAACAAATATTCTTATCCGCATACCTGTATCATATAAGTATGGGATACTCACAATGTATTTTTTTTAAATGAAATGTAACGGGAAAACAATTATTAATAATTTAATAATATAAAATTTAAAATTTAAAATTAAAACATTTTGATATTTTTTAACATTAAATTTAATATACATTTATTTTGCTAAAGAGTTTATATGTTTGTATTTTCGTTTATTAGATATAATATATAAGTACATTAGTAATTGTTTCTTAAGTTTTATTTTATTATGTTATAGTATGTGTTATATTATTATATATATATATAATTAATATATACAGATAGATAAATGATTTTTTTTGTAATTTGAAATATAATTATGGAAAAATTCATATCATTTGATTTATACATATTTAATAATTCAAATTTATTATTTAAAAAATAATTGGTTGAATTTTGGGTAAAATTTATTAGAAAAAATATTTAAGAAAAAATTATAAAAAGATTAAACTTTCCCTTTTAAATTATAAAGCATTTTTTATTGCTATAATAATATTTTTATCATATTTTATTAATTGATTATATATTTATATCTGTGTGTGCATGGGTGTATTGGTGATGATTAACATTTATTATGACCTATATGGTATATCATACCTTAAGTATGTAAGAGATTAATCAAAAAAAATTAACATTTTATTTCTATGTTTGAAAAGTTGTGAGAAAAGCATTCCAAGATCATTGTAGTTTTCTAACTTATGAGGTCAAGAAAGTTGGTAGCGCGACAAATATTTTGAAAATTAGATGGAATGTGATAATAAGATGAACAATCTAAGAGAAAGTGATTTTCATCTTTCACCCTCTCAATATCGCAAATGTGGCATACTCATTCATCACATGGTCACTTTAGGAATTCACCAACACTTAGTTTCACTCTGAAACTCATGATAGTCAATTCTTATCTTAGCATTGTTCATTTTCTTCTTAACACTAGTCAAGATAGATAGATATTTCTCATCTTTTAGATTGGGGTTGAACACCTCCTTATAATATCTTAATTTCCTTTTTCCCTCTAACTATTTAACACCCCACAATTTCCCCTTAAATTTTGAAGTGATAACATTTTTAATAGTATCCTTCTTCTGCAAAATGACATCTTCCTTTATCCTCTAATGGTCTAGCCAAGACTGAGCATACTTATGCTATCCTCATTTGAATCGAAGGTGGGGGTTTTGGCTAGAGTTAAAAGAAATTTTATGAAACCTCTTGGCTTTGATATTGTATAAATTTCTCTTATACATAATATATATGTCCATAGAAATGTTTTCAATGCAGGGAAATGTTTTCTTCAATCAGGAGGACAAGGTAGGGAGTATTCCCTTTAATCTTGACATTGTAGGTTATAAACTACTTTTGGATTCATGTATGCATATTTCCATAGCTTGAAATCATGTTGATGTAAGTTTTTGGATATACGTTGGGTGCAGGTTTAATGGTGTCCTACATTTCGAATGGTCTCTCCATCCCATCATCAAGGATGTAAGAAAACCATAATAGATTGGAAAAAGATGTTGGGTTGATTATAAAGAAAGAATTAGCCAACAAAGCCTTAAAAATATTATTTAGATCTTCTAAATATAACCTTGACCCAATGCTCAGCCCCAAAGTCCACCAAATTCCATATTCTTGTGGCAATTCCTACATTAGCCAAACTAGTAGGTCCTTCAAATCTCAGTTAAATGAGAACATCACCGATATAGCCCACAACTGTTTTTTAAATTCATCTATGGTTGAACATTCCTTAAAGACCAAGCACTTTGTTTTGATCTGTAAACTGTCATGGATATTCCATTGGACAGTTCGTCACGACAAATTTGATAATAATATATTAAAATATTGAAATTTTACATTATTATAGTTTTATTAAAATTCTAGATTTGTGTATTTAATTGTAATTAGTGCATGCATGTGAATGGAAATTATGCAGAAAAATAGAGAATGGAAAAATAAGCTCATGCACACACATAAGACACAAGATATGCTCTCTGGGAAATCCTTTCAGGAGAAAACCTAGCTGGAAGAAGAGGTCACTTAGTTCTCTTTCTCTGTCTAGAAATATGGTTGCACGTACAAAGAAGTAATGCCTGTGGCTCGTGGGCTGCTACAATGGAGATATCCTCTATGTGTGATCTACCTCTTATCTCTCTTGGCTATCTTTGCTCAACTATGGAACAAAATGCTCTCAAAAGAATGGAATGCCTCTTCCTCATAGTGGCCTGGTTATAACACAACTCGATAGTCTACTAGTGGTTAATTTTGACTACACCATCTCTTAACTAGAGTTACAATATAGACTCTTCTAGAGTCTTTTACATCATAATCACGTGGCTAGCCCCTTTTCCATGAATAATGGGGGATAATGTGGCATCCTCCCGAACTATAGGTGTGAAAACAGGAAGCTCAACTTCTGAGTGGCATAACTTTTGCATAAAAACTCTGATTGACGCACTTCTTGTGCCGCTGGAAATATCTTTGTGTGTAGAATAACATGAAATGGTGCACGCTAAAGCGCCAAACTTTGACCCCAAAAAATATCGTTTGATGCCTCAAAATGCTCCTGGAAGGTTCTCAAACCCCATTTTTCGAAATTGGGTCCCATTGATAAAAATGATCTCGTGAGTTGATTCCTCCATTTTTTTCCACTCCAAATACATTGAGATGGATGAAAAGAAATATAATGATCCAATCTAGATCACTTTTACCAAACAAAAATCCTTTCCCCGGCCCCTTTCTAATTTACCTGCCTTATTCGTGAAGCCTTGGAGATCGAAAAACACCCAAAAAACTTCAATAGAAAAGATGTGTACAAACTAAGTGGCTCGTGAAAACCTCTTATCCACAACCTCAATCATTAACCCATCCTTTTTTCTTTCTTTTTTCCTCCTTTCTCTCTTCTCCTACTCTCTCTCTTTATTAAAACATGCTCTCTCTCAAAACTTATAACTATCCCTCCCAAACCCCTTCTTTCTTTCCTCTTTCCTTATTATTAGTTTTTTGCTTGCCCCTCCCGTGGTTTTTCTCATTCCCTCGTTCCTTCTTTTCTTTATTATATCTCATTATTATCTTATCTTTGTAATTCCTTTACCCCTTTCTCCTCTTAAATATACCCCCTCATGGGTAAACACCTTGATTCCTTATATCTCATTTATTATTATAATTGTACACACTCAAATCCATTTTTATTAAAAATGATTTTTATATTAATCAATTCTTATTTTTAAATCAAATATTATTATTAATTTATAACGAATGTAATTATCATTATTATTAATATTTTCAAAATAAATTTTATTGATTCTTATATCATATTAATAGCTCCATATATTGAATTCCTTTCAATTAATTTTAATTTAATTAATCGTCTCATAGGTCCAAATTTATTTGGTTTATATTTTATTACCTTCTTAAATTTTGGTCAAAACTTTATTCTTATTTTATTTTCAATTTTGATGATTTTTTTATTTTATTTTTCAATTTTTATGATTTTTTTTATTTTAAATTTTAAATTTGGGTCAAAATCTTTTTATTTAAAATAAATATATTATTATTATTATTAATTTCTTAATCTCTTTCTATATTTCTTTCTTAATTTTTATTTTTTTTTAATGAGAAATATATATTCATTTCTTTCTCTTAAAAACTTAATTAATGTTCATATTAATGTTCACTTAGACATTTTTCCCCTTAACGTTCATATTAGTGTTCACTTGGCTAATTCTTCCTTTATAATTAGCCCAACACTCGTTTCTAGAATTATTATACTTTTCTTGTGTCCCTGATGATCGGTGGTGAGAACACTCAAAATGTAGGATACCATTAAACTTGCACACAACATATATCCATAAACTTATGTCAACATATTTTTGGATCTATTCAATCTTCCTCCACGATTTTTTGGATATACTGCAACCCCAAACCTCACATCCATATAAAATAACAAGAGATATGAGAGCCTCAAAGAGGATTTTGTTTTTAATCCCATACCCAAAGATCTAGTAACTTAGAATTGTTTTCAAGCCCATAGTAAGCTTTACATCCTCCATTTATCCTTTTTTCAAGGCTATAATTCCAATTGAGCTTGCATTGGATGTTGATTCTAAGATATTTGTATGATGGAACTTCCTCCAAGTAGCTATTGTCATATATGAAGGTATCATATGTGATATTTTTGGATTTATATATCATGACTTTAGTTTTGTCAGTATTAATAATCATACCCATCACGGAGTAGAAATCTTGTAGGATTCTTAATTCCTTGCCAAGATTGCAATGAATTATTTCTAAAAGAATAATACCATCAACACAAAGGAGAAGATTTATGACTATGTCAATGAGTATGGGGCCAACACAACCCACATCTTCCAAATCTCTTCTAGCTTACCAAAGCATATGCTAAAAAAGGTAGGGGATAAGTGGCGCGCTTTCTTGACTCTGATATCGCATTTAATTTCTTTGGAACAACACTTAGTGGTCCTAATCTTGGAAATAACATTCTCATACATTCTTGTCACAACAACACTCAACTCAAGAGGAAACATTATCTCTGTCAGACCAGGCAGTAACTCCTCAAAATCAATTCGTTCATATTCATTTAGGTTATCTTTATTATATACATGAGGGAGAGACTGTTCACTTCATCTCCTCGTGACTATTCATATTTCTTATTATTTATTTACATCAGTTATACTTATTCAACCAATCCTGATGATTAGGTGTCAACATTCCCCCCCTTAATCTGAAGGGATGTTGGTGAGTCCAAGCATCGTTCTGAGTCATTCAAGATTTTCTCTTCCAAGTGCTTTGGTGAAGATGTGTGCAATTTTCTCATTAGTGGAACAATGGCGGAGATGGATTGTTTTGGCCTCAACATGATGTCGAATCAAATTATATTTAGTATTGATGTTCTTCGTTCGATCATGGAACTTTGGGTTCTTGGCCAACTTTATTGCCGAGGTATTGCCAATCATGAGTGGAGTCGACTGTACTTGTTTTACCTGCGAATCTTCAAGAATTTTCCTGAGCCACACAATTTCTTTTGTTGCCTCAGCTACTGCCACATATTCTGCTTCTGTTGTGGAATCTGTTGGAACTGATTGTTTGTGTGATCTCCAGGAGACAACTCCTGATCCAAGACTCATAGCATAACCTGAAGTAGATACCCCAGTTTATTTATCTCCATCGAAGTCTGAATTAGAGTATCCAATCAAGCTAAAGTCGTCCACCTATGTATACTTGATTCCAAAGTCTTGAGTTCCCTTCAAGTACCTTAGAACTCTTTTTGCAACAGACCAATGTCCCTCACAAGGCTTTTGCATAAACCTGGAGAGGAATCCAACAACAAACGGAATTTCTGGTTTAGTAGTAGTTAGGTAGTTGAGACTTCCTACAAGTTGTCTATACTTTGTTGCATACTCAAATTATTTTCCTTCAATGGATCTGAGCTTTAAGTTTTGTTCCATTGGAGTAGTAAGAGGATTGCATTCTATCATGCCAAACCTATTCAACAGGTCTCCAATGTAATTCTTTTGAGAAAGGAATATGGACTTCGGATGTTGAGTTACTTCAATACCAAGATAGTAATGAACATAGCCCAAATCAGTGATTTCAAAACCTTTCCTCAATTCCTTCTTTATGGATGCAATGTAGCTTTCATTGTTCCCTGTCATCAAAAGATCATCTACATATACCACAAGATATACAACTATTTTGCCAACTTTCTTGACAAATAAAGTTGCATCATCAAGATCATAATGTTTGAAATTGAGTTTCAGAAGATGCTTAGTTAGTTTTTCATACCAAGCTCGCAGTGCTTGTTTGAGGCCATACAAGGATTTCACAAGTTTGCATACTTTATGTTCATGTCCTTTCACAGCAAATCCTTCAGACTGGGACATAAAAACATTCTCTTTTAGATCTCCATTCAAGAAAGAAGTTTTTACATCCATTTGATGTACTTTCCAACCATTTTGAGCTACTATGGAAAAGAGTGTCTGGATGGTAGCCCATTTTGTTGTGGGGGCAAAAGTCTCCTCATAATTGACCCCTTCCTTCTGTGCAAAACCTTTTGCCACAAGCCTGGCTTTGTGCTTGTCAAGTGAGCCATCTGCTTTATACTTGTTCTTGTAGACCCACTTGCATCCAATTGGTTTGGTTCCTAATGGAAGATCAACCATCTTCCAAGTGCCAATCTTTATGAGGGCATCATACTCCTTTTGCATCGCTTCTTTCCATTCATCATGAGAAGCAGCTTCTTTGAAGGAAGTTGGTTCAAAATCTGTAGACAAATTCAATTCACAATCATAAGAAACATCCATATCAACGGGTGAATCAGAGTCATCTACATCACTTCCATTTTTCTGGTTTGAATTTCTAGTTCCTGTCTTTCCAACCTCATCAGGATGAACACTTTCAAGTTTCTTTGTCAGCCACGTTGGGGGACCTTTCTGAGATGGTCCAGGTTGCTCCGTTGATTGAGTTGGGACTGAATCAAGATTGAGTCTCCCAATTCTATCAATCACATCACTTAAAGTATCATTCGTTGTTGGAGTTTCATGTGGGGGAGAGAGTTCTTCAGAAGAAGATTCCACATGTTGATCTAGTATAGGAATCCCCCCTTCAAGATGTGGAATCTGATTATCAAATTCTTGAAATGATTTTGCATTTCCGAATCTATCCAAGCGATCAAGTTGCCGCTCAACAACATTGTCATTTTTGGATGATTCAAGAAAGATTACATCTCTAGATACAACAAACTTTTTATTGACTTCATCATAGAGACAATATGCTTCAGAGGTGTTTGAATACCCCGAGAAGATACACTTACGACTTCTTGCACCAAGTTTGTTTCTATGTACTTTTGGTATCAAGGCATAACAGGTGGAACCAAAGACCCTGAGATGCTTTACCAAAGGAACGTGCCCATACCACATTTCATAGGAAGTATTATTTATGATAGCATTAGATGGACATTTATTCTTTATATATACAGCACATAGAACTACATTAGCCCAAAACATCAATTTTACATTTTTGAAAAGCATCATGGAGCGCACCATATTTAAGATTGTCCTATTCATTCTTTCAGCTACACCATTCTGTTGGGGATTATAAGGCACAGTTGTTCGATGTTTGATCCCATGTTGGCGAAGATAGTTTTCAAATTCATTTGAAGTATATTCCTTTCCATTATCAGTGCGAATAGAGCCAATATGAGATTATGCATCATTTTAAATCCATGTACGAAAGTTCTTGAATGTTTGAAAAGCATCAATTTTTTTCTTCAATAAATAAACCCAACACATTCTGGTGTAGTCATCAATAAATGTCATCATATATTTATTTCTATTTGCATAAGGAATAGGCATTGGACCACATAAATCTGAATGAATGAGTTCAAGTTTTCTATGTTCTTTTGAATGTGAATCATGAAAACATTGTTTGCTATGCTGTCCTAGAATACATGCATCACATTGATTAAGTTTCCTAGGAATTGTAGGCAAACTAGCAACACCATTTTTCTTCAAAAAGTGGAGGTTGTCATAGTTCAAATGTCCAAATCTAGCATGCCATAATAAACTTGATGGAAGTGTACCTTCTTCATAATGGGAGTTGTATGAGAAATGTTGTGCACAAGCAGAGGTACCTTGCAGCTTGAGAAGCCTTTCTTCTTCTATCACCCTCATGACAAGTGAGTGGTCAGATGATTTTCTCACCTCAAGCTTGCCATCAAACATATGAATGGAGTGACCTTGTTGGCAGATGTGGACCAAGGACAACAAGTTTCTCTTCAGCTGTGGGAGATATAGAACATGATGCAGAAGAAAGTCTGGAAGACCAAGCAATTTGATCCTGATTGTGCCAAGCCCTGATGGTTTGAGTTTTGATTGGTCTGCAAAGTATACTGCTCCATCAACATTGTCAGTAAATTCTTCAAAAAAATATTTTCTATGAGTCATGTGGCAAGTTGCTCCTGAATCAAGCAACCAATCATTTTTCCAAGAAGCAAGTGAAGCATTAAATAAGTCTTCATTTACTCCAATATTACATTGTGCCACAACATAATGAGCGGATTTAGGTGCTTTACCTTTGTCTATGTCATTAGTTTTACCTTTCTGTTGGTTTCTTTGCTGCTCAATTTTGTCGCAAGGTAACCTACATGTAGAGGCATCATGTGATCCATTTCTTTTGTAGCGTATGCAGTGCAAATCTGACTTTTCTCCTTGAGAGTGTCTGCCCCCCTGCCTCTGAAATATCTTCCTCTTCCTCTTCGACCACCTCTTCCTCTAGAAGAATCTTGGGAAATATTCTTTTCTTTATGAGCAAGGCACACAACCTCTTCAAAAGATTCAGGGGCTGTCTTCTTTCCAGAAGCTTTTTCTCTTTCAACAATTTTTTTCACAAGAGTGTCAAAGGTAATATCTTTGAGATTTCCATTTGCTTGCAATGACTCAAGATAATTGGAGTAAGTAGGATAATGTGCCTTGAGAAAAGTGATAAGAGGAATATCCAATTCAACCTTAGTGGCTTTGATATCATGCATTATAGATTTTACTTCAGATGCAAGAGCAAGAGGATCATTATTTTGTAATTCAAGAGTGAAGAGTTTAATCATGAGTTGAACAACTTCAAGTACAGAATGTGAATCATAGAGTTATTTCAGCTTTTGCAAGGCTTCGAAAGCAGTTGAAAATGGCGAAATATGGAAACTCACCTCTTCACTTACAGATGCTACAATTAATGCATAGGCTTTGCTGTTCTTATTTTCCCAAATGGCGAACTCTTTGTCCGAGGTAGGCTATTCTGGCTCTTTGTCTCCGCCTCCAACACACACTCCTTTCCACAACTCATTGAAAATGAGGGTGTGTTTTATCATCTAGGACCACTCAAGATAGTTCACCTTGCCAGTGAGAACTATTCCCACAATAGATATGATTGAATGCATTGTAAAATCTGTGTGATGTAAAAATACTTTTGCCGGAAAAAAATGTGCTTTTCTTCTGCTACTAAAAAAATACTTCTGCTAATAGAAAAAATACTTCTGCTGATAGAATTTTTTTTTTTTAATTATATGCCCATTATATATCGATCACATATGGCTCAATATATAAAATATTTCAATCGATTTTGTTATTGGGAGATGTAAACCTAATGTATGACATGACAAGGTATGACCACCGTTACGTATGATCACTAGAGGAGGTAATACTGCAATAGGATCAGATCTGCCCTTGGATATACTGCTTGCATTGTTGTATGTACATCCAATTTGAGTCCTTTTAGAAGTAGATTTAAAAGCTGCTACAGCCATCACTGTAGGAGTGTCGAAACCCAGTAGATAAAAAGACCTCAAAGCTTGGATTAAAGGAGATTTACCTCAATTCGGGCAGCTTCTGATACAACCCAATTCACCATTATAGAGAATTAGATTACCACGACCTTATTAAAGGCCTAAAGCGCAATCAATCAAGAAACCAGATGCCAACCCAACTAGTTAAAAATCGCCCTGAATCCCAATAAAAGTGAAACGGATATGTTGAGACAGAAGTTAACACAAAGCATTTTCCATAGTTTATAAAAATGCTATGACAGTTATAAATGTATACCATTCCGCACCATTTCGTTGTGCTTGTGGTATGGAGGTCTGTTGGAGGGCACTGCTCATGGCTTCAGATTGAACCAAGATTATTCCATGCTCACCACACCATTATGTGTTGCACTGCATTCACGCATCATCTCCAGGCAACAAAATCATTAAATGCATATAAAATAATTCCGCACCAGAAGTATCCAAAGATGCACCTTCCAGTTATAAAACACAGTCTTCAAAACATTTAACAAACAGGTAGCATGACCATGTCCTCAGAGCAACGGAGCATCCTCCTCATACCACTCCGCTCTATGTTGTTCAATCGGTGGTATCGGTTCTTTACTTCACTAGAAGCCAGAGGCACAAACGATGGAGACCGAAGGTAGTACGATATGCATGGAATATGGGCCAAAAATGCATATGACAGTGTAGGATTTAGGAGTATGACAGAGGCTCCTCCAGGTGACGGTATGACCGGAGAGAAAATCACTACAACAGAATGGAACTATCATCAAAATGCATATGACAGGGGTTCAGGAATGTGGCTGCAGGCCTCAGGAGCATGGTAGAGGTGTGAGTTATACAAAATAGGCAGGAAACTGACACCAAGAGTTACACAAAAGCTAATTTTGGGAGCTGGCTCTGATACCTGTAGAACAAACCGATATATGTAATGTCCTAAAGCATAATACTTGTTCTACTTCTACAAAACATTAAGCGAAAGCATAATCGAATTCATGAGAAACATGAAGTAGAAACATGCATAACTGATCAAGAGAAATAATCACACATAACACAAGATATATCCATGGGAAAGCACCAGCATAAAACCCCAACACTAGATTATCAATGAAGGGGAAATCCTCTTCAACATACAAAAAGAATAAACTCAATAGCTATCCTGCTCTCACTGTACTCTGATGATCTTCAATCAGAAGATGAAAATCATGGACTACCTAGGCCTTAATATATAGGCCACAAGTCCTCCAATCTCCTATAATAGATCCTTCTCTATTCAAGGAATACTTAATAGAAATGTCCAAGCATATGATAGTACACTATCCCACATTTGATCTCAATTGGGTGTCTGACAGAACTGACATGCAACAGTTATCCATGAGTGAATTCTCAGTTATCTAAAATAATAGTTGTCACATGCATGCAAGCATTAACAAACTATATTTTATTATTTTAACAACTTGTTAAAATAATCTAATTGGACTTGACTAGTTAGAACTAAGTCAACTGATTCTCTCATTATAGAACTCATACTTATTCCCTTAATCAGTGGAGGAAATTAAGGATAAATTCCTCAATCAGTGGGACAACTCATGTGCATGCTCACAAAGACTTCAAATTCGAATTTCCTTAACTAATTAACTCAACTGAATTAATTAATTAATATTTCCAACTGCTGTTAAGACCAAAATTAATTTCACTTCCTATAGATAGACTAGGGACTGTTATAAATAGGAAGGGACCCAGAAATGCTATTTTTAGAAATTTCTATTTTTAGCAGTTTCACCTCTCACCCAATGTGGCCAATGACCTCACTGGCCAAACTGTCATTTTTAGACATGCTATTTTTATTAGGACTATGTTTAGCACATTCTAAATTTAGCATTTCTTGTTGCACATTTTTCAACTCTCCCTCTCAACAAGAAAGGCTTTCTCTCGAACTCGATCCTATAACTCTGGAATGTTCTGCATGCAACACATCTACCCGTTCCACTTGCTCCAACAAAACTTGGAACAAAAACACTCCCAACTGACCACTCTGTTGGGCTAGGAACATACTCTGATGCTAAAGCTCTACCTGCTACTGACAAGTGCTCCCTCTCTGACATCTGTGCTACTGCAACATCTCCATGCATCTCGCACCATTGCACACCTCTCTATGCCACCTAGCACTGTGCAAAACACTTGTGCCTCTCGCATTGTTGCAGTTTGCTAGCTATGCGCTGTCCTGGGATTCCCTGCACTGTCGCTCTCTCTGCCGCTCCATCTGCATCTATCTCTACCCAATCAGTCAGTTCCTACTACTCCACATTGGGGCTCCCGTAGCAAGGTCACATCCAAGAGGTTGGGTACATCAAGGATCTTGCCCCTCCTCCTTGGGACGATCACTCTATATCACCCCACCTCCTACCTGGAGGTATGGCTCCATGTGATCCCTCAACCCACCTGGCTCGAAGTTTCCCCCTATTGGAGGTCTCTGCATGAGTAGATGTCTCTACTCGATCTCCTCTCAGCTTCCCCTGTTGTAGCTGCTCCACAACCTCCTGAAGCTGTTGCACCAATCATGGCTCCTCCACAATCATCTGAGACTTCTTCCGGCTCTGCATGTTGAGAGGTAATTTACTCTCCCTCTCAACCACCAAGTATCTAACCTTTGCCTTGCTCCTCAAGGCTTTGCATGCATCTTGTACCTCAAGTGCATACAGGTTCTTGGCTAGCACACCAATCTATTTCCACTTTCTCGTCATCATGAAATTTTCTAGAAAAAGTATTGATTTTAAATCAGCGATATCTCCCTCATCTGAACTCCGATTTAGCTGTTTTTTTATTTTTTTGGGTATTTTTCTGCAAGGAATCCAAATATGCTATTTATTTCTGAAAATTTTGTACAAAAATTTGTATATATGCTCTGCAAACTCTCGGCCCAAAACTCGAAACTTTGAAATCTCCTCTCAGTATACTGTTCTTGCTTGATCACCTTTGCTCTGATACCATGTAGAAATTTCACCTGTAGAACAAATTGATATATGTAATGTCCTAAAGCATAATACTTGTTCTACTTCTACAAAACATTAAGTGGAAGCATAATCGAATTCATGAGAAACATCAAGTAGAAACATGCATAACTGATCAAGAGAAATAATCACACATAACACAAGATATATCCATGGGAAAGCACCAGCATAAAACCCCAACGTTGTATTATCAATCAAGTGGAAATCCTCTTCAACATACAAAAAGAATCAACTCAATAGCTATCCCGCTCTCTCTGTACTCTGATGATCTTCAATCAGAAGATGAAAATCATGGACTACCTAGGCCTCAATATATAGGCTACAAGTCCTCCAATCTCCTATAATAGATCCTTCTCCATGCAAGGAATACTTATTAGAAATATCCAAGCATCTGATAGTACATTGTCCCACATCTGATCTCAACTGAGTCTTTGACAGAACTGACATGCAACAGATATCCATGAGTGAGTTCTCAGTTATCTAAAATAATAGTTGTCACATGCATGCAAGCATTAGCAAACTATATTTTATTATTTTAACAACTTGTTAAAATAATCTAATTGGACTTGACTAGTTAGAACTAAGTCAACTGATTCTCTCATTATAGAACTCATACTTATTCCCTCAATCAGTGGGACAACTCATGTGCATGCTCACAAAGACTTCAAATTCGAATTTCCTTAACTAATTAACTCAACTGAATTAATTAATTAATATTTCCAACTGCTGTTAAGACCAAAATTAATTTTACTTCTTATAGATATACTAGGGATTGCTATAAATAGGAAGAGACCTAGAAATGCTATTTTTAGAACTTTCTATTTTTAGAAGTTTCACCTCTCACCTAATGTGGCCAATGACCTCACTGGCCAAACTGCTATTTTTAGACATGCTATTTTAGTAGGACTATTTTTAGCACATTATATATTTAGCATTTCTTGTTGTACATTTTTCAACAATACCATGTCAGACCAGGCAGTAACTCCTCAAAATCAATTCGTTCATATTCATTCAGGTTGGTATTTATTATATACATGAGGGAGAGATTGTTCACTTCATCTCCCGGTGATTATTCATATTTTTTATTATTTATTTACATCAGTTACACTTATTCACCCAATCTTGATGATTACGTGTCAACAATCTCTTCAAACCTCTTCCATGTCTTTGTCTTAGTATTGATGTCGTTATTTTTTCTGAAGTCAATGAAACAACAAAAGGGACCAATTTTATTTTCTTGGAATTCCCATGCAATTATCCTAAGAATAATAAGATGGTCCAAAATTGAATGATATCTCCTAAAACCACCTTGGCCTTTAGATCTTTTACCATGGTTTTCAAGCCATAGGTTAATCTTCTTTGCCAAAATAATTCCATATAGCTTGGCTAAAATGCAGTTAATCATAATGTTCCAATAATTACAGCGAGTGCTTTTATCCCCACTTTTAAAGATAGGCATAATGAGGCTCTACATCCAAGGCTAGTGAAGTCTTCATTCATTTCCAGATTAAATAGATTTTGTATGTGGGGAATGAGGATAGGCCCTCCCATTTCAAAAATTTAAGCTTGGTGGCCTTCAATATCCTTAGTTTTTCATCAATGATCTCCTTAACCTCCAACTAAATGTATTCAAAATAAAAGGCCTCTATAGGGACACTCAAAATGGTGTCTATGGAATTAGGGGATTTATAAAGGTTTCTAAATAGGAATTCTAGTTCTTCAAGGGAATCCAATGATTTTCTTTATTTTTACAAGTTATATTTTTTCTCCAAAACATTCCAAGATCAGATTTAGAAAGATGCAGTAGTTTCTCTTGCTTTCTATTTATATCATACCTTGTCTTCCTTTTAATAAGAGCTATATACATATTTATCTTATCAAATTTTAAAGTTTTATTAGGAGCATCCCTAATCATTTCTTTAACAATTTTACAATCATTATCATACCAAGGGTTGGTAATTTTTTGTTATTCTTTTTGTATGAAACCTTGGTAGATGACTTTCTAATGAAAGTAGAGAGAGTTGTATTATGACACACACACACACACACACCAATTAATCATGGTTATGATCATTTTTATAACTATTTTACACTTTTCTAATTTAAGTATTAATAATATTTGACAATTTAAAATTTTTATTCTTTTTCTTTTTTTCTTTTTTAAGCTAGATATTTTCTATTGATAATTTAAGAAAATATAATTCTAGATAGTCTTTGCAAACCCTAGTCTGCCACTACGAAAATCAAACCAATGGCAATGCAAATAAGCTCTTGATTAAGAAAGTTTTAGAGACAAAACTTAAAAAAAAAAAAATTACATATGGATTTCGCTTAAAACTAATACTTTCTATCATGTTGGCATGTTCAAATTGACTAACTATATATTAAATAAATACATAAAACTATAAACGAGGAGAAATACAGAGAAATCATGTGGATTTAGAGGGGTCCAACTCAATGGGTTATTTACCCTACTTATTGGAGTTCTCTATTTCAAGAGGGGGATCCAATTGAACTTCAATATGCTCCATTTTGTGAGCCAAGTGTAGTGATGTTTTGATCAACCTTAATTGACTCAAACTGCAACATTAATTGCCAACGCAGGGTAGGTCTTTCTGTCTCAATGGAGTTCACACTGTCTGTGCCAAAAATGCAGAAAATTGTAAAAGATGTCGTTGATATAAATTGTTGAATCAAACCATGTGTGTAGATATAAAAAACACTTTACAGAATTAAATCACAACTCGCAGCTATTAAATTAAGGGTGCGCCACACAGGAACTAACATCTACTCCAGCTGGTTACTACCACTTTGTTGATTAACTCAGTGTAACGACATAAGATAAATAGAAACAGGAGCAAATGTAATCCACAATTTGTATAACAACAGTGAGAAACCATAAATCAATGAACTAAACTATAATGTACACTACCTATATCACTGCAATCCCTACCAAAGAGGAGGGCCCTTCCTCCTTAGCAGGGTGCAAGAAGAAAATGAAAGTGATTAACGAATCAGTTGGAAAGCAGTAACAACATCACCGTACTAATTGATATTAAAATAAATTCAAAATTATAGAAACAGAGTAACGGTACACTTCTATATGTTGTCCCCTGATACATAAAAAGTCGATTCTTTTATAACTATTACAACCCAAAAATTAGAAACACATCAGTCATGAGAATCGCCCGATTCTCATGCTAATCAAAAATAAAGAAGTTACAACCTATTGATAAATAAATATACATCAGTTGCAACTACTGGAGTCTTGTTGCTTCAAAAATAAACAATCCCTACTGCCGACAGCTGTTATGTGGAATAGTACCCACATTTCCAGCTTCAGTGCAACAACATTGAGCGAATGGTGATTTGGGATGACGCGACATAACTGATGACAACACTGTTGGTGTGACGGTGGATTAGCGCGAGGTGTAACAACATCCAATGTGTAACAACAATATGTAACAGTAGCAAGTGTGTAGCATCATCCTGTAACAACACTCGGGGTGTAACAGCGAACCGTTCTACCCTTTCCTGCAGTTAATCCTTGTTGCCTATTTGCTTCATAGCTTCGTTCTCACGAGCCAACACCTGAAAAGATGAACTTCCCAAAATACTTCTTCAATGCTCTCCCAATTAGCCACAAAAAGGAATAAGGCCTCGTATTATTTGATAAAATATAACAAAGTAACATGACAGTAAAATGGATTAAAAAGGTAAGAAAACAGGGAGTTTGGTCATATAAGGGCACAGGTCTGGAGGACAGAAAGGTCAAAACAGGGGAAAGAATGTGAAGAAAATAGGTAAAAAACCACACTCAATATCTCCCCCCAACTGAAGCAGTTTCATGTCCCCATGCAGAATCTTAGTTCCTTCTATTGTGCCCCGGATGGAAATTTGTGAAATTGTAGGCACCAGCAGTATCATCGCCCGAAGCTCTGAATCCTTGATCGGCCATTAACTCACGTGGCCAAGATTCCTCTTCGTAATCACATAACTGATAATCGGGCTGATACTCCTCCAATGGAAACCATATCAAAGGGAATTTGAACCTGAGTCCAATCCAGAACGATCCCAGTGTCAACACAATCTGAGCATATTCCAGCACCCGTGTAACAGCTGTCACAAATTTCTTGTACTCAAAGGGGTCCCCTTCCTACAACTCTGCACTACAGGCCTCAGTGCGCTTGAGACATCTGACTAGCGCTTGGCTCTTCATATTTGCAAACAAGTTGAGGCAGATCCTCATGATTCTTCTTCTGTAAATGGTCGATTGATCTCTAATTTTTGGATTGCTCAGGAACTGCCTAAACTCTCGCCGGAGTTTGTAAGCCATTCCTGGTTCAGCCCTGACCAACAATGTTGTCTTTTCCTCGATTGCCTCTGTTGTTTTCTTGCCCAGTTGCCACTCAATCTAATTCCTCATAAATGGGAGGAATGCCCGCAACTGCAAGTCTCCCATGAAAGAAAGGACACTTGCCACCATCCTCGTGTTCACATGTTCACACATCATATTGTGTAAGAACAGCTCACACAACAAATTATGATCATCAAAATCACAGGAACGAAAAATTTCCAAAAAGGTGTGGGTTAAAGAACCCATATAGGATCTATTCTCATAAAGTTCCCTTAATTGAAATAAGTAGTAACGTTCCCACATGAACACAGGGTATGACAGGGACGGCTGCCTGCATGCTAGCAGGTTTAGAGCAAGGTCATGGAGTTTGGTCTTATCAAACGTCAGGTCGGGGACCTCCCAATGTAGCTAGTACAACTGTTTATCCTTTTTCTTCATAATTTCTTTATGCCTCTGTGCCTCCTCTTCTCTTTCCCATTCTTCTTTTAGCCATTTTTCTCTTAGGGAATCCATCATTATTTTATGTGTCCTGAGTGTAATCACTCCCTCCTGTAGAGAGAGTGCTAGATGCTTCCAATTTTGCAGCTTTGCCAATAAAAACAATTTCTCAAAATGCCATCCTTCATCAAGACCCTGCATTCTTTTGCATGCACTATCAATTGAGGGTGTAGCAACCTCCTGAGGGTGAAAATGTCCCACCTCGATTACTGGTTCTTGTGTGGCAGCAGTGATATCCACAGGCTTCTGTTCATCGATTTGCTCCAGACCAACTTCAGTCTCTGCTGCTGGTTCTTGTGTAATAGCAGCATTGACCGTCGGCTCATGGATATTATCTTTCTCTTCCTCCTCTTAGCTGATTTTCCCCTCCATTGCTGGTTTTGATAAAACAACAGTGTCAGCAAAGGGTTCTTGTGTATCCATTGCTTGATCACTCTCTACGGATTGTGCTATCTCGGTTCCTGGTTCTTGTGTAGAAGAAACGTCCTTGACGGGCTCTCGTGTAACAGCTTCCCACATTTTAGTTTGAGTCACCCTCGAGGTAGTGTCTATTGCATAGAATTTGAATCCTGCTTCCACCAACTTCTCAGCATAGGCTATGCACAGAGTGCCCAGGATTTCTCCCCTTTTGGCCCTGTCCATGGCTTCTACCAAAGTATCTAGCCCTGGGGCTCTTGGCTCTGCCTTTCCTACTGCTAGTTGTTCCCTCAATTCTAAAATTTCTTTTTATAAAATTTCATTTTTCGACAACAAAGACTAGGTTTCACTCTTACCAGGTGAAGGAGGTTTTTCTAGCTGAGCTTGCTCCTCGTGCTTCTGCTCAACTACTTCTTTTTTCTTTCTCGACATGGATGGGGACTCTGGGTGCCCACTAACCCTTATTCTTTGCTTCGACCTTCTTTCGCCAATCGGTTTATCAACTGACTTCTTGCTGACCCTCACTGTCAAGGACTAGGGTTGCTCCTTTTTCACCTTTGGAGTTTCCCCAACCATCTCTGTTTGCCTTATGCGAGCGGTCCTAGGCCTTTTTCGCATGAACTCTTCCCAATTCTTGCCCTGTTGGCTCAAGGCGTCCAACACAATGAGTTTAATAAGGCCATGGTTAGTAACACACGTTTCTGGATGTGCAACCGTTTTCACAGCCGTGGCCATGTGCATAATATTGCCTAGCAAGAAATAAGGAAGGTTGATATGTTGGTGATGTTGGAGATGGTTCAACAATGGAAAATGATAATTAAACACAATTGTTGCCCTTCCCTCACAAGTAATGTACTTAATGAGGAAGAAAGCAACATCTGCCCATGGCTGGGGGAGTGACAGTCTATCAATTCCCTTGCCTTTCTTAACCAGTGACTCGCTTTCTTGGAGAAAATCCCCTTTCAGTGAGGGGTCATTAACCTTCCTAGTAAACCATCTCTTCCCTTCTGCTAGCAATCCTGTTACTCTGGCAATAACTTCTTCCGTGACCTCCAATTTCAACCCTCTAACTTCCATCTGGTTTCTCTCCAGATTCTTTGCAAATTCCATGGCTATACCACTGTCTAATCCTTCCAATCTCCAGAAGAATTCGAACCAGCCTGCATCTTTGAAAACCTGGCATGCTTCAGGGCAATCTTCCAGGGCTTCTGTAGACCCTAGCTCATGTTGTATGTTGCGTGCAGAGCATGATTGTTCAGAGGTCTTTGTTTCAGCCGGATGTATACCCCAGGAAGTCCTGTACACCCCTCCACGCGGGGGGGGGGGGGGGGTGTGCGGGGGGGACTTTCCCCCCCGCGGGGGTCCGGGGGGGCCGATCCCCCCCGGCTGGGGGGTCCGGGGGCCAGCGGTCCCCCGGCAGGGGCTCGGGGGAAGCGCCCCTGAAGCTAAAAACAAATGTAAAATTGCCTTGTAAAAGTATAGTAATTTCTAGTCAATCTGGGCCGTTCATTAGGCGGATGATCTGACGGTAGAACTTATGTTTAGTTTAGGGTTTTTTGCCCTAGAAGGCAACCCCTCTCTTTGTATGAGGGTATAGTATTTTTTGAGGCTGTTAAATAGATGTGTATTCGGTGAGCGAGAAACAAAGAGGTGAGACTGTGAGAGAAAACAGAGGATATTACAGCGGATTTGTTGTAGGTTGTGTCTCTTCATTTTGTGGGATAATAGAAAGGAAGGACTGGCTGTTCGGGGTGGACGTAGCCCAAACTGAGTGAACCACGTATATCTGTGTCTCTCTTGTTTTGTGCGTTTTCTGTGTTTATATTTCTGCAATATTTTATGTGTTCCATTGCTTCGTAATATATAATTTTCTAACAGCGGGTATCAGAGCCGAAGGTCTATTTGGCTGATAAACTCGCAGGAAAGAAGGCTTCTTGGTTCGAGTGGGAGCAATGGTGGAAGATGGTAAGTTTAGGGTTGAGAAATTTAATGGCCAAAACTTCTCGTTGTGGAAGATGCAGATGGAAGATTATCTGTATCAGAAAGATCTGTACCTACCATTGGGCGGAAAAACAAAGATGCCGACGGGTATGAAAGACGAAGAATGGAACCTTCTCGATAGAAAGGCACTCGGAACAATACGGTTGTGCCTTGCTGCGTCAGTTGCCTTCAACATTTCGAAGGAAACCACGACAGAGGGTTTGATGCAGATGTTGTCGAAACTATATGAAAAACCCTCGGCCTCAAACAAGGTATTTCTAATTAAACGGTTATTTAATATGAATATGTCGGAAGGTGGATCTGTTGCAAACCATTTAAATGATTTTAATACAGTTACAAGTCAGTTAAGTTCTGTAGGGGTAAACTTTGATGATGAAGTTAGAGCTCTGTTATTCTTGTGCTCATTACCAGAAAGTTGGAATGGTTTGGTAATGGCCATTAGTAACTCCGTTTCTGGATCTAGTACTTTAAAGTTTGATGATGTTGTCGGTGCTATCCTTAGCGAGGAAATGCGACGGAAAAGCTCCGGTGAGACATCGAGAAATGCTTTGAGTGCAGAGTCTAGAGGAAGAAAAATGGAAAGAGGAAAGAGCTCAGGATATCGCAGTAAATCAAGGAAAGGCAGATCCAAGTCCAGATCGGGGATAGTGTGTTGGAAATGTGGAAAGAAAGGACACCTAAAGAAAGACTGTAGATCTCGGAAGGGAAAAGAAGGAGATGCACAGCAAGAAAACAATCATGAAGCAAATGTGACAGGTGAGGTGTTACAAGATGCTTTGATTCTTTCTTTCGAAAAATATTACTGATTCATGGGTGGTAGATTCAGGGGCTTCATTCCATGCCACACCTGATAAGAAATACTTTCATGACTATGTTCAAGGAGATTTTGGACAAGTTCGTTTGGGTGATGATAAACCCTGTAAAATTGTTGGAATGAGTAAGGTTCTTGTAAAACAACATAATGGAAACCAATGGCTACTAAAGGAGGTAAGGCATGTTCTAGATCTAAAGAAAAATCTGATTTCAAGAGGGCAGCTAGGCGGTGAAGGTTGTGTGACAACTTTCACAGATAAAGCTTGGAAGGTAACCAAAGGAGCCCTGGTAATAGCAAAAGGCGAAAAGGTTGGTACATTGTATTTATGCAATGGTATTTATAACTCTGTTAATGCTTTAACTTCCAAAGGAGAAGATGCAGCATTATGGCATCATAGGCTCGGACACATGAGTGAAAAGGGGATGAAGATTCTTCACTCAAGGAATTTGTTGCCGGGTTTGAAGAATGTTGATTTGGATTTCTTCGAGAATTGCATTTATGGAAAATAGAAAAGAGTCAGATTTCTCAGAGTTGGGAAAGAAAAGAAGAATGAAAAATTAAAGCTTGTGCATACAGATGTATGGGGACCTGCTCAGGTATCATCTCTCGGTGGCTCTCGTTATTATGTTACTTTTATTGATGATGCAACTAGAAAAACTTGGATTTATTGTATTAAGAATAAATCTGATGTATTTGATACTTTCAAGAAATGGAAAGCTTTGGTTGAGATTGAGACAAGAAAGAAATTGAAGTGTCTTAGATCAGACAATGGAGGTGAATATTGCAGCAAAGAGTTTGATAGGTACTGTTCAGAACATGGAATTTGCAGAGAGAAGACAATTCCAAGAACACCACAAGAAAATGGTGTGTCAGAAAGGATGAACAGAACAATCATGGAGCGTGCAAGGTGCATGAGATTGCATGCAGGATTGCCTTTACAGTTTTGGGCAGATGCTGTAGATACTACTGTTTATCTAATAAACAGAGGGCCTTCAAGTTCCTTGGATGGTGGTGTTCCGGAGGAAGCATGGACAGGTAAAAAGGTAAACTACTCTTTTTTAAGGCCTTTTGGTTGTGAGGCCTTTGTCCATATTGATAAAGAAAATAGAACAAAGCTTGAGGCAAAGTCAAAGAAATGTACCTTTATTGGATATAGTGTTAATGATTTTGGTTATCGCTTATATGATTACAAAAATCACAAAATCATTAGGAGCAGAGATGTAATATTCAATGAAAAGGTCTTGTATAAGAATCAGTTGCAGGAAAAGAAAAAGGAAAAAGAAAACAAGGAATACACAGTTCTTGATGAAATCACTGAAAAGGTAAAGGTGCCTGAAAATAATAATAATCAACAACAACAACCACCACAATAGCAACAGGCACCCCAAACACCTGAAAGTGATGTTAGAAGATCTACTAGGATAAGTAGACCCCCTGAACGATACTCTCCTTCATTATATTATTTATTGTTGACTGATTCTGGTGAACCCGAATGTTATGAAGAAGCAATGCAGGTTGAAAGCAGGAAGAAGTGGGAGGTAGCCATGAAAGAAGAGATGGAATCCTTAATGCATAACCAGACTTGGGATTTAGTCAGGCTGCCTGCAGGAAAAACTACACTGAAGAATAAATGGGTTTACAGGCTGAAGGAAGAAGATGGAGGAAAACAGAGGTACAAAGCTAGACTTGTGGTGAAGGGGTTTGCACAAAAGAAAGGTATTGATTTTGATGAAATATTTTCTCCTGTTGTTAAAATGACTTCAATCAGAACCATTTTAAGTCTTGTAGCAGCCGAAGATTTGCATCTTGAGCAGTTAGATGTAAAGACAACCTTTCTCCATGGGGATTTCGAGGAAGAGATATATATGCAGCAGCCACAAGGATATGAGGTGAAAGGGAAGGAGAAACTAGTGTGCAGGTTGAAGAAGAGCTTGTATGGCTTAAAACAAGCTCCAAGGTAGTGGTATCTAAAATTTGACAAGTTTATGTCTGAACAAGGTTATACTAGATGTCACTCTGATCATTGTGTTTATTTGAAAAAGCAAAATGATGGTAGCTATATTATATTGTTATTGTATGTAGATGACATGCTTGTTGCAGGATCTAACATGCAGTAAATAAATGTGCTCAAAAGAAAATTGGCAAATTCATTTGCAATGAAGGATTTGGGAGCTGCAAAACAAATCCTTGGTATGAGAATAACTAGAGACAGGAAAAATCGTAAATTAACATTGTCTCAGAATGAGTACATACAAAAGGTGTTGAAAAGATTTAACATGCACAATGCAAAACCAGTTAGTACACCTTTTGCTAGCCATTTCAAACTTAGCAAGGAAATGTGCCCAAAGACCTAAGAAGACATGAATTATATGTCTAAAGTTCTATATGCATCAGCAGTTGGAAGCTTAATATATGCAATGGTCTGCACAAGGCCTGATATTGCACATGCAGTGGGAGTTGTAAGCAGGTACATGAACAATCCAGGAAAGGAACATTGGATGGCAGTGAAATGGATTCTCAGATATTTGAAAGGTACCACAAATCAAGCATTATGCTTTGGTGGTGCAAACATTTCTCTACAGGGATACGTTGATGCATATATGGCAGGTGACAGAGATAACAGGAGGAGCACTACAAGATATGTATTTACTGTTGGAGGAACAATTGTCAGTTGGGTTTCAAAAATCCAAAGTGTTGTTGCACTTTCAACAACAGAAGCAGAGTATGTTGCTGCTACAGAGGCTAGTAAGGAAATTATTTGGTTACAAAGGTTTATGGGTGAATTGGGTAAGGAGCATGATAAGGGCACGTTATACAATGATAGCCAAAGTGCCATTCATCTTGCAAAGAACTCAAAATTTCATTCCAGGACAAAACACATACAACTCAAGTACCATTTCATACGATCAGTGTTGGAAGATGGAGAGTTGAAGCTGGAAAAGATACACACTAGCCAGAATCCTGCAGATATGCTAACAAAAGTTGTAACCAGGGAGAAACTGGGAATATGCTCAGTTTCAATTGGTCTTCAAGGATGACGATGAAGATGAGAAACAGCCAGGTCCAAAGAGGAGTCATTGTCCAGCAAATGAAGCAGTGGTGGAGTTTCTACAATCATTCTCCAAGTGGGAGATTGTTGTGTGTGGAGCATGATTGTTTAGAGGTCTTTGTTTCAGCCGGATGTATACCCCAGGAAGTCTTGTACACCCCTCCACGCGGGGGGGACTTGTCCCCCCCCGTGGGGGTCTGGGGGGGTCGATCCCCCCCGGTTGGGGGTCTGGGGGCCAGCGGTCCCCCGGCAGGGGCTCGGGGGCAGCGCGCCCGAAGCTAAAAACAAATGTAAAATTGCCTTGTAAAAGTATAGTAATTTCTAGTCAATCTGGGCCGTTCATTAGGCATATGATCTGACGGTAGAACTTATGTTTAGTTTAGGGTTTTTTGCCCTAGAAGGCAACCCCTCTCTTTGTATGAGGGTATTGTATTTTTTGAGGCTGTGAAATAGATGTGTATTCGGTGAGCGAGAAACAAAGAGGTGAGACTGTGAGAGAAAACAGAGGATATTACAGCGGATTTGTTGTAGGTTGTGTCTCTTCATTTTGCTGGATAATAGAAAGGAAGGACTGGTTGTTCGGGGTGGACATAGCCCAAACTGGGTGAACCACGTATATCTGTGTCTCTCTTGTTTTGTGCGTTTTCTGTGTTTATATTTCTGCAATATTTTATGTGTTCCATTGCTCCGTAATATATAATTTTCTAACATTGTATTGCTGCTCCTCCCATTACTTATGCAATTCAGTGCTATTTCACCTGCTTATCCTTCCCTTCGATGCACACTTTAGTTGTTTCAGACTATACTGCTATCTTCCTCCTTACTGAACACTCTAAATGGGGATTCAGTGCTTCCAGCAGAGGTAAATGGTAGGGTGGCAAGGTGGCACAAGTGAAGATTTTGGATTAGGATTTTGCATGGATGGTTTGTACTGCACAATGAATTTTGCATTAATGGTGAGTCATGGGGAGGTCTCGTCAATAGTGCACTTACCATTTTTGGTATGATTCGGCATTAAGTAACAATAATTACCAGGTCACATGCCTTAATTCTAGATTTTTCAAATAATTACAAATCATGCGACGGCCATGTCGCAATATGATTCGTTGCCCCCCAGCTTAATTATGACAGCTGTCCTCGGCCGTCAATAGTCATGTTGTAAAGGAGGTTTCCCCCTCGAAGAGGCTAAATTATAAGTCGTTCAACTATATTTTCTATCTTTTTGTGAGTTGGTTTCATAACATTTGGTATCAGAGCTTTGGATTCTAGGGTTTTGTTGCTCCAAATAGGTCATCATAGAATTTTCGCTATAACTTTTTTCTGCGACGTTTCAGAAGCGCAAAAAAAAACCCATTTGAGACAAAATTGCACTGAACCTCGAACCGAATTTTAGAGCTTTTCACGCTATTTTTGTGGAGATATGATCTGAGGAAGTTGGTCTTTTTGCAGACTCCTGAATTACATTCCAAACAGGTGACCTGGGGAAAATCGTCATAACTTTCTCTCTGAGCATCGGATTGAAATTTCATAAAATTTACAGAAAGAGGATGGACTATAGTTTCTTGTATAGATTTTTTAGAGCCAATGGTCAAAACAGGGACACATGGCACGTCATACAATTTCGCTCTATTGAACTAGTCTATAATCAGATAACTGTGGGAGATTTGGCATAACTCTTCCTTGGAGAATCCAATTTGGATCAGACTGATGGCATTAGAAAGAGGACACAGAGGGCTACTGCAGATCGCAAGTTCAGAACTAGAAGATTAGAACTTACAGAGTTACATTCGTTTCAAGTTTGAGCTCCTAAAATCAAGAAAAAGCGAGATGAGGAAGTTTGATGGCAAGGATCCGGTAAATTGGATACTACAGATGGAGAAATATTTTGATCTACATGGTGTACCACTGTTACAAAAGTTATGTATTGCATTTTTATATTTAGAACAAGATCAATTTTTATGGTATAAAGGGATTTTTTCTCATAAACCTCTTGTTACGTGGTCAATTTTCATGGAGGAAATGATAGCACATTATGAGGATACAAAGAGAAACACCTTGTTTAGCAATTGATAAATCTCAAACAAAAGTGTTCAATGGAAGAACACATTGAGGACTTCCAAAAATTGAATATAAGGGTAAATGATATTCCAGAGAAACAAAGGATTGATGTCTTCATAGGTACTTTAAAGGATAACGTTCAACATGAACTTCGTCTTTGGGAACCTGATTCATTAGAGAAGGCATTCAAGTGAGCAAGAAAAATTGAAAGAAAAATTATGGAAACAAGGAATCCAACCACTCATGACTATAATTATGTAAGTTTTTCTTCTCCTAGCCTTCCACAACCTAAAAGGGTGACACCACAACAATTGGAAGAAAAAAGAGAAAAAGGGCTTTGTTACAATTGTGACAGCAAATGCACTAAAGGTCATAAGTGTGCTGATAAGAAATTATTTTACATAGATTATGAAGAGGAGGAAGAAAAGGATCAAGAAACATAAAAAGAAGAGTATATACACTAGGAACCAACCCCAAAGAAAGAAGAAATGAATCCGACCATATCTTGTAAAGCATTGGCAAGAATTACCACTCCTCAAACTCTCAAGATAGAAGAACATATCAAGAAGAAAAAGGTTCAAGAAGTGAAAGATCGCATCGAGAAAGAAGAGATGAATCCAACCATATCTTGTAATGCATTGGCTGGAATTACCACTCCTCAAGTTATCAAGATAGAAGGACATATCAAGAAGAAAAATGTTCAAGAAGTGAAAGATCACATCGAGCATCAAGAAATGAATCCGACCATATCTTGTAAAGCATTGCAAGAAATTACCACTCCTCAAACCCTAAAGCTAGAAGGACATATCAAGAAGAAAAGAGTTCAAGCAGTGAAAGATCACATTGAGCATCAACAACAAGTTCTCTAACTTTTAAAGGATAATTCCACTTTGGTGTAGAATCGAATGAAACAACTGGTAGATCAACATCGCAGTGAAAAATGTTTTGGTGTAGGTGATTGGGTATTTTTACGACTACATCTCAAGCAAGCTATTTATGAGAAGGAAATGTTGGCAATACTACATGCACTTAAGAAATGGTGACCTTACCCAATGGGAAGACACTTCAAGGTAAAAATGGCTCATGATAGTCTTAAATACTTTTTAAAACAAATATTATCTATAGAAGAACAGAAAAAATGGGTCACAAATATATTAGGTTATGAGTTTGACATCATCTATAGAAAAGGGAAGCAAAATTTTGTTGCAGATGCACTCTCACGAAAGGATGAGGATGTGGAAGCATTGTTTTGTGCTATTTCTATTATCCAACCAGATTGGATAAATGAAGCAAGGGATGAATGGAAGAAGGATGAAGAAGTGTGGCCACTCATTAAAAAGTTGCAGAAGATCCCAATTCAAATAATATTGCCAGAACTTGAAGAGGAAGGAAAAATCATATTGGAACCTGGAGCAGTCACAGAAACAAGAACCCGACAGTTATGAAATCGATCAATTTCAGAGTATCTCATCAAGTGGAATAACTTACCCACTAAAGATTCCTCCTGCCTTTACATTGTCATAATTATAAAATAAAACGAATTCAATATTACCTTTTTTATGACATACCTGGGTGACGTGGGGCGAAGTAATGGGCGGCACGATGTCGAATCATACTCGGGCAGTGAGACACATGAACTGAATTCTGATGACGAGGATCACTGTGATGTTTTATTCCTGAAAGGTCATCGGTTGTTACAAATGTAACAACCAAGACGACTGATATATATTAATTTAATTTCTACAAAAAGATAAAGAAGAAAAGATCGTGTAACAACACTTATCGCATGATATGCTTTGGAATAACAAATGTTGTTATAGAGGGTGTAACAACCGCCACCAGGTGATTTTCAACTACAACAAAAGTGTTTTTCTACGCCTGAGAAAGATTTTCACAGGAAGATTAATATTACTATTAATTTTTTATTTTTTTTTCTAAGTTTGAAGGTGTAACAGCCACTACCAGGTGGTTTTCAGCTGTTACACTTAATGGAAAAATTCAAATTTTTGCAGCACAGGGGGGCTTTCCCTTGTTCCCATAACCTGTAGATCTGAATTTGTGACAGTGTTGACAAATGAAACCTTCGAGTTAGGTTTGTGATACAACCAAAGATGGTTCCCATTTGCAAGTAATGGTGTACTCGCACTATCAATGGTCACCAAATTTACAGTCCCATTGTCAAAGACTACATCTACCTCATAAGGACCTAGCCATCTGGTGCAGAGCTTACCCTTGAAGTATTTAAACCTTGAGTCATATAAGAGAGCCCAATCTCCTTTCTAGAACTACTTCTTTATAAACCTATCATGCCACTTAGCTCCCTGCTACTGGATAATCTCTGTTTGTTGGATAGCAGCCAACTTTTTTTCCTCCAATTCGTTGCGCTGGTTCAATATATACCTTTATGTTGTAGCCAAATCCAAATTGACCTGCAATGTTGTCCTTAGTGTCTTAATTTCAAATTCAATGGGGAATAAATGGTTCTTTCCATACACAAGTTCATATGGTGAGAATCGAGTTGTGTTCCTCCATGTAGTCCTGTATGCCCATAACACTTCTAGAAGCTTTTCAACCCAATTTCTTTGATGACTGGCCATAGTCTTAGTAAGGATCCCCTCAATCACTTTGTTAGTGTTTTTACTTGGACATTTTCTTGTGGATGATAGTGCGTTGTGATTCTGTGATGGATTTTATATTTCTCGACCAACTCTCGGATCTTATGAGATGTGAACTGTGGCCCTCCGTCTATGACTATCTCTCTAGGTATGCCAAACCGAACGAATATGTCTTCAATAGAAATTCTGAGACATCCTGCTCTGTGGCTTTGGTTAGTGCCTTTGCCTCAACCCATTTTGTGACATAGTCAGTACAGACCAAGATGTAGGATCTCTATCTAGATGAAGGATTGTTTGATCCCACAAAATCTAGAGCCCACTTCTCAAAAGGATCTATGGCAATCTAGGGTTGTAACAGCATCTCATTTGATTACAATGGTTGGCCCATCCTTTGACAACTATCACATCCCTTCACAAACTTCTTGGCATCCTGGAATATTTTCAGCCAGTAGTACCCTGTTGAAAGGACTTTGTATCATGTTCGTTTATTTGCGAAGTGCCCTTCGCAAGGTTCCTCATGGCAAGCTTTGAGAATTTAAAAGACCTCGTCCTTTCTAACACAACATCTGATTTTGAAATCAGGTCTAGTGTGGTAGAGGTTCCCATCTATCCAGGTATATGTAGCACTTTGTTGTATGATTTTCCTTTTCTCTTTGGAGGACAAATACTAGGGAAACTTCCCTGCAACAAGATAATTGGCTATATCTTCATACCAAGGTGAGTAAGTAGAAATATAAAAAAGATATTCATCAGGGAAATAATCTTTAGTAGGAGTGCAATTGTCATCAATATTTAGCTTAGAAAGAAAGTCAGCTACTACATTGTCTTTTCCAAGCTTATCTACAATAGTGATATCAAATTCTTGTAACAACAATAATCAGCATGTAATCCTACCATTTGTAATTGGCTTATTCATTAAAAAACAAATGGGAAAATGGTCAATGTGTACAAATACTTGATACCCAGTGATGTAATGCCAGAAATTATTAATGGCATGCACAACTGCTAAGAACTCCTTCTAAGTCACGGTGTAGTTGAGCTCAACTGGAGTTAGATTTTTACTTATGCAGTAAATAGCGTAAGGTTTCTTATCCTCTAGTTGGTCCAAAACAACGTCTATATCTGATACATCCATATCTATGTGAAACGATAGTTCCCAATTAGGTCCTTACAAGACCGAAGCTGCTGATACACAACATTTCAGCTTTAAGAAGGCCTGCTCACACTTCCCTGTCCACAAGAAATCAACATCCTTCATGAGCAAGGAAAATAATGGCAATGCAATTCTTGAAAATTTTTCTATAAATCTTCTGTAATACCCTGCATGCCCCAAGAAACTACGTACCTCTTTCTGCGTTTTGGGGGTTGGGATTTTTAGAATTACCTCTATTTTTGCAGGGTCTACCTTGATTCCGTCAACAGAAATGTAATTTCCAAGCACGATCCCTTCAGTCATCATCATGTGACATTTCTCAGTGCTCAAGGCAACATTAGTCTGTACACATCGCTCTAACACTTTTTCCAGATTGACTAATGCTGTTTCAAAAGCATGTCCACAAGGTATGAAATTGTCCATGAAGATTTCTAGACAGTCATTCAATAAGTCAGAAAAAATTCTCAGTATTTCCCTTTGAAAGGTTGTTGCCGCATTACAGAGCCCAATAAGTAGTACTCTATATGCGTAGGTTCCCCAAGGACAAGTAAGAATTGTTTTATCCTGGTCTTCCAGGGCAATATGTATCTAATTGTAGCCACTAAATCCATCCAAAAATGAAAAGAATTTCTTTCCGGAGAGAGTATCAAGGACCTAATCTATAAATGGTAATGGAAAATGGTCCTTCTTAGTGACCTTGTTGAGTTCTCTATAATCAACACAAAATCTCCATGTTGTGGGGAAAAATGCCTATGCAGGACGATCTTATCCACCTAAGGTGTGACAGTGCCTTAGCAACAAACGAGTACAGCTATTCTGGTTTCTTCCTTTATGAAATGTGAAAGAAGAGAGATCAATAGACTTACCGGTGTCTTCCGTTTGTCCCTCGATCCGGTCTCTCTTCTCTTTGGGAGTTCACAGCTACTTGCCTTCTTGCTTATCCGGCTTCAACGGGTTCCTGCAAGATCACAAGAGAACAGCTACTTGCGACAAGAGAAGAACACTACACAAAGACAGATACTCACATTCATAACTAGTTTAGGATTAGAAATAAACTAAATACACTAATGCATTCATACATCAAAAATACATCAGCATATAGGAGAAACCAAGATAGCTTTATTGATGAATAACAAGGTTCAGGAAGAGATACAACCCAGAAGGCTCCAATCCAGCATCTCCTTCCCAGAAAATGGAATTCCTATCTTCACCCCCTTCAAAGAATTAAGCACCCAATGATTCCAATCTCAAACCAACAGCAATTCTTTGCAATAACAAAATTCCAGCCCCCTAGATCTCATGGAGGAGAGATCCATATATAGATGTTTGGAGAGAGGATGAGTCAGCTTGAGATCTGACTAGTGTCCTCTCCCTCTGTCAGTTCTTGAGTCCACTTGGAGGTTCTTGCTTCCACTTGGAGATTTGGAACCTCTTACTCATCACCAGTCGAATTCCCTGAGGCAAGTGTCATTTTGGAAGCTTCCTGGGTTTTGACACCTTGAGAAATGAGCCTGCCACATGTCCACTCTCGTTCAGCGCAGGTAGCCAGTGTTCAGTTGACATTCAACGCAGGTAGCCAGTGTTGGCTTTGACATTCAGCGCAAACAGCTAGTGTAGCCACTGAAATGATCCTGAATTGACTTGTTTTTGAGCAGTTTCAGGTGGAGAACTTCTGTGAATTGCTGTGGTTTGTTAGCCTTGTTCCTCTAGGGGTAGGAACAACATGTTTAGGGACTTTGGATCCCTTAGATTATGGACATTTCATGCTCAATGCTGTAAGGCACAAAAATGTCTATAACAGTTGCCCCTAAAGTATGAGGCTGTCTATCAGGTGAAATGCTTTATCAGGGGATCCGAAGTTCATCCAATGCTGAGAGGAGACCTGTAATACAATACAATACAATACATTATTTTTCATACTGCTTTCATGATCTAGCTGAGGCGGGCATTCCCATGCTCAGCTTTATAAATTCATTTTTTTGTACATAGAACAGACAATCGTCTGATGGTAGACTGATAATTTTGATGAAATTATCATCCTTTGAGTAGGATGATTATCTGCTGCAATGATGTACATGTCAATGTCTTTATCTTTCCTGAATATATATCGCAGCCCGGATGGATGAAACTAGATCCGGGGTCTTCAAACTCGTTCGATCTTCACTCTAAGTACAAGTCGATCCATGTGAGAAATGTTCTGAAGTCGAACATGGAAAGACATCGCTTGATTACTGGTCAATGATGTAAACCGTTAACAAGTGCGAGAGGAATCACCGATAATGATAATGACCCTCAAGGTACTGCAGTACAATTCACGTGGTGTGAATAAAGGACTTGGCGTCGAACACCACGCAAAATCTTTCGGTCGAAGGTCATTGATGTATACCTGTCGCCGGAAGTGAGAAACTTGCCATTGAGGCATGCAAGCTTCAAAGTACTGAAGGGGTTGTTCCTAGATCAACTTCTTGGATAATGAGCTGATGTCGACAAGAAGCGATCCGTCAAAGGAGGGCCTTAATGAATCCCACATCAGTGACACGGAACGGAGTTAATGATTTTAATGGAGGTGAAAACGATCTGTGACATATGATTCAGGGTGGCGGTCATGAAAGGATGAAGGATAATGTATGGCAGTGGATGGGACACGGTTGACTTTTTCTGAACGACTTCTCTTGAACATATGGCGACACTGATGCGATGGATTGGTAGCATTACCCCAAATATGGATGGTATGGCGAGACCATGGATGTGACCGGTGAATGAAACAACCCAACCCGATTGTGGTACGGAGGAAAAGTGTCATGTTCAAGAGCGACTTGCTACCATCAAAGTTTTCTTTAGTTTCTCCCAATTTTTCCCCAGTCATTGCTGACCAGTACCTCTTTATTTTTGTCAAGCTTGAGGAGGATAACATATGCTTGTTCTATAACCTGCCCTTCGGGCAAGCCCATCGCTATGTTTTAACGAGCCTAGCGATAGTGAAACTCGTTCTCGTCTAAAGACAAGTTTGTCGCTATTTAATGATTTTAACGAGTCTAACGACAAGGATAACTTGGTCCTTTTCATTTTTAGAGAGTCTGAAAAGGTACATAAAGTCAACTCCAAAATTCCTTTTTCGTCATCTAATCCCTTAAGTCCGAAAAAGTATAAAACAATACAGAAGGGATGAGTTTTCGATAGTTTTAACGAGCCGAATAAAACAAGCGCTCGATCTTTTTGTGCAATAATCCCTCAGGTCCAAAAAGATTAAAATCTAGAGGAGGGATAGCTCTTCCTGTCCCTTTAACAAGCTGGAAGGCCAAGGACTCGGCAATCTTTTCATATTTTACGAGTCAGATGAAAAGAGCTTAAAGAAGACTCGTCTTTTGAGGAACGAGTGATAAACAGGGTTAGCAGCTGATTCCAGGTACAGGTTGGAATTTTCCAATCACGGCAGTGTCACAAGGATGGCTAGGTGAAATCACTCTTCGCAGCTGTTCCTCAAAATGGGTAAACAATCATATGGAGGTGAACGATCGGCCAATGAAAAGTGGAGATGACGGTGCAAACACGACCAAGGCTTTAATGGCTGATGATATTACATTCACAGTGGTTATTTACCAGGATAGTTCATTTTTTAACGAGCTTAAACGCAGGTGGAAACATTTGCTCGATCTTATGTTTATTTTTTAACGAGCATGAACTATGTGCTAAAACTGCTCGGATCTTGCGTTTATTTTTTAACGAGCATGAACTGTGTGCTAAAACTGCTCGATATTATATGGTCAAATTTTTAATTTTACCATCACTAGCTTTGCCCTTTTCAAAGATAGTACTGTATCCTCAATTGCTGCATCAAACTAGTTAGAAATGAATAACATTTGCTTGAAAATGAGATTATAACCCTAATATTTCGCTTTGAACTACGTAAAAGCCATTAAAAGGTGTTTTTACCTCTCATTTTACCAATTTATTTGAACTTGGTTTGTTGGAGCTTTGGAGGTGCCTCTTCCCCCTTGATTTTCACCAGCTGATTCCGGGAGATTCCGCGACGATTTTCGGCGCCGTCTGGACCAGGTAGGAGCTAAACCTTAGCTCTTTCTTTTCATGGTTTCCTTTTTCCATTCTGTGCCTGTTTTCCTATTCTCCTGAGCCCCTGGGGTTTTGCTAGGGCGCTCTGCCATCAGCGCAGGCAGTCCATTCGAAACCTGCGTTGAATGTCAAGCTGCATGAAGGCAGTTTGACCTTCAATGTAGGTAGGACACTAGCCAGTTGCGTTGAGCATAGAAAAAAAGTCCTGTTGCACAGTTTTTGATGAAAATTTTGCCAGTTTCTCATCAAATCCAGGATCTTACTCTTTCTCTTGTTTGTTTTGCAGGGGCTTTTGAGCAAAATGACCCTCACATGGCGAGAACGAGAACATGAAGAAGAGGACATGATTGCCCTCCATGACCCTGTCACGGTGAACGCGCTGCGGAACTGTGCCTACTGAAGTTCTTCCGTATCTCTAGTATGAGAGCACAGATCTCTTTACTGCAGTATATGCTTGATGCTTGGGATCCTATTAACCAAGTATTTCAGATTAGGAGCAAATCCATCCCTTTTACCGTGGTAGACATTTACTTCTTGACTGGTTTGTCGAGGTGGGGTGCCCCCATTTCTTTGTCAGGTTCGGCCTGAGGGAATGACTCCGTGAGAGATTATGTCCGCCAGTATTGCAGGGAAGGATCCCAGCCGAGTAGAGACGGCAAGGTTGTTATCCATGAGATTACTGACAGGTCTCTCAGGTCCATTCTGTATACTATTGGTAGGATGGCCGGTAGCGCATCTCTTCATGTTGCCAACAGATCTTATGTGCAGCACGCCTTGGAGTGTCTCCAACCGAAAGTATTCAACTGGTGTGATGCAGTACTTCTTCAGATGAAAAGTCAGTTGAACAAGGTAAAGGACGGGAAGCTGAAGAACTTTGGATTTGGTTCTATTCTGACTGCCTTTGCCTTGGAGAAAATACCACTGATGCAGCCTCAGTATATTGCACTCGACTTGCCTTCTCCTACCGAGCCACGCATGCAGAGATGGGTTGATCACATGTCTAGGCATGCTGGTCAATCTCAGATTTCTTTCACTGATACCTTCTTCAGGTGGTTCGAGCGTCAGGAGATGGTCTATTCCGAGTATCCATATGTTGGTATGGATTTCCGAGGTGATCCGGACTTGGTACTGCCGGATGGCGAACAGTGGGGCGCTATTGGTAAAATCTTCGACCATATTACTGTTTACTGTTCTTATTTATAATGTCCTTGTGCTTTATTCTATCAAGACTTTAATCAAACTCATGTGTGCATGCAGATGTTGGTCCTGTTCGTCCAGCAGTTTGCCCGAGAGCGCCAGTTGCTGCCCCAGCAGGGGAGACTGCTGGGAGAGTTATTCTCCGCGACCTTGACGTAGCCGAGACCCTTACAGCTGTGCAGGAGCAGGTTGAGAGCCTTACTCTCGGCATTCCCGATGTGAGGATTGATGAGTTACCTTTACAGTTGCAGCGGCATACTACTGGTGTGCCTAGACGATGGACTCGTCTCTTGCGCATGATTGCACAGGCAGTGACGTGCTATCATGAGCATCACTAGACTAGGGTGCCCCCTAGCATTTTTGAGTTTTTAGGTCATGCGACCAATTTTGTCTTGGTTACAGAACATTATGTATGAACGATAAACAGCTTATATATATATATATATATATATATATATATTTGATTTTCGAGTTTTATTCTGGTTGAGTTATATGATCCATATGTACAACATTGATGATGTGTCTCTTTTATAAATGTCGCAAATGTCTATCTAACACATAGTTTGCTAATGAGTCAGTTAATGTGTTTAAGTTTCTGGAAATATGTTGGTATTGAATTGAATCAAATTGTCTTTCCAAAATCTTAACCCTTAGGAACATGCGATAAATAGCTGGATTGCGAACGGAATATATACCATTGAGTTGTAGTATTAGGAGTTGTGAGTCTAGCCTGACAATTAGTCGGCGTATACCATGGGCGATGGCATCAGAGAGTAGTTCTATCAACGCGCTATATTCAGCGATGTTATTCGTTGATTGTCCAATACATACTCCTCTGAAACTTACTAACTCGCCGCTTGGATCAAAAATGGCCCAGGCTGCGGAGGATAGGTTCCGCGAACTACGACTCGCTCCGTCGGCATATCCAACACATGTCTCCAGAAGGTTTGACATCTGCAATAAATGTAAAAAGGTGGATTACTCGACCAAAACAAATACTTTAGCGAAAACAAAATACAACAAAAGCATACAGGTTACTATTTAAGCATAGTAACGCTTGAGGTACAACCCATTACGAGGTTGCGCCAGTGGAATTCCGTCATAATCCATTAACTCGTAGGCTCCTTTTGCTAACACTCGTTTAACAATATAGGGGCCCATCCATAAAGAATTAAATTTACCTGCTCCCAATTTATCGGATTCTTGGTCATAAAGCAAGACCAAGTCACCTTCTGAGAAGACACGGGGTTTGACATTTTTGTCGAACTGCGCCTTGACTCGTTTCTTATGGGCTTCGTTAGCTAAAGCGGCATTACGACGGGTTTCATCCAATTGGATTAATTCCAAGAAACGGGCCTCTTCTTCCGAAGTTCCGGGGAGGAGATCAATTGTGAGTTTAAGAGACGAAATTTCACACTGGATTGGCAAGACTGCTTCCAGGCCATACACCAGTTGGAAAGGTGTGAACCCGGTCGCATTCTTTACCGATGTTCGGTAAGCCCACAAGGCTGAGTACAGGATTAGGTGCCACCTTCTTTTGTGAACCCTGATCATCCTTTGCAACATACGCTTCAGGACCTTGTTGATTGCTTCAACTTGTCCGTTGGCTTGCGGATAATACGGGGTAGAGCTGTCGTGAGATAGCCCTAGTTTGGCAGCTAATTCAACCATCATGTGATTGCGAAAATGCGGCCCATGATCTGTAACTATGGCCTGTGGTACGCCGAACCTGGCGACTACATGATTGAAAAAGAAAAGGACAGTTGTTTCACCAGTGTTATCTAATGTAGGCATCGCCTCGGCCCATTTGGTAAAATAGTCAACAGCGACTATAATATACCCATGCCCCCCGGTCGAGGTGGGGTTACATGTCATGAAATCGATGCCCCATTTGGCGAAAGGCCCAATAGCAACTATTGGCTGTAAAGGTGCGGGTGGTCTTCTGGTTTTGCTATCAAAAATTTGACAAGCATGGCAACTTCTGACTGCGGTTATGCAATCTTTGAACATGGTTGGCCAGAAGTATCCTGCTCGTAAGATTTTCTGTGTTGTAGCATATCCAGATTGATGCCCCCCACACGCACCTGAATGACATTCATTCAGGGCTTTTTCGGCCTCTTCATGGGTGAGGCACCTCCTCAGAACTGTATCGATACCACGACGGTAAAGCGTATCACCGACGATCATGTAGTCTTTCGCTTGGTATCGTATACGTTTCTGTTCTGAGTGAGAGGTGTTAGGCCTGAATTTTTGGGTTTGGAGATAAATTATTATATCCCCATACCACTCATCGCTTGCAGATATTAGAAACAAACTTTCGTCCACGATTGAGTCTTCTGATGTTTCATCGTTGGACGACGATGGGAGATCGCACAATAATTCTGCGAAAGCTAAAGCTTTCTTTGATTTGGATTTGACAAATTCCAGATCAAACTCTTGAAGGATTGCTATCCATTTTTAATATTTGGCCCCCAGCAACTGTCGCGACAATATATAAGTCATGGGGTTGCAATTTGATAGAATGGTAGTTTTCCGAAAGAGGACATAATGTCGAAATCTTTGTATCGCTTGAACAGCAGCGAGTGCTAGCTTTTCAACATAAGAATATTTGCTTTCTGTATCATTCAAGTTTTTACTTAAATAATATATAGGATGTTCAATTCCATCGACTTCTTGAACTAAAACCATCGCAATGGTCGTATCTGCTGTAGCCAGATACAGGTTAAAATCTCTTTGATAGTCCGGGGCATACATTAATGATGCTTTTACTAGAGAATCTTTCAGAGCATCAAAGGAAGCTTGCACCACCTGATCCCAGACAAAAGGTACATCCTTTTTCAAAAGACGAGTATAACCTTTAGCAAGTTCGGCGTAATTTGGAATGAACCTCCTCAGAAAGTTTGCTTTCCCTTGGAGTTTCTGAATCTGAAGCAAATTTGAAGGTGGAGGCAAATTAATGATTGCCTGAACCTTGCAAGGGTCGAGCCGAATCCCATCCTTAGAGACTACAAAGCCAAGTAAACGACCAGAACCAACGCAAAACACACATTTGTGAGGATTGAGTCTTATCTTGTAGTGTCGGCAACGTAGAAATATCGCTCTTAAATGCTGCGGATGATCAGTCCGCTTTCGCGAATGAGCCGGAAGGTCGTCGAGATAAGGTTGAACGATGTTCTTGATGTCATGGAAGGCATAATTCATTGCCCTCTGAAACGTCGCCCCTGTGTTCTTTAAACCAAAGGGTAATTTTCGATAAGAGAATGTGCCCCACGGACAGATGAATGCAGTCTTTGACTGGTCCTGTGGGCGGATATTTATTTGATTATACCCGGAAAATCCATCCATAAATGAAAAGATTTCACATCCGGCGCATTCATCAATTATCTGGTCGATGAAGGGTGTAGGGTAGTTGTCTTTCAGACAAGCTTGGTTTACATCCCTATAATCGACACACACTCTAATTGTCCCTTGTTTCTTCATAATAGGGACAATATTCGATACCCAATCGGTTAGAGGAACCGGGTAGATGAAGCCAGCATGGAGAAGTTTTTCAACTTCTGCCTTAATGGCAGCGGCTTTCTTGGGGTGCACCTGCCGAAGCCGTTGTCTTACTGGTTTGACATCAGGATACATTTTAATTTCATGTTCAACGATACTCGAGTCAATGCCTGGCATTTCATCATATGACCAAGCAAAGACATCTCTGAATTCGCGGAAAAGAGCGTTATATATTTCCAGTTCTGAAGGAGAACATCCTTTTCCGACATAAATATTCTCTACAACATTTGTCTTAGTCGAGATATTTATGGCTATAGTCTCTTCAATATTGGATAAGTTTCGCTCGGAATCCACCGTATTTACAGTATTTGATAGGAATTCAAAAACTGAAGGGTGGTAAAGGTCATGCTGAGTATCTTCTTCATATTCTGGAAGAAGGGAACGATGGTGGCAATCATTCCATGGTGCCCCCTCAATCAACATTGATTGTAGAATTCCTTCGTCAGTCCCATGTACTTTCGACCAAGGATCTAACGGGGTACCATATTCTCTAGACCTATCTACCCAAACGCTTGATGAGCGTTGATTTGGGTTCGCCTCCCATGCTCGAAACATTGATTGCTACAATATTTCTATAGGGCTTGGGGGCAAAACCATTGCATGATCCATGTCGACATCGTCTTTTGAGATCTTCGTGGAAGATATCATGTTGCAGGTTCTTACCAATGCTACTTCTCCTATATAGACTGGAGGTGGAAGTGCGAAAGTTCCCATTAATGTGGGGTCTTTCAGTAGGCCTACTCCGATGTCTTGAAGCGAGTGGTTGCTTCCATGGATCATGGGAATGCTTCCTGTAACTTGTGAACCATTAGGGAGGAAGTCTTGTTGGTCGACGATCGTAATCCCTCCTTGAAAAGGGAATGCGATCTTCCTAAAATAAGTCGACACTACAGCTGCCATGGCGTATATCCACGGTCTTCCCAGTAGAATGTTGTAGTCTAGATTCCCATCGATGACTTCAACATCTATTTCTATTATTTTTCCTCCCAGTTCAACTTTCAAGTTACTAAGGATACCGCACGGGGTATATGTCCTTCCGTCGAATGCTTTTAACGTCGTCGAAGATCGCGACAAGGTTGGAGATCCTAAAGTTTTCCAGCAACTCATCGACATAATACATGTAGATGCCCCCTCATCAATAATTGTTCGGTGAACAGTTTTGTTGAGGGCTTTCACTTGAATAAGGAAAGCTAGTTGAGCTGGTAATTGAGGATCGTATCCTTTATGGTCGAAGGATACAAGATTGGAATCCTTAGGATCAACCCCACCAATAGCCGATAACAAAGCTTGCCTTTGGGATGGGCGATTTTGTAGTACTTCAAGAGTCGACATAGCGGATGGCGATTGGGCCAAATCTTCCACTATGTTATAATGCTGCGCCGCTCTAGCGCGAGGATTAAATGTCGACTTGTGTACTACTCCCTTTGGCGGTTTTATTGTTAATTCAGGAATGATGGGCGGTACAACTTCTGTTGAAGTTGTTGTCGAACTACTTGGTTGATCTTTACCTTTATCGTTCGACAGCTGCGGATTCCCGTAATCTTTGTTCCTTGTTGAAATCAAAGCATCATTCTGCTGTTTTGAAACCCACAACATAAGCACTTGCGACGGGGAAGCATTTCCACTATCAAACAGATTTTGACCTGGATTGGGAAACGGATCAGTTAACACAGCTGGATTTTTTAGACTCTTAAAGAATCTTTTTATCTCAGCTTTGTACGGACATTCCCATGTCCGATGATCCTCATCACATATCTGATATGGATATTTCCTATTTCCAGGAGGGTTTGAAGAAGTTTTTTCAGGAGATGACTCACCCTGTTTCTTCTTCTTCCCTTTGTTTTGTTTCTTCTTGCTTCCTGGTTGTTTGGTTTCTTTGCCTTTATCTGCTGATACGACATTTACTTCCGAAGCAAGAATTTCTTCTTTTGCATTTTGATCCGAATTCTTACGGGCTTTCTTAGACGAAGCCTTTGTCGATTTCGCGTTTGCCGTGCCAATCACACCATCGCCGGCATGAGAGTCCCTATTTGATTTAGGAGGAGGAGGAATTGAGAATTCCGGTCTAGGGGCGTCAGGTATTTTGTCGTAGAGCGTGCCAGACTGAGTATAAACTAAGTCTAGATATTGTGCACGAGCAATAACTTGCTCCTCTGTTACGACTCCCCCCTTTTCCACATCTTCTGTTATAGCAGGAAGTAACGACTTTATAAACCATTCAGCTAATAGCTGATCGGGAACGTATGTTTTTACCATCCTACGACGACGACGCCACTCATGTATATGATCGGATATATGAGTGGCAGTCGTCTGCTTGAAGTTGGTTAATATTTCTGTTCCCATTTCATACCTTATCGGCAATTGAAAATGGGTTAGGAAAGTCGTGGCTAGGGAGCTAAAATTGTCGAACGAGGCTCTAGGTAATTCAATATACCATTTTGCCGCTGGACCCGTTAACGTCCTCTGGAAAAGGCGAAGCCTTATCGAATCATCATTCAGGGTGTTTGATGAACACCACAGATGAAAAGTCATCACGTGATTCGATGGGTCTTCACCAGGATTTCCATTGAATTTAGGAATGTCAGATGGAAGTTTGTGAGGAATCGCTGGCCACCAAGGGGCGTAAGCAATCGGATCGTTGGTTAACCGGTGTAAATCGGGTAACTCTAAAGTTGCCACGAATGGTAACTGTTGATTCAGGTTAGGTGAAGCATATCCAGGGTACGATGGAATCGCTTGAGCAGTGGGCCTTTGCATACCGGCATAATGTAATTGATGTTGGTATGACTGATACGGTTGGTGGACTTGACCACTGTAAAGCGGTTGGTTTTGACTGTTTTGAATATACAGTTGTCCACTGTTCGCAAAGATCTGCTGCTCAGAACCTTGGTACACTTGCTGGAATTGTGGTTGTTGGTATTGCACCAGCCATGGTTGTGAAGCCATGTTCTGTTGTGCTATACTAACTGTTGGACCAAGGTGTGGGGTAATTGTACCTGTTTGGACCTGTGTCACCCCACCAGTTGGCGATTGTGGTTGTGTCCCAGGGTCAAGGGGCTGTTGCATTACAACCTGAGAAATCTGAGGTTGACATACAACAGGCAACGTTTGAACTTGCGACACTGTCACAATAGCCGGTGTGGTCAGGATGTTCGACACAGGTACACACTTTTGCATAGAATACACAACCCTTGGTTGTTGAGGTAGCATAGGTACCCAACCACTTGATGTAATTCCAGTATAACCTGAATACTGTTGTGAACTCCCGTATGGATACCCTCCCGGAGGGGGTAGTGAAAGGGCATACTGCCCCCCATACGGTAGCAATCCGGAACTCAAGGGGATTGTTTGTCCTTGGGGACTGGATTGCCCAAATTGACCTCGAAATGGATCAATCTGGCGAGTCTCAACATAAGAGTTGCCGGATATTATTCCGGATGAACAAACTGGAACGGACCACACTGTCGAAATAGTCCCTTGGTGGACTCCTTCTAGCGGTTGTGAGCTAGTCGGGACAGATGGTATGCCGGCAAACATTGTCGGAGTGACGGCAGGGGCTTCTGTTGTCGCTGTGTCGTTCGACACAGTCCTAGATGTTGACGGTTGTTCAGACATTTTGAGTCTATCCAATAGATTGCCTAGCGATTCTACAGGAACTTCCACTTGTGGTGGATTAACTTCTGATGAAGGAAATAGAGTGACCCCGACTCCAAAATGGGTTGGAGTACTTGCTTGCGGATCCTCTACAATTTCCTCTATCGCAATCAAACCCGGTGGAAGAGGAAGACCGTCAGGTCCGTAAAATATTTCTGGTGCCGAAGAAGGGGTTGAATCGATAGCGATAGTTGTTTGAGGAGCAAGACTCTCTAAACCGGTTACAGATGGAACTGGTTCAGTAACGCAAGTATTTGCTCCCAGACTAGGATCAGTGTTACTGTCCCTCTGTGGTTGTTGAACTTCTTCTATAGAGGCAGGGTTTCCAGAAATGCTTGGAGTAACCGGAATCTCAGATGTTGTTGGAACACTTGTTCTAACTTTGATAGGAGATTTCGAACCGGTTAAACGAGTTCGCTTTGTCCGTACTGTTTTCGATTCCGGAGACAAAGACGGTTGACTCGTAAGCCTCCGCGAATGACGGGGTTTCAATTGACTTTCTTCCACGATTGCGGATTACTCGATCAACCAAAATACAAAAGGGGAAAGTGTGTTTCCGAATTAAATGAATTTTTTAGACGCTTTTAGACACAACTTGCTTTTTCAGTTTTAAAGAGTCGAGAAAAAGCTAAAGATGACTCTAGTCTCCTTCGATGTTTTAACGAGCCCGAAGTGACAAATGCTCGGATGGACTTTTTCTGTTATAGAGTCTGAAAAAGGCCAAAAGGAACTGCTCTGGAGTTCTAGGTAGAGGGTGTGCCAAAATTTTCGCAAAACCGCAGAATACTTTTTAGGGTACGGGCGGTCGATCTTCCTGAATGCTGTGTTCAGTGCATTGCAATCAGTAGGGCGGCCGACACGGCTTCCTAAGGATAAAGGTTTTATGCCTATAGGGGTCTCCCAATATATACGCGACGGTACGTGGGAGCACAATCCGTACTGGCGCTATCGTCCCTCAGGAGGAATCACCCACCATCCACGAGATCGACAGTCACCAGGCTTAACGACGCCGGAACACGTCTCTAGCCTAGACCTCTATGTTGTGCGTTATGTTGCAAAGCGTTGTTAAGTTCATTCAATTTATTTTAGGTTGATCTTTTTAGAAGTTTGCCTTTCAAGGTTCACCACGAGATGTATGATACAATTCCTAAATGCAGTCTAAAGATGATAAGCAAGCTTTATATCTTTTCAACTTTGAAAATCCTAGCTACTAAGGGAAAAGAAAGACACCATCTTTTCTCAAAGAGCAATCAGCACACTCTAATGCACTTTTCCTAAATCCAACATGCAAACTATCAAAATGCAAATGCACAATGCAGGTGTTTGTTTTCCGCTTTCTTAGTATTGATGCCTACAAAGAAAGCTTTTTGTACAACTTTGAATTTGCTTTTAAATGATAAACACAAACAAGTTTACTTTTTCGAAATCAGAGAAGATAGAAGAGATTACAACACTTAACGATTTTCGAAATGAAGACTTGTTTTGACACTTAAAAGAGACAAACTCAAACCAATAAGCAAAAGCAAATGTATAATCAATCTGCAAACAGCCAATGAACTCTCTTCTAAGATCACAATCAACAGATCTGAATCAAGGGCTACAGGATGACTATTTCACTCATGCAAAGGAAAACTGTAAATGACGCCACAAACACATAAAAACACTCACAGTCTTTTTGTACAAAAGGAGGCGGAATCTAAGCAGAGAAAAGGAGTTATCAGACTGGTACCTATGCTGGTTACAGGCTGCAAAAATCAGAGATCAAAACAAGGCAAAACAGAGCAGAGAACCCCAGCTGCACAAGGCAAAACTGGTTCAGCGCAACCTCAACACAGGGGTTTTGACATTCAGCGCAGGTAGCCTTCACGGGACCTGCGTTGAAATGCAGAATCCCTTCACTGGGTCTGCGCTGAAGGAGAAACTCTCGTTTCCCACAGGTTCTGGGTCACAGATTGCTATTTAATCAACTGTTTCAGGCCAAATAAAAGCAACAAGCAAGGTGTAATCAAAGGGATGCTTTGAAAGGCTACTAAGATCTATCACAAGGATCATCAAATCATTTGTGAATCCATTGTTCAGATCATAGACAAGTCCAGCAATTGGATCAAAGCAGCAACTGTCTACTTTGCATCCGGGAAAGATGCAGTTCGATTGTTGCTGTCAAGTCTATGAAACAAACAATGATAGAAACACAAATAAAATGACTAAACAAATCTCCCCAGCGGAGTCGCCAATTTGTTGTGGGGAAAAATGCCTATGCAGGACGATCCTATCCACCTAAGGTGTGACAGTGCCTTAGCAACAAACGAGTACAGCTATTCTGGTTTCTTCCTTTATGAAATGTGAAAGAAGAGAGATCAATAGACTTATCGGTGTCTTCCGTTTGTCCCTCGATCCGGTCTCTCTTCTCTTTGGGAGTTCACAGCTACTTGCCTTCTTGCTTATCCAGCTTCAACGGGTTCCTGCAAGATCACAAGAGAACAGCTACTTGCGACAAGAGAAGAACACTACACAAAGACAGATACTCACATTCATAACTAGTTTAGGATTAGAAATAAACTAAATACACTAATGCATTCATACATCAAAAATACATCAGCATATAGGAGAAACCAAGATAGCTTTATTGATGAATAACAACGTTCAGGAAGAGATACAACCCAGAAGGCTCCAATCCAGCATCTCCTTCCCAGCAAATGGAATTCCTATCTTCACCCCCTTCAAAGCATTAAGCACCCAATGATTCCAATCTCAAACCAACAGCAATTCGTTGCAATAACAAAATTCCAGCCCCCTAGATCTCATGGAGGAGAGATCCATATATAGATGTTTGGAGAGAGGATGAGTCAGCTTGAGATCTGACTAGTGTCCTCTCCCTCTGTCAGTTCTTGAGTCCACTTGGAGGTTCTTGCTTCCACTTGGAGATTTGGAACCTCTTACTCATCACCAGTCGAATTCCCTGAGGCAAGTGTCATTTTGGAAGCTTCCTGGGTTTTGACACCTTGAGAAATGAGCCTGCCACATGTCCACTCTCGTTCAGCGCAGGTAGCCAGTGTTGGCTTTGACATTCAGCGCAAACAGCTAGTGTAGCCACTGAAATGATCCTGAATTGACTTGTTTTTGAGCAGTTTCAGGTGGAGAACTTCTGTGAATTGCTGTGGTTTGTTAGCCTTGTTCCTCTAGGGGTAGGAACAACATGTTTAGGGACTTTGGATCCCTTAGATTATGGACATTTCATGCTCAATGCTGTAAGGCACAAAAATGTCTATAACACTCCACTTGCCATTCTTTTTAGGAATGATGACAAGTGGTGACACCCACTAATTGTCAGATATTGGACAAATAAAATTAGCACTCAGGAGTTTTTGTAGTTCTTCTTTCACCACTTCCTTTAGTGCAGGGTTCATGCAGCGCTATGGCTATCTGACTGGTTTGTAGCCATTCTTCAAATAAATACGATGAGTGCATAGGTTAGGGTGGATCCCTTTCATATCCATATAATCCCATGCAAATTCATTTTTATATTTCTGTAACAGTTGTAACAGCCATTGGTTCTGTTCAGCAATCAAATCGTGACAAACATTCAAAAAATTTCCAGATTCAATATCAATTGCACTGCTAACAATATTCGGAGTGGTTCTCATTTGTTAAAAATCTATATCTTCCACCACTTCCTCCTCATTTTCATTTTTAACAGAAGCAAAAGAAAGTGAATTACTAATAAAACCATTAATAACATCATCTTCTATCTCATCTTTGAAATACTGGGCTTTCGCCGGAGTGAGGAGTGGTAGGGAAAGATCTAACTCAGGCTCAAACTCATCCCACCAAGGGTTGTACACATCCATATTTGGTTTTGGGGGATAAAGATTAAGGTTTTGTCTTGCCTGGCCATCCAAGATCACCATGGATCCCATCTTGCAGCCTATAAATGCTTCTGTAGTGGATAGCCAAGGTCTCCCTAGGATCAAAGGATGCGTCCCCAAATTGGATTTGGGTTGTAGGATAAGGAAATCGGTCGGATATCTCCAGGAAGCTATTGTAATCACTATATCTTCTAACATCCCAATGGGTTTAACACGAGACTTGTCTGCCAATTCCAACATAGTAGGAGTGCATTTGAGTCCCTATAGCCCGAGAGCGATAAAGAGATCTTCCGTCATTACATTAATGGCAGCCCCAAGATCAATCAATGTATTGGATATGGGCTGGTCATTAATGTAGACAATGACCGTAGGATTTCCTGGATCATTTTACTTAGTAAGAAGAGGCTGAGCAGAGATTAATTAAGATAACTTTCCCATCACATGTATGGTGGCAGGGTCTTTAGGCTTCCTCCAAGGCTTCTTGATGCACAAATCTCTCACTGTCTTGGCATAGATGGGTACTTATTTAAGGGCTTGCAGTAGAGGAATTTGTACATATAAATTTTGCAACTCCTTAAGAAAATCATATTCAGGTTGTGAAGCCATCCTAGGTTCAGCCAGTCTTTGAGGATATGGGGGGTCCTACGTAACAACAGTCGAATCTGATTTTTACAAGTGTATCAAATTTCCTTGAATTAGCTGTTACAGAAGTAACAGTTCTTCGTGGGTCAACTGTTATAGATGTAACAGCTTCATCTATATTGGTTATTGTAGGTACAATAGTCGCCTCAGAGCCTTCGGCTTATCCTATGGATGGTTCACAATCCTCCTCTGTAATGATAGGGGAGTGACTAGGGTTAATTACTGTGCCTAATTACAATTGTATTTCACTAAGTTCCACGGGGGTAATAAGGTAGGTTTGGAAGGTCGTAGGAGCCTCTATGCCCTGAGCTGCTTTATTATTTTGTTTTGGGTTAGGTTGCATAGGTAGTTGGGGTCGCACAAGTGGTGGAGGAGCAGGAGATTGGAAAGGAGGTAACTACAGCTGTTGCTGCATGGGTGGTGCAGGCAGAGCTGAATTTTGGGCATTTCCTTTCCAATTCTGGTTCCATGGGTATGGTTGGGATTGAGGATATTGAACAGGAGGAGATGGAGACCATTTGTTCCAAGGTGAAGGGAACTGTGTTGAAGGAGGGGAAAAACATTGCCATGGGTATTGTTGGTTATTATATGCATTATTCCACGAATTGAAAGAGGAAAAGTCTTGAGACATACCTGGAGGTCGTAGTTGCCTTGGCTTCCTTGGTGCGATGAAGTAACAGGACTACACCTCTTTGCTTGATTCTCTAAGTACTGCCTTTAGTCTAGGAAGCTTTGGACACTTCTCTGTTGAATGCTCCAGCTCGCAGATATTACACAGGCTAATGTTGTTCAATTCACATTCCCTATAAGGATGTTTCTTCTGACAAGTCAGACAAAACACGGCTAGGGGTGTATCAACTTCTGCTTGTGTCTTTTTGATCTGTGTTGTTGTTATCTGGGCCGAGAGAGTACTGAGGATATTGGTCTTGAAATTTTCGAACAAATTTCCGATCTCTGCTCTAGTTACTCCTCCACCTGCAGATTTTTGTATGCAAACAGAGGCATCCCAAATTGTACTTCTTCCTTTAGACAATCCTCAAGAGCATCGTAGGCAGAGCTTTACAATTTCAGTGAATGGCTCTTGTGATATATCCCCTTTTCCTAATAGGTTCAGGGTGTCAAGGCAGTCATCCCTCATTCCTCTGATGAATATAGTCTTCAAGATTTCTGGGTCTAAATCATTGTCTTTTGACCTCTACAGATTGTAGTGGAATCGTTCTGCATAATCTTCCAGGCTTTCTTCCTCCTTCTGTGTCATTCTAAAAATCTCTTCCCTTAATTCCTTGGTCCTACAATAGTCCTGATACTTTGACAAGAACGTCTCCTTCATAGTGTTCCACGTTGAAATGGAAGCGGGGCCTAATCCCATGAACCATCTCAAGGATGCTCATTTTAAGGTAGCAGGAAATAGCTTTAACTTCTGAGCATCTATTGTATAATCATAACTTATACATAGGACATCAAACTCAAATAGAAATGTATCTAGATCTTCCACAATCATCCCCTAGAAAGATGGTAAGGATGGTAGAGGAATATTTTTCATAGGAGCTTCACCTCTGATATTCCCGATTGGGAACTCAAAGGTAGTGGTAGTGGTGTATATTTTAGCATGGTTATCATTGTTGTCTCCCATGATTAATTCTTCTAACCCTTTTTATAGAAGACATTCTTCGAGTTGCATTCGTGATGGCCCTGCAGACGTGATTAGTGCCTCAAATACCCCTCGTGTTGGATGTTTCATCGCACTACCTGTATCTGGATATTGATAAATCTATAGGTGCTTTCCCGTCTCAGGTGTCTATTATTCCCCCTCGGTTTCCCCTTGCCCCTCGATCCTCAAATTATGGCTACTAACTTCCCCTTCTTGCTCATAAATAAAATCCTTGATCTTGGGGGTATGAGTGCTAGCCTTAGAAGGATACGGTCCCGAGATGGAGGGATTGGAGGATTCTTCTTTCTCTATGGGATTAACAACCTTCTGTGGCCCTATTTTCCTTGCATTCCTTTGAGAGTTGGATTGTTCTTTTTTCGCCTTGGATATTAATTCCTGGATAAATGTCTTCCTTCCCAAATCTTCACCCTTCGTTTCCTTTTTACGACCCATCGTTCTTGTGACTTATTAGAGTGGGGGTGATTTCAATATCTATGTAAGTCCTACAAGTGTACACATGGACCCTATATGTATTAAATCACACTCTAAGTGTCTCAGTCTTCGACAGTGGTGAGCCCGCTTAGGTATGTTAGAGCGATGCACAGGTTCATATCTCTCATCTTACCGCCCAGCGACTGAAGAGCTGAAGACACACTAACAAAGCATCAAAATGTCCTAATTGTCCTTGTAATCACAATGGTGAGCCCGCCCAGGTATGTTAGAGCGATGTGCAGGTTCTTACCTCTCGTCTTACCGCCCAACAACTGTGGACTAGGAGCACTCTATATCAAAAAAAAAACTTGGTTGACTGTATCGTCAACTTGCCATCCCTAGCAACGGCGCCAAAATGTATTGCTATTTTAATCAACCTTAATTGACTCAGACTGCAACATTAATTGTCAACCTAGGGTAGGTCTTGCTGTTTCAATGGAGTTCACACTATGTGTGCCGATACATTCCAACCAAGAAGAAGAAAATGTAGAAAATTGTAAAAGATGTCGTTGATCTAAATTGCTGAATTAAACCATGCGTGTAGACATAAAAAACACTCTACAGAATTAAATCACAACTTGCAGCTATTAAAGTAAGGTTGGACCACACAAGAACTAACATCATCTTCTAATTCTCACGTTGATAAAAAATAAATAAGTTACAAACTATTGCTAAATAAATATACATCAGTTGTAACTACTGGAGTCTTGTTGCTTCAAAAATAAACAATCCCTACTGTCGACGATTGTTAAGTGGAATAGTACCCACATTTCCAGCTTCGGTGCAACGGCATTGAGCGAATGGTGATTCGGGATGATGCGCAATAACTAACGACAACACTGTTGGTGTGACGGTGGATCAGAGTGAGGTGTAACAACATCCAATGTGTAACAACAATCTGTAACAGCGGCAAGTGTGTAGCAGCAACTTGTAATAACACTCGGGGTGTAACAACGAATCGTTCTACCCTTTCCTGTAGTTAATCCTTATTGCATTTCTACTTCATAGCTTTGTTCTCACAAGCCAACAACTGAAAATATGAACTTCCCAAAATACTTCTTCAATGCTCTCCCAGTTAGCCACAAAAAGGAATAAAGCCTCGTATTATTCGGTAAAATATAACAAAGTAACATGACAGTAAAATGGATTAAAAAAGGTAAGAAAACAAGGAGTTTTGTCATAGAAGGGCAGAAAGGTCAAAACAGGGGAAAGAACGTGCAGAAAATCGGTAAAAAATCACACCCAACATCTCCCCCCGACTGAAGCAACTGCATGTCCCCATGCAGAATCTCAGTTCCTTCTACTATGCCCCTAGTGGAAATCTGTGAAATTTTAGGCACTAGCAGTATCATCACCCGAAGCTTTGAATCCTTGATAAGGGCACAGGCCTAGAGGATAGAAAGGTCAAAACAGGGGAATGAATGTGCAAAAAATAGCTAAAAACCACACCCAACAACAAGTATTTCATTTGTAGTTGCAACTCATTAAGCATATGAAGGATCTCTTCTTTAGTGTCAATGTGGTCCAACAACACTTTTGCTATAAATTTTTACATCTACCAATATAAATTTATTATGTGAATAAACTATTTTTCCTTCCTTATTTGTGGACTATATCTAGAATCCAAGCTATCACTTTTGAGGAAATATATTATTCTGAAAGACACCCTCTTTCTCCAATAGATTCCTATTTAGCCTCTATGAGTTCTTAGTGAATGTCCATCAAAATTAGCTCATGAAATTGGTGAACATAGGATTATGCACTAAGGTAGTCCCTTGAGCCACCTCAAGTCTCATCATAAGCCTCTCCTCATTAGCAAGCTTGTTGTCATGTCATGATTAAGTTAAGAGGTCAATATTGAGTCCTAGACAAGAGCGCACAGAAGGGAGAAAGGTAATAAATGTAGAGGAGGATGTGTAGATACTAAAAATATCACTTGTGATAGAGCCAAACCAAATGTGAAAGACCCTTCACTTTCAGATTAGTGGGAGGAAGGATGCGTGGGAAATGCAGTGGTAGAGGCTAGTGATATAGTTCAAGAGAATTTTATGGATGGGTAAATAATAGAAAATTTTAGCAGAGTTGAAGTTTGGAGGATAAACAGTAGGGAAATCCTTCCCACCACATAGCATCAAATGTAGGATGAAGTTCTCATGAAAACTACATAAGGAATTAAACACAGAATAACCATGAGGCCATGCATGAACATAATTCCATAACTTGCATTCATATGGAGGTGATCAACGTAGTGATGAGCCATCATGTTTGAATCCACAATAGATATATGTTATAATTTATTTAGGATAGAGGTGGTACAACATTTCCCTTCTATTGATTACTTGTTTGGATGATTGTCATGCTTCCCTCCTGCCTATCCCATCACTCATCATTTTATGAAGCTTAATATTTATAATCTTAATTAAATAATATAATATTTAAATGCATTCTTAAAATAATTATCTAATCCATTTTCATAGCTAAAATGTTTTCGACAAGGAGGTTATTATCGTTCAATATTTTGGAATTATTTATATTATGTCTATCTTCAAAGGATCTCACCACTTGAAATGTGGCGAGAGAATAAAATATTTTTATATATTTATTTATATGACGGAATGAGCAAATAAAAAAAGTTGGTCTCCATCATTAAATTTTGATTTTGTTAGTGAAAAGTTTCCATCATTCTCTCTCCTTTATGCTCTCATCTTTGTTTAGAGTGTTGTTTTATTTTTAAGTTTCTAAAGCATATCTAGTTCTCCTTTTTCATACTACTTTTTTTTTCTAGGATTATCATATCCTCATTGCAAACTTTGTAGTTCATGTTGGATAAATGTTTTATAAGAGTTAAAATGTTAACCCAATTATATATTATGTTGATCCTATGTTTTTTTAGTTTCAAGGTATAATATCTGAGCAAATTAATGGTGTGCTTATGGCCATTGTTATCCTTTGTAGACAGTTCTAGGCTAAGGAACTGTGCCAAAGCATCTAAAGTAAGGTTTTTGATTTTGAGTGGATGACCAATGCTTAAAAATTTTAAATAGATGAAAATCCTAAATATTTCTGAGAAAACAGAAGGGTTGATTCTTCATTCTTAACATAATTAAGCTTTAAAATGATTTGGAAAGCATAATTTAAGAACATAAATAATACCCTAAACATTCTTATTGAATATCTAATTTGTTATATATAGCATATGTGTATAGAAGTTTTCTATAGCCAAACAGTACATGTGTAAGAGATGACAAAAGGCAACAATTTAAAATTTTATAGGAATTAACTAAGACAGACAATTTCAGTTAATTAATCTCTTTTAATAATGATAAATTTGCATGAACTTTTAGAGAAATTGACATTCAATCTACTCTTACCCATACTTCTATGTTACCTTGAACATGTGCAAAGAAAATAAAAATGAAAACATAATTGAATAACTAGAAGAACTCATAGAGATATACAAGTTGCTCATAATGAATCCACAATCCTTCTTTAACTTTAGAAATAGCTTAGAAAGTTACAAGCATGTCCATTGGTTGATCATAAGGGTTCAACCCTTTCTTCTTTGGATTATAAAATACTTAAACAGTTCGACTCAAACATATCTAAACTTGAATCAAAATATATTACAAAATATAATATTATCCAAAATAGTTGGGATATTACATAAATAGAACTGAAAAATAGTAAATCTGAACTGATTTGAACACTCTGCACAGATTTCGAGGGTTGTTGTTGATGACTGTAGCTAGAAATATGCATTTTTGTTCATTGTCCCTATTAATTTGTTGTCTACTCCCGCTTACCTGCTATCTGCTCCTGAAATTTAGCATTTTTTTCTATTCGATGAGCTCACATAATTTATCCCATCTCTTTTCATCAGGGATAGAAAAATTTAACAATTTTCTATATGACTCATCAACTTCAGTATATTTTTCAAAAGTAGGCCTAGTTAGAAACATATGCTTAATTTCATGTTGAATTAGCAAATCATAACTTAAACCTTTGATGAAATATTTTTCAGTTATAATTCCTCTGATTTTGGAAATTTTGGTCTTGTCCGCTACTATCTCATGTAACCAGTGTTTATAAAATTCAAGTGGAATCAATTTTCCACCTATATCCTACAAACCTAGGAGTCCTTGTTATCGGGAAATATAGTGTCCACTCAGAGCTGCTAGTCCCACTAAGACTAGTGGCTATCTTAGAAACAAAAAAACTAAAACTACTTTCGTTTTCCTTTATGAGAAGTAGATAAGAGGGGAATGAAGGACACCAACCTCAGTGTTGCGCTTGGTTCCTTGCTTGGTTCCTCTCCCTTCTGACAGATCCTTGCCGCTTCTCATTTGTCTACTCAGCTTTAAAGAGCACATGTGGAATCAAAGCAGCATAATACTATTGAAGAACAGAGATCTACAATCATAAACAATAGAGGACCAGATATATATTGACCACACAAATGCACATATCATCAAACATACAAGAATGTGGAGGAAAACTCGAATAGGTTTATTAATATCAAGAATAGCAAAGAGGATTACAACCAATTGTTCTGACCCAGCGTCATCCTCCAGCATGAAAGCCCTTCTTTCACCTCATGAAAAGCTTAGATCACCAAACACTATGATATTCCACCAAGAAATCAACAGCACTTCCTTACATGATACAAAATTCCAGCCTCTGGATCTCTGGGATGAGGGATCCATATATAGATGATTGTAGGGGGGTGAGTCAACTTCTGGGATTTTGATTAGTGTCCTCTCTCTGATAGTTCTTGATTCCACTTGGAGATTGATGATCTCCTACTCATCCCTGGGAGAATTCAGAGAGGCAAGTGTCATAGGAGAAGTTTATGGAAGATTCTATGATCATCCACCTCGCAAACTGTCTCTGCCATTTGTCCACTCTCACCCATCGCACCCTACATAAGGGCTTTTCAGTATGCATCATACCCTTTACACTGGGCAGGTGGGATGCATCGCACCCTTAGCACTGAGCAACCTGTATGGTCCAGTTTTGACCAGTTCTAAGCAGTTTCCTGTGGAGAACTTCTGGGAGATGATATAATCAGCTGACCTTGTTCCTTTAGGGTGTGAAGCAACACTTTTAGGGACTTAGGAGCCCTTAGTTTATGGACATGTATGATTGGGGTTGCAGTGCCCAAAAATTTCTATTACAGTTTCCCCCTAAAGCATGAGGTCGTTAATCTTTTGATGTCGGGTGAAATGCTTTATCATGAGGATCCGAAGTTTTTTCGAGCTGGAAGGTGACCTGTAATAAGATACAATACAATACATTATCTTCATAATACTTTTCATGATCTAGCTGAGGCAGGCATTCCCATGCTTAGCTTTATAAATTCATTTTCATGTACATAAGACAGACAACCGTCTGTGTGGCAGACTGATGATTCTGATAGAGCCATCATCCTTTGATTCAGATGATCATCTGTGCAGCGATGATTTACATTTGATGTCTTTATTTTTCCTGAATATATCGCAACCCGAATGGATGAAACTAGATCTGGGGTCTTCAAACTCATTCAATATTCACTCGGAGTACAAGTCGATCCATGTGAAAGATGTTCTGGAGTCGAACATGGAAAGACATCGCCTGATTACCAGCCAATGATGTAAGCTGTTAACAAGTGCGAGAGGAATCACCAATAATGATGATGACCCTAAAGGTACTATAGTACAATTCTTGTGATGTGAAAAGGGACTTGGCGTCGAACACCACGCAAAATCTTTCGGTCGAAGGCCATTGATGTAAACCTGTCACCGGAAGTAAGAAACTTGCCATTGAGGCATGCAAGCTTCAAAGTACCGAAAGGGTTGTTCCTAAGTCAACTTCTTGGATAATGAGCTGATGTCGACAAGAAGTGACCCATCATAGGAAGGCCTTAATGAATCCCACATCTACGACAGGGAACGGAGTAAATGATTTTTTTTGGAGGTGAAAACGATCTGCTGATACAGGGTTCAGGGTGGTGGCCATGAAAGAATGGAGCATGAATGTATTGCAGTGGACGAGACACAGGTGAATTCTCTGATCGACTTCTCTTGAACATACCGGTGACACTGACATGGATTGGTAGCGTTAACCCCAAATATGGATTGTGTGGTGGACCAATGGTGATATGACCGGTGAACGGAACAACCCAACCTAACTCGAATGTGGAGTGAAAGTGTCATGTTCAAGAGCGACTTGCTACCAATAAAGTTTCTTCAAGTTTTCTTCCAAATTTTTCCCCAGTCATTGTTGACCAGTACCTCTTTATTTTTGTCAAGCTTGAGGAGGATAACATATGCTTGTTCTATAATTTTCCCTTCAAGCAAACCCATCGCTATGTTTTAACAAGCCTAGCGACAGTGAAACTCATTCTTGTCTGTATGAACAAGTTTGTCGCTATTCGATTGTAACGAGTTTAACGACAAAGATAAATCGGTCCTTTTCAATTTTAGAGAGTCTAAAAGGGACGTAAAGGAAACTCCAATAATCCTTTTTCATCATATAATCCCTTAAGTCTGAAAAAGTATAAAATATTACGAAAGGGATGAATTTTCGGTAATTTTAACAAGCCGAACAAAACAAGCGCTCGATCTTTTTGTGTAATAATCCCTCAGGTCCAAAAAGATTAAAATCTAGAGGAGGGATAGCACTCCCGGTCACTTTAACGAGCTGGAGAGGCCAATCGCTCAGCAATCTTTTCATTTTTTACGATTCAGGTGAAAAGGGCTTAAAGGAGACTTGTTTTTTGAGGAACAAGTGATAATTTTGGGTAGCAGCTGATTCCATGTAAGGTTTGGAATTTTCCAATCACGGCGGTGTCACAAGGATGGCTAACAGGATCACTCTGCGCAGATGTTCCTCAAAAAGGGTAAACAATCATATGGAGGTGAATGATTGGCTAAAACAGAGTGGAGGTGATGGCAAGAACACGACCAGGGCTCAAAAGCTGATGATAATGCATTCACAATGGTTATTTACCGGAAATTGGTTCATTTTTTAATGAGCTTAAACTCTGGGGAACGTGTGCTCATTGTTAAGGTTTAATTTTTAACGAGCTTGAACTTCGCATATAACTACTCGTGGCTAGGTTTATTTTTTAATGAGCTTGAACTTTACAGAAACATTGCTCATGATAAGTTTGCATGCCCCCAGCATAATAACGCAAATCGAGGTGCATGCCCCCTAGCTTCATTGCATTCATTGCGGTGGTTGGAATGAAGGTTTACCTTTGAGATCTTTGAAATACTCGACTTGGATTTTATTAGATCGTAATCAAAGACTCAATTTGGAAAGGGAGTTGTTTCATTTTTTAATGAGGTTGACACAAGATAGGAACTGTCCTCAGAATTCACCGTATTTACAGCATTTGATAGAAAATCAAAAACTGAAGTGTTATAGACATTTTTGTGCCTTACAGATCTAAGCATGAAATGTCCATAAACCAAGGGATCCTAAGTCCCTAAAAGTGTTGTTCCTGCCCCTAAAGGAACAAGGTCAACCAATTACAGCTTCTCCCAGAAGTTCTCCACCAGAAACTGCTCAAAACCAGTCAAATCAGGATCATTTCAGCTGCTCCACTAGCTACCTGCGTTGCATAGCACCCAAGCACACTAGCTAGGTGCGTTTCAATGCACCTAAATGCACTACCAGGGTGCGCTGAGCGGGAAATGCCAAATGGCAGTGTCATTCCACGAGGTGGACAGACAATGGAAGCTTCCAGAATCTTCCTCAATGACACTTGCCTCACTGAGTTCGACCAAGGATGAGTAAGAGGCTCTCAGTCTCCAAGTGGAAGCAAGAACTGACAGAGAGAAGCCACAAGTCAAATCATAAGCTGACTCATCCTCTTTGCATACATCTATATATGGATCCCTCATCCCAGAGATCCAGATGCTGGAATTTTGTACTTTGCAGAGAATTGTTGTTGGTTTTGAGATAGAGATCAGTGCATTGGGTGATTTATGCTTTGTTGGAGGTGAAGAAGGGATTCCTTTGCTGGGAGGTTGATGTTGGATCAGACTCACTTGGTTGTATCTCCTCCTGGATCTTCTTGTTATATCAATAAAACTATTTGAGTTTCTCCTACATGTTTGTGTATCAATGATGTTTTGTTATATTTGCATGTTTAGCTTAAATCTGATCCTAAGCTATTTATGAATGTAAATCTATGTCTTTGTGTAGTTTTCCTCTTCTGTGATCTTGCAGGAACTTGGTGAAGCTGGGCAAGTAAGGGAGCAGGTAGCTGGAAGCTGTCAAAGAGAAGAAGAGATTGGATCAAAGGACTAGCGAAAGACACAGGTTGGTTCATCCAATTCCTCTTCGTTTACATTTCATAAAGAAGAATACGAAAGTAGTTTTCCTTGTTTGTTGCTAAGGCACTGTCACACCTTAGTGGGATAGGGGCGTTCTGAGTAGATACTTTCCCCAACAACAAAATGGCAACTCCACTGGGGATCATGTCTAGTTAGTTTGTTTGTGTTTCTCTTGTTGTTTGTTTCATAAACACAGAAGTAGCAATCGAACTGCATTTGCCATTATCAAATGCAAAGTAGACACCTGCTACTTCAATCCACTCACTGGATTTGTTTATGATTTGAACAACTGATCCACAAATGCTCTAATTTCCCTTTGTGATAGCTCTTAGTCCTCCTTTAAATCATCCCTCTGATTGTACCTTACTGATTGCTTTTACTCGGCCAAAATCCATAGATTAAACTGCAAACCGTGACCCAGAACCCGCATAGAAGTCTCGTTTTTGCCCCAGCGCAGGCTCTGTGAAGAGGTTCTGCATTTCAACGCAGGTCCCGAGAGGGCTACCTGCGCTGCAATTCGGTTTCTCTGTGCAACAGGTGCGCTGATCAGCCTTTGCCCTGTGCAGTTGAGGTTCTTTGCTTCATTTTGTCCAGTTTTATCTCTTATTTTTGCAGCCTATTATCAGTGTGTGTACCTGTCTGAAAACTCCTTTTCTTTGCCTTAATTCCGCCTCCTTTGTACAAAAATATTGTAGATGTTCTTTGTGTGTTTGTTACATCATTTACAGTTTTCCATTGAAAAGTAAAATAGTCATACTGTCGTCCTTAGATTTAGATCTGTCGTAAGTGTCGATTTTGATCTTAGGAGAAAGTTTGTTTACTGTTGACAGTTGATTATACTTTTTACTTTTTCCCTTTGGTTTGAATTTGTCACTTTCTAGTGTCGAAACGAGTGTGTATTTCAAAATCATAAAGTGTCGTAATCTTCTCTACCTTTTTGATTTCGAAAAGAAGCTTGTTTGTGTTGTTCACTTGAAAGCAAATTCAGATTTGTACATCAACTTTCTTTTTAGGCATCAATATTAAGAAAGTGAAAACAAATACATGCATATGTGCATTTGCATAATGATAGTTTGTATGGCTTGATTTAGGAAAAGTGAATTTACAGTGTGCTCTTTGCTCTTTGAGAAAAGATTGTGTCTTTCTTTTCCCCTTGTAGCTAGGATTTTCATTGTTCAAAAGAGATAAAAGCTTGCTTATCATCTTTATATTGCATTTAGGAATTACATCTACATCTCGTGGTGATCCAAAAAGGCAAACTTCTAAGAAAGATCAACTTAAAATAAATTGAATGAATCTAACAACGCATTGGAACTTAACGCACAACATAGAGGTCTAGGCTAGAGACGTGTTTCGGCGTCGTAAAGCCTGGTAACTGTTGTCCTCACTGATGGTTGGGTGATTCCTCCACTGTGAGACGATAAGTGCCAGTACAGATTGTGCTCCCACGTACCGTCGAGTATATATTGGGAGACCCCTATAGGCTTAAAACCTTTTATCCATAGGAAGCCGTGTCGGCCGCCCTACTGATCGCAATGCACCGAACACAGCATTCAGGAAGATTGACTGCCGTACCGTAAAACGTATTCTACAGTTTTGTGATTGGTTTGGCACACCCTCTACCTAGATCTCCAGAGCAGTACCTTTCGTTCCTTTTCAGACTCCTTAACGGAAAAGGTCCATCTGAGCACTTGTCACTTCAGGCTCATTAAAAATCGAAGGAGACTAGAGTCATCTTTTGTTTTTTCTCGACTCTTTAAAATTGAAAAAACAAGTTGTGTCCAAGCGTCTTAAAATTTATTTCAAACGGAATATTCATACTCTTTTCCTACGTTGATCTTAGGTTGAGAAAATGGAGTCTACCAACCAAGGAATTCCCCTTGATGGAAATCCTAGTCCCTTCTCCTCTTGGGGAGATGTTGGTGCACCCCATATGGCCACATTGTCGCTTCCAGGACTGAAAATTGGCTTGCCAGTCTGGCTCTTCTCAACCAATGTCGTTCAGAACACCACTATTCCTGAACAATAGAATCAGCAGTTAGACCAGTCTAGAGTTACCCATCAACCTTCTACTTCCTCTAATTCTTCCTCTCCTCCTTCCTCTTTGCTTGATGGGACTGACAAAGCCAAAAGTCAAGTTCCTAAGGAGAAGAAGGAAAAGAAGAAGAAAGAGAAAAATAAGAAGGAGACAAAAGCGAATGGGGGCAAATGGGTGTCGTCTAACGAAAATCCACACACTGCACCGACCAGGCCTAAATCGCCATGTGTCATTTGCAAGGGAGACCACTTTCACAGAGATTGTCCTTGCATCCCTCGGATACTAAGGGACTGGTCTCCCTGTTTGCACAATCTGGTGTCGTCAACCTCTGATGGCCATGTTGAAAGCACACTGTCAACTAGCGAAAGTGAAGCCCCAGGACAAAAAGGGAGAACTAGATCTCCCTGTAAACTGTGCGAAGGCAATCACGCCATCCACCGTTGTCCCTTCTTAGACGAAGCTAAAAGAGTTTTGGATGATCGTCCGGTTTCACCGTTACGACTTCCTCCTGGATATAAAAAACTCTTATCGAGTCCTTCATTAGTTGAGAATCCAGCTGGCCCGCTCAAGTGGTCAGCTGAAGCGCCTGTCACTGAAGATGGACCAGCTGAATCCATACCCGACGAAAGTCAAAAGGTCGAGGCGGCAGTCGACCCGGTCTTGCCTTCAGAGGTGTTATCTTCGAATGACACAGTCACTGGAGAGAACAAGGATGACACCGTCCAAATTCTCTTCATCAACACAGACTACGACGAACACGGGGGCAACTTACCCATTCCTTTACCGCAGGAAGGAAGTTCGTCAGAGCCATACCCGGCCGTCTACTCGGTCCCACCTCCAAGCAACCTAGTTGTCTCCTTCGACTAGAATCAACTAGGCAGACCCCGTTTACCAGCAAGCATACCATTCAGAATTATCGTCCAAATATATAGAATGGTCATGGCTGGTACCATCATAGATGAGGGGGCTTCTGTGAGTATCCTTTCCTCTACTGCTTGGAAAGCGCTTGGTTCGCCATCGCTTTTGCCTGAGATGAGAAATCTGACAGGCTTTGATAAAGGAACCAGTCGACCTTTAGGGATCCTCCCCAATGTGCCCATAACATTGAAAGGGAAGACAGTTCAAATGAACGTAATGGTCATTCAAGGACCCTTGGATTATAACCTACTCCTTGGACGAGACTATATTTATTGCATGGGAGCCATCGTCTCCTCACTCTTTAGAGTAATATGTTTTCCGCACGAAGGGAGAGTGGTCAAGCTCGTGGACCAGCTTTCATTTCCCGGATCACGCATCGCAAATAGTCATATACCATCCCTAAATGGTCTCTTCACGCAAGAAATGTCTCAACCTACGGTCCGTCCTCCCGATGAGCACGAGTAATTCAGAGGGATATGACTGGAACCTAGGGGGCATGCGTCCTGGTCTGCTTCGGCAGGAAAACTTCGGGTATAGGGTAGGTTTCCGCGGGAGAATATGACTAGTCTGTACCCCGTCCGTCAGTGGAAGAGGGGTTATTCTAGAATAAGATTCTCTTGTCAAAGTTATGTGTGTGGTGCTTGTTGTCACTCACCTTTGTTTATCTCGGTAGACATCGCCGAGGAAGTGTTTCATTTGTAACGCGAATGAGACAATCTTTGGTAACCTGAAAGAGGTAGGCCTTTCCTGATAGAACAAATGTTTTGTCTGCAAATTGAGAGGTAAACTTGAAATCGTATTTTATACCTGGGGGCATGCAAACCTTTTGGAGTGCAAGCAAGGGGCGGCTATTTATTTTTTAAATTTTTAGGTCCTCCCTTTAAACCCGTAGGCTAACCCTTTAAACTCGTAGGATTAGTCGTTTCCTAACTTGCATAAAGAAAGGATGTGGGGCAAAAATATAAATGTTGCCATTTTATATGAGACATTCTTATCATATGACTGGATTATCGAGCAGTTTTAGCACATAGTTCAAGCTCGTTAAAAAATAAACATAAGACTGAGCAAGTGTTTCAATCCGCGTTTAAGCTCGTTAAAAAATGAACTATTCTCCGGTAAATAACCACCGTGAATGTAGCATTATCAGCCATTAAAGCCTTGGTCGTGTTTGCACCGTCACCTCCACTTTTCCATTGGCCGATCATTCACCTCCATTTGATTGTTTACCCATTTTGAGGAACAGCTGCGAAGAGTGATTTCACTAGCCATCCTTGTGACACTGCCATGCTTGGAAAATTCCAACCCTTACCTGGAATCAGTTGCTACCCATTTTATCACTCGTTCCTCAAAAGACGAGTCTTTTTTAAGCTCTTTTCATCTAACTCGTAAAACATGAAAATATTGCCGAGTTTTGGCCTTCCAGCTCGTTAAAGCGACCGGAAGTGCTATCCCTTCTCTAAATTTTAATCTTTTTGGACTTGAGGAATTATTGCACAAAAAGATCGAGCGCTTGTGTTGTTCGGCTCGTTAAAACTATCGAAAATTCATCACTTCTGTATTGTTTTATACTTTTTCGGACTTAAGGGATTAGATGACGAAAAAGGAATTCTGGAGTTAACTTTACGTACCTTTTTCAGACTCTCTAAAAATGAAAAGGACCGAGTTATCTTTGTCGTTAAACTCGTTAAAAACATTAATAGCGACAAACTTGTCTTTAGACGAGAACGAGTTTCATTATCGCTAGGCTCGTTAAAACATAGCGATGGGTTTGCCCGAAGGAAAAATTATAGAACAAGCATATGTTATCCTCCTCAAGCTTGACAAAAATAAAGAGGTATTGGTCAGCAATGACTGGGGAAAAATTGGGAAGAAACTCAAAGAATCTTTATTGGTAGCAAGTCGCTCTTGAACATGACACTTCCACTCCGTGCCTGAGTCGGGTTGGGTTGTTTCATTCACCGGTCACATCACCACGGTCTCGCCATACCATCCACATTTGGGGTAAATGCTACCAATCCATCACATAAGTGTCACCGACATGTTCAAGAGAAGTCATCCAGAGAAGTCACCCGTGTTCCATCCACTACCATACATTATACTTCATTCCTTCATGACCGCCATCCTGAACCATATATCATAAGATCGTTTTCACCTCCATCAAAAATCATTTGCTCCGTTCCGTGTCATTGATGTGGGATTCATCAAGGCCCTCCTTTGACGGATCGCTTCTTGTCGACATCAGCTCATTATCCAAGAAGTTGATCTAGGAACACCCCATTCAGTACTTTGAAGCTTGCATGCCTCAATGGCAAGTTTCTCACTTCCGGCGACAGGTATACATCAATGACCTTCGATCGAAAGATTTTGCGTGGTGTTCGACGCCAAGTCCTTTATTCACACCACGTGAATTGTACTGCAGTACCTTGAGGGTCATCATCCTTATCGGTGATTCCTCTCGCGCTTGTTAACAATTTACATCATCGACTGGTAATCAAGCGATGTCTTTCCATGTTCGACTTCAAAACATTTCTCACATGGATTGACTTGTACTTCGAGTGAAGATCGGACGAGATTGAAGACCCCGGATCTAATTTCATCCATCCGGGTTGCGATATATATTCAGGAAAAAAAAACATTGACATGTACAACATTGCAGCACAGATAATCATCCTACCAAAAGGATGATGACTTCATCAGAATCATCAGTCTACCATCAGACGATTGTCTGTCCTATGTACATAAAAAATGAATTTATAAAGATGAGCATGGGAATGCCCGCCTCAGCTAGATCATGAAAACAGTATGAAGATAATGTATTGTATTGTATCTTATTACAGGTCTCCTCCCAGCATTGAAAGAACTTAGGATCCTCCTAATAAACCATTTCACCCGATAAACGGCCTCATACTTTAGGGGGCAACTGTTATAGACATTTTTGTGCCTTACAGCTCTAAGCATGAAATGTCCATAAACTAAGGGATCCTAAGTCCCTAAAAGTGTTGTTCCTGCCCCTAAAGGAACAAGGTCAACCAATTACAGCTTCTCCCAGAAGTTCTCCACCAGAAACTGCTCAGAACCAGTCAAATCAGGATCATTTCAGCTGCTCCACTAGCTACCTGCGTTGCATAACACCCAAGCACACTAGCTAGGTGCGTTGCAACGCACCTAAATGCACTACCAGGGTGCGCTGAGCGGGAAATGCCAAATGGCAGTGTCATTCCGCGAGGTGGACAGACAATGGAAGCTTCCAGAATCTTCCTCAATGACACTTGCCTCACTAAGTTCGACCAAGGATGAGTAAGAGGCTCTGAGTCTCCAAGTGGAAGCAAGAACTGGCAGAGAGAAGCCACAAGTCAAATCATAAGCTGACTCATCCTCTTTTCATACATCTATATATGGATCCCTCATCCCAGAGATCCGGATGCTGGAATTTTGTACTTTGCAGAGAATTGTTGTTGGTTTTGAGATAGAGATCAGTGCATTGGGTGATTTATGCTTTGTTGGAGGTGAAGAAGGGATTCCTTTGCTGGGAGGTTGATGCTGGATCGGGACTCACTTGGTTGTATCTCCTCCTGGATCTTCTTGTTATATCAATAAAACTATTTGAGTTTCTCCTACATGTTTGTGTATCAATGATGTTTTGTTATATTTGCATGTTTAGCTTAAATCTGATCCTAAGCTATTTATGAATGTAAATCTATGTCTTTGTGTAGTTTTCCTCTTCTGTGATCTTGCAGGAACTTGGTGAAGCTGGGCAAGTAAGGGAGCAGATAGCTGGAAGCTGTCAAAGAGAAGAAGAGATTGGATCAAAGGACTAGCGAAAGACACAGGTTGGTTCATCCAATTCCTCTTCGTTTACATTTCATAAAGAAGAATACGAAAGTAGTTTTCCTTGTTTGTTGCTAAGGCACTGTCACACCTTAGTGGGATAGGGGCGTTCTGAGTAGATACTTTTCCCAACAACATGAAGGATGATTAAGGTCGCTGGAATAATCTTTGTGGTAATTCAAAAGATGGGAACGATGGTGGTGATCTTCCAATGGTGCCTCTCCTATCATCATTGACTGAATGATTCCTTTTTCTGTAGAGTGTACATGCGACCAAGGATCTGAAGACGTGCCATATTCCTTAGACATATTTATCCAAACACTCGATGAGTGTTGACTTGAGTTTGACCCCCAGGCCAAGAAAATTGATTGCTACAATATTTCTATTAGGGCGATGATCCATGCTGACAAAATGTTCAGGAAAAAGTCCCCATCAATGTAGGGTATTTTAGTAGGCCTACTCTGATATTTTGAAGTGAATGAGGGCTTCCATGGATCATCGGAATGCTTCCCATAACTTGTGAACTGTTGAGGAGAAATGTTTGTTGGTTGACGATTGCAATTTCTCCTTGAAAGGGAAATGCAATCTTCCTGAAGTAGTTCGACTCAACGGCTGCCATAGCATATATCTAGGACCTTCCCAGTAGGATGTTGTAATCGAGGTTTCCGTCAATTACTTCAACATCTATTTCTACTATTTTTCCCCCAGTTCAACTTGCAAGTTACTTAATATCCCATATGGGGTGTATGTTCGTCCATCAAATGCTTTTAACGTCGTCGAAGATCGTGACAAGGGTGGAGATCCTAAATTTTTCCAGCAACTCATCGACATAATACATGTAGATGCTCCCTCATCAATAGTTGTTCGATGAACAGTTTTTTTTAGGGCTTTCACTTGAATCAGGAAAGCTAGTTGAGCTGGTAACAGAGGGTCATATCCTTTGTGATTAAAGGATACAAGATTGGAATCCATTGGGTCAATCCCACCTATCGCTGATAATAAAGCCTGCTTTTGGGAGGGGAAATTTTGCAGTACCTCAAGTGTTGACATAGCGGATGGCAATTGGGCCAGATCCTCCACTATATTATAATGCTATGCTGCTCTGGCATGAGGATTAAATGTTGATTTGTGTACTACTCCCTTTGGCAGCTTTATTGTTAGTTCAGGAATGATGGGTGGCACAACTTTGATCGAAGTCATTGTCGAACTATTAGGTTGATCATTAGCCTTGTTGTTCGACAGCTGTGGATTCCCGTAATCTTTATTCCTTGCCGATATCAAAGCATCATTTTGCTGCTTCGAAACTGACAACATTAGCTCTTGGGACGGAGAAGCATTGTCACTAGCAACTAAATTTGTTCCTGGATTTGGAAACGGATCAGTCAATACCACCGAGGTTTTTGAATTCTTGAAGAATTTTCTAAGCTCAACTTTATATGGACACTCTCTTGTCCAATGATCCTCATCACATATAAGGCATGGACGATTTGGTTTCCTATCTCCAGAAGGGTTTGTAGAAGATTTTTCAGGGGACGACTCCTCTTGTTTCTTCTTCTTCCCTTTATTTTTCTTCTTGCCTCCTAGTTTCTTGGTTTCTTTGCCTTTGTCAGTCGATATGGCATTTACTTCTGAGGCTAGAAGTTCTTCATTTGCATTTTGACCTGAAACCATACGAGCCTTTTTCAACTTAGCCTTACGGTTTTCGTGCTGGTCGTTCCTATAACGCCATCGCTAGCATGAGAGTCTTTGTTTGATTTAGGAGAGGGGGAAATGAAAAATTCCGGTCTATGAGCATCAGGGATTTTATCATAGAGCATGCCAGACTGAGTATAGATCAAGTCTAAATATTGCGCACGAGAAATGACTTGCTCTTTAGTGACGACTCCTCCCTTTGCCACATCTTCTGTAATAGAAGGTAACAATGACTTAATAAACCACTCAACCAACAGCTGATCAGGAACATATGTTTTTACCATTCTACGATGACATCGCCACTCATGAATATGATCGGATATGTGAGTGGCCATCGTTTGCTTGAAATTGGTAAGAAGTTCTGTTCCCGTTTCGTACCTTATGGGTAACTAAAAATGGGTTAAAAAGGTTGTGGCTATGGTACTGAAGTTATAAAATGAAGCTCTAGGAAATTCGATATACCATTTTGCTACTGGACCAATTAACATTCGCTGAAAAAGGCGAAGCCTAATCGAATCATCATTTAGAGTGTTAGACGAACACCACAGATGAAAGGTCATCACATGATTCGACGGGTCTTCACCCGAATTTCCATTAAATTTAGGAATATCTGACGAAAGTTTATGCGGAATCGCCGGCCACCAAGGGGCGTAAGAAATTGGATCATTCGTCAACCGGTTTAGATCTGGTAATTCTAGAGTTGCTACAAAGGGCAACTGTTGATTCAGGTTAAGCAAAGCATACCCAGGACAAGATGGAATCGCGTGAGCAGTGGGTCTTTACATACCAGCATAATGTATTTGATGCTGGTAACTTTGATAAGGTTGATGGGCATAACCATTATAGTATGGTTGTTGATAACCATTTTGGAAATGCGGTTGCCCATTACTTACAAAGACTTGTTGCTCAGGTCCTTGATATGATTGTTGGAATTGCGGTTGTTGAGATTGAACTAGCCATGGTTGTTGTACGATTTGTTGTTGTCCAATACTGGATGATTGACCAAGATGATGAGTCATAGTACTTGTTTGAGCCTGAGTCGCTCCAGATAAGGAGGCACTAACTTGAGGTTGTGATTGGATCGCTGAGATGAGAGGTTGTTGTATTGCAACCTGAGAAAATTGGGGTTGACATACAACAGGTAGCGCTTGTACTTGTGATGAAGTCACGGTAGTAGGTATAGTGGGAATATTCGACACAGGATGGACTGGTTGCATTGAATATACAACCCTTGGTTGCTAAGGCAGTATTGGTACCCAACCGCTGGATGTCATTCCAGTTTGACCTGAACTTTGCTGTAAACTCCCATATGGTTGTTCTCTGGGAGGGAATAATGAAAGGGCATATTGTCCCCCATATGGTGGCAATTCAGTACTTAAAGGGTAGAATGGCCTTTGAAGACACATTGGATCAATTTGTTGAGTTTCAACATAAGAAATACCAGATGAGAATTCGGATGAAGAAATAGGAACTAACCATGTCATTGAAACAGTCCCTGATTGGACTCTGGCTCGTTGTTGATAATTTACCGGGACATATGGTATGACGGGGAACATCGTTGGAGTAGCAGCAGGAGGCTCTGCCACTACTTCGTCGGATGACACAGTCCTACATGTCGACAGTTGTTCAGACATATCTAGTCTATCCAAAAGGTTTCCTAGCGATTCTACAGGAACTTCCAATAACGGTAGACTAATTTCTAATGAAGAAGGATATAGAGTGATCCCAACTCCAAATTTCGATGGAGTACTAGATGGTGGATCCTCCACAATCTCTTCTATAGCAATCAAACCAGGTGGAAGAGGTAGACCGTCAGGTCCGTAAAATATTTCTGGTGCCGAAGAAGGTATAGATTCTGTAGCAACTGATGTTTGGGGAACAACACCTTCCGAATTCGCTATAGATTGAGCCGGTTTAGGTATACTAGGATCATTTCTACTGTCCTCTAGTGGCTGTGGAACTTCTTCTGTGAAGGCAGGGGTACCAGAAATGTTTGGAGTAACCAGACTCTCCGAGGGTGTCGGAACACTTGTCCCAACTAGACCAGGGGATTTTGAGCCGGTTAAACGAGTTCGCTTTGTCCGGAATAGTTTTGGTTCTGGGGACAAAGACAGTTGACTCGTAAGTCTCCTGGAACAACGGGGTTTTAATTGACTTTCTTCCACGATTGCGGATTACTCGATCAACTAAAAAATAAAGGGGAAAATGTTTCCGAATTAAATGAATTTTAGACGCTTTGACACAACTTGTTTTTTCAATTTTTAAGAGTCGAGAAAAAACAAAAGATGACTCTAGTCACCTTCGATTTTTAATGAGCTTGAAGTGACAAGTGCTCAGATGGACCTTTTCCTTTAAGGAGTCTGAAAAGGAATGAAAGAGACTACTCTGGAAATCTAGACAGAGGGATTACCAAACCAATCGCAAAACTGCAAAATACTTTTTACGGTATGGCAGTCAATCTTCCCAAATGTTGTGTTGAGTGCATTGCGATCGATAGGGCGGCAGACACAGCTTCCTATGGATAAAGGATATAGCCTGTTGTGGTCTCCCAATATATACTCGATGGTACGTGGGAGCACAAGTCGGTACTGGCACTTATCGTCTCAAAGAGGAGGACTCACCCAACCAATAATGAAAGCGACAGTTACCAAGATTTACGATGCCGGAATACGTCTCTAGCCTAGACTTCTAGATGTTGTGCGTTAGGTTCCAAAGCGTTTTTATGTTCATTGAATTTATTTTACAGTTGATCTTTCTTAAGAAATTTTCCTTTCAGGTTCACCGCGTGATGTAGATATAATTCCTAAAATGCAATCTAAGATGATAAACAATCATTTAATATTCTTTTTGCAATGAAAATCCTAGCTACTAAAGAAAGAGAGATGACATTCTTTCAACATAGAGCAGAGAGCACACACTAGATGCACTGTCCTAAATCAAACCAACAAGCAGTCTAAATGCAAATGCACATGCATGTATTTGTTTTCAGCTTTCTTAATGTGTGAATGACAAGAAGAATGCTAAGTACAAATTTGAATTATCTTTTCAAAGCGACAATACTAACAAATTTCTTTTCAAAAACGAAAGGAAGATAATGACGACCCTTTGCTATTTTGAATTGAAAACTACTTTCGACACTTCAAAAATTACTAATTCAAATCAAATACAGGAGTAACTGTATAATCGACCATCAAGAACAATATGATTCCTTTCTATGACTGAAAACGACACTTGCGACACTTCCAAATCAAGAAATGACAGTTCGATTATGCTACTGCTTTGTAAAAGAGAACTGAAAATGGCACAAAATGCATAAAAACATTCATAGTTCTTTGCACAATGGAGGTGGAATGATGGAAAGGAAGGGATTTTCCACAGTGGTATACTGATCACAGACAGCAAAACTCCTGAACAAAGCTGAAGAGAGTGAACACAGAAACCAAAATCTAAGAGTAGAAGAGGTCTTGTCTGATTAGCGCACCTGCAACACAGGGAAAGTGCGATGCAACACACCTACTGCACACGGGAGGTGTGATGCATCCAGATTCCCAAGAGGAGAAGGTGCGATGGTCCAGGGAGGAGACTTCAACTGGGTTCCGGGTCACAATTTGCAACTCAGTTTAGGGATTTAGGTCGAGCAAGTGATGTACAGTAAATAGAAATCACAGGGGCTGATCTAATTAGGTTACTAGAGCCACCACTAGGGCAATTAGAAGGTTTGCAAATTGATTTTTCAATTTATAAACAAAACCCAGAGATAGACTGAAGCAGCATTGATCTGCTTTGCACTTGCATAGCAAATGCAGTTCGAAGGCTAGCTGGCTTGACTTCAGGCTCTGTCTGTAAGTTTATAAAACAAACAAATATAGACAAACAAACAATCTATTTGCTCCCCAGTGGAGTTGCCATTTTGTTATCGGGAAATCTAGTGTCCACTCAGAGCTGTTAGTCCCACTAAGATTGGTAGCTATCTTAGAAACAAACAAACTAAAACTACTTTCATTTTCCTTTATGAGAAGTAGATAAGAGGGGAATGAAGGACACCAACCTCAGTCTTGCACTTGGTTCCTTGCTCGGTTCCTCTCCCTTCTGACAAATCCTTGTTGCTTCTCTTTTGTCTACTCAACTTTAAAGAGCACCTGTGGAATCAAAGCAGCATAATACTATCGAAGAACATAGATCTACAATCAGAAACAATATAGGACCAGATATATATTGACCACACAAATGCATATATCATAAAACATACAAGAATGTGGAGGAAAACTCGAATAGGTTTATTAATATCAAGAATAGAAAAGAGGATTACAACCAATTGTTCTGACCCAACTTCATCCTCTAGCATGAAAGCCCTTCTTTCACCTCATGCAAAGCTTAGATCACCAAACACTATGATATTCCACCAAGAAACCAACATCACTTCCTTACATGATACAAAATTCCAGCCTCTAGATCTCTGGGATGAGGGATCCATATATAGATGATTGCAGGGGGTGAGTCAGCTTCTGGGATTTTGATTAGTGTCCTCTCTCTGATAGTTCTTGATTCCACTTGGAGATTGATGATCTCCTACTCATCCCTGGGCGAATTCAGAGAGGCAAGTGTCATAGGAGAAGTTTCTGGAAGATTCTATGATCATCCACCTTGCAAACTGTCTCTGCCATTTGTCCACTCTCACCCATCACACCCTACAGAAGGGCTTTTCAGTATGCATCGCACCCTTTACATTGGGCAGGTGGGATGCATCGCACCCTTAGCACTGAGCAACTTGTATGGTCCAGTTTTGACCAGTTCTGAGCAGTTTCCTGTGGAGAACTTCTGGGAGATGATGTAATCAGCTGACCTTGTTCCTTTACGGTGTGAAGCAACACTTTTAGGGACTTAGGAGCTCTTAGTTTATGGACATGTATGATTGGTGTTGTAGTGCCCAAAAATGTCTATAACAGTCCTTTCTAATATAGAGCATTGAATTTCCTATGAAATTTTTTGATCTGAACCTCTAAATTATGGCACTGTTTCTCAAGTTGTAACTTCAAATTCCTCTTGGTTAATACCTTTCTTACCTCCAAGACAACTTCAGTTCTACCCTCAATGCTGGATTCTTTAAGTTCATCCTTTGTTTTGGAATTTAGGACTTTACTTATCCGTGTGGCATCTCCTGGTTTGTGGTCTAGGTATTATTTTATTTCCGCTACTATTTATTTTGATATTTGCAATAAATATTCCTACTAAAAAATGATTTATATAGAAGGTCATAAGTGAGTCACTGATGCATTAATGTCAATCTAGATATTTTCTTTGGCCCGAGCAATAGTTTGTGCAATTAAAGATTCATTCTCATAAACTTCTAATTGCTGAGTTAACTTATAATTCTTTTGAATCTCATCCAAATATGCATTATCATATTTGATTTTATATTCTTGAATCTTTTGGAGTTGCATCTTGAGTTTTTGAATTTCTTGATCCATTAAACGTAAAATCTCGAATGGCCTTTGGCAATTGTTTTGCTAAATCAATAGATTGTGTTTATGATTGTTGTTGTTTTAGATGTCCCTTCTATTGAAGTAATTATTGTAGAAGGTGTCCCTATGGGAATGGCAGTTAAAATATTGAGTTTCTATTCTTTTTCTTTGAAGAGTGTTTCCATGTCAGCTTCCATCTTCTGAATTTGAAGATTTTGTTCGACTATCAACTTGAACATCCATTTCTAGCTGACCCACTTCCTTAGCTTGTGGATGTTCTGTAGTAGGAAGTTTATCTTGCTTCCTCAATGCTTGAATATCATCATTTTTATTCTTTATCATCTCTTCTGCTACTTTGATATCACTAGGATCATATCCTAGTTTGATCACCAAATCCTCAAGTGCTTTGATTCTAGTATCTTTAGCTAAGGATGAGATTCTCTCCATTTTTATTTATGTGTGAATATTGTTCAAGGAAGCTTTTAGTTTAGAGGTTTTCATGGCTAAACTTGTCAATGTAGAATATATCATTTCACATGTCTGCTTATGAAGGTCAATTCATCAATTACATGAATTTTCTTAGTATCAAAAGAAAAAATGGATGCTTTATAATATTATGCACTTATAGGGACTGGAACCTTAGGTTCCAAGAAGGCTAATTGAAATTTTCCATTTTTAGTATCAAGTGAAGACTAAAGTCTATGCTCGGTAGTCGAAGACTGTTTCCAAAATTCAGAATAAGTAGTGGCCTTTAATGCTTCATTCTTCCTTTTTGTTTCTCTGTATCTAAAAAAATTATTTTTTTGTGTTGTATCTTGAGAAACAGATGACACGGGAGAATCTATAGTGATCTCTTCAATTTGTGGAAAGGAAGTAGTAGGAAAACCTGATAGCACCACTATAGCGTGCTCTTTTGAATTCTTTCCTTCTGAGGATTCTTCATGAGTGTTTGTTTTATTTTCCTTTTGAAAATTGTGAAACTCATAGCTTGAGTTTCCGAGTCTGTAGGAGTAGACTTTCTCTTGATATTTTGGTTTCTTTTTCTTAGGGAACTAGAGTCTGTGAAGCTGTTTGACTATCAATTTTTTCCTCGACTTCTTGTAATATATTTCTTTCCATTCTTCTTGATTTACGTATTGTTCTATCTTTGGCATGGTTGTATGTGCATAAGGCGTTGTTTTCTGCTCAAATCTCAACCTTGAAATAATTCCCAAGGGACCATAGGACCAAGTAAAACTCAACTTAAATTACATCTGCTTTAACAAATAATCTGTCTCCTTCGTTGTTGCTCTAGTATTGACAATGAAAGGGTCAATATGTGCCTTCAGCTTGAATTGTGCTTTCTACTTCCTGGATACAAAATCCAAATCATCCATATTCATAATTTTCCTAATGTATTCTAAGGCAAAGATCCTTATTGGCACAAACACCAGTAACCTGTAGGGAGGGAGTTCACAAAAATATATTATGATTTCTGTATAATTCTAGTAAAGGTACCAGTCTCCAACTTTAGCTTGCTCAGTAAGGTGCATAATTCTTCTTATTTTAGGTGAAATCCTTGGTATTACATCACTACTTAGAAGACATAAGGACATATGCAAAAACTGGTTTACAAAGTCACTGAAGGAATACTCTTATGTGTTCTTCCTTACCAAGGAAGTTCGGTGAATGACCGATTGAGGTTTTCCTTGTGCATCTAACTTCTTCAATGAGAATTTAAACATTTTTTCTTGATGAAATAATAGAAAATATACAAGAACTGATTGATGTTTGAATGAACCTTCAGAAGAAAAATTTATAGATTTATCATGAATAATGTTTGATAGAAATTGACTATAATTGAAAATCAATGAGGGCTTGTTACCGACAGATAAAACTAACTAAAATCCCAATATCACTTCATCTTCCCAATAATCGGTAGGATAAGCTAACAAGCAGGTGACCATGGAAATGTCATGCCTTGACATTTCTGGAAAAACTGAAGTGGAATAGGGTGGATTAGTTCTAGGAAACTCAAAATTTTCAGGTAGGAATGACTCAAAGATACGATCTCACTGGGGAAATGTAAGTTTATGATATATCCCCATGAGGGAATTAGTATAAAATGGGTGCATAGGAGCTTGGAAATTGATTTGGAGTGCTTGGCATATAGATTCTGGTGTAATGGGGAATAACACTTCATTGTTTTGGGCAATTACAACCTTCTGACTAGGAAGATAACTGAGATGGCACAAGGTGACAAATATAGGAAGGTATGAGTTTGAGGAAAAGCGAATTGGGGCAAGAAAGACTCCTGGATACTCAATTCGACACTAACAACTTGGAATTTCTGGTTTTCCAAGTTGTGGAGTTCATACAGATCGAACTTGGACCAAGTTTCTGAGATTTTATATTGAGTATCGACTAGAGGGAGCTCGTATAGGTTAATGAAAGAGAGTAATGTAGGGTTTTCTACAACTAATTTAGACTTGCCTTTGTGAGAAAAAATTGTAAACAACAAATTTCCAGCTAGGGTGGTGAATTACCAAGCTATGGCAATCACTAACATAGGACGATGACTGCATACTTGTGAAATTTGGGGCCACAATTGTGCTGCTGGAACAAGAAATGGTGGAAAAGAGTATGCAGCGTAACAATATTTTTTAAAACATAATATTTAAATGAATTAACAGATTATAACCGTTTTTGGTGCATTTAGTTAATAAACTAGACATTGGCGAGAAGGGTTAATTATCTAACAATTACATAATTGTTTGGCGGGAGGAATTTAATTATGTAACGGTTATTTAGTAGTTTTGCAGGAGTGAATAACAAAAGGACAAGTGGTAGGGTATGAGTGAAGGTGGGAACAGAGGTGAGAAGGAAAAGTGGTTTTCGGGGGGGTAAGCGGTTAGCGATATTGCAGAGAGCGGTCCCAAATTCATTGTGGAGCTGCCATGTATGGTTCGGAAGTTTTGGAAAATCAGCTTTTCGGACCCCCCCTGTTAGCATTCGAAAGTGCAAGGGGGTCCCGAACTCATCCTCCACTGTTGATCCGAGTAGGGATGATCTCGTCCATCGTATGCCAATCAAACTTTATTGTTAGGCGACGAGAGTGCCAATCAACTTTATTTACTAAATAAAATAACCCTTCGTAAAACTTATGAAGGAGGAAAAAATAATAACAATACAAAATAAATCAAAGTGACATTTTATCAAGCGTGCCAACTTAGGGATTTTTCATTTATTCTTTTTTTTCATATATATATTTTTATCCCTTTTTCATTCTTTTCTTTTGATATTTTTTGTTTATTTATTTTTTCTCATTTTTCTTTTCATTTCTTTCTTTCTTTATTTATTTATTTTCATTCTATTTCTATTTTTATTTTATTTTATTTCTATCATAAAGTTAAAAGTAGAAAACAAACTAGGGTAAAAATAAGTTACAACATCGGATCCATCTGGGGACTGCTTCACACTGCAGGATGTAGAGAACTTGTAGATCCATGTGCCTTCTCCTCATGTTATGGAGTCTCTGCTGTGAAAAACACACTTTGTTGTTGAAATTTAAAGAAAACCAGAAATTCACAATGAAGATGGTTGAAAGCATTTAATATTGAATATAGTATTTTAGGTATTACCCATTGACCAGAAATGAAGAATATTTTCCTTCCAGGTTGTGGGGAATGAAAGTATACTGCCCTTTACTTCTGCAATATTGAATGGCCCCAACCACAAATTATCAAAATTTCCATGCTTTCCTCTTTCCTCTCTTCTCGCATCCCATCTTAAAACTAGATCACCTTGTCTAAGATCTCTTTCTTTGGCCTTCTTGTCAAATAAACTTTTCATTTTGTTTTGATATTGATGAAGTTTGTGCTAAACTTCATCTCTGTCTTGGTTTAGCTCAATAATCTGATTGATTATCCTTGAAAAATCATCAGCTTCTTCATTTGATTCTTGTAAAAAATTCGTGACTGGGATTGCTAACTGTGTAGGGAAAATTGCTTTAGTTCCATATACAAGTTGGAAAGGGGATTTTCCACTAGATCTTTTGGGTGATACTCTATTTTCCCAAACTACATATTTGATATGACTATCCCAACTTCTTTTGTGATCTACCAATACTTTCTTGATACCCTTAACCAGACTTTTATTTGATGATTTTTCTTACCCTTACCTTGTGGGTAATATGGTGTAGGATGATGCAATGAAATCTAGTATTTCTGGAAAAACTCTATCATTTTAATGTTGCTAAAATCCTATGCATTGTCTGTAACTATTTGTTGTGGACACCCAAATCTAGACAATATTTTCTCTTCAATGAATCTCATGACTATTATATCAGTTGCATTCTTAATAGGGATTGCTTCTATCCACTTGGTGAAGTAATCCTTGGAAGTTAATATCCATCTATGTTGGTTGCTGGAAGTTGGAACTATTTCACCTATGAAATATAATCCCCATTGTAAAAAGGAGCTTCAATTAAAATTGGGACAAGGTAAAGTGCTTATAGCCTATGTTTTCCAACGAATATCTAACAGGGGATATAGATTCTTACCTTTGCTCCAACTTGTGCAAGCAATTTGGGCCAGTAGAACCTTGCTTTCAAAATCTTATATGCAATTGCCTTCCAAGCATAATTTCCTCCACAAATGCCTTCATGAAATTGTTCAATGACTCCTTTGGTTTCACTTTCATTCAAACATAAAATGACATTCAAAGGATCCTTCCAATACAAATTGTTATTTATGATACAATATTTCATAGCCTTTAGTCTAAGAGATCTGGATTGAGTCTTTGTGACTTTAGGAGGATACTTTAAATCTCGAAGAAAATTCACTATGTCTTTATACCAATATGAAAGTAAAAATTTGTCATCAATATGTAATTGAAGAGGAACAGGATCTGAATTGGAAGTAGGTTCTTGCGGAGTCTTCTCTCTTGAGATTTGAGAAGGTTCTTGTGGATTCTTCTCACTTGAGATTTTAGAAGTTTCTTGTGGATTCTTCTCACTTGAGATTTGAGAAGGTTCTTGTGGATTCTTCTCACCTGAGATTTTGAAAATGGTGTTGATACCAAGAATCTTACAATTTGATTCAGCCAAAAGTTTATCTAAACCCTGTCCTTTTACCAATTTTCTAGGTCTGATATCCAAATCAAACTCAAGTATTTTAGCAATCCATCTTCCCCTCTTTCCATCTGTATCAGGTTGTGTTAGAACTGTTTTTACTACATTGTTGGGGACATAAGAAATAATAGGATAATGTAAGACATAAATCCTGAATGCTTTTAAATCTTGTACAAGGGCACAGGATTCTTTCTCTATGATTTCATATATCAGTTCAACATCTCTCATCAACTTACTGAAAAAAAAGTAAATTGGTTGCTCATATCCATCATCATTCCTTTATAGTAAAACAGCTGCTATGGTAGTGTCAGTGGCAAAGGAGAAGATACTAAAACGTTTTGAGTAATCTGGACTAGCTAGTACTGGGGCTTTTGAAATGGCCTTCTTCAACTATGAAAAAGAATATCTAGCCTGTAATTTCCGTTTGACTTCATGATCCTCTTTAAGAATATCAGTATTATCTTTCACAATCTCAGCATAATTAGGTATAAATCTACTTAAGAAATTTATTTTCCATAAAAATGATTGAGTTTCCTTTTTTTTTCTAGGTAAACTAATTACCTGAATTGTTGATACTTTTTTTGGATCAATTACAACTCCTTCCTTTGAAATTATATGTCCCAATAGATTTCCTTCTTTCATTGCAAAAAGTGACTTTATGGGATTAAGAGGAATCCCATATTTCCTGTATCTTTCAAAAAAAAATCTCAAGTGTTTCAAGTGTTTATCATAAGAATTAGAAAATATAGTTAAATAATCAAGATAAATGACAATAAATTTATTTATCTTACCAACAAATGTGAGATCCATTGCTCTTTAAAATGTTGCTCCAGTGTTGATTAAACCAAATTATATCTTGACATACATAAATGTATCCCATGGAGTTATAAATGCAATCTTTTATATGTCTTCTGGACTAACCAAAATCTGGTTATATCTTGAAAAGCCATGTAACATTGAAATCAAATTTGAACCTGAAACCCTCTGAAGCAATTGATCCATTTTTGGTAATGGATAATTATCCTTTGAAGACATTTTGTTCATATTCCTAAATTCAATAGACAATCTTATTTCACCATTTTTCTTCCTAACAGGTACTGAATGTGTGATCCATTCAAAATATCTTAAGGGAACAATTATTTTTGCATCCAATAGAATTTTAATTTCTTGATTGGAAGCAAAACTAGGTTTATTCTTCTTAGTTTACGCTGAAATGGTTTAGCTTATGTTTTCAGAGGAATTGTATGTTCAATAATGGTTGTGTCATAGGTTTTCAATTCTTCGTATGACCATGCAAATACATCATTATAATGTTTGAAAAGATTGATATATTTGTCTTTGATTTCTTGAGGCAATGATGTTGAAATTTTAACATTTCTCATTTCTTCAGAAGTACCAATATTACAGTCCTAAACATCTTCTTGTTGTGAATTTAACAATGAAGTTTTTGAGACATCATTATAATCAAAAAGTTTTTCACGGGAAACCAATCATTTTGGAATGTAATTATTTGATAATTGAATGATATCATGATCAACAATTTTTTGTCCTAAATGTGAATTTTGATCATCCTCATTTGATTTGATTTCATCAATGTGTTCTTCTTCCACATGTAAAGTAGAAAATTCATCTATTGCTTGTAAAAAAGAAAATTGTTCATCATCTTCAAAATCCTGCTAGTGTTTGAGATTGTCAGGAATGGAAGGTCTGTATTTTACTTCAATTTGATAATGCAATTGTAGAGGATTGGGTATTTTAAAAGAACTAGCAAAAATTGCCAAAGCATCAACATGAATGTTTTCTTCTCTTGGGATTGATGTGATATTGAAGGCTTAAAAATAATTATCTACATAGTCCCAAACTTCATTCCTATAAGCTCTGAGCCTAGGATGCTTGGTTTTACAAAGGTTTCTGATTTGTTTTACAATCAACTCTGAATCACCATACACAACCAAGTTTTAAACTTTCAGACTCTCAGCTAACTCCAATCCTAAAAGTAGGGCTTCATATTTTGCCACATTGTTTGTGACTTGAAAATATACTTTAAAAGATTGGATTATATTTTATTATCAGGATAGATGAGTACAATTACAACCCTAGCCCCATCTTTGGAAAATGGCCCATCAAAATACATTTTCCAAATGTCAGTGTTTAAAATTTGAGGGGTATTGATAATTTCTTGAATTATAATTTGAGGATTTGGAATATCATTAGCATCTAAAGTAAAGAATCTAAAATCTTGATCAATTGCATAAATGGGATGATTAATTGCTTGATTTTCTTTACAAATTGTATTGATGAATCGTACTTCTTTGTATAGTCTTAAATGTTCGCCTCCATAAACTAGAATGGCTACATAAGACATGTCCATTTGTAGACTTCCCTCTAATTTAACACAACAAGATCTAGACAATAACATTCCAAATTTTTGGGGAATAATTGTAACAACAATGTCGAAGACTACACTCTTGACATAGATCTGAGAAAGTATTACAACTAAATCCTTAATTAATCTGAGGCAAGGTACTTTCTTGGAATCAAAAGCATACAGATCATGATATGGTCTAGTGATTTGTAATTGAAGTTGATCCATGATTACTTTAGGCATTATATTATGGGAAGCACTCAAATCTAACATGCAATTATATAAAAGATAATCATGAATTTTCAAGGTGACATAAAAAGGAGGAACACTTTCATCAATCATACCTGAACTAGGACCAAAAACAACTTGAGTTTTTTCATCCTCTAAACTAATGGCATCCCCCTATGCATCTGCACTTGAAGATTGAATCCATTTATAGACTTGATGTTTATAACCTGAATTTTCAGAGATTTCAGATAATGGAAATGGAATTTTAACTCTTTCTAATTCTTTCTCAACATTAAAAATAGTTGGAACATATTTTTCAACAATATTTTGTTCTTGTAACTGATTTTTGGTTGAATTGATGTTGTTTTTGTTTCAACTGATTTTAATTGAGGCTCATCAAAGGTAACCTTTTTCACTGGTCTACCAGGTCATGGCCTTCATCTAAGTTCATACCTTCTATTTAGTTCAGCAATGAGGAATTCAAAAAAAGCTTGATACTTGGAAATTTGAGATTTTTCTTGATTTTGAATCAGAGACTAATCTTGAGTGATTGGAACAATAACATTATGTGAGGATGGATATTGAAAATAGTTGATATCATTTGTACTGTCGGGAAAAATTTATTCAGGATCTTGATCATCAATCATTAGGGGAGGTTGAATTTGTTGATCAATGCTTAGTCTTTGTAAAATTTGAGGTTGAAAAGGTCTTTTGTATTGAACTTGTGGTTTGTTTGCAACTTGTTGGGTTACTCTAGGTTGAGTTTCCATTCTAGATATTCTATTAGAAATATTTCTAAGTAGAGAAGTTATTTCATCAGTTTTATGCTCTTCCTCTTTAGTTTTTTATGATGTTGTACCTTCTTCTCTAGATTTCATCCTCTTTTCATCCTTTTATGCCTTAGCTTTCAGTTCAACAAATGTTGATCTATTAGCTTCAACTTTGATTGCATTAGTTTGCATGTTTGGTAAACTTTCATATTTTCTCTCCCTAAGCATAACAACAAAGTCATCTTCAAATGCTTTGGAAAACCTAACCTTAGCAACAATTGCTGGAGGTTTGCAATCTGGGGGCATATTGTTATAAATTTTATTGAATCCCTTAATAAAATCAACTACAGGTTCACTAGGGTTTCTTTTCAAGGCTTCAAATTATGTTAAGTAGTAAACAACATCCTTTTTTATTCCCCATTGATTTTTCAAAATGTTGACTAGTTCAACCCATGAATTAATAGAATTAGCTTGAAGTTGTATGAACCATATTCTAAAATTTCCTTCAAGTGATTGAACAAAAAGTCTTGTGTAGACATCTTCATGCTCAATATTCATGTTATCAGCAAAATCTAGGAATGCAGCTAAGTGAACTTCGGCAGATGGTCTTGTCTCTCCATTAAATCTAGGTAAATGTTTTAAATACCCATCAGGAAAAGAATGAAGTTGGGTTGCAGGTAGAAGAACTAAGGTTGCATAACGTGCTGCCACAATTGGTTAAATACCATCCATTTGATGTTGTGATGGAGTTGTCTTTTTAGGAGAAACAACTTTACTAGAAGGAGGTAATGAAGATTTGGGTTTCTGGAAGAATTGAGGATTAATAACTAACTTCTGAACTTCAGGTAAAACCTTTTCAAGATTCTCAAAATCTAGAGGATTAGTATAAATACTAAGTTCCTCTTCAGATTTAGTAGAAGTGGATGGATAAGTATGTACAAAAGATATTTAAAATCAAGCGGTTTAAACTCAAAAAGAGAAAGTTTAGGATCTTCTTCACTGTCAAAAGGTTCCAAATGGGAATAATGAAGTTCAAAAGCCTCAATCTGATGGACTAAATGTGCATTTTGAATATCTACTCCTCTAGAAAGGAGTTATAAAACTTAAATTTTGACGAAGATTTGATAATTCAACAGGTATTGGAGGTTATTGTGAAGGGCCAGATTATGAAGGTACTTCAGATTGAACAAAGGCAAAGTAGTAAGAGAGGCTTCTAACCTACGTATAATAAATTCAATTTTAACTAATATCTCTAAAGATATGATAAAGGAGAGAAAATCTTTGGATCTGATTGTGACCTGGTATGCTTGCGTGAAGCCATATTTAATATGTAGAGTCTCCAGGTGAAGGATTTTAGCCTACTGACCTCTTATTCACCGTTAAGAGACAAGTAATTGTTTTCTGAGGGAAACCAACTTCAATATTCATTCCCCGACAAAAACTTCAATCTAATGTTTCCATTTGTAGATAATTTTATGCTAAGGAACTATGCCAAAGCATCTAAAGTAAGGTTTTTTATTTTGAGTGGATGACCAATGTTTAAAACTTTTAAACAAATGCAAATCCTAAATATTTTTGAGAAAACAGAAGGGTTGATTCTTCTTTTTTTTGCTAAGCAAGAGTCGTGCCTTATATATCATTAAATCAAACATAATTTACACTATGTAAACCCATCAACCAAACTGTGTGGACTAAGGCCAACAAGGAGAATGCCCGACAAACCCCAAAAGAAAACTCTTCCCACCCTTATGAGTACAAACAAAAATTAGCAATGGGAAACTCAAGGCATGTGAACTCTCCCCAAACAAAACCCCGCTAGCAAAAACCAAACCTGCCTCTTAATCACTAACGTTCATTCCTTTTATCTAATCTGACGTCGGACATAGATATTGCATCATGAAGAAGCAAGATGGATAACCTCCGGACCCCCCCAAATCGCTCACTCAATCTAGATCGTCGATCTGCCTTGCAAAATTGGACGGTGGAGTTGAATATCACAAGATTAAAGTGATCAAACTTTAGTGTGCGATGAGGGTGGTTTTCAGATCCGACCCTCATCCACGTGTCCAGAGTTGTATTGCATCGCTGCCAAATTTTCAAAACCACCTTCGGCTTGAAAGCGGTGCGATCGCTCCGAAACCACTTAGGAAGCAGTTTTGAATCTTGCCACTGAAAAATTGGGAAATGATGTCTCCAAAACGGATGTTGTCGATTAGTGCTTTCAACCTCTCTTATGACTGGGAAAACCTTGCGTCCGAATATGGAGAATTTCAGGGAGGTAAACGCCATGGCTGCTGAGGTCGCCCTTGACCAGTCTTCCATCGTAGGCCTGATTGACCAAAAAAGTGGTGTCTGCAGAAATCTTCTCATTGAGAATTGGCTTCCTCAGTTTTGTTCTTATACACTTCTTTGTCCTCTTCTGCCTGATGATGGCAAATTTCTCTTAGATTGCTATGCAGAATAGCTAGCCAATCCATTGAAATTTTTCTATCCTTATAGCTGACACCTTGGTTGGCAAGAATATCTGCCAACTTGTTGGCCTTTCTACGCACATGGATAAATCTGAGAGTACGTAGTCCCTGAAGATGTCCCTTAATTTTATGGAGAACCCGAATTAACCTCCAATGTTTTGTAACTTTTTTTGGCCCTATTCCATTACTAATTCTCTTGGCCGCATTGATGACTAACTCTGAATTAGCTTCTATTATCACATTTTGGCAATTGTTCTGTTTCAAAAATTCTAGGCTTTGCTCTAATGCCATTAATTCCACCATGTTGTTGGTGGCTTTTCCTAGATGACCATGGAAGAGGGAGATAATGTTTCATGTATCATCCCAAAGAACTCCTCCATAGCCTGCCATTCCTGGGTTGCCTTTTGAAGCTCCATTGATGTTATACTTCAAAAAACCTTCTTGGGGAGGATTCCAGAAATCTTTAACCTTTTCCCTCATGATTGTTTTCCTATCTAACCCTTGTGGAATTAGCCCCTACATGCCTAACTGCCTGAGCATTGTTACCTCTACTCCTGAGGGATGATTTTTGGGGAGATTCCTTACTGTGGTACTAACTGTTTCCTTAAGTTGCTTTAAGATCTGCTTCAACAGGCTCAGATAGGAATTCTTCTTTTTTTTGAAGATTCCTTTGTTTCTTTCTTTCCACATGTTCCAAATAATGAAGCTTGGCAAAAGAGCCCAGGCAGAGTTAAGAACTTCATAGTCCAAAAAATTATTCCTCTAATTGTTGAGGGTATTAGTGATACTTTCTTTGTCTCTGTCAGACTGATTAAATATGGTGGAAAAAAAATCCCATAACTTGGAGGTGACAATGCGTCTATTGAGAAGATGTTCAATGGTCTCCTCTTGGGCTTCACAGAGCTAGCATCTAGAGGGTCCCAGCATACCCCTTTTTCTGATATTATCCCATGTTAAGATTTTTCTTTGAAGAACCAGCCACATAAAGAGTTTGATCTTCATTGAGCCCTTATGCCTCCATAGTTTCTGCCAAGTACTATCCGGAGCTTGGGAATCCAACCCAAGGAGAATACCTTTTGCTTCCTTAATATTAAATTTGCCCTCTTTTTTGTTACCCCATCTTAGTTGATCCTGCCCTTCATTAACTAAAATCGTGCTCTGATTCAACATCCTCTTCAGGGTCTCTGCTCTGCTATTGAGGGTTCTGTCCCTTCTGCCATCTAGTTTCCTCCAGGTTCTCCATTTTCCTATATTGTGATAATTCTCCCAAAAGTCTTTTACCTTTACTAATCCTTGGTTGTACGTCTCCTGTTTGAGGCCCAAAAATTCCTCTCTCAATAGTGTTGGTTCTTGTTGCCATTTTTCTTCCCAGAAAAGTGCCAGATCTCCCTCTCTGATTTCCCAAAAACTGTTTTTTTGAACAACCCCTCTGTTCTCGCAGGCCTTGTTCCATATGGGAGAGCCCTTCATGTTTCCAGACATTCTTATGATATCAAAAGAAGGCCAAGATCTGGCATATTTTTCCTTCCAGATGCTAGCCCATTGAGCCTTAGGATCCTTAACCCACCGCCACCAAAGTTTGGCTCCCAAAACCTTATCTAGAATCTTTGGATCATCCAATCCTAGGCCTCCTTGGTTCTTAGGTTTACAGATCTTTTCCCATGAGACTAAAGCCCATTTTTTCCTTGTTTCCTCTTTGTCCCAAAGAAAATATCTTTGGATATTTCTAAACTGTTGTAAGACTCCTTTTAGAGCTAGGAGAGTTGACAGCATGAACACTGGGATATCTTGGAGCACTGCCTTTTCCAGAACCAGTCTTCCAGCCAGATTTAAAGACCTGATTGCCCATTTCCTGACCTTATCTTGCATCTTAATGATTAATGGTTCCCAAATGTTCTTGAGCAAAGTTTTAGCTGTTAGAGGAACTCCCAAATACTTATAGGGGAGGGAGTCTCTTTGAAAGCCCAGAATTCTGGAGACATTTCTCTAAATGGAAATATGGGTGTTAAAGAAAAAAAATTGATTTGGAAAGATTAACTTCCATACCTGATGCTAAAGCAAAGTGCTTCAAAATTTGTTTGTAGGCTAGTGCTTCCTTGACTGTGGGAATTCTTGTAACATGGTATCATCCACAAACTGTTGATGAGTCAGAACTTGACCATTCTCCGAAAGTTGGAGTCCTTGAATTTTGCCCACTACTCTAGCATGCTTAATGGACTGTCCCAGCCCTTCCATCATGAGGATGAAGAGAAAAGGAGAGAGTGGATCTCCCTGTCTGAGTCCTCTAGAAGGAAGAAAAATTTCTGAGGGAGAGCCATTAACTACAATTGAAAAGCTGGAGGAAGTCACCAGGGCCATGACCCATCTGACCCAATTATAATCAAAACCAAACGCTATAAGCACTTTCTTGATGTATTTCCAATTCACTTTATCATATGCTTTGGCTATGTCCAATTGCATGATCATACCCGCTTTCCTTTTACTAGTTAACGAGTGGACCACCTCGTGAGCTTGAATGATGTTATCTAGAATTTGTCTACCTTCCACATAACCCGATTGTTCCCTCGAAACAAGTGTAGGGAGAAACGGTTTGAGTCTATTGGCTACAACCTTGGAAATTATCTTGTAAACTACATTGCATAAAGCTATAGGTCTATAACTCTCTGGAATTTGAGCATTGTCCTGTTTTGGAATTAGGGAGATGAAGGAGGTATTGAGAGCTTTTAAAACAGTTCTGTTTAGCTTGGAATCTTCCACTGCCCTTACAATATCCTCTTTGACAATATTCCAACAAGCTTTGAAGAAATCCACATTGAATCCATCCGGACCTGGAGCCTTGCCATTTTGCATTTCCTTAAGGACCTCACTGACTTCCTTTTCAGTTATAGGTCTGTTGAGATTATAGTTATCCTCTCTGGATACCAACTTGAGGATGTGTTTAATGAGGTCCTTGATGAAAGGTTCCCTTACTGAAGTGTTTTCCTGAGCAATACCTCGAAATTGCTTAACTAAAACTACTTCTATCTTTTCATGGGATGGATGTATCTGCCCAAACTCATCCTTGAACGAAGAGATTTTGTTGTGAGTCCTATTTACTATGGTTGATCTATGAAAATTTTTAGTGTTACGCTCTCCTTCCTTTAGCCATTGAACTCTTGATTTTTGTTTCCAAAAAATTTCCTCTTGATTACACAACTTTTCCCATTCTTGTTGATGTTTCTCTACTTGATCATTTATGTTCTTATCAAAGCCTTCCTTGATCAAGGCTTGGTTGAGCTCCAGAATTTTATTTTCCATAGCTTTTTTCCCTACAAAAATATTGCCAAATTCACTCTTGTTCCAGGCTTTCAACTTCAGCTTGATGTGCTTTAATCTCTTATGTAGCAGGAACATTGTTGATCCTTGAGTTTGCAAATCCTCCGCCCACCATTTTCCAATGTCGCTAATGAATTCTGGGTGAGAAATCCAAATATTTTCAAATTTGAACGGTCTATTCCTTGGGGTACCAATGCCCTTTATCTCCATTTGAACTGGCCAGTGATCTGAGCCTCAAATAGGAAGAATTCCTACTATTAAATCCTTGTCAAGAAGCATGAGATCCTTAGAGATCATAAATCTATCTAACTTAAAGGCTACCTGTGAATCCCCTCCTCTTTTGTTGTTCCATGTGCAGAGGCCATTGTTTGTCTCAACATCAACAAGCTTCATGTCTTTTGAAAAGATTTGAAAGGCATAGGAATATTTATTTAAAGCTCTTGTACTCCCCTTTTTCTCTGAGAGAGATCTTATCATATTGAAATCCCCTCCTAAGACCCAAGGTATTCTGGCATGTCTGACTCGGAGATCCACCAAGGATTCTATAAACCTGATTTTGTCATCTAACTTTTGAGGGCCATAAATATTTGTAATTATATAAGTGTCCCTGTCTCCTACTGGCTGTATAACCACTGATAAATAATTTCTTGATGCCTCTGCATCAATTATTCTAATTTTTTGGGGATTCCAGAGAGTTAGGATACCCCCTGCTGTATTTTCTGCTTTATCTTCTAGAAACTCAAATCTACTAATCCATTTACTATGTATTTTCCTTATTTTTTGAATGAAGCATTTTGTTTCTTGGACAAAAATTATATCCGGAGTTGCCTGTTTCATTCTATTATTCAGCATTCTCTATTTTCTCTTGCTTCTTAGACCTATAATATTCCAAGTTGTGAACTTCATAATTAAATATTGATAAAGGAGTAACTCGATAGATCTTTCATCTTACCTGAGTATACCATTTTCCACATTCCATCAGTAGCTCGTTTTGCTTTTTCCTGCCTCTTTTTTTTCTGGATTTCTCGGTGCTAACCCCGAAGTCGTATTTACAGCTTTCACCCCTTCAATACTCTACCTTTCAGTGTTGTTTCCTCCCTCTGTACACTTTGCCTGAGTTTTCCATAATAATAATTGTTGTATTCGATTGAACTCTTCTTGTGGCAGTGATTCTACCCCGCCAGTTGCTCCCTGAATCAAGAACCCTTCTAGATCTAGGTTTTCTCTGTCAAGAATCTCCTGTAGCTCAATGTCATCCATTTCCATCTCACTCTGGGTCATTTCCTGATCCATTTCTAGCTCTGATTCACTCAGCATGATCCCTTTCTGTTTTTCGTTTTTATGTGTCTGATCTCATTCTTCTTCCTTCTCCTTCTTTTCGTAACTTTCATTCATTACTTGATCTTCTACTGATATTTCTTCCTCCTCTTCAAGAACTTGGAACTGGTTCTGACTAACCTTTTGTCCTTCATTTTGGTGTTGCTTTGTCCCTTTTCTGCTGCTCTTTCCTTTATGAGCAACTTTATGGAAGCTATATGTGTCTTTCATTGTGTTAGTTTTTCTTTTTTTCTTTGCTTTATTGAGGGGTCAGCCTCTTAGAAGGTGTCCATGTTCATGGCACCTACAACATCTAAAAGGAATATGTTCGTATTCGACTATTTGCACCCATTCCTCATCAAAAACCTCCAAGATGACTTCATCCGGAAGGGCTCCGGATAGATCCATCTCCACACAGATCCTAGCAAAGGAGGTATATTTTCCCCTCCTTGTGGCTTCAGAAGCTTTGACAAACCGTCCTATTTTATTGCCTATGGCAGCTAGCAATTCTGTTTTCCAATAGTCCAGAGGTAGAGAATATAGTCTAACCCAAACCGGGACTGAAGTGAAAGTTTCTTGCTCTGGTACGAAGTTCATCATCCATGGCCGCATATATAGCCCTGTTGCTGCATAGAAGTAGGGCCCGCCTTCAAATACTCTGTCTTTATCTTCAATATTTGCGAACACCACAGTAAAGAATCCCTTTGACCCCAGATGAAGATCAATGCTACCTTTAGGTTTCCAGTGGTATCTGATCCAAGTTTGTAAAGCTTTTTCAATAGGCCATAGCCACATGAATTTTCATATGATTGCATAAGTTTGCATGTGATCCCTGTGCGCCTGCAGCACTGGATCATTTAAAACTACTCTAGGAGTGATTTCAGCTTTGGGTTTGCACGGACCCTTCTGATTTTTGTCTTTTGTTCCCTATTTTTTGTCATTTTCTTCCTTGTCTTTTGCGCCCTCATTCTCCTTCAATTTGGTGCTTTCTGTTTCCTTCTCCCTGTTTCTTCTTCCTTCCTCAACATTACCTCTGCCATTTTCTGGAGGTTTCTTGCCCTTGTTGGCCACCGCCTACTTGTAGGAGGGAGTGGAGCTCCCTCCTCTGCGCCCATCCATGGAGAAAATCCTCTTCAGAAACCTGAAACCCTAGTTGCCTATGCTACTCTCCCACCTCCCGATCCCCCAGAAGAGTTGATTCTTCATTCTTAATAGAATTAAGATTTAAAATGATTTGGAAAGAAGAATTTAAGAAGATATATAATTCCTTGAACATTTGTATTGAATATCTAATTTGTTATATATAGCATATGCATATAGAAGTTTTCTATAGAAAAATAGTACATGTGCAAGAGATGACAGAAGTAAACAATTTAAAAATTTAGAGGAATTAACTAAGACAATCAGTTTTGGTTAATTAATCTCTTTTATGATAACTTTGCAGGAGCTTTTAGAGAAATTGACATTCAATTTACTCTTACCCAGAGTTCTATGTTACCTTGAACATGTGTAGATAAAATAAAAATGAAAACATAATTGAATAACTAGAAGAACTCACAGAGATACACAAGCTGCTCATAATGAATCCATAATCCTTCTATTAACTTCATAAATAGCATAGAAAGTTACAAGCATGTCCACTGGTTCATCACAAGGGTTTAACCCTTTCTTATTTGAATTACAAAATACTTATAGATTTCGACTCAAACATATCTAAACTTGAATCAAAATTTATTACAAAATATAATATCATCCAAAATATTTGGGATATTACAAAAATAGAACTGAAAAATAGTAAATTTAAACTAATTTGAACACTCTGCACAGATTTTGAGGGTTGTTGTTGATGACTGTAGCTATAAATATTCTTTTTTGTCCATTGTCCCCGTTAATCTGTTGTCTACTCCTGCTTATCTGTTGTCTTCTCCTGAAATTTAGCATTTTCTTTTATTCGATGAGCTCACATAATTTATCCCATCTCTTTTCATCAAGGATATAAAATTGTAACAATTTTCTATATGACTCATCAACTTCATTATATTTTTCAAAATAAGGCCTAGTTAGAAACATATGCTTAATTTCATGTTGAATTAGTGTTACAGGGAAAAGTGTCTACTCAAAATTGCTTATCCCACTAAGGTGTGATAGCTGCCTTAGAAAAAAACAAAGTAAAGCTACTTTCATTTTTCCTTTATGAAGTATAGATAGAGAGGAACAAAGAAAACCAAGCTCTGTCTTGCGCTAATCTCCTGGTTCGATTCCTCTCTTCCTTGATAGTCTTTCGCTACTTGTTCCCTTGCATGCCCAGCTTCACAGGGTACCTGTAAGATCACAGTAGCATAACACTATACAAGAACATGGATCTATAATCATAAACAATTTAGGATCAGATGTAAATTGACCATACAAATGCAGCAAACATAAATGACACAAGAGTATGGAGGAAAACTTGAATAGCTTTTATTGATAAACAAGAAAGAGCCAAGAGGAGTTACAACCAGTTGTTCTGACCCAGCATCAACCTCTCAGCAAGGAAGCCCCTCTTCACCTCATACAAAGCTTAGATCACCCAACAATCTGATGTTTGTCTCAAGAAACCAACAACAATTCCTTACAATATGCAAAATTCCAGCCTCTAGATCTCTGGGATGAGGGATCCATATATAGATATCTGTAATCTTTCGGTCCAAGGTCATTGATGTAAACCTGTCGCTAGAAGTGAGAAACTTGCCATTGAGGCATGCAAGCTTCAAAGTACTGAATGGGGTGTTCCTAGATCAACTTCTTGGATAATGAGCTGATGTCGACAAGAAGTGATCCGTCACAGGAGGGCCTTAATGAATCCCACATCAATGACACGGAACGGAGCAAATGATTTTAATGGAGGTGAAAACGATCTGGTGATATAAGGTTCAGGGTGGCGGTCATGAAAGAATGAGTATAAATGTATTGTAGTGGGTGAGACACAGTTGAATTCTCTGAATGACTTCTCTTGAACATATCGGTGACACTGACGTGATGGATTGGCAGCATTAACCCCGAATGTGGATGGTATGATGGGACCATGGTGATGTGACCGGTGAATGAAACAACCCAACCCGACTTGGATGCGGAGTGAAAGTGTCATGTTCAAGAGCGACTTGCTACCAACAAAGTTTCTTCAAGTTTTCTTCCCAATTTTTCCCCAATCATTGCTGACTAGTACCTCTTTATTTTTATCAAGCTTGAGGAGGATAACATATGCTTGTTCTATAATTTTCCCTTCGGGCAAACCCATCGCTATGTTTTAACGAGCCTAGTGATACTGAAACTCCTTCTCGTCTATAGATAAGTTTGTCGCCATTAAAATTTTAACGAGTTTAACGACAAAGATAACTTGGTCTTTTTCAATTTTAGAGAGTCTGAAAAGGAACGTAAAGGAAACTCCAAAATTCCTTTTTCGTCATCTAATCCCTTAAGTCCGAAAAAGTATAAAACAATACAGAAGGGATGAATTTTCGATACTTTTAACGAGCCGAACAAAACAAGCGCTCGATCTTTTTGTGTAATAATCCCTCAGGTCCAAAAAGATTAAAATTTAGAGGAGGGATAGCACTTCCGATCCCTTTAACGAGCTGGAGAGGAAAATGGCTCGGCAATCTTTTCATATTTTACGAGTCAATTGAAAAGAGCTTAAAGGAGACTCGTATTTTGAGGAACGAGTGATAAAATGGGTAGCAACTGATTCCAAGTAAGGTTTGGAATTTTCCAATCATGGCAGTGTTACAAGGATGGCTAGTGAGATCACTCTTCGCAGCTATTCCCCAAAATGGGTAAACAATCAAATGGAGGTGAATGATTGGCCAATGCAAAAGTGGAGGTGACAGTGCAAACACGACCAAGGTTTTAAAGGCTGAAGTATTACATTCGCGATGGTTACTTACCGGAAATTGGTTCATTTTTTAATGTTCTTAAACTCTGGAGGAACATGTGCTCATTGCTTATGTTTATTTTTTAACGAGCATGAAGTCCGCGCTAAAATTGCTCAATTAATCCAGTCGTGCGATAAGAATGTCTCATATATAAAAACGGCAACTTTTAGAGTTTTGCCCCACATCCTTTCTTTATGCAAGTTAGGAAACGACCAATCCTACAAGTTTAAAGGGTTAGAGGACCTACAAATTTAAAAAATAAATAGTCGCTCTTCGCTTGCATGCCAAAAGGTTTGCATGCCCCTAGGTATAAAACAGAGTTTCAAGGTTACCCCTTCTTCCTTTCGTTAAAACATTTGTTTTACCGGGAGAGGTCTACCTCTTACAAGTTACCAAAGATTGTTCTATTTACGGCGTAAACAAAACACTTCTTCAGCGATGTTTATCGAAATAAACAAAGGTGAGTGGTGATGCTTGCCAACCCACATAACTTTGACAAGAGAATCTTATTCCAGAATAACCCCCTCTTCCAATCACGGACGGGAGTATAGACTAGTCATATTTTCTCGCGGAAACCTACCCTATACCTGAAGTTTTCCTGCCGAAGCAGGCCAGGGTGCATGCCCCCTGGGTTTCAGTCATGTCCCCCAAATCACTCACACTCATCAGGCGGACGGACTGGAGGTTGAGACATTTCTTGCATGAAAAGACCATTCAGGGATGGTATATGACTATTTGCTCTGTGTGATCCAGGAAATGAAAGTTGGTCTACGAGCTTGACCACTCTTCCTTCGTGCGGAAAACACATTACTCTAAAGAGTGAGGAGACAATCGCTCCCATGCAATAAATATAGTCTCGTCCAAGTAGTAGATTATAATCCAGGGGTCCTTGAACTACCATTACGTTCATTTGAACAGTTTTTCCTCTCAATGTTGTGGGTACATTGGGAAGGATCCCTAACGATCGACTAGTTCCTTTATCAAAGCCTGTTAGATTTCTTATCTTAGGTATAAGCGATGGTGAACCAAGCGCTTTCCAAGCAGTCAAGGAAAGGATACTCACAGAAGCCCCTTCATCTATGATGGTACCAGCCATAACCATTCTATATATTTGAACAATGATTCGGAATGGTATACTAGCTGGTAAACGGGGTCTGCCTAGTTGATTCCAATCAAAGGAGACAACTAGGTTGCTTGGAGGTGGGACTGAATAGACGGCTGGGTATGACTGACGAACTTCCTTCCTGCGGTAAAGGAACGGGTAAATTGCCCCCATGTTCATTAGAGTCTGTGCTTACGAAAAGAATTTGGACGGTGTCATCCTTGTTCTCTTCGGTGACTGTATCATCTGAATATGGAACCTCTAAAGGCAAGACTGGGTCAACTGCCGCCTTGACCTTTTGACTTTTGTCTGGTATGGGTTCAGATGGTTTGTCTTCAATGATAGATGCTTCAGCCGACCACCTGAGCGGGCTAGTCGGATTTTCAACTAGTGACGGACTCGGCAACAGTTTTTTATATCTAGGAGGAAGTCGTAACAGTGAAACCGGACGATCGTCCAAAACTCTTTTAGCCTCGTCTAAGAAGGGACAATGGTGGACGGCATGATCGCCTTCGCATAGTTTACAAGGAAATCTATATTTCCTTTTTTTCCTGGGGCTTCACTTTCACTAGTCGACAGTGTGTTTTCAACATGATCATCAGAGGTTGACGACACCGGGTTGTGCAAACAAGGAGACCAGTCCCTTAAGATCCGAGGGATGCAAGGACAATCTTTATGATAGTGGTCTCCTTTGCAAATGACACATGGAGATTTAGGTCTGGTCGGTGCAGTGTGTGGATTTTCGCTAGACGACGCTCGTTTGCCCCCATTTGCTTTTGGCTCCTTCTTGTTCTTCCCTTTCTTCTTCTTTTCCTTCCTCTTCTCAGGTACTTGACTTTTGGCTTTACCAGCCCCATCAAGCGGAGAGGAAGGAGGAGAGGAAGAATTGGAGGAAGTAGAAGGTTGGTGGGTAACTCTGGAATCTTCTAGTTGTTGACTCGATTGTTCAGGAATTACGGTGTTCTGAACGAGAGAGGTTGAGAATAGCCATACAGGCAAGCTGATTGTCAGTCCTGGAAGCGACAATGTGGCCATATGGGGTGCACCAACATCTCCCCAAGAGGAGAAGGGACTAGGATTTCCTCCAAGGGGAATTCCTTGGTTGGTGGATTCCATTTTCTCAACCCAAGATCAACGTAGGAAAGGGTAATGAATATTCCGTTTAAAATAAATTTTAGATGCTTTGACACAACTTGTTTTTTCAATTTTTAAGAGTCAAGAAAAAACAAAAGATGACTCTAGTCGCCTTCGATTTTTAATGAGCCTGAAGTGACAAGTGCTCAGATGGACCTTTTCCATTAAAGAGTCTGAAAAGGAACGAAAGGGACTACTCTGGAAATCTAGGTAGAGGGATTACCAAACCAATCGCAAAACTGCAGAATACTTTTTACGGTACGGCAGTCAATCTTCCCGAATGCTGTGTTCAGTGCATTGCGATCGATAGGGCGGCAGACACGGCTTCCTATGGATAAAGGATTAAGCCTATTGTGGTCTCCCAAAATATACTCGATAGTACGTGGGAGCACAAGTCCATACTGGCACTTATCATCTCAAAGTGGAGTAATCACCCAACCATCAGTGAGAACAACAGTTACCAGGCTTTATGACGCTGGAATACGTCTCGAGCCTAGACTTCTAAATGTTGTGCGTTAGGTTCCACAGCATTGTTAGATTCATTGAATTTATTTTATATTTGATCTTGTTTATGAAGTTTTCCTTTCAGGTTCACCGCGAGATGTAGATGTAATTCCTAAAATGCAATCTAAGATGATAACTTTTTATCTTCTTTGTGCAATGAAAATCCTAGCTACTAAGGAAAGAAAGACAGAATCCTTTCACAAAGAGAAAAGAGCATACTCTAAATGCACTTTCCTAAATAAAACCAATCAGACTGTCTAAATGCAAATGCACATGCATGTATTTTTTTTCGACTTTCTTAGTATATGGATGATAAAAAAGAAAGTTGATGCACAAATCTGAATTTCTTTTCAAGCGACAGTTATCAACAAGTTTCCTTTCGAAATCAAAAATGGAGGCAATCACAACACCTTACGATTTTGAAATGAATACTTGTTTTCGACACTAGAAAAATTATAATTTCAGACCAAAAACAATAGTAACAGGATAACCGACTATCAACAGCAATCAAACTCTTTCCTATGATTGAAATCGACACTTGCGACACTTTCAAATCAAAGGACGACAGTGCGATTATGTTACTTTTTGCAAAGGAGAACTGAAAATGACTCAACAAACACACAAAAACATTTACAGTTCTTTTGTACAAAGGAATCGGAATAACAGCAAGGAAAAGGGGTTTCAAACAGAGATATACTGATCACTGGCAGCAAAATTCATGAATAGAACTGGAAAGAATGAATCACAGAAACCAAAACTGAGCAATGCCTAGTCTGATCAGCACACCTGTAACACAGGGAATTTGAAATGCAGCGCACCTACTACACTCGGGAAGTGCGCTAAATTTCAGATTCTCAGAACAGTACCTGCGCTGGGCCAGAAACGAGACTTTGCTTGGGTTCTGGGTCACAGTTTTACAGTTCAGTTCATGGGTTTTGGCCGAGCAAATGGTAATCAGTAATGCAACAATCAGGGGTAGATCTAAGGAGGATCTAAGAGCTACCACAAGGGGAAATCAGAGAGTTTGTGAATCAGTTGTTTAAATCATAAACAGATCCCGGAGATTGATTGAAGCAGCATTTATCTACTTTGCATTTGCATAGCAAATGCAGTTCGAAAGCTACCTGGCACGACTTCAGACTCTGTCTGTAATTTTATGAAATAGACAACAAGGAAGATAAACAAAAAAATAATTTGTCCCCAGCGGAGTCGCCATTTTGATACAGGGAAAATTGTCTACTCAGAACTGCTTATCCCACTAAGGTGTGATAGCTGCCTTAGAAACAAACAAAGTAAAGCTACTTTCATTTTTCCTTTATGAAGTATAGATAGAGAGGAACAAAGAAGACCAACCTCTGTCTTGCACTAATCTCCTGGTTCGATTCCTCTCTTCTTTGATAGTCTTTCGCTACTTGTTCCCTTGCACACCCAGCTTCACACAGTACCTGTAAGATCACAGTAGCATAGCACTATACAAGAACATGGATCTATAATCATAAACAATTTAGGATCAGATGTAAATTGACCATACAAATGCAACAAACATAAATGACACAAGAGTATGGAGGAAAACTTGAATAGCTTTTATTGATAAACAAGAAAGAGCCAAGAGGAGTTACAACCAGTTGTTCTGACCCAGCATCAACCTCTCAACAAGGAAGCCCCTCTTCACCTCATACAAAGCTTAGATCACCCAACAATCTGATGTTTGTCTCAAGAAACCAACAGCAATTCCTTACAATATGCAAAATTCCAGCCTCTGGATCTCTGGGATGAGGGATCCATATATAGATATTTGTAATGGATATGAGTCAGCTTATGATTTGATTAGTGTCTTCTCTCTGATAGTTCTTGCTTCCACTTGGAGATTGATGATCTCTTACTCATCCTTGGTCGAATTCAGAGAGGCAAGTGTCACAGGAGAAGTTTCTGGAAGCTTCCATTGCCTCTCCACCTCGCGGAATGACACTGCCATTTGTCATGTCTCGCCCATCGCACCCCATAGAAGGGCTTTTTGAAATGCAACGCACCCACACAGTGTACTTAGGTGAGATGCAACTCACTTGGCCTGTGGAGTAGCTGAAATGATCCTGTTTTGACCAATTCTGAGCAGATTTTCATGGAGAACTTCTGGGAGAAGGTGTAATCAGTTGACCTTGTTCCTTTAGGGGTTAGAACAACACTTTTAGGTACTTAGGAGCCCTTGGTTTATGGACATTTCATGCTTGGTGTTACAGTGCCCAAAAATGTCTATAACAATTAGCAAATCATAACTTTAACTTTTGATGAAATCTTTGCTAGTTATAATTCCTCTGATTTTGGAAAATTTGGTCTTGCCCACTACTATCTCATGTAACATGTGTTGATAATATTCAAGTGGAATCAATTTTCCACCTATACCCTGCAAACCTGGGAGTCCTTTCTGATGTAGAGCATTGAATTTCTTGTGATTTTTTTTATCTGAACATCCAAATTTTGTACTTGTTCTCAAGCTGTAACATCAAATTCCTCTTGGTTAAAACCTTTCTTCCCTCCAAGATCGCTTTGATTCCGTCTTCAATTTCGAATTCTTCAAGTTCATCCTTTGTTATGGAATTTAGGACTTTAATTGTCCTTGTGGCATCTCTTGGTTTGCGGTCTAGGTATTCTTTTGTTTATGTTATTGTTTCTTTTGATCTTTGCAATAATATTCATGCTAAAAAATAATTTCAATAGAAGGCCATAACTCAGTCACTGATGCATTAATGTCGATCCATATATTTTCTTTGGCCTGAGCAATAGTTTGTGCAATTAAAGATTCATTCTCATAAGCTTCTAATTGTGGAGTTAACTTATAATTCTTTTGAGTCTTAACCAAATATGCATTGTCAGATTTGATTTTCTGTTCTTGAATATTTTGGAGTTGCATCTTGAGTTTATCAATTTCAGTTAAAGATAAATCTCCCATCGCCTTTGACAATTGGTCTGCTGAATTAGTAGATTGTGTTACTATTGTGACTTTTATTATTGTAGATGTTCCTTCTATTGAAGTACCTATTGTAGAAGGTTTCCATATGGGAATGGCAGTCGAAATACTGAGTTGATACTCTTTTTATTTCAAGAGTATTTCCATGTCAGCTTCCATCTTTTGAATTTGAATATTTTGTTCGACTATCAACTTGAACATGTTTTATTTTTCCCTTTCTAGTTGACCCACTTCCTTAGCTTGCGGATGTTTTATAGTAGGAAGTTTAAGCTTCTTCCTCAATGCTTGAATGTCAACATTTTTATTCTTTATCATCTCTTCTATTGCTTTGATATCACTAGGATCATATCCTAGTTTTATCACCAAATCCTCAAGTGATTTGATTTTGGTATCTTTACCTAAGGATGACATTCTCTCCATTTTTAACCGTGTGTGAATATGGATCAAGGAAGGTTGTAGTTTAGAGGGTGCCATGGCTGAACTTGTCAAAGTAGAATATATCATTTCATATCCCTGCTTATGAAGGTCAATTTTATCAATTGCACGAATTTTCTTAGTATCAAAAACAAAAATGGATGTTTTATAATCTTTTGCACTTTTAGGGACTAGAGCCTTAGGTTCCAAGAAGGCTAATTGAAATTTTCCATTTTATGTATCAAGTACAGACAAAATTCTATGTTGGGTAGTCAAAGACTGTTTCAAAAATTTAGAATAAGTAGTGGCCTTTAATGCTTCACTCTTCCTTTGTATTTCTTTGTATCGAGCAAAAATATTTTGGTGTGATGTATCTTGAGAGATAGATGACACGGGAGAATCTATAGTGATCTCTTCAATTTGTGGAAAGGAAGTAGTAGGACAACCTGACAGCACCACTCTATCCTGATCCTATGGATTCTTTCCTTCAGAGTATTCTTCATGAGTGTTTGTTTTATTTCTCCTTTTGAAATTTGTGAAACTCGTAGCTTGAGTTTATGTGTCTGTAGGAGATATAATTTCTCTTGATATTTTGGTTTCTTTTTCTTGGGGAACTGGAATCTGTGAATTTGTTTGACTAACAATTTGTTCCTCAACATTTTCCTTCCATTCTTCTTGATTTGCATATTGTTTTATCTGTGGCCTGGTTGTATGTGCATAAGGTGTTTTTTTCTCAACTCTGAACCTTGAAATAATTCCCAAGGGATCATAGGACCAAGTAAACATAAACTTGAATTTCATCTGCTTTAACAAATTATCTACCTCCTTCATTGTTGCTCTAGTATTAACAATGAAAGGTCCAATTTGTGCATTCAACTTGAATTGTGCTTTCTGCTTCCTAGATACAAAATGAAAATCATCCGAATTCATCATTTTCCTGATGTATTCTAAGGGAAAGATCCTTATTGGCACAAACACTGGAAACCTGTATGGAAGGAGTTGACAACCATATAATTTGATTTTTGGATAATTATGGTAAAGGTACGAGTCTCCAACTTTAGCTTACTCAGTAAGGTTCATAATTCTTCTGATTTAAGGTGAAACCCTTGGTATTACATCACTGCTTAGAAGACATAAGGACATATGCATAAACGATTTTACAAAGTCACTGAAGGAATACCGTTCTGTGTTCTTCCTTACCAAGGAAGTCCAGTGAATGACCAATTGAGGTTTCCTTGTGCATCTAACTTCTGCAATGGGAATTTAAACCTTTTTGCTTGATGACATAATAGAAAATATACAAGAACTGATTGATGTTTGAATGAACATTCAACATAAAACCTTAGTAATTGATCATGAATAATGTCTGACAGAAACTGACTATAATTGAAAATCAATGAGGGCTTATTACCCACAAAGAAAACTAACAAAAATCCCAATATCACTTTATCTTCCAACTGATCCATAAGATAACCTAACAAAAAGGTGACCAAGGAAATGACCTGCCTTGACATTTCTGGAAAAATTAAAGTGGAATAGGGTGGATTAGTTCTACGAAACTCGGAATTTCTAGGTATGAATGACTCAAATATACAAGATCTCTGGGGAAATGTAAGTTTATGATAGATATCCATGAGGGATTCAGTAGAAAAAGGGTGTAGAGGAGCATGGAAATTGATTTGGAGTGCTTAGCATAGGGATTCTGGTGTAATGGTGAATAACATTTCATTGTTGTCGGCAGTTACAACCCTTTGACCGGGAAGATACCTAAGATGGAACTAGGTGAAAAATTCTGGGAAGGTATGAGTTTGAGGAAAAATAAATTGGGGCAAGAAACACTCCCAAATACTTAACTCATCACTAACATCTTTGAAGAAGTTGTGGAATTCATACATATCGAATTCACACTTGTTTCCTGAGATTTTGTATTGAGTATTGACCAGAGGGAGCCCGTATAGGTCAATGATAGAGGGTAATGTAGGGTTTTCTACAGCTAATTTAGACTTTCCTTTGTGAGAATACATTGTAAACAACAAATTTCCAACTATGGTGGTGAATTATCGGGGTGTGGCGATCACTGGCATAGGACGATGACTGCGTACTTGTGAAATTTGGGGCCACACTTGTGCTGTTGGAACAAGAAATGGTGGAAAAGAGTATGCAAGTAATGAGATTTTTTAAAAGAGGAGATTTAAATGAATTAACAAATTATAACCGTTTTGGCTACGTCTAATTAATAAACTAGACATTGGAAGGAAGGATTAATTATATAACGGTTACATAGTTGTTTGGTGGGAATCATTTAAATATGTAATGGTTATTTAGTCATTCGGCAGGAGCGAACAATGAAAGGACAAGCTGTAGGGTATGAGCGAAGGTGGGAGTAGAGGCGGGAAGGCAAAGTGGTTTTCGAAGGGGGGATAAGCGATTAGTGGTATTGGAGAGGGGTGTCCTGAACTCATTGTGGATTTTCCACGTATGGTTATGCGATTTTGGAAAATCATCTTTTCAGACCCCCCCGTTAACCTTCGAAACTGTGGGGGGTTCCCGAATTCATTCTCCGCCATTGATTGGGCGGGGATGATCTCATCCATCACCTACCAATCGAAATTTATCGCTAGGCGATAAGAGTGTCACATCAACTTTATTTACAAAATAAAATAACCCTTCAGAAAACTTATGAAGGATTAAAAATAATAATAATACAAAATAAATCAAAATTGCATTTTAACTAGCACGCCATCTTAGGGATTTTTTCATTTTTTTTTTTTTATATTTATATATATATATATATATATATATATATATATATATATATATATATATATATATATCCCTTTTTCATTCTTTTCTTTTGATATTTTTTATTTATTTATTTTTCTCATTTTTCTTTTCATTTCTTTCTTTCTTTCTTTTTTATCCTCATTTTTATATTTTTTGTTTTAACATAAAGGAAAAAATAGAAAACAAACTAGGATAAAAATAAGTTATAACAACCATCACCATTTATTATAAATATTTGTATGGAACACTTTGAGAATAAGATCCTTAACATGCCATCATATAAATTTAGTTCACAGAAAACGTTTGTTGATGATATTAATGTGAAATGAACACATAGATGACATAGATTGGATGTTTTCCTTGCAAATATCAAAAAGAATTTCATAGAATGTCATGATGGAAATAGAAGAGGACGAAAATAATACTCACCGATGTACTAATCACTAAAAAAGATGATGGCACAATATTGTATTAGGTATATAGGAAGAAAAATCACATAGACATATACTATCAGAGTAAATAGCATTATGAAATGGTAAGGCCATGGATCAAAATTCCATATATTCAGGGTGTTACCAATCAAATTGCTAAGACTAGCTAGGAATAATATCAAAATTGATTTTTTTCCACCAAACACCATCAGGATTTTGGCGGACTCAACAAAAGACTTAATGGCTAGAAAACAAATTGTCATATATTCCAAATATTGCTCCTCTAGAAAAGAGGAAATTGGTGAAACATGTTTGAATAATAATATATCCCCACATTTGATGTTTATGAAGTTAGTCGATGTCACTCTAGAGATATCTGAAGGTTGAATAGGAGGTTGACTAAGTAGTCGATTAAGTCATTGACTAGTTTGTCATATTATTGACTAAGTTGACTAGCATGTAATTTGAGCCATGAAATGAGGACCTTGAGTGTGTCAAATGTGATCATGAAACTAAGCTAAGCCTTATTCATTTTTAGTAAGGTACGTAAACCATTGAGTATATATATGGGCAATTCAATGGGATTGGTCTATCAATCAAGTAATCTATTGTTATTCATCTATTTGTGTGGGATATGTGTTGTATTATTTTCTTGTGGACTATGTAGAAAACACTTTTCCTATTGTGTAAGCATGACAAAAAAAAAAAAAATAGTCCATTTTTGGTCCACTTTTATGCCTTTTGGATTTATTTCCAACCAATGGTTTCATTCCATTATAATATGAATATAGTTAAAGAATTATAGTTTTTGATATTGCAAAATAGCAATATATTGTACTATGGTCCACATTAAATTAATACAATCATAGAGAGAGATGTGGGTCTTTGTTGGTTTTCCTTATTAAACGTATCCAAGGTAAATATATTTTGTTGCCAAAATGTGAACCAATTGGTTGGATATAACAATTTTGATTGAAATGGGGATGGAGAGGACATGAAATAAACTTGATAATGTGAACCAATTGGTTGGTTATACCAATTTTGGTTTGAATGGGATGGAGTGTATAGGAAATTGACTTCAAGATATGTATTTCATCTTGTATTTTAACCCATTATGTTCTATATAAATAAGATAATGGTTATTTCCTTATCAAGAATAGAGAGAATAGAGATTAAAGTATAGATACATAGTTAATGCTAGCACAAAATTAGTGTCAATTCACAACTTGATGGGTGACCTTTAATCCCATTTAGGAAGTAAAATTAAGTGTATATTGGCATAAAAGTGCAATACAAGTATTTTTTAACCATTTTTTTCTTGTAAAATGAAGCATGCCAATCTTCATGCCCATTGTTTGAGATAGATGGCATAGGAGAATGTTGTGTCTCTTGTTTAGTGTAGGATAGATTATCAAACTATTGATGTTGTTTCTAAGCCATTAATAGAACTAGGTATATGAAACTTCAATCTGTGCCTAGGCTTCAAGAAGCTTCAGTTACAAGGGCTTGTATAGAGATAACTCCACCTCATGAGTCTCTTGATAGTTGTGTTGGCCAAGGGGGATTGTTCAAACAATGAGATGTTGCAAACTCTATTGTCAATCAATTCAATTTGTATCACTAATATTTCAAGTGGAAATAATGGTTAGATTTTGAAAATACTACTTTTAGGTGTCAGATCTGCCATCAAACAAGGCACTTGCACAATTCATGCATACGAGCAAAAATAGAACAAAGAAGAGATCACAAAATCCAAAGGGTTGGAAATTTCTAGATATGCCTTATTTTGATTAAAATGATGAAGAAATTGACGAGAATCAACAACAACCAGAGGAACATAATCAACAAGGATCCCAGATAGAGGAGGTAAAATAAAATTAGAAGGATGATGGTTTAGCAATGCCCCATACTCCAGGTAATAAGCATGAGGAAAAGAGAAATGGTATAGAAACAACATAGAACATAGTACCAAAGCAGAAAAAGGTGGTCACACCCATTCAAAGGGAATTGGGGGGAATAAAGTGAACCCATACATCTGAGATTTCAAACTAAGAAAAATAAGCTCCCCTAAATGTGGAAGGAAACCAATTGGAAATAGTATCGGTTGTTTCCAACCAAGGAGTTTAGTGAAAGGTGGAAAAAAATAGAGGAAAAGGGGGAACTAATTGCTTATTATAACACTTAACTTTGACAATTTCATGTAATTATTTTTGTTGTTGTTGTTTTTCTCTTATTATGCTTTGGGCGAAAGGTTGATATGATTGAATGCTTTGGGCATCTGCAAAATGTAATTTTGTTCCTTGGTTTTCAAGTTGAATAACATTATGATTTTTTTCTTTGGAAAAAAAATATATATCACCTTAGAGACAATTGAAGGTCCATTGAGAAATTAATTGAGTGGTTAATTGGTTGATTGAAGCTGTTAGAGTCGGTCTGGTCATCCCTCTGTCAGAGATCATTTCTCTTATTGCATTTCATTTTTAGGTGTCTCGCTTGATTCACTCAGCTGCATTCTACTAGGGACATGCCATAATCTGGCGAAAGGGTCTTGTCATTCATTACCCCTCGTGCCTTATCATTGTTGGCTCAGGTCTGTTCATTAAAATCAAGTTTTAAAGTCACTTACAGTCCTGTTTTAGTCTCTTGACCAGCAAAAGTCATTTCAGTCACTAGGTCTAGGGTTAGTTAATTTTGTCTTCAACAATGTCCAACAATGCCAGCAGACCCATGAGGGAGGTCCTTAATAAGTTTTCATTTTCAATATTTTCATCATCATATGCTCGACTATGACTTTTCTTCAAAACTCTATTTTGAAGAAAATTCGTCATTTCGTTTTGTAATAAATTGTCATGTAATTTTCAAAAAAAATTCAGTTGTTGAATTCTCTAGGCGTAGCCCTGGCCTTCCTTTGTCAAGACATGCCACTATCCCTGAAAAAATTGCCAAAAGAAAACATCATTCAAGCCAAAAAATCAAAGAGAAAACAAAAAGACAGAGTTGTATTAATTGTGAAAAAAAAGTGCCAAGTCAAAACATTACAAAGTGGGTTTGTGAGAAACAAAAATCAAATCCATCACTATAATATGTTCTCATTGTTTTAAAACATTCATTTGCATCCAAGAGATCAAAGAGGGTCGAAGTCTAGTGGTGAGAGGGCGAAATTGTAAATTTTCAAGCCAAAGTTGCGTTCAAAGCCGGCGCGGCGCATAGAGCAGGTGGCGCGGCGCACTGGGGAGGCACGGCGCATTGGGCGTGACCATTTAGTGTAAATTAACACGGTGTGGTGCACCGGGAAGGCGCGGTGCGTTGGGAAAATTGCGCGGCGCATACAGCTAGCTGGCCCAAAAAGTTCCAGAACAGTCTCCAATTGCCAAAATCGCATGCATTTTCTTGATTTCAAGTAGGTTGAGCTCTACCTTTGCTGTTCATTCATCCAAGTTTAAGGTGTATATTATGTGGTTTGATGTGGTGAATGCCTAAACAAAAACTCAAACCCTACCATGTCAAAATCCTCACATGAAGATTGTTGTTTAGGGTTTTCACCAAATTCATTCCCCCATATCATTCCTAAGTTTCCCTACTCCCTAAAATCATCAAACCCCTATCCCAAATTCTCTGTCCCAAATTCTCAAATTCCAAACCCTAACCCCACAAAATTCTCCTAACCCTATACATAAAACCCCTCAAACCCTCCTACATTTCCCTAACAAAATTTATCCCAATAGTCCCTAATCCCTTACTATTTTTCCCCCTTCCTAACAGTCCTTGTTTCACTGCTTTCCCCTTGGTGGCAAAGTTTAGGCACATCACTAAAAGAGCAGTCCAACACAGTTTTCATACACCAGCATCTTTTTCTCAGGGCATTTTGTACAGCAGTCATGGCATCTGAGCATTCATCTGACTATGAAGTGGAAGCCCAAAGTGATTCGCCCATGGAGAAACATGCATCCTGGAGGCCTCATAGAGGAGGTAGACATATCAGAGAAGAACCAATCACCCTCACTGAATTACAAGCCTGCCCTCTAGCCATTTTCTATTTTCAGCATTAGTCATGTTATGAGTTTTGTGAGAAGGTGGCTAATGTTCAATTTCATCATGAGTTGGCTTGTCTATTTGTATTGCATTTACATGGAGATCAGGTTACTTTGGCTGGTGTCACCTTCACACTTACACCAAAATCTATCTCACTAGCAACCGGCATAACCAACATTGGAGAACCATGGACCAAGAGGAAGAAGATTAACCAGCAGCATTATGAGCCATATATTAAAACCGGTTTCTTGAGGCAGCTCAAGAGAGTGTTTCCATTCCGATATCTTAAAGATGAATATGCTCCACTAATGAAATTGATCATGAAGTATTTCAACTGTGAAGGACGGTTCTCTCGTTTATATCTTATCACATCAAGTTTCTCATGCATTTCACCAGGGTACGGATGATGAAAATTCCGTATTTCATTTGTTGGAACATTGAGAGGATGACCACCCTTGTGCAGCACAAAACCCCTCAGCAGCAACTTAACAGTGTTTATCATTTTGCTCTCATCAAGATTTTGGTGGTTCATCAGCTTGGATTACAGGGCATCACTTGGGATGATTTCATCTCCCGTGATTTCTTCAGAGCTTCACAAGGTCTTTCAGAGGTTGGGCATGAGATAGGTGGACCTTCTCATCACTATGAGTGCCATGAGACCGTTAGTGTGCTGGTATTCATCACATATTAGAGGGGCACTAGACATTTGTTTGCAGCAGCAAAGCGAGTGTTATCTCCACCCGGGGTGGAATGGGCCTCGCTTCTTCCGTCAGCACCACAGGTACAGGACAAAGGCAAGAGGCTAATGTAGGATGAGGGGCCTTCAGGTGAACAATAGACCGACTTCATTCTCATTCATGATGATGATATAGATATGGGCCTGGAAAGTGCCAAACTTAGGGAGATCATTCAGGAGCAGCAAACAGAGATCAAAGCCTTATCCCTTGAATTGGAGAGGGCTAAGTGGACTATGAAATACTTGGAGCAGAGGAACAAACAACTTGAAAATCAGCAAGCAATCATGGAGTTACAAAACATCCGCGAGAATCGCCAAGCTGCAAAAAGGAGAAGGATTGAGCTCACTTCATTGGAGCAAGAGATTAATGATGATCGGGAGTCTTGGCTCGAGAGAGTCAACGTCCACTTAGAGGGACTACTGGAAAAGGCTGACAAAGACAAAGCCTTGTTGAGACACATGGCTTTCCACTACATGGCACGGAACAAAGTTTGCAAGGCACGAATAAGGAATCTAAAGGCAAAATTAAAGAAGGCAATAAGGAAGCAAAAGAGGCAAAAGGAGCTTGATCGTCTTCAGATATTGGCTGAAGCCTCTTTAGCCTAGCATGACACTTAATGGAGAAGCTCCAGCCCAAATTTCAAGAAATTTGGGGCATTTTTGGCATTTTGACAAATTTTTGCACAAAAAACAGGGGTTTTCTCCCTATGCGCCGCGCCACGTGGTGCGCGTTTTTGCTAGGGAGCTCCAAATCACAAAAAGTTTAAATTTCTAGATTTTTCATGATAAATATGGTTTATGGTGCATGGCCAAGAAATTTTGGCAAGTTTTGAGTCCTCAGGAGGCCAAAAACACTCAAAAAATGACCTCACTGCCCCTATTTTGACACACAGGAAGCAGTCTTGGGAGATTGAAGTTTTGGAGAGGCAAATGACATCCAAATCAATAAATTCCACTTCGGTGGGAAAGTAGACAGGCATACCTTTCCAACAAGCACACTTGGGCTCAATTTGGACTTCAGGAAGTGCCTCAAAATCAACTCCAAAGTGGCACGACACATAGAGAATCAAGCGCGGCGCATAGAGAATTTTTGCCTATTTTTCACTGTTTAGCTCAAAAATTCGCCCAGTTTTGACCAGTTTTGCTTTTTGATCTTACTCTTGACCTTGCATGATGTAATTTGATAACCATGATGTAATATTGGAACATTTTTACTTGTTCTAGAGGATTCATTCACTAAAAAGTGAAAATTAAATGAATGAATCAGTGTCCTAGCATATAGGGGTAAGTTGTTTGACTACCTAGATTTTAGTTCCTTGTTTAGAATTGGTTCAAAAAGCTCCTAGAATGATGAGCTCGACCCCTAGAGGCATGGGAAGGAGTTAGGCCTGTCTATATTATGTAATTTCTTAGTCATTTTCAGGGTTGGACACTTGGGATTGCTTGGCACTCTATTGTACATTTTATTTCTGCAATTTTGGCAAAGGAAAGACCAGGGTTTTGTAGCACTTGTTGGGATCCATGTGGCCCTATGTTTTGATGGCGTGTTTCTCTATGTATTTGTAATTTCACTGATGTTTATGTGTATCATTTTCCATTCTGTTGTCTTCTGCATTTAAACAAATGAGTGATTAAGGTAGAATTCATTGGATTGTTATGCTCTGCCTTGATATTTTGTTTAATTCTACATGTTTTCATCTATTTGAGGAGGACTTTTGAGACCTTCTTTCTCTCCTTGGCTCCTCACCAGTCTAATCCACCCATTCATTCAAATCCAAAGCATCAAAACTACTACCTATCTTTCCCCTACCTAAACTTTGCAAAAATCTGGCCTCATCCCTGGACCCAAAATTTGCCTGTCCCTTTTTTCCAACAAAAAACCCCCAAAACTCAAATCAAAACTTTTCACTTTCATACCTAGCCTAATATCAGTTGTTAAATCAGTCATCTCAAGCCCCATCGATTATCTTTCGCTGAGATTGACCCGGAGAGAGCGCTCTCCTGTCCTCGTAGGGCTAGCTACGAGGCTGAGCGTGGTTGGATGTGGACCTAGAACCTTGTCTTTTCAGCCTAAGGCAAATCTAGGCTCTAACAGGAGCAACCAAATGTGGTATGAACCAAGTTGGTTATGGTGTGTGATTCACCTTTCATTACCCCAAATTTTGTAATGTAATTAAGAAAATATAATGTTTGGATGTTAATATTGATGCTATGATGTCAAACTCTATATTTATATGATGTAATGTTTATTTTTATTAATAAAATGTTAGATCTGAAGAAATGGAACAACCAATAGATTACACCCGCTAAATACTCCCAGTACATATGCAATGTTCAGTCTAGTATAGACCATTTGATACATCAATTTTCCAACTACACTAGCATATGTAACACCAAACTTGTCCTTTCCCTCTTCCTGTGTATTGGGACACTAATCTACAAATAAATTTACACCTACAAGAATAACCACCTTTATCAATTTACATTCTTGCATATTAAACCTTCACAATTGTATCAAGCCAAAGTTACTTGTCACAAAGTGTAACAAAATATATTCTTTAAAATCTTGATATTGTATCAATGTTAAATCAGGAAAAAGGGGGTCGGATTAAAGTGGAAAGGAACAATATTATCAATCTTGATATCTTGAATTGATTCTCATGACATCCATGAGCATATTTCTTACCCTAGTCATAACACATAAACGAAACTTTGAAATGAATATAGAGTAATGCAACACAATTATATAATCATTATCATAAATCTAGTTAAGATCGTATCTAAAGTAACATAGAAATCTTGATTCACACAACATTGCTTTGTATACAATCCACACAATAATTATTAGTGCATCAACCATCAAACATTATATAGAAAAATATAGTTGTAAAGAAGAACTATAGAACATATGCGCATAAGAAGAAATGATACATTACAAATCAAGAATGCAACTATGAGGAGACCTCTCACTGGTAACTTCTGGGTAAACTACTATCAAGAAAAATAAAAGATCACAACACAAACATGATTGAAATAGTCTTTTATTAATCACAACCAAAGTACAGTAAGCTTGTTAGTACATGGCTGATACAGAGTTATAGAGTTTGAGAAACAATATAAAGATCACAATAATGACTAGCTAACTCGGTATCACAATGCTATTCTATTTATAATTTTCACATCAAAGATTACATTAAGATCTCACCTTCAAAAGGCCATGACACAGAGATAAGGTCCAACCCTTTGTTCTAGAAACAAAGCTCCTCACATTGGAAAATATAAAACAAGAAAATCGTGTACTGCCTTTGTAAATTTGACCAAATCCATTGTTGGTGTGGTGAGATAGACCAGATCCTAAGTATGCACTTGTTCGATATCAAAATAGGGTTTCTTTGTTATAACTCATAACTAGCAGGTTCACTATGGAACCTTTGGCACTTTGATTTGACTTTAGGGTTGCTTAAATGGATTCAAATGTGTGTTGAGAAGAGAGGTGTTATCTTGTCATGTATTCATCCAATCTTACTAGTTGGGCTCCTATGTGGATAGCCATGAATGCAATTCACAATGACATCATGGTTCCTTTAGGTATTGAAGCCTATGTGTTGGTATTGGAAGTGAAATGAATTTCCATCATTAGTAACTTAACCTCAAAATGTGCTTAAATCCAGCTAAAAACACAAGATTTTAATAATTTAAGAAACATGTACCTCATATTACTAACTCTAGGTATTTGAGGCCAATAATATGGGTTTTTAGGACAAGAAAAGATATAATATATAAGGAAATAATATGGAAATAAAATAGTTAAATATGTCAATGTTGGGAGCCAACAAGCACTTTTCTTTGCATTGCCTTATTTTCTTCAATCATGTCTCTCACGAACTCATATCGAAAGTCAATATGCTTTGTCTTCGAGTGATAAGTTGGGTTCTTTTCCAGGAAGATTAGACTCTAACTATCACGATTTATATTTAGAACTTATTGTACTAACCCAATATCTAAAGACAAACTTTGCAGTCATATTGATTCCTTGCTTGCATGAGTGGTTTCCATGTATTCAACTTTTGTATTTGAAAGTGCCACTACATATTGTCTTTTAGTCATCCAACTAATTTCTTTTCCAAATAGGTTAAACACATACCAACTTGTAGATATCATGTGATCTAGATCTCTATCCCAGTCTGAATCAACAAAGCTACATATGTCCAACACACTATCCAATCATGATCTTCCTTGGTAGCATAATACATAGCAAGTGGTGCCATACAAATACCTAAAAGTTCTCTTTATTTTTTCCCAACGTTCCTTCCCTCATTTTGACATATACCTACTCAATACTCCCATTACATGTGCAATGTATGGTCTAGTATATACCATTGGATACATCAATTTTCCAACCTCACTAGAATATGGAACACCAAACATGTTAATTTCCTCTTCTTGTGTCTTGGGACACTGATCTACAAATAAATTTACACTTACAGTAATACACACCTTTACCAATTTACATTCCTGAATATTAAGCCTTTGCAATATTGTCTCTACATACTTCCTCTCACTTAACCATAGTTTCATTTTTTGCCAATCTCTTTTAATTTCCATGCCCAAGATAAAGTTTGCAACACTGAAATCCTTCTTGACAAATTTAGAGGACAAATGAGTTTTGATTTCTTGGATGATCTCCATGTCATTTCCAATCAACAACATATCATCCACATACAACACCAAATAAATAACATGATCACCAACTAATTTGAAATTTACACAATGATATGATTTGCTCCTTTTAAGGCCAAGTCCCAGTATATAAGTACAAATTTTTTTATACCATTGGTGATTTCTTTAACCCATACATTGACTTTTTCAGCCTACATAGTAGCTCTTTCTTTCCTTTCACAACAAATCCTTTTGGATGTTTCATGTAGATTTCTTCTTCAAGATCCCCATGTAGGAATTTTTTCTTCATGTCCATTAGTTCTAATTTAATATCAAAAGTAGAAACGACAAATAAAATAAATCTAATAGAAGTTAACTTGGAAACATGAGAAATTATATCACCAAAGTCAATTCCCTCTACCTAAGATTAATCCTCTGTTACTAATCAAGATTTGTATTTCTCCACTCTACCTTTTACATTTAACTTCTTATTAAACACCCATTTTGATTCCAATGGGCTTTCTTCTAGTCATCAACTAGTTCCCAAGCTTCATTCTTTTCTAAGGTTTCCATTTCTTCAACCATGTCCTTTCTCCATAATTTTCCATCCTTTGAATTTATTGCCTCCCTAACAATTCTAGGATCATAATCAATAATAAACAAAGAATATTTTGAATGGAAATCATGTGGAGTATACCTTTATGTCTACCTTCTTTCCAAAATTGATCTCCTCAATGACAGATTTTATGATTTTTTTTCATTTGATTCTTGTTCTTCTATAGAGTTTGATTTATCATCCTTCAATTCAAACTGCATTTTTTCAACTTCTTTCTCCCTTAGTAGGAATTATTGTTTGACAACATATTTGACTCCTTTAAATTCCACATCTTGTCTACACACAACCTTCTTTGTTTCTAGGTTCCAAGGATTATAACCTTTTAGACCATGTTTATATCCAATAATGATACACTTTTTAGCTTTCTTATCCTCCTATTCTCCTTTGGAACATGTACATAAGAATAACAACCAAATACCATAAGATGTTTAAGAGAAGTTTTCTTACCATTCCATACCTCATGTGGATTCTTGCCATCCAACACTGATGAGGGTGATGTATTTACCAAATAACATGTAGTGTCCATTTTCTCTTCTTAGAATTCTTGTCCTAACTTGGCACCATTGACCATACTCATTGATTTCTCTAATATTGTCATGTTCATCCTTTTTCAAACTCCATTCTACTAAGGTGTGTATGGAGTAGTATTCATCTTTGCTACATCACACTTCTTACAAAATTCTTTGAATTCATTCCCACATAATTCTCCAACATTATTTGTCCTCGACACCTTAATTTTATTCTTTGTTTAATTTTCCACAAGAAACGTAAACTCTCTGAACCTACCAAATACTTCACAATCATTCCTAAGGAAATAAATCATTTTATTCCTCAATAATTCATATATAAATGAGTCAGTCCATATATTTAAATAGTGTTAAAACCACCATAGGTCCAAACATCAGTATGCACCAATTGTAATATTCCCACTAACATTTTAGATATGTTGTCATTGATGTCAACAAGTGGCAGCAGGAGGCACAGGGGTCAAAGAAATACCTCAAGGAGAAGTAAATGATTAGAATCAATGTAGTGGCTTTGGATCTAGGTTTGGAGTACTATATCATCTCAGATGCAAGTATAAGCCAGCCAAATGGATAGAGCTCTTAAAGACATTTCCAACAATATAATGAAGTACTAAAGAGGCCTCCTTGATCAAAAGATAGAGCTAGTCAACGTTTTATGACCCTAAGGCCTTAATAGAAGAGTTAAAGGTGGTTGGAGTCTTTGGTGCACAGCTAAAGTTGGCACAAGTGCCAAACTTGGTGCCAAGACCGGCAGAGCCTCTAAGCAAGAGCTTTGGGCAGACATGGTAGACAACGTAATAGTAGGAACCATTCTCAGTGGTCAGAGGAGGAGCGGGATGATGCCATCCTGGTGCAGATGTAAATAATTAGTATGCATTGAGTGGGTGGATCCCACCTGATAGTGGTAGCCCGAAATTTTGTTTAAGGTCGGCTTACGTGGCAGCTTTCTGACAACACCAAAGACAGAGGTCTTGGTGGTCATGGAAAGTGTTTTTCTAGAAATTCGATCGTGTATATCAATAGTGGGGATCTGCCCCAAGGAGATTCCTCACAAAACCACAATCCTCTTAGGAGTTGTGTTGAGGAAAAAAGGCTTAAATTTGACGGTTTTTAAGAAAAACAAATTATAAAGGAAAATGGTCACAAAACAAGCCTTGAAGGACCTTCTCTCTCCTCTCTGACAACAGGACAGGTAGTAACTTGTGATTGGCTTAGAAAGTGGAGTATAGTGACATCATCATCAACCAATAAGAGGAGGATACGTGGCAAGTGGATTCATAGTTTTTGGGCACCCAAGTAGCCCTTTTTTGGGAGACAAGCGTCACCACTCATAGGTTGACACATGGTAGGGCTGATGTCATGGTGTCATCATCCTGGCAGGACAAGTGTAGAAGGTTTAAAATGGCACATAGAGAGAGAGAGAGCATCCAGTGATGGTAGTTGGGACACGTCGGTAGCTGACTAATCCCATATAGTCATTTCATTGGCTCTTGATGTAGCAAGAGGACCCCATGGGACAGCTCATTCCATAAGGTAGAGCCCGACAAGTTTATTATGGGAGTATAAAGTAATGCACCAGGTTATAGGGAACTAGGAAACGGTGGTAGTTGACAAAGTGGTGGCTAATAAAAAGGGTTTTGGGTGGTGCCCACAGACATGTCAGCCCGAAGGTTAGACCTTAGTGAGTTATTGTGGTGCACATAAGTGAATGCATTGGGATAGAAGGAGCTATGTGCCACGCGCCCGCATAGGGTTTCGTGCAACCATTGGAGACCAAGGGCATGATAGATAATAAAAGGAGTCAGGTTTGGGAGCTTCGAGCTTCATGCCTTGACCCAACCCTTGGGTCATTTGGCATAGAAATGAACCCAGTGCATAGAGAATATAGTCACTGAGGCTCTTGGTAGGTGTCGAACTAAGCACTTGGATCTATCACTTGGTTTTTTTGCATAGAAACATGACCAAGGGCGTGATAGAAAGAATGTGGGGCCATCCCCGGATCCCAGAATCCCGTAACTTTTTAAGAATTGCAAAATAATAAAAAAATTAGGATCTTAGGAGCTTCGACCTTTGGGTTGGTGGTTGGTCGCGTCATGTAGAGGTGTGATCAACATAATGGAGTTGTTAACAAAGGAAATAGGCTCTCGACGAGACTTGAAATGGCATAGTGCCAAAGGCCTAAGCCAGTGGTCATGGAGGCCTAGTATTTTGATGAAGTAGGGAAAGGAGCCAATGAAAGGAACTTAAGTACGAAACAACAGAACTATCAATTTTGGCGATGAAATCTAGCAGTCAAGCTTAATTTACAGGATAAAAATAGCATGCACACTACTAAATTCTGTAAAAAGCCATAATGCAAAAAAATAAGCAAACAAACTCAATTCAAGTTGTAGAAAAGGTAGTAACTATCAGTTTGACTTGGACATTAAGCCTATAATAACAAACACAATCCAAAAGACTGAGATGAATAGGAGAAAGGCAAAAAAAAGGCTTCATGCACAAATTCAAAAAATAGACAAAGGTAAAGTTAGCAATAAGAAAAATCAATAAAAGCAAGCCTAATCAAGCATAATTGATACCCTTTTTTTAGACTAAGCTTCTAGTGTAGTGAGGTGTTGGTATGGTGTCTTTATCAGCAATTAGAAATTTTTGAAGTTGTTGGTGTTTGAGGGATTCACTTTTTTTAAAGCAAAGAAGGTAGTCATTGATCCTGGTGTGAAAATGGATGAAAGATGGAATAGTGAGTGTCAAAGCAAGTTGTAGCTTGTTGATCTGGGGTTGATGATCCTTCCAGTGGTTGTTGGAGAATAATTGGGGTCGTAGCTCCATTCAGTGGTTGTTGATAAATCATGGAGTTGTAGATTCATGTTGGTTGTAGCTAGAGAAATTGTAAGAACAAGTTGTAGCTTGCCCTATGAATGAATTGAAGAGAAACTCTGAAAGTTACTTGTTCTTGTGTGTTCCATTGTGATTTTTGGCATTAATCCTTGTTGTGGTTATTTAATTTATTGCTAAAGTATTTAATGACGAACAAAAAGTAAAAAAATTTTAATTTGGTAAAATTTCTACAATACTAATTCATCCTCTCTCAGTGTTGTCATGGTTCCAATAATTGGTATCAGAGAAACGTTTACTTCATAATGGTCTAATAACTAGAAGAAATATCAATGACCATGGAAAATCAGGAAGGAGGTCATACCAATAGGGCACCTATGTTCAATAGAAAAACTATGTGTTTTGGAAAGTGAGGATGAAGACCTGCATTCAATCACTTGGAGCTGATGTGTGGGATGTTGTGGAAGAAGCATATCAAATACCTCCAACAGTGGTTATCAAAGATTAGAATTTGGAGTTCACATGCAATGTTAAAGCATTGAATTCCCTGCTTGTTCGCCTACCTGAATCAAAGCTTTTCAAGGTGATGGACTACACATCTACTAAAGAAATTTGGGACAAGATAAGCAGTTTCTATGAAGGAGAAAGCAATGTAAAGAAAGATAAGCTCCAAGGTTGTAGGATGAAATTTTAATATTTGAGCATGCTTGATGATGAAGATATTGCAAATTAATTTTTAAGAGTTGATTAAGTTGTAAACACCATAAGTGGGCTTGATGAAAAGCTAAATGAATATGTAGTAGTTCAAAAAATACTAAGATCTTTTCATGAAAGGTTCAATCCCAAGGTGTTAGCCATTGAAGAAATGCCAAGTTTAAGCACTCTCACTCTAGATCAACTACTTCAGGTACTCACTACCTATGAGATGAGAATTTTGAAAGGCAAGTCTGCAGCCAAATAATCAGCCTTCAAAGAATAAATGTAGTGCAAGAATAAGCATGATGACTCATGTTGTGAATTAGATGAAGAAGAATCCAAATTTGTGAGGAAGCTGAAGTGAGGATCAGGAAAGTATAAAGGTAAGTTATCATTTAAAAGTTTTAGTTGCAGAAAAGTTGGTCATTATACATCAAAATTTCCTAAAAAGAAGAAGAAATATTATGATCCTAAAGATAAATTAAACAAGTTTCAAACGGACAAGAAAAAGGCTAAGAGGAGAGGCTTCTATGCTCAAGATGAGAGATCTTCATAAACTGAAGCTATCCAATACTCGAATGAGGACATATATGATGAGAGCCCGAAGGAATTCATGATGATGGCCATGGAAAATATGCAAGTCAAGGATATTAACACTGATGATGATGAAGGAGAAGTTGATCTTAAAAGAGAACTAGTAAGTGCACTTGAGAAGATAGAGAGGCTGAGAAATAAAAAAACCAGAAAGAATCTTTGATCAAAGAAAAGGTTGAGGTTGTTGAGTCATTTCTTTTGCAATTATAAGAAGGTAAGAAAATATAAGATTCCTTGAACCAACATCTGAATGAAAAGGCTCAAATATGTGAGAAGTTGGAAAGAGAAATTGTATTGCTGAAGAAGGAGTTGGAGAAGGCTAAAACACAACTCAGTTTCAATCAAAAATTTGAAAAAGGGATTGAATATTGATTGAGATATTGGAAGCACACCGAGCCTCGTCAAATTGAACTAGTCTAGGCTATGAAGTTGAGTCTAGCACAGCAGTTGAATTAAAGGGTAAACAGAAAATTACCTTTGTTCTAGAAAAAGAAAGGACTACAAAGCAGCAAGAGACAATTTCTCAATAAAAGAAAAATTAGAAGCAACAAAATATTAACGTTGGCCAAGTAAATCGAACTACCCAAAAATCAGCTTAGATAAGAAGGAAGACTTCTAGGAATAACTATATCTTCCCAGGGTATTGCTTCACATGCACCAATTATGGCCACAGAGTAGTAAATTGCAGAGTCAATCTCTCTTACAAACAACTCAGATTTAGCAAAAGAATTCAGCAGAGAAAAAACAAATCCATGTACAATAACTCTTCAGCTCCTCTAAACTATATGGTGCAATGTCTTAAATGTCAAAATTTTGGGCATATAGAAGTTAATTATAAGCTAAAGGAGAAGAAGATAGAGCCAATAATTGAGAAAATTGAGCAAAAACCCCAAAGTCTACAAAGAAAAAGAAAAATAAGAGCAATGTGATATTGCATTGTATAGTCAAAATGGTGGGAGCCATTGGTATGTGGATAGTGGATGTTCTAGGCACATGAAAGGAGACAAAAGGAAGTTTATGACTTGGAAACCAGTTGAAAAATTTAATGTGTCTTTTGGCAACAAAACGAATGGTGAGTCTATCAAATGGCAAAGGTAAATCCAAAAATATTTTATATGTTGATGAACTAAAACATAATCTATTGAGTGTGTATCAAATGGCGATTGAGGTTATGAGGCGATCTTCAAAGCTAAAAATTGTCAAAAAAATTCCACGAGTATAGGAGAAATAGTTACTGAAGCTATAAGAATAGACAACAATGTCTATGTGTTGAAAGAAAAGACAAAAAAGTATTTTTTGACAAATATTGATGAGATATGGTTATGGAACAAAAGGCTTGGACATATGAAATTTGACTAGATCATCAAGATGAGCAAGAAAAATATTGTTTAACATTTTTCCATGCTTTCAAAGCTAGAGAATATCATTTGTAAATCTTGCCAATTAGGAAAGAAAGCTCGAGTTTTTTCAAGGAAAAATAGAACTCATCAACAAAGTCATTGTAGTTGGTGCACATGGATCTATGTGGACCATCTAGAATGTAGTCAACCATAGGTAAATTGTATTTTATGCAATTAGTAGATGATTTCAGTAGGATGATGTGCGTTTCCTTTCTCAGAGAAAAATCTAAGGTTTTTGAGAAATTCAAATAGTTCAAAGCAATGGCTGAGAATGAAACTGACTGCAAAATCAAATTCATAAGGTTTGACAATGGAGGTATGTTCACCTCAAATGAATTTGATGAATTCTATAAAAATAATTGCATCAAAAGACAATTTACAATAGCAAAGACTCCACAGAAAAATGGTGCAATAGAAAGAGCAAACAACTCAGTGCAGGAGTTAGCCAGAGTGATGATGATAGAAAAGAATGTTCAACAGAGGTTTTGGGTAGAGGTGATTCATACAGTGGTAGTTATCCTCAAAAAATCTCATTTCAAGCCAAATAGTGACAAAACTCCCTATGAGATGTGGTGTGGTAGACCTGCAACAATTAAACACTTCAAAATAATTTGCAGCAAATGCTACATTAAGAGAAATGATGAAAAAATTATCAAATTCGATGCTAGAGCAGATGAAGGTATTTTCTAGGATATTCACATAAGGACAAAGGTTACATGTGCTATAATAAATTCACCAAGAGAATCATTGATTGCATCAATATAAAGGTGGATGAGCACATTGATCAAGAAGAGAAAAAAACTTAGTATTGATGAACTAATGAGCATCAGTGAAGAGCATGATGAGGCAGTTGTATAAGAAAGTGAGGAAGATCCATCTAGTCCTCAAGCAAGAGATTCCCCAAGGTATGTACAAAGACATCACCCAACTGATCAGATTATTGGTGAATTAAATATTGGTGTGCAGACAAGAAGGAAACTATTAAATCCCCCTATGCAAGCTCATGTTTCCTTATTCTCCATGGAGGAACCAAAAGATATTGTTCAAGCCAGTCAATATCAACATTGGATAAAGGTCATGAATGAATAATTGGACCAAATAAAGAAAAATCATACTTAGGAACTTGTTCCAAGATCCGAAAACAAGAATGTCATTGGCGCAAAAAGGGTATTTACGAATAAGTTGAATGATCGTGGAGAAGTGGTAAGAAACAAGGCCAAGTTGGTATGCAAAGGCTATGCTCAAATAGAAGGCTTTGATTTTGATGAAACTTGTGCTCTTGTTGCTAGATTAAAAGCAATAAGAATGTTTTTGATATTTGCTTGCTTTAAGAAATTTAAAATATATCAGGTGGATGTCAAATATGCTTTTCTTAATGGAGAACTACAAGAGGAAGCTTATATAGAGCATCTATGATCTGAAATGATCATAAACTGAAAAATGATGTAGAATTGATTAACCATTAATGATTTGAATGTTAGTTGAAGCACACAAACAGAGGAAAAACTGCTTGAAAAGGACACTTTACGACAGTTGATTAAACATAAAAATGATGCATAACAGAAGTGCAAATAGTAAAAACACAATGATACCAGACAGCAAATTGATGACAAATTTTTTCCATGATGGACTACATCTCCAGGTCCACTTTCAAGATGGGCGACCATTTTTATTAGGAATGAGAAGAAGAAGTTGATTACACAAAGAAAAGACCAGATTGAATTTGCACACAGACACTTCTGATCACTGTCATCAGATATCCCTCTAAACCAGCTTTCCAATGCTTCTTATGGTTTCCAAAACCGACCCCAGATGCTCCCGTAACTCTGAAAACAAAATTGCCTATGTCCTCCAGAATCTGCATGCAAAAGTAAAAAGTCACTCCCCTCTTTCCTCCAAGGGAAAAACTGCCTTGTATAGGCCTGTGGATACATAGAAACCTCCTCTGACTGCATTTGAGGTGAATTTGTTTGATTTTGGATAGGGTTTAACTTCGGTCTTGTAGTGTAATGACACCTAGGGCTAGATGTTATGGTCCTCGAATTAATTTTACAAACAAAACTGTTTTTAAAACCCAAAATAACCATAGCTTACCCCGAAACCGCAAACAATTGGTTGACCGGGTGGAGGGTTGTAACCACTGCATGTCAGCACTGGTGGTCTAACCACCAAATTCCACCACGCATTTTCCCCCCTGTGGTTCTGGCGGTGGTAGCGCTAACAGTCCGTGTGTGACCACTGTCCAGCGGTTACCTCTAGGGGCTTCCCCGACGCGGTTTTCTAACATAAAGTTTCGTTGACTGTGATTCATGCTAACCACTACGGTCTCCATGTGCTAATCACATGGTTCGGGACCCCTGCACGGTTTAGGACTGACATCTTATGTCTGCGGTTCCCGAACCCTTGTGATCAACCCCGTTTCTAGTCACATCACCACAGTTCCGCTGTAGTCTGTGGACGTGGTTAGGGACTGTGTTTGTATTTTGTAATTTTTTGACAATGTGAATAGGCCTAGAGTTAATATGGCATAGATTTTATGACTTAGCATTAGGTTTAGAGCTTAGGTAATGTATTTATGTCTTAGGTCTTTACGGTTTCAGCACATGGTTTAACATAGTTTTGAATACATGTTTTTAATACAATATCATGTATAGCTTAGGGACTAGGGTTTAGGCCTTAGATATAGGATTAGGGTTTTAGCAATTTGATCACCCATTTACAATCATTCGTCGCTAAGTGACATTAACAAAATTTGTCGCCTAATGACGAATTTGTCGATAATGTGACATAACCATATACATATCGTTGACACCAGATACCTTTGTGATGAAAACCATGATGACATATCAAACCTCTGCGATGGACAACACAACCATGTCAACACCAATCATGCAAAGACGAACAACAAAACACATGTCGTCGACCATTCCTGGTAGAACTGCCGATGGACTTAAGTCGATAGCTAAGTATAACCCATATCAACTGAATGCCATGAAAACTATGAACATTACCTGAACAACCTAATCCACAACCAACACTATCAATTTGTCGAAGTTGAACTGAAGCGACGACAACACTGAACACTGATGACGACACTTGACACTTGTACAATTGGATCAATAGAATCCCCCTAGATCATTCCTCTCCACTTGAAATCTTTTGGACCACAAAAGTTTGACTAAACAAATAGTCGATGAGGATAGAACTCCCTCTCTTTCCACCTTGACTTAACGATGTACCAATACACTCGATCAATCACCTACAAGTGATGACCTTGATGATGCTGACCATGACACATTTTGAATCGGTCACCTGTTTCTTCCATCTACAGTATGAAAAACTTGCGACAATGGATAAAAAACCTGTTATCAACATGGAAATTGAATTCTTTCCATAAAGAATCATGAGTTAGTGATTCACAATATTTGAAAACAGTCTCTACTAGATGTTGTTTAATACCATCAACCTGTATAAACAATATATTTTGCGGAATAACATAGATAACCAACAATACTTTTGACATCAAACCAGCTACTTGATTTAACATACTTTCTTGATTCTTGTTTACTAAGTGAACTTGTTGCACTGAACCTATCCAACTCTAAGGTGAAATTTGTTGCAACTTATTTTGTCTTTGAAAGTATTGAGTTAGTTATTGATTTGTTTGAATCACTTTTCCTTTATTTATTACATGATGTTTCCATTGATTAGCACTTTCCTCTGATGCATAAGTTCCCATTAGACACTTTGACACTGCTTTTGAAAAGGCTTTGATATGAAAACAAATAGGTTTCCTCTCCACTTGAAAAGAGGTTTCCAAACTGTTCAAGACATGACATGGCAACACAATACAAGAGAAATCAAACACTGACTTTCCCCAATACTGACATGTATCCCTACAACTCTTAAGTTCCAAACTTAAACTGAATTGATTCATTCTGACATTAGGAAGAGGAGGTTTAGGCACAAATTGTAACTCATGTTGTATTCCTTGCTCATGAATAAGATGTTTGGTTTTATATAGAACTGGAATTGTTTTTGTCTATTTAAACAAACCATCTTTAAGCTTAGTTGCGTAACTTAAATAAGAATCATGTTGATTGTTATGTTGATCCTTTATACACATGATTACAAACTACTTGTTTGAACTTATTAATCACTTCATCTGAGTAACATTAACTGAATTCAAGTGATTTTTACTTTGATGTGCCCTGACAATAAATTCAACCCCATCTTTCTTAAGGTAATATTTATGTTCTCTCCTATAAAATACTGCATCACGATCATAAAGATAAGGACTTCCTAAGACAACTCCACATATGTCTATTGGAACCACATCTATTTCCACTTCATCAATGTAATTCGTTGTTATGGAAAATCTTAATCGACACTGTTTGGTGACTTCTATCTGAGTTGATTTATTTAGCCATCCTAATGGGTAAGGTCGTGGATGATTTCGTGTTTCCAAACTCAAACTTTTAACTAAATATTCAGATATTAAATTTGACTGTGATTCACTATCATACATTGATTCTATCTTTGTATGCTTAGAAGTTATCCTTATGTTAAACAATTCAACTCTTTTATTGGAGGATTTATGTTTGAAGAAGATGCAATAGTTTTTGAACTTGAACCAGTTTCAGAAGTTTTACCTGTCGTAACCATGGTGGTTATCCTCCTTTCATCACCTGAATCTAAACCTAGATCCTGCTGGACTGCTGCAATGGCCTTCTTTTCATCCTTCTCCTTAAGGAACTTTTTGGGCTTAAGTTCTGGATGAAGTTTCCAGCACTTTGATTCATCATGACCGATTCTCTAGCAATGAGAACAAGTAGGTCTTTCCTTCTGAATGATCGTTGATTTCTTTCTCTTCGAATTGTTCTTCCCCTTACTGTCACTGGAATATTTGGTTTCCAACTCTTTGGATGACTGCGATGAAAACTTGAATGGTCTGCCACCTGATTCAATATGTATGGCCTGAACACACACCTCATCAAAATCATCAGGATTAAACATCAATAAAGTATGTTGCAAATATGAATGTAAATTGTCGATGTATTTTAACAAAGTTTCATGTGTATCCAATGAAATACCAAGTGCCAATGATTTCTTTCTGAACTCCTGAGTAAACTCCTGAACACTCTGCCCTTTACCTTGCCTCAGATGCTGCCAATCAATAACAGCTTGTTGCATGTATCCTAAAGGATAGAACTATTTCCTAAGAGCTTTTAAAAACTTAGACCATGAAGAGATGACTTTTCCTTTACGCTTTACATCTATCTGAGTTTTACTTTCCCACCAGATTAAAGTTGTTCCCCCCATTCTAAGTGTAGCTAACTAAATTTTAGTTTTATCACTAGAAATGTTCTGAATGTGACAATACACTTCTAACTGCTTTATCCAGTTATCTAGCTTTTCAGGATTCATTTCGCCATCATAAACAGGTAACTCAAATTTAACATCAAGTTTAAAAAGAGATTTTTTCTTATGTTTCTTTTCTATTTTAGATTCTACACTGGAAGAAGAAGAGGATGATGGAGATGATGGAGGTGAAGGTGGTTTATCAGTCTTCCCTTTACCTTTGTCCTTCTTCGATGGTTTTGAAGAAGAAGTTGCATCTCTCACCTTCTTGTCTTCGTACAATTCTCCCAACATCTGTTGCATGGTTAAGAATGCCTGCTGAAACTATTCTTCACTCATCTTAGTTTTAGTGTTTTCACCTGCATCAGGTCTTGACATGGTTGATTTCTGAACGACTCGTCACTTTCCAATCTCTGGATTGATCTGCTCAAGGATTCCTTCTCCTCGTTGCGACTTTGACCTGGTTAACATTCAATGGCACATTCTACAAACGCAACCTGCTCTGATACCAAATTATATGATCTGAAATGATCATAAACTAAAAACTGATGTAGAATTGATTAACCATTAATGATTTGAATGTTAGTTGAAGCACACAAACCAAGGAAAAACTGCTTGAAAAGAACACCTTACGACAGCTGATTAAACATAAAATTGATGCATAAAAGAAGTGCAAATATTAAAACATAGTGATACTAGACAACAAATTGAGTTCATCCCTGATGGACTACGTCTCCGGGTCCACCTTCAAGATGGGCGACAATTTTTATTAGGAATGAGAAGAAGAAGTTGATTACACATAGAAAAGACCAGACTGAATGTGCATTCAAGAAATTCTTATCACTTTCATCAGATAGCCCTCTGAACTAGATTTCCAATGCTTCTTACGGTTTCGAAAACCGACCCCTGATGCTCCCGTAACTTTGAAAACAAAATCGCCTATGTCATCCAGAATCTGCATGCAAAAGTCAAAAACCACTCCCCTCTTTCCTCCATGGGCAAAACTAGCACTTATGGGCCTGTGGATACATAAAAACCTCCTCTGACTACATTTGAGGTAAAAAAAATTGATTTTGGATAGGGTTTAACTTCGGTCTTGTAGTGTAATGACACCTAGGGCTAGATGTTATGGTCCTCAAATTAATTTTACAAACAAAACTATTTTTAAAAGCCAAAATAACCATAGCTTACCCCGAAACCACAAACAGTTGGCTGACCGGGCGGAGGGTTATAACTGTTGCATGTGAGCACTAGCGGTCTAACCACCAGATGCCACCATGCATTTTTACCCCGATGATTCTAGCGGTGGTTGCACTAACAGTACGCATGTGACCACTGTCCACCGGTTACCTCCAGTGGCTTCCCCGATGCGGTTTTCCAACAGAAAGTTTTGTTGACTACAATTTATGCTAATCACTGCAGTATCCATGCGTTGATCACATGATTCAGGACCCCCGCACAGTTTAGGACTGACAACTTATGTCTGTAGTTCCCGAACCCTTGCGGTCAACCCCATTTCTGGTCACATCACCACGGTTCTGCTGCGGTCTGTGGACACGGTTAGGGACTGGGTTTGTATTTTGTAATGTTTTTACAATGTGAATAGGCCGAGAGTTAATATGGCATAGGTTTTATGACTTAGCATTAGGTTTAGAGCTTAGGTAATGTATTTAGGTCTTAGGTCTTTAGGGTTTTAGCACATGGTTTAACATAGTTTTGAATACATGTTTTTAATACAATATCATGTATAGCTTAGGGACTAGGGTTTAGGCCTTAGATGTAGGATTACGGTTTTAGCAATTTGATCACCCATTTACAATCATTCATCGCTAAGTGACATTAGCGACATTTCTCACCTAATGACGAATTTGTCGATAATGTGACATAACCATATACATATCTTCGACACCAGATACCTTTGTGATGACAACCCTGACGACATTTCAAACCTCTACGATGGATGACACAACCATGTCGACACCAATCATGTAAAGACGAACAACAAAGCACATGTCGTCAACCATTCCTGGCAGAACTGTTGATGAACTGAAGTCAACAGCCAGGTACAACTCGTATCAACTGATCGCCATGAAAACTATGAACATTACCTGAACAACCTGATCCACAACCAACATTGTTGATCTGTCGAAGTTGAACTGGAGTGACGAAGACACTGAACACTGATGATGACACTTGACACCTGTAAAATTGAATCAACGGAATCCTCCTGGATCAATCTAGAAGGCTTTCAATTGATAGAGGAACCATATTATGTTTGCATACTTAAGATGACTTTGTATGGTCTAAAGAAATACCCTAGATCTTTGTACTCCAAGCTAGACAACTACCTAATCAAGTGTGGATTCAAAAGAGGAGAAGATGATAACAACCTATATGTCATAAAAGGATGGTAAACTTATTGTGGTGGTAGTATATGTTGATGATATCATCTTTTCCGGTGATTCATATTTGCTTAAAAATGAATTTGTAAATAATATGAAGGTCAAATTCAAGATTTCCATGCTTGGAGATATATCATATTTTCTTGGATTTAAAATAACACAGACCCCTCAAGGTATTTTTATTTCTCAATGCAAGTATCTCAAGGAAGTGCTAAATAAATTTAGCATTGAAGAATTCTCTTTGAGCACTCCAATGGTGACAGGTTGCAGGATTAATAAGATGGATGAATCTCTATAAGTGGAGCAGAACTTATATAGATCCATCATTGTCAGCCTTTTATATCTAACATCTTTAAGACCAGATATCATGCAGTTCTTTGCTATAGTTGGAAGATTTCAAGCAGCTCCCAAACAAAGCCATCTATTAGCAGCCAAGAGGATCCTCAGATATCTCAAAGAAACAATGGACTGTGGTACCCAAGAGGTAATGATTTTTTATTTATTGTTTATACTGATACTGATTGGGCAGGTGATGTGGATGATAGAAAAATAACAAGTGGCAGTGATTTATTTCTTAGAGAAAGTCTAGTCTCATGGTTAAGCAAGAAGCAAGTTTCCATTTCCTTATCTATAGCTGAAATGAAATACATTGCAACAACTTCTTGTTGTACTCAACTTTTGTGGATAAAGAAAACTTTAGCAGATTACAATTGTTTTATGATCAACCTATTCCCACTATTTGTGACAACACAAGCGCAATCAACATGTCAAAGAATCCAGTTTTCTACTCCAAAACCAAGCATATCCCCATCAAGTATGATTTTTTGAGAGAGAAAATTGCAGCCCAGATTGTGAAGTTTGATTATGTTCCTACCAAAGAATTTTTTTTTGATATCTTCACCAAGCCACTTCTTAGAGAACATTTTGAGTACCTGAGGCAAAGGTTGGGAGTCATTCCTTATGCCTCCCTTCACTAGATCCTCCTCCAAGAGGAATTCAGGAAGCTAGTATATTTTTCAACATATATTGGTGAAGTTTCCAGGTCCACAAGGATCAACATGACCAAAGAAGCATGGTGACAGGGGGGAAGCATGTTGGTGTCCTTGTGATGTCAAAGGGGGAGAGATCTAGTGGAATCAAATAAAATTAAAAACTAAGGGAGAGATCTATGGAAGGGGAATGTAAAGCGAGGGGAGGGGGGTCTATAAGATAAAAGGAGGAATAGTGATAATCAAGCACAATAGCAATACAAAACAACAAAATTTTATCTCAAGGGGAGCAACACTCATGTTTTACTAAGGGTGTTCCTAGAACAGAAAAATGTGTTTTGTCTGATTTTGGTGTGCCGTCAATGCCAAAGGGGGAGAATATTGTATATGTTGTCATTGATGTCAATAGCTAGCAGCAGGAGGTAAGGGTGTCAATTAAATACCTCAAGGAGTAGGAAAATATTAGAATCAATGCAGTGTATTTGGATCCAATTTTGGAGAACTAGACCATATCGGATGTATATGTAAGACACCTAGATGGATATAGTTATGAAATAACTTTACAATGATATATGGAAGTCCTAAAAAGGCCACCTAGATCAAAAGATATATCCAGTCAAAGTTTGGTGACCCCAAGGCCTTCATATCAAAGTTAAAAGTAGCTGGAGAATTTGGCGCAAAGCTAAGTTGGCACAAGTGCCAAACTTGGGGCCAAGAAAGATGGATCCTCTAAGCGTGAGCTCTAGGCGGACGTGATAGATAGTGCACCAGCAGGAACCATTCTTATTGGCCATATGTGGAGCGTGATGATGCCATCCCGGCAGTGGTACCCGGGCAAGAGCACTCAGAGGATTCATATATGACACAAATGTAAAGGGTTGGGATGCATTAAGTGGGTGGAGCCCACTTGGAAGTGGTAGACCAGAAATTTGTTTAGGGCACACACGGCTAAGCACCGAGCTACGTGGCAGCTTTCTGACAACACCATAGATAGAGGTCTTGGTGGTCACAGGAAGTAGTTTCCTACGCAATCGATCACGTAGATCAACGAAGAAGATACACTCAAGCATCATTCCTCCCAAAACCACAATCTACTTAGGAGCCACGTCGAGGAAAAAACGCCCTAACCTGGTGGTTTTTAAGGAAACCAAATTATAAAAGAAAATGGTTGCAAAACATGCCTCAAAGGACCTTCTCTCTCCTCTCTAACAACATGATAGGTGGTAGCTCATGATTGACCCAGATAGTGGAGAATAGTGACGTCAACATCGTACAATAAGAGGACACATAGCAGGTGAATTCAACATTTTTTGGCTCTCAAGTGGCCCATTTCAGGGTGACACATGTCACCACTCATAGGTCGACACATGGTAGGAGTGATGTCATGGTGTCGTCATCTTGACGGGATGAGCTTGGAATATTTAAAATGGAAAAGAGAGAGAGCATTGGGTAGTGGGAGTCGTGACGCGTTGACAGTTGACTGAGCTCAGGAGTCATTTCATTGGCTCTTGTTGTAGTAGTAGGACCCCATGGGAAAGATCATCTCGTAAGGTAGAGTTCGACAAGTTTATTATGGGAGCACAAAGTAATGCATCTAGTTACAGGGCGTCGGTACATGGTGGTAGTTAACAAAGTGATGGCTAATAAAAATGGCATCGGTGGTCCCTACGGACGTGTCAACTCAAAGGTTAGAACCCGACGGGTTATTGTGGTACACATAAGTGAATGTGTAAGGATATAAGGAGCTACAGGATATGCATCTGCATAGGGTCTTATGCATCCATTGGAGACTAAGGGCACGATGAACAATAAAAGGAGTTGGTGAATAATAAAAGGAGCCAGGTTTGGGAGCTTTGGGCTTCATGCCCGGACCCAACCCTTGGGTCATTATGTGTAGAAAACAGGGTGTAGAGAATAGAGTCACTGAGGTTCTTCGGAGGTGTCAGGCTAAGCACCTAGATATGTCACTTGGTTGTTTCGCATAGAAACACAACCAAGGGAACAAAGGCAATAGAATTTCGGGCCATCCCCGGATCCCATAATCCCGTAACTTTTTAAGAAATTCAAATTAATAAAAAATTCGAGGGATTGGGAGCTCAGGCCTTTGGGTTGATGAGTGGTTGCCTCACATAGAGGCGTGACCAATAATGCAGAGCCGTTAAAAAAGGAAATAGGCTCCTGACAAGACTTGAAAGGGCTTAGCGCCCATGGCCTGTGGTCGCAGAGACCTAGTCTTATGACGAAGAAGCAAGAAAAGGAGCCAGTGAAAGGAAATTAAGCTTAGAATAATGGAACTTTTAGTTTTGGCAGTGAAATTTGGAAGTTAAGCCAAATTAACTGGAGATAAAAATAGCAAGCGCACTGCTAAATTCTATAAAAATATAGAATGCAAAAAACTAAGCATAAAAACTCAATTCAAGCTGTAGAAAAGGTAGTAAAGGTCAGTTTGGCTTGGATATTAAGCCCATAATAGCAAACACAGTCTAGAAGACTGAGATGAACAGGACTTGAAATGGACTCGCGCCCAAGGCCTAAGCCGGTGGTCACGGAGGCCTAGCCTTATGATGAAGAAGTAGGAAAAGGAGCAAATGAAAGGAACTTAAGCATAGAATAACAAAAGTGTTAGTTTGGAAATGAAATTTGGTAGTCAAGCTTAATTTACAGGATAAAAATAGCATGCACATTACTAAATTCTGTAAAAAGACAGAAAGCAATAAAAATAAGTAGAAATACTCAATTCAAGTTGCAGAAAAGGTAGTAGCTGTCAGTTTGACTTGGATATTAAGCCTAGAATAACAAACACAATCCAAAATACTGAGATGAATAAGAGAAAGGCAAAAAATAAGGCTTCATGCACAAATTCAAAAAATAAACAAAGCTAAAGTTAGAAACAAGAAAAATCAATAAAAGCAGGCCTAAACAAGTAGAATTGATACAATTTTTTTGAGACCGAGCTTCTGGTGTAGTGAGGTGTTGGTATGGTGTCTTTATCAGCAATTAGAAATTTTTGAAGTTGTTGGTGTTTGAGGGATTCACTTTTTTTTTAAGAAAAGAAGGTAGTCATTGATCCTAGTGTGAAAATGGATGAAAGATGGAATAGTGTGTCAAAGCAAGTTGCAGCTTGTTGATTTGGGGTTGATGCTCCTTCTAGTGGTTGCTGGAGAATAGTTGGGGTCGTAGCTTCATTTAGTTGTAGTTGATAAATCATGGAGTTTTAGATTCATGTTGGTTGTAGCCATAGAAATTGTGAGAACAAATTGTAGCTTGCCCTATGACTGAACTGAAGAGAAACTTTGAAAGTTACTTGTTCTTGTGTGTTCCATTGTGATTGTTGGCATTAATCCTTGTTATGGTAATTAAATTTATTACTAACGTATTTAATTATGAACAAAAAGTAAAAGAAAGTTCTAATTTGGTAAAATTTATACAATACTAATTCACCACCCTCTCAGTGTTGTCATAGTTCCAAATATTGGTATCGAAGCAACCTTTAATTCATAATAGTCTAATAACTAGAAGAAATATCAATGACCATGGAAATTCAGGAAGGAGGTCATACCAATAGGGCACCTATGTTCAATAGAAAAAAATTGTGTGTTTTGGAAAGTGAGGATGAAGACCTACATTTCAGGGTGACACATGTCACCACTCACAGGTCGACACATGGTAGAAGTGACATCATGGTGTCGTCATCCCAACGGGATGAGCTTGGAATATTTAAAATGGCAGAGAGAGAGAGAGAGCATTGGTCAGTGGGAGTCGTGACACATTGACAGCTGACTAAGCCCGGAGAGTCGTTTCATTGGCTCTTCTGGGCTCTTGTTTTGGAAAGTGAGGTGTAAGAGGAAGATGCCATTATTTTTTGAGTGAATAAAAAAGAGTGTAATGTATTATTAAATGAGAGAGAGAGTTACATAAAGTCATGAGAATCATCAAGGAGAGAGGTGTGAAGTGATTTAGGAGATGAAGGTGAGTTGTAATTCCCTTTTAATAATAATATCATAGTCTCATAAAAGATAATAGTAATAATAATAATATTAATAACATTGAAGATTAAGTCGAGATAAAACTATTATGATTGATTAACGGTAAGTTAAGTGTTTTTCCTTCAAGTATACTTGATTACCCATTGATTGAAGGTGAATTACTATTTTTGGAAAGTCATACTCGAGATGCTAGGCATGACTTTTTATTTTTAGAAAGTCACTCCATAATTGTCAGAATTGAGATTTTATTAAAGAAATTCATCACTGAGTTGCCCATGAGTGGTATTTTTCTTGCGGAGAATAGAGATTCCGCACCCCTTTTGCATACATCTTCGTGCCTTAGTAGATTGAGGACTCCACGCCCTAATTTACTCCAAGGATCCAAGATTCCACACCTTGATATTTTAAATATTTAGGACTCTGCGTCCCAATCCTTTTGTTATAGATCCAAGACTCCATGTCTTTATCCTTCATGGATTTAGTAATACGTGCCCTAATTAGATGGCTTACTGTCTACTCTACTTTGAAACTCCACGCTTCACCTTAAGGTATTGATTGTGAGCTCATACCCATCTAATGGTTCATTGGTAAGTCCTTGTTCCAAGACTTGCACACATCACAATCTCATAGATCAAAGGAATCAAATTGAATTTCATAATTAACTTATTCACATTTTACCAAATATTGTGCATGACTTCTAAAGTCATTTTTGTTCTTGGGAAATTACTTACACAACCATTTATTATTTGAACATCTTTGTTTACAAATAACCACATCCCCTGTCACATCCTTCTCAACACAATATTAAGCATATATAATAATACAAATCATGTGTCATGACTTCCACAGTCATTTAAAATTTTAGTATCCATGTTTGCAAATAACCAGGTCCCCTACCACATGCTGCTTAGTACACGATTATGCATATATAATCATACAAATCATATATCATCCATAAATCATAATTAAGCATATGTTACACATAACCATGATCATACATGGATCTATGTGTCTCAATCTTGGATCACCATCCATGTCATACACCTATGTCCAAACTAGGATACCAAAATAGAAAACATCGATAATATGCTTTTAACCAAAATAAGTTCTTATACACACAACAATAGATATTATCATAAGCACATAACAACTAGGTGACCCAAACTAGGCCTATAGAATATAAGCATGTACATAAGTCTATCATGCATAATCTTATATCATTACATTAAAATCACCTTCTCTAAGTGTCACAAAACTAACCTTGCCAAGGTGGGACACTACATACTCCCCCTCTTGGATTAAACTTGGCCCGAAGTTTTATTATAGTCATTGGATATATATATATATATTCTAAAATCCAATCGGGTTGTCCATGAAGACCAAAAATACCCTAATTAAGCAAGTACCATGTATAGTTATGCCATACTAAATAGAGTTTAACATACATTACAATACATACTATATCAAAACAATCACCTAATCGAGCATATTATATCTAGATAATATTATTTGACAATGATCTCACATTACAAATAATTGTCTTTTCCTTATCTAATATATTTAGAATTCAATAATCTTTCCCATGTCATTCTCTTAGGTTTCTATAGAAAAATTGAGCTTGCCAACTCACAAACAACTCCCACATTAGTTGTATAAACAATAATGATTGTCCATCCCATCTCATAATCAAATTTGCATACAAGAAGCATCAACTCATCCACATATAATAGGCATTGAAACTATGCAGCAAAACATGTCATATATATAACCCACTCTTCCCCCAATTGATTTATGTCTCTTCTCAATCCAAGTTTTCCATTTTTCATTCCATAAGGCACCCTTGCAATCAAAATATTTAAGATCTACCTACAATTTTTATTAAATGTTTACTCTTTAGGAAAAATCACAATTTGAGATTCAAGACACACACACACACACATATATATATATTAACAAACTAAGGTTCTACACAATCCTCATTGACCCACTTTTATATTATAGACCATTCCTTGAATTCCCATAATCTTCATTATTATTCACTTATCTTACTTGAGAATCAATTATGAATGACTGAGTTAGAAGATATTCATTCCAAAAACAATTAAATATATATTTTCGAAAGTGACTTGTAATCAAGAACAATTGTCGTAATTATACAAATACAATATCTGTTGAATCTATCTTGATAATTGTAAGTCAACTTGTTTTCCCACTATAAAATCACTCATGATTTCTATTCAATAATTAATCAATTCATTTGGTTTCATGTCTTATTCCTTACTATTAATACATACACACACAAAAATAATCTATGAAAACCATACATTTCTCAAACTATGAAGAATCTTATTGATTTTAAATAAGATTTAGACTATCATAAAGGAATTTCTAGTCTATATATATATATATATATATATATATATATATTTTTTACTACCTCTCAAAAGATTATAACCTTTTGCAAGATTACTAACTACTCATACAACTATACATCCAAGCACAAAATTCCTAAATCCATCAATCTCTTCCATTCCACATATAATACAATCATCTTAGGCTTCTAAATCATGCAAGAATTCCAATTCATCAAAATGTGATCTCACTCTCCTTCAATTTCTCCCTAAAAAATATCACAAGCACATATTCTTGTAAAACAAGAACTCAACTAAGATTTTCATTAATCACATACCTTTTTCTTTAAGTTCAAATAAAACAAAGTTCTCACCACATAAAATGTTTATCTTCTAAACATGTTATTCTCTTAACAATTTACAAGTTAATCAAATTCCAAGAAAGCAGTTCATTAAGTTCATAAACAATATGAATTTTGACTCGATCGTCTAACTAACAATAGTTTAGAGCAATTCATGAGTTCAATCTTCATAATTTCTATAATTAATTTGGTTAAATAGAAGTCAACCAATATTCAACTAACAAAATCATTAAAGAGACTATTATGGCTTTCCTAGACCTAATTTGTCTTCAACCAATAGAAAAGATATTTCATCAACTTATCACAATAATCTTTATCTACATTTCAAGCATTTGAAAATCATTTTAATCCAACACATGCAAAAGAATTACAATACTAGAGGATAGATACCTCGTTCACACTTGACTCCATTAATCAAAATCAATTAATATTCCAAACATTCTAAACCGCATAATGGTATTGAATATACCAATCTTAGTATCTTCATTTTTAGTAAAAATAAAATAATGGATTTAAATCTCCAACAAATTCATGTTACGAATCTCTATCCATTTAACTTTAATTACACATAATCAATCCTCCTTAATCATGTATATGAGATTCCGTCAAAATATTTTTGTTCATTATAGCCAGAAGAATTACTTAGCTCATAGAGATATGTTAGTATGGATTCCACAACCATATAAATATTTTAGTATGGATTCCACACCCATACATTTTCTCATAGATATATTCTAGTATGGATTCCACACCCATACATAACTTAAGGAAGTCATAACCTTAAAGTGTTCCTTAAAATGGCTTCCACATCCCTTCATACACCTGTCATTTAAGCCTATTGTTTATTAGGAAGGTCATACCTCAACCTATTATTTGAATAATTTCAAGTTATTTGATGCATAATGTCAACCCAAACTACACAAAATCATGTCAAAGAAATCATAGGAATTCCATTCTTACTCATTAAGAATGTATTCCCAAATCATATTTTAACACATTAAATTAATGCACATACATTACTCTTAAATCGACAGCTAAAAGTGGCATCCTTCAAGGCAACTTATGTTAAGTTTTCATTAGTGTAGGTAAGAAAAGAGTCAAAATTGACATGATGAACTCAATCATCATGTTAATTGAATCTTGGCCTTACACTTGAACAGTCAAAATTAACATGATGAACTCAATCATCGTGTTAAGTGAATCTTGGCCTTACACTTGTTACACATTCTCAAAGCATACACACCAAGGTCATCATATTATATTTTAGATTAGGCCAATATTTTTCTTGGTAGATACAATTTCAGCTCGTAAAGATGGCTAGTAGGCCCATATCACATTGATAATGATGCATTAAACATATATGAAACCAATATGCTTCCAAGTCAACATACACAATAATTCAACATGCATGCAAAATCAACATTCATGCATCAACCTACAAGTAAGCATCTTGGCCCATTAGGCCCTAGAGTTTTAACTTGGCTCTGATACCATATGTAAGGTCCCACCTTACCAACCATCAATAATATAAAGATGTAGAGGTCACATTAATCAGTAATACTCTATTTTATTTGAGTTGATTTTACTCATAATATGACTAAATTGGTTATCATGAAGATCGTGTTCCTTCATCTATTTCAATATAAGAATATCACATAAGAAGTCATGGATAACGTTCCCTTAAAACCAATTCGAAAACATATTCCTCTCAAGTTTAAAAGATGACAGCATGTGTTATTTTCATACTTATACTTGAGCTCTAAGTAAGAGTGGAAATAAATTCCACCATAATGTGATGTGTGAACATTAAACTAGATCAACTTATTTGATTTCCTACACTATGCTAAATAAGATTCATTTATTTACTCTTGATATCATAACCACAAAAGTATCATACTTCCTTTACAAAAATCACATATAAGTGTATGAGTATTAACCTACCTATAGCAAGGTAACTAAGGGAAGAATATGCCTCTCTTCATCAGTAAATATAATAAATATGATATGTTTATGAAATGGAATCTTAAAATATATTGACCCAACAACATTTCCAAATTCATCAATTAAAAATTCTCAATCCCAATTATTAAGACAATGTTGTAATCATGAGAATTATAGAATGAATGTTGTAGCAATAGCAACTACTGATACCAATTCAGAAGCATGTTACTCTTCAAAAAGTGCCAAGTAAAACAATGGACTTGCATAAATTTAGCACAAGTAGTTGTTTTATGTAGTCATTGAAGCACAAGAATGCAACCATGAATACATGCAACTCATACAAAACTTGTTATGCTCACTTACACAAAATCCTACAGAAATAGTCACTGTAAAATTGTTTCCAATAACCCTTTTTTTGAAAGCTTTAGATAATAAAAGTAGCAAATATCCTATTCTATATTCACACTTCAGAAAATTATTAAATTAATTTTCACAAACATACCAAAAACTTGCAAACATAGGAAGCTACATCCATCAATAGTCTATTCATAAATTTCTAGTACATAAAAACTACGGTAAGTAAGACTTTTACTCTAAATATTTATATGCACAAAAGCTATAGCCGTTCATGCCTTTTGACAAACACTTTACAAACATGCAATCTATAGCAAAAGCTATAGCCGTTCATGCCTTTTGACAAACACTTTGCAAACATGCAATCTATAGCCATTGAGGCATTTTGACAAACACTTTGCAAGCATGCAATCTACAGCCATTGAGGCATTTTGTCAAACACTTTGCAAGCATGCAATCTACAACCATTGAGGCATTTTGTCAAACACTTGGAAGTAATGAATTTGAGATTCTTCTTCAAGCTATTTATCTCATAAAATTCATAAATTGAAATTACAATGATGGTATATTAAAACAAGTATTTTCACCCAAAAAAAACTCAACAACACGCAAACACAGTTGGCAGCAACAATTTGAAAAATCGGTCAGATTTATAAATCAGGTTCTAAAAATATTTTTTTTGGAATGAAATCAGAGGTTACATGGTCACATGCTACGGATACCCCCTGATGTTGAGCTAAATCAAAATAAAAACGTCGACAGATTCAATTCTTTAAAAAAACAAAACTTTGGATCTCATTTATCACTTTCGTCAAACACATAGCATACAAACTTTCATCTACAACTCTACAAGAAGAAAGATAACCCAAAATTATGATACTATGAGTTTTTCATTGAATTTACTAATTTTTATGTTCACTATATCAATTCGTGATATGAGTAATTAATCAAACATTTTACAACCTACAAAGCTACTTCCTTTTACATAAGTTGACAAACTTATTGCAGCCACTGCTACAATTTGGAAAACACATGGTAGCCTTAAATGCTACAGTGATGAATACTTTATATCAATTAATTTGCAACAGAAGAAAAATAAAAACTTACATACAATAAACTACATCCATTGAGGAGTTTCTTCAAACATTTAGTGTGCAACGTTTTTTTTAGAGATCTAAGTTTCAACCAACAACGCAATTCACAGAAAGCAAGAACCATGTATAAATTTCTAAAAGGGACATGAAATGCTATCAAACACAGAATATTAGCTTTAGATAATAGACTTGACCCACTATGGACAAAATTTCATTATAAGCAGAATTTGAAATCCTTGGAAACACATTTTTCTTTTAATTCCCTGCATGTAAATTCTCATACATAGCTACCATGAAACTGTTAACTCATTGTGGGTTAGCTCATAAATAAATTTCTAAATATTTCATAAATATTCATAATTCTGCAATAATTTAAGGTAGAAATAATAAATTTAAAATCTCAACGCTTTAAAACTAGTGGGAAACCAAAATTTCAAGAGCATTTATAGATATACCTGACAATGTGTATATATATAACTCAAAAAAGATGAGAGTATGCTCCAGCTCCAATGCCCTTACCAACTCATTGTGAACCATCTGGTTTTCCACCCAACCATATCCAGGGAGAACTTCCCCCCTGGAACCCCCGAGTTGTAAGAGCTCCCAAGCAGTACTAAAATATAGCAATAGAGATATATACAAGGAAAACTGAGGAAGATAAGTTTCACTTCCTCTCAATACCACTCATGGACAATTCAACCAAGTAGAACTAATTAGTAATTTGTTTTAGGAATTTGGATTACTTTCGACAACATTTGGATACTCTCCAAGATTCTCCCTCTCACAATCCTCTTCAAGTCTCTCTATCTCTTGGTATTATAATGCACCTCCCCCCAAGTGAGAATACCTGAGATACATATAGAGGAGGAGAAACAAATTATTTTCATAAAGGAGGAGTAATATACATGCCTTGTATTCCATTTATAGGAATGTAACTCATTCCATTAAGGAGAGATATGCATGCCTTAGTGAAGGATAGTGTAACATATGCATTAAAGAGAGCGTAAGAGGAATCTTTTATGACATGTCTTTAATGAGTGTAAGAGGAATATGCCATTATTTTATGAGTGCATAAAAAAGAGTGTAATGTATTATTAAAATAGAGAGAGAGTTACATAGAGCCATGAGAATCATCAAGGAGAGAGGTGTGAAGTGATTCAAGAGATGAAGGTGACTTGTAATTCCCTTTTAATAATAATATCATAGTCTCATAAAAGATAATAGTAATATTAATAATTTTAATAACATTGAGGATTAAGTCGAGATAAAACTATTAGGATTTATTAATGATAAGTTAAGTGTTTTTCCTTCAAGTATACCTAATTACGCATTGTTTGAAGGTGATTTACTATTTTTGGAAAGTCATACTCGAGATGTTAGACATGACTTTCTATTTTTAGAAAGTCACTCCAGAATTGTTAGAATTGAGATTTTATTAAAGAAATTCATCCTTGAATTGCCCATGAGTAGTATTTCTCTTCTAGAGAATAGAGATTTTACAACCCTTTTTCATACATCTTCGTGCCTTAGTACATTGAGGACACCATGCCCTGATCTACTCCAAGGATCCAAGATTCCACACCTTGATCTTTTAAATATTTAGGACCCTGCGTCCCAATCCTTTTATTATATATCCAAGACTCCACATCTTTATCTTTCATGGATTTAGGACTCCGCGCTCTAATTTCCATGGCTTATCATTTACTCTACTTTGAAACTCTGCACTTCACCTTAAGGTACTGATTGTGAGCTCATACCCATCTGATGGTTCATTGGTAAGGCCTTGTTCCAAGAACTGCATAGATCACAATCTCATAGATCAAAGGAATCAAATGAATTTCATAATTAACTTATTCACATTTTACCAAAGATTGTGCATGACTTCCAAAGTCATTTTGGTTCTCGGGAAATGACTTCTGCAACCATTTATTATTTGAAAATGCTTGTTTGTGAATAACCACATCCCCTGTCACATCTTGCTCAATGCGATATTAATCATATATAATCATAAAAATCATGTATCATGACTTCCACAGTCATTTATAATTTGAGTATCTTTGTTTACAAATGACCATGTCCCTTGCCACATCTTGCTCAATACAAGATTAAGCATATATAATCATATAAATCATGTGTCACGACTTCCACAATCATTTAAAATTTGAGCATCCTTGTTTGTAAATAACCAGGTCCCTCGCCACATGCTGCTTAGTCCACGATTATGCATATATAATCATACAGATCATATATCATCCATAAATCATAATTAACCATATGTTACACATAACCATGATCATCCATGGATCTATGTGTCTCAATCTTGGATCACCATCCATGTCATACACCTATGTCAAAACTTGGATACCAAAAGAGAAAACATTGATAATATGTTTTTAACCAAAATAAGTTCTTATACGCACAACCATAGATATCATCATAAGCACATAACAACCAGGTGACCTAAACTAGGTCTATTGCATATAAGCATGTACATAAGTCTATCATGCATAATCTTGTATAATTACATTAAAATAATCCTCTCTAAGTGTCACAAAACTAACCTTGCCAAGGTGGGACACTACAGAATTGCCTGGATTACCACCTAAGATATAGTTGGAGTTCACAATTTAACTCAATTTGGGAGCATTACTTATCACAAATGGAGAAAAATTTAGCTGCGAAAATTTTCAAATGGGCTATTTTTCGGACATTTTCTGAAGAAAAAAATATTCGCCAATTTGGTTAAAATTTTTCCTACCTTTTACATATATATGATTAAATGGATGATATTCGCAAAAAGTTTACCAATTTTAATAGTAATTACATGTTTTATATTGAATATTCACCTACATTCTATGTGTATGAAATTTCAAACTAGAATAATCACCTACAATACTATATATACGAAAAATATTAAATCCTTAAAAAATTCCCTAATCACAAAGGCTCCTTACTACATGGAAACCTTATAGTTCTAAGAATTGCATATGTAAATCCATAAACTCTTAGACCTGGAATTTTTTCGTTCAAGTATATCATGGGGAGCACCAACACTTTTTGTTAAGAAAAAGGATTGATCAATGAGAATTTGTGTTGATTATTGGTAATTAAACAAAAAATTGATAAGAAACAATAACAAATTTCTAGGGTATTTTTGGAAGACTTAAAGAAGAAGTTGGTATCTAGGCTAAAATGTAATTTTTCATATCACCCTCAAATGAATGGACAAATAGAGGCCATGTATAGAAGTACTGCTAATTTGATAAAATGTTTGGTATGAGATAAGTTGGAATGATGGGATGATATTAACACAGGTTGAATTTCCCATACCAATTTAATCAACATATCAACATGGAAGACAACTTTTTATATTGTGTATGGAAGCTCACCAAAGGGAATAATAGATTTGGTGAGTTCAACCATTGTAGAGCGTGGGAAAAGTGTAGTTTCAAAGGTATGTTGCATGGTATATAAGAGATATCATGAGTAGTTTATAAAACAATAGTAGCAAAGTAATGATTACAAAGAGAAGGCATATTAGAAAAGAGGATGAAGGCATTTGTAAAAGGATACTTGCTAATAGCACATATAAGAAACAAAATATTTCTTGAAGGATCATATAATAAACTAAATTATAATAAGACATGACTATGCAAAATCCTTATAATTATTCACGATAATGCATATAAGTTGGGTCTATCAAATGACATGCACAAGTCACTAATTTGTTAATTTTGTAGATATTTATGAGTATCATGCATGCATTGAAGAAGAAAAGGTAGCTAATAAAGAAAAAGTGTAGATTGGTAAAAGAAGATTCCAGTCAAGAAATAAGAGGAGGTTGAAGAGGTGTTTGTTGAAAGAATCGGTTCAAAAACAAGGAATAAAGAATACAAATAGTATTTATAAATTGGAAAGACATAAGTTTAGAAGATGCATTGTGGGTTTCTAAAGAGGAACCTGGATGATAAAATTCATTTGGTAAATTTGTTATTTATCTGTTATTAGTAGGTGCTCATGAAAGTGTCCAAATAAGAGAGTTTAATGAAGGGGAATCCTTTAGGGGTTGGAAAGTTTTCATGCCAAAAACGTACTTTCGATTTGTTTTAGTTTATCCGATGTTTCCTTGTCTGTAGCAACACAAAAAAATATTGATTTTTGTGGTATAAAGGGCTCAATATTTTGATCAATGCACTCTAATATTTTAATAGATTCAAGTTTTGAATTTTACATATATTATAGAGGACACATTCCTTTATTTATCTACCAAATTTCATCAAAAGTATTGAGTTTTGGTATTATGCATATGTCTAGAGGTAGTGCATATTAATGTCTAAATGTTAGTAGAAACAAGGGTTTAGTATTTTGACTTGTGTGCTTTCAATACTTAGAGTTAGAGTTCTGAAATTTGATATGTTGTAAATCAGATATTGCTCTACTTCTTACTAAATTTCATTGGAAAAATGGTGTTTAAGGGGTATGCAAAATCCAAACAATGAACATAGAATGTGACAAAGAAACTTGGATTTTTTTATCACATGTTTATTTTCCAATTTGACTTTGAATATTCAAAGCATCAATTTTTAGTTGTAACTAGAAGTTGAACATACGATTATTAGCCTTGTATTATTTCAACAATGTTTAGGTTACCCAAATACATTAAAAGTCTTCGCAAACAAATAGTTAGGTCACATCATAAATATTTGGGACATTGAGGTAATTGGTGGCTTTGGCTTGTCACATATTGGCCTTCTATAATTGGGCCCGTGTAGAGTCTAGAGGCCTTCATGATGGTTCTATCAATGTAAGAAAGCATAGGGTTGATGCATTTTCATTTAATAAAAGTCAATATGATTACATATTAATGAGTTTTGTGTATATATTTCTTATTGCTATGTTGACTTATATTTAAGAAACATTTTTTTGTTCATAAATTATATTGTTTGTCTAATCACAACCCTATATTGCATCATGACAACCTAAATTTCTAATGTTTAATAAGATAAATCAACTACTATGGCCAGGCTATATAGTATTCATAACTACTTTCTATTATTATGGTATCCTACATAAAGTGAAATTAAGCTTAAGACTTTGTTTATAGAGCTTATGAGAAATTTTTGTATAAAACTTTTCCAATTTACTATATTTCTACAAATATAAATTATAAAACATCTTCATTGTGTATAATATTTACAATTACTTTTTACTTTGATATCTTGTAAACATATCAACTCATCATTTTATTATATATATATTTATTAACTTACTACCAACCATAAAATACTATAATATTTTTCATATAAACTTCAAAGTCAATTTTTTCATTTAAAATTATGATTTGTTACCTTCTCTTAAGTATATGTTAAGACAGCCATGTAACATGGAAAAAAAAAGCACTCATAAATATTGCATTTATTCATGGTAGTAGCATTAGTCAAAAATATCATCCAACACAACGATAGGCACTTGTTTTTCCCAACCCTCTTTATTCATGGCAGTAACATCAAGTCAAAAAAATCATCCAAAAAGACATTGGCCCTTTTCCAATAACTCTTTTGTGCACATGTAACATAAAATTTCTAATCAACAGGTCCAGATAAAGATTGATTTCCTTATCCAAAAATCGATGAAAAGAAATTTTTCTTTTTTGGGGAAGTGAAGAATTTGAAAATAACATTCAAATTGATTTCTTTTATAAAGTTAACCTAAAAAAAGCTAATTTATTTTAAAATTATTTACTTTTTGGAAATTTCAAGATTTTCTAAAGCTATTTTTGAAAGGTGTATTGTTTTGCTCACGATGTACCAAAAACTTTGAATCGGTACACCTATCCAAAAACTTTGCATCTTTGGCCCATCATATTCATTATTCACAGTAAATATATATTTTATATTTTAGAAAAAGCTCTCCATTTTTCTAGAGCGATGTGAGAAAATCATTTCATTTATAAATAGTAGAATTATAATATAAGATTTGAGTAGTTAAGGACTAGTTAATTTATTATATAATGTTAACCTGCAATTATAATATAAGGGTGACTTTTTTTATAACTCTACTTTCGAGATTTCGGTTGTTTTACTTTCGGATCATAATGTCATTTATTTTTATGAATATCAAAATTTATAATATAAGGAGGACTTTTTTTATAACTATACTTTCGAGCTTTATAAAGAGGTTTTTTACTTTCCGATCATAATGTCATTCCTTTTTATTAATATCAAATTTTGAAATAGGATTATAATTTATTATATTATATTAATAGTGAGATAAAAATGATAAAATTTATAAGATTTAGATTTAAGATTTTGCCTGAGAAGTAAGTGAATTATGCATTAGTTATGGGATGTAGGAATTAAGTTTCTCTATAGAGGAAGCTTTTATCACATTTAAATTAAGATTTTGAATGAGAAGTAAGTGAATTATGCATTAGTTATGGGATGTAGGAATTAAGTCTTTTCATAGAGTTGAAGCTTTAGTTCTCAACATTTTCAAGAATTTTCTATTTTTTTCTAATTTATTTAGTTTGTATATTTCATAATTATATTTTTATTTTCACCATGTATGAGGATATACTAATATAGTTGATTACTTAGTGGATTTGTACGTGGGTTTTAAAATTTGGTTAGATCTAGGTCGCATCGTATGATCTCCATTTAATGAATGTCTAGGTAGTCCATCTTTGTTAAAGTTATCATCAATAGGTGAGGTGGAAAAGGACCCATCATGTATTTCAGTGGGCTTGGGCTCTAAGGTGCAGGTTGTTGTTAGTGCTTTAGAAGGTGGTATCCCTACTCTTAGGCTCTCCCTAAATCACAATGTGTTGGTTTTACCTCATTCTTAGCATTTGGTTGCCCCTTTCAATGCTCTATTTTCCCTAGTTGTTCCAATATCAAACTTTGTCTCTCTCTCTCTCTCCATAGCAAAATCTAGCCCCATGTCAAATTTATGTTACTAATTTACCTCACCTTCTAGAATGGGAAGGTTTTCACCAACCACTATATATGTATAATGGTTGTGGCTATCCGATCATAGCCATTAGTATTGTCGAAATTGTCAATTAAACAAAACCCTAAGAAAAAAAATGTGTTGTGTAAAGTGGAAGAGCCTTGTCTCATGCTAGGGAAAGACATTCAACTCAATGACATTGGTCGATATCATTGGTCGGTTCATGAGCTCAAAGATGACTATGGAGTTCCTTCAAAAGTGGATGGTGGATCATTTCATAGCCCTGTTAGGCTACTCATCGTGTCAAATGCCACTTAGCAAAGGGTGGAGGGGCTATATGCCCAAATTAAGGGGGATGCTTAAAAAAATTTAATACGTAGATGAAACCAGGGACTGTAGGCCATGTTTATTAAAAAATGGCCCATCATCTTTGATGTTAGGTTAGATAAAATTTGTTTCAGTTCTAATTTGGGTTCATCTTCCTAGTCTCCCTCTCATATTTTTATCAGAAGGTGTTTTCAAGGAGATGGGGAATAAGGTCAATTTCTTTTTTGAAGTGGATGTATCCTTTAAGAATACTAGTTATATAGGCATGGTGAGGATTTTAGTTGGGTTAAATATATCAAAGGGTCTCATTGATTACATCACCATATTAGTTGGGGACCGTACTCACAAGAAGCCCTTAGATTACCTTCATAACTCAAAAGTGATTAACGTGGTTTAGGAACCCTCACATAGAAAAGGTGGTTTCCCCCAATGTGTCAAAGCAATATTTGGTGTGGTTTCATCTCCTGAGGTCATCTTGGCTCTTTCAAATATGGGAATATATTTGAAGGTGGACACTTTGGTCTTGTAAGAAGGCGTGGTCTAGGATATGCTAAGTGTTCTTATGGCTTCTTTGGTCACCTTGGTGACTACTCTAGAGGGCCTTCCCTATGAAGGTACATATAATTTGGTCATCCCTCCTCCTAATATTTCACATTTCCTTATAATTTAAGGCTTTATGGTCTATTCTTCAAGCTCTGTTATCCCCTGTGACTCTCTATTACAACACCCTACCCTTTCCTCACTAGCTTTCTCCTTTTGCCCCCTATCCCTTATGAGGTTTTGGCCCCTCCTAATTCCTAGCCCCCTCCCCCTGTGAATGTTAAATCTAAGGTTTCCTCCCTATATAGGTCAAACATTTCAAATTAGAGTCTCTAGTCAAAATCAAAACCATTATTATCCTCAAAATTTGGTCATTTGGGCACTTTTTTACTAAACTCTATTGGGAGTGGGTTGGATGCTTTTGGGGATCCTAATCCCAAGCCTACTCCTAGGAGAAGAAGATATTATATTTCTATTTTCCAATTTTAAGCCAATGTGAAAGTTTACTTAGGTAAACAAGAATATTTATTTGGAACCCTTAGGGCATCATCCCATGTTAGGGGTTCCCCATGAAAATTTTGTCTCTAAACTATTGGGGTTTAGGGAGCCTTGCTAAAAAAAATTCCATACATAAATGGATGGAGTCTCTCTCCCCGTATGTTCTCTTCACATAGGAAAAAATGATAAATGGTGAGAAAGCCACAAAATTCTTAATGAAACCTTCCCTCGATGGAATTTTGTGTCATGCAATACCACTAACAGATTGGGAGGTATCACTTAGGATGGAGATCTAATTTGTTGAACCCTTCATCTTTCGATTTGATCAGGTTTAGTTGAGATCTAGATCTCTATTCAAAGTAATTGAGATACCCATTTTGTGCCTCAATCTATATGGGTTTTATCTCGACATGAAATAATTTTGGGATACTACTTTCAAGAATCTGCTACTTCACTCTAATAGGCTCATTATATAGGGGGGACTTAAATTTTACCTTGTGATACTATGCAGCATGAGGCTGTAGAGCCCATTTAAACCATATGGGTACATTTCTTTTTAAAATCTTTAGAGGAGGCATGTCTAGTAGATATTCAACCTCCAAAACTTCAACCCACCTAGAGAAATAACATGGCAATGGATAAAAGAATAGCAAGGAGAATAGATTATTTCCTTAATTCATAATTCTTTATATATTTCCCTTTGAGATATTGTTAGTGGGTTTCTGTATGGGGTGACTTAGACCACTACACTATTATCTTAGAATTGGAGCCATCTCTCGCAAAGCCACCTAACCCCTTCAAATTAAACCCTCATTGATTTGAGGACCCATCTTTAAAACATATGATAAAGGATGGTTGGAGGAAAATTAATTTGAATGAGAGAGCCTCTCCTACCTTACAATTTTAAGAAAATTTAAAGAAATTCAAGGAATTTATTATCTCATGTGCGAAGAAAAAGAGAGAGAAGGAATCAAAATTACTTGATGAAATGTGGAATAAGATAAAATAAATTCTAGACAAATATATGAAGAGTCCCTTGTCTAACTCATTTTGAGATCAACTCAAGTATTTGGAAGACAAGTGAAGGAAGATCCTTCTTAAGCATGAGAAAGAATGGAGGATTAAGAGTCAAGCTATTTTTCTATAGGTTGTATATGACAATTCAGAATTATTCCATCACTTTTCTAATCATTCAAAGGTTGTCAAAACTATTTAGGATATTGCTAGGGAGTATGGTTCTCATGCCACTTCATTTTTAGATTTAGAAAAGGAAGGTTCCAGCCATTTCAAATCCCTCTTCAAGGAAAATAAATATGCCACAATAGATTATATCCTAAAGGTAGAAAATTTCTTTCCTAGCTTAATTCAATGGGAAGGGAATGATCAACTTATGGTAGAGGTCACAAAATAATACCTATCAAAGATTCTTCATAGTTTTCAAAAAGTGAAAAGTAGTAAACTAGATAGGATCTTGACTGAATTTTAATTAGAATGTTTTTATTTTGTGATGAAGATATTATAAATGCTATTGAAATCTCCAAGACTTTGGGGAAGATTATAGCTCCCTTCAACACAAGTTCTATAGCCCTCATCCCCAAATTCAATTCTCCCTCTTCCTTTGACCATTTCAGGTCAATCTCCCTTTGCAACACTATTTATAAATCATATCCAAACTTATTGTTGTATGTATTAAGGATATTCTCTTAGAAAATATATCCTCCAAATACTTTGGCTTCTTAAAGGGGCATCAAATACATGATTCCATTGGATTGTCCCAAGAATAATTCCACTCGATTTAGTTGGGTAAAAAAAGCTGCGATATACAAGGTATATCTCTCAAATATTTTTGACAAAGTAAGATAGTCATCTCTTAGGCTCCTTCTCATACATTTAGCATTCTACCATTCATTTGTTTCATGGGTTATGAACTGCATCAATTCTATGTCTTTCAAACTATTTATCTATGAAGAAACCTCATTGTTCTTCAACATAGAGAGTGGCCTTCATCAATAATTTCCCGTCTCTCCTTTTCTTTTCTCTTAGTTAGGAGACTGATAAAGGATGAAAAATCCAAGAACTTTTTTAAAGGTATTTCAAAAGTTTGAAATTGTTACCTCACTCACCTACTCTTTATGGATGATATCCTAATCTTCTTGGAAGAAAATATAAGACATATAGGATGATTATCTAACATATTATTCAACTTCTCTTAATCAACTTGTGTGGTTATTAACAACTCCAAATCTCAATTATTCAAGGTGGGCCTTTTTGAAGAGGACTAAAGAAGGATTGAAAATATCTTATATATACATTCAGTGGATATCAAGGGATGTCTCAAATACCTAGGTTTTCTTCTTGATCAAAACCATTATTTAAAGGTAGATTGGGGTTGGCTTCTACCAAATATTGAGGAGTGGGTAAATATCTGGTGCAATAGATGGCTTTCTCACGCAAGAATATCAGTCTTTGTTAAATATGTTACTAAAGAAATCCCTATCTATTGGGACTAACTGTCATGAATTCCAAGGTGCATATTAAAAAAAATTAAATAGATACCCACCAAATATTTATGGTGGGAAAGCAAGAAAAACATCCCTTTGCTTTAGCTTCTTGGAAATCAATTGTATCCTAAAGGCGATGGGGATTATGAAATATCCCATGGTGTATAGTGACGTTAGTAGCAAAATGTGTTTATAGATCAATTCAAGGTGAATGCCTATGGGCCAAGGTGGTACAACAAAAATACATCAGTCCCTCCTAAATCATTGATTAAGTTATTATGAACTATTATGATCCACATAAAAACTATTTTCCTAATTCCATATGAAGTGATATCTCTATCAAAACAAGCGATTCTTGGATTGTTTTGATTGAGTTGCCTCAGGTTACCTTCTCTAGGGGGTGCTAGTGGGATTATTTTTCTCTATAGTCTCATTTCATATCATTCCAACATTAGTCACGCTTCAAATAACTATGCAAAGTTAATCACTCTAAAAAAATTTCTTTAGCTAGATCAAGAATAAACAATTTCCTTCCTTCATTTGTATTAGGACTCAATTTCAATCACAAATTGGATGAAAGAAACATATAAAATTATAAGCCACCACTTGCAACCTATTTTTCAAAGGATACAACAATAATTCACATTATTATCTTATATTTCCTTTGGCCATGGATACAAGAATATGAATCAAGAACTAGACATATTGTCCAAGGTTGTATTGGAAATGGACCAAGGATCATGGAAAGTCACAACATCTAAGAAAGGCCAACAAACAAAATTTCTTCGTGATGCTTGGCACTAAATGATATTGTTATTCTTTCAATGCTTTTTTTTTAAATATGTCAAATGATATTTTCAATATTTTAGTAGTTGTATATGTACTTTTTGACTATAAAAAGAATGTAACTTATCTAAACAAAACTAACAAATGACTAAATTTTGGACTCTCGATAGAGGGCCTTTATAAGACAATAGGAGAATTGTAAAACCCTCCTCCCTCATCTATCCAAATAACTAGCCAACCGGGGTAAACATGTGATGAGAGGCTACTATGATTAGATTTGACCTCCTATGTGACATTAAGGAAGTGGAATCAATGGAAACATCACACGCAGTCATCCAACATCAGCTTCAGGACCCACAGAAACCAATGCAAAACTTCACACAGCTTACCCTTGGGTCCTACTGAATTTTTGACCGTCTTAGGCCTCATTCGCTCTCATGTTATAGGCATCACAATGTCCAGAAACCCAAAGTCACTCTCACTGGCTTATGTGCCACCATCCAGGGACCCAAATTTTCAATTTTGTGCCAGTGACCCGTGGATTTAATCCACTTTTTCAAGCCCAGAGCCCAGGTCACTTCCCAAAATGGAGTGATAGCTTAATATTAGTAAAAGAACAGGAAAACAATGATGTCAAAGAAATAAGTTGACCAAGACCTTAACCAAACCCGTACTAGCCATGACAAAGATTTCATCAAACATATCATCAACATGTAACCTACAGGTATAAACAACATAATTAAGTGTAGGGATCTCATACTTATCTCAGAATCGCTATGAACCATTGTTCCCTCATGTCATTTGATGCATTATCTGTAGAAATTTTGAATAATATGACACTTATTCACAGAGATTATCCCGATTATACATTATTTGCAGAATACATGCATAATACATAATCGCCTCTACGTTGATCATCAATTTGCAGTATTCAGAAACAATCGCATGCGCACATTGAAGCATCAATCACACATATCAACACAGTATATCACGGGGAAAGCATATAGCTGAAAACCCCCAACTATCTGTATATTATATTGATTGAGAACATGTAACAATACATAGTACAACACTCCTCACAAGTACTCAGTACTATCTCCACCTGTTACACACAAACTAGCTCAGATCTGAATCAATCACAGGTTCAAATCTCCTCTGTTGCTTGCCTGCCTCCACTACGCAATCCTGCATGAGAATAGATGAGAATGGCTAATCCAAACTTGTATTTCCCTTGGCTGAACCACACAATCCTCATTGGCAATACTCAATCCATTGATTGTGCAAATCTCATGCACAACTATAGTCATAACTAACAGTTGTCTTGCCCTTTCACTCACCTCTAACACTTGTCTCCACTGAACTGTCCATGCATTGAGTTAACTGAAGTAAGATAGTCATCTCTTAGGCTCCTTCTCATACATTTAGCATTCTACCATTCATTTGTTTCATGGGTTATGAACTGCATCAATTCTATGTCTTTCAAACTATTTATCTATGAAGAAACCTCATTGTTCTTCAACATAGAGAGTGGCCTTCAACAATAATTTCTTATCTACCCTTTTCTTTTCTCTTAGTTAGGAGACTGATAAAGGATGCAAAATCCAAGAACTTTTTTAAAGGTATTTCAAAAGTTTGAAATTGTTACCTCACTCACCTACTCTTTATGGATGATATCCTAATCTTCTTGGAAGAAAATATAAGACATATAGGATGATTATCTAACATATTATTCAACTTCTCTTAATCAACTTGTATGGTTATTAACAACTCCAAATCTCAATTATTCAAGGTGGGCCCTTTTGAAGAGGACCAAAGAAGGATAGAAAATATCTTATATATCCAATTCAGTGGATATCAAGGGATGTCCCAAATACCTAGTTTTTCTTCTTGATCAAAACCATTATTTAAAGGTAGATTGGGGTTGGCTTCTACCAAATATTGAGGAGTGGGTAAATATCTGGTGCAATAGATGGCTTTCTCACGCAAGAATATCAGTCTTTGTTAAATATGTTACTAAAGCAATCCCTATCTAAGGTGCATATTAAAAAAAATTAAATAGATACCCACCAAATATCTATGGTGGGAAAGCAAGAAAAACATCCCTTTGCTTTAGCTTCTTGGAAATCAATTGCATCCTAAAGGTGATGGGGATTATGAAATATCCCATGGTGTATAGTGACGTTAGTAGCAAAATGTGTTTATAGATCAATTCAAGGTGAATGCCTATGGGCCAAGGTGGTACAACAAAAATACATCAGTCCCTCCTAAATCATTGATTGAGTTATTACGAACTATTATGATCCACATAAAAACTATTTTCCTAATTCCATATGAAGTGATATCTCTATCAAAACAAACGATTCTTGGGATTGTTTTGATTGAGTTTCCTAAGGTTCACCTTTTCTAGGGGTGCTAGTGGGATTATTTTTCTCTATTAGTCTCATTTCATAGCATTCCAACATTAGTCGCGCTTCAAATGACTATGCAAAGTTAATCACTCTAAAAAAAATTCTTTAGCTAGATCAAGAATAAATAATTTCCTTCCTTAACTTGTATTAGGACTCAATTTCAATCACAAATTGGATGAAAGAAACATATAAACTTATAAGCCACCACTTGCAACCTATTTTTCAAAGGATACAACAATAATTCACATTATTATCTTATATTTCCTTTGGCCATGGATACAATAATATGAATCAAGAACTAGACATATTGTCCAAGGTTGGATTGGAAATGGACCAAGGCTCATGGAAAGTCACAACATCTAAGAAATGCCAACAAACAAAATTTCTTCATGATGCTTGGCACTAAATGATATTGTTATTCTTTCAATGATTTTTTTTAAATATGTCAAATGATATTTTCAATATTTTAGTAGTTGTATATGTACTTTTTGACTATAAAAAGAATGTAACTTATCTAAACAAAACTAACAAATGACTAAATTTTGGACTCTCGGTAGAGGGCCTTTATAAGACAATAGGAGAATTGTAAAACCCTCCTCCCACATCTATCCAAATAACCAGTCAACCGGGTTAAACATGCGACGAGAGGCTACTATGATTAGATTTGACCTCCTATGTGACATTAAGGAAGTGGAATCAATGGAAACATCACATGTAGTCATCCAACATCAACTTCAGGACCCATAAAAACCAATTCAAAACTTCATACAGCTTACACTTGCGTCCTACTAAAGTTTTGATATTCTTAGGCCTCATTCACTCTCATGTTATAGGCATGACAATGTCCAAAAACCCAAAGTCACTCTCACTGGCTTATGTGCCACCATCCAGGGACCCAATTTGCCAATTTTGTGCTAGTGACCTGTGGATTTAAGCCACTTTTTCGAGCCCAGAGCCCAGGTCACTTCCCAGAATGGAGTGATAGCTTAATATTAGTAAAAGAACATGAAAACAATGATGTCAAAGAAATAAGTTCACCAAGACCTTAACCAAACCCCTACTAGCCATGACAAAGATTTCATCAAACATATCATCAACATGTAACTTACAGGTGTAAACAACATAATTAAGTGTAGGGATCTCATACTTATCTCAGAATCGCTATGAACCATTGTTCCCTCGTGTCATTTGATGCATTATCATCTATTATGCCATAGATACATTATCTATTCATTTACAAGTAAAAACATGCTGAGATCCATACATAGTTGTTACCATAAAACTTACATATAACCAACATAATAGGGACATATATATCATAAACATATCAGCCATAAAATCCACATATACATCAGTACATTTACACATGAAAATCAATGGAATGGATTTCTCATTAATGAATGCAATAAACCAACCGGAGATGGGACTACCACATTCCACCCAACCATAGATTTGCTAAGCCAATTCTCTCTTCAACCAATCACCCTCGTGCCATTTTCCAAGCATGAATGTGGGACTCATAAAACACACCAAAAAACACCAGCAAGCATGGATGCCGCCAGAGTTCTATGCCTACACCATGAGGAATTTGAGTGCCTCCTAGTCTCTTAGGCTTTACCGTAATCCAAATTCTGATCTAGGGATCACTAGGCCCTACACCGAGACATATTTGCCAGGATTTATTGTACATCCCATCCCGGGACTACTGGGCCCAATGGAGAGAAATCCACCTCTTGGATTTATCTTATATACTGTCATTCACTGAAAAGGATTCCTAGGCCCACCGAGGCACACATTCTGGCTTCACTGCAACCCACTGTTTGGTTCAGGGGTTACTAGGCTAGTGGATTTACCGTGATCCATAGTCTAATTTAGGGACCACTAGGCCATGTGTTTGTCAGTTCAGAGATCCACCCCACTCAGCTTCGAATCCATCCAACCATCCCACATTAACTGAATATGAGAAACCCATCTCATCAAAGCTATCAGGAAATGGCAAGGCTAGGCTGAAGAACATTGTCACACCTAGCAAAACCCATTCCATGATAGAAAAGAACCACATGCAATACCATGCATGCCAAATCTAGCAAGGAAAATACACATGCAAGTTGATACCTGCAATGAAACATGTTGTAGTTGCTTGATTCTACCTTTCCCTGCTTGATCTTTTCTTCCTCTTTCCTTCTTTTCCTTTCTTGCTCCAATGCCAAAGTGCTCCAAGAAAACTCTATGCATCCAAGAGTGAGAGAGAGAAAAAGTAATGAGAGAGCTCTAAAGCTAAAGTGACAAAAGGTTACCAACTTATCCTCATAAGCCTTTTTATGAATGACGCCTCTATTTTCTTCATTTTCCATTATTTTCCTTCATTTTCCTCCTCACATGCAACCTATGACCTTTCACCTCCTTTTTCTCCTAATTTCCATTATTTTCTTAAATAATTGTGCCAAAAATGCCATTTTTCCTTTCCAAGGACTTAGTCATTGCCTTTGTCAATTTCCTTAGCCATAAACAACCAAATGAACACCCCCTAGGATGTCTTTCCCAACATTCAACTTGGAATATGTGTCCCATCAACCATAGTTATTGTTTTTAACTTTTATTACATGGAACTTTTATTAGGGCTATTACAGAACCCTCCCCCTTGGGGGACACCATCCTTAGTGCTCAATCACACATATACCTCAGCAACCCGCTAAAAGAAGACATACTGCTCATGGAGATTTATAACATAGCTAGATGTAGTACTTACGATGAAGGACCTGCTCAAAATAAAAACATCATGACAACATACCAAATACTGGAGCTTTATAACATAGCTCATTATGGTATTTACAATGATCATCCTGTTGAGTGCCAACCCACATGACATCATAACATCATGATAACATAACCACATGATAACATAGTAACATGACAACATAATCATAATGACATGACACCCATACCGCTTAGTGGAGCTTTATAACATATACCATGGAGGTATTTACATCTATACACATATGTACATATAAAAATATCACCAAAATATATACCAAAAACATGTACCAAAACATATACCAAAACATCATATCAAAACATATACCAAAACACCATATCAAAGCATATACCAAAACACCATATCAAAGAATATACCCAAACACCATATCGAAGCATATACCAAGACACCATATTAAAGTTGCTTTCCCCCAATCGGAAAATAAGGAAGGATACATAGCCTGCATCTGATCCTTCATCTCCCATGTAGCTTCATTGGGCCCAAAATTATTCCATTTCACTTTAACTTGCTTGATTGCTCAGTTCTGGAGCATGAGCACCTTTTTCTGCAATATACACTAAGGCTCCGGCTGGAACTCTCCATCTAGTTCCACCTGAAATACAGGCCATTCAAGCACATGATCAACATCCTTAACATACTTCTTAAGCAAAGATACATGGAAAACATCATGGAATTTCACTATTGGAGGCAGTACAAGTCAATAGGCTACTGGCCTAATCCTCTTAATGATACTGAAGGGTCCACAAAACTACGGTGTCAGCTTGGCACAAGATCCAATCCACAAGGAAGTCTTCTTTGGTTTGATGCGCAAGTACACTTGTTCCCCAACTTGGAACTCCTTGAACAACTTGTTCCGATTTGCATAACTCTTCTGCCTATCATGTGATGCCTCTAAATTTTTCTTAATCAACTGCATTTCTTGTTCCATGTCTGCCAACATATCTAGTCTAATAAGTACCTTGTTAACCGAATCACTTCAACAGATAGGAGTGTTATATCTTTGCCCATACAATGCCTCAAAAGGACTCATCCTCAATGAGTCCTAATAACCATTGTTGTATGAGAACTCTACCAAGGGGAGATACTCTTCCCACTTCCGTTGTTGATGCATCACATACATCCTCAACATGTACTCTAATATCTTGTTGACCCTCTCTATCTGTCCATATGTCTATGGATGATAAGTTGCATTGAAGGCCAACTTTGTGTCGAAACCTACAAATAACTCCTTCCAGAACTTGGAAGTGAACTTCGCATCCTTGTCTGACATAATCTTCTTTGGAACACCATGCAACCTGACCACATCTCTAATGAATACCTGTGCTACATCGCTAGCTGAGAATGTAGACTTCACTGGAATGAAATGTGCAACCTTTGTCAACCTATCCATGATAACCATGATGGAATCATGATGTCTCACTATCTTCGGCAACCCTATGATGAAATCCATGGAAATAACCTCCCATTTCCATTATGGAATCGTGATTGGTTGTAGCAATCCACCTGGATGTTTACACTCTTCTTTCACTCACTAACAATCGAAACACCTCGCCATAAAATCTGCTATATCCCTCTTCAAATTTGGCCAATAGTAAAATATCTTAATTGTTGTGAGTGTCTTTTTGTTTTGGGTAATTTGGTATCTATGAATAAATACTAATTCCCTAGATAAGTAGATGTATCTAGAACAACATTTTAAAGTGTTTTAGTCTTTTCCTATAAGCAATCGATAAGATGAGAAGATGAGAATACCTAATTGTAGTTCCGCTTTCCTCTCGTCTCCCTTGTATCGATCCTGTCACTCCTTCCCATACTTAATACGCTTGAGAAGTACCTATAAACACAATAGAAAACAAAGAATCGATCAAAGCACACGATCTATTGAATATAAGTGAAAGGAATCAGATACAATTCACACATACAAGCATTATGAAACAATACAAACATATGGGAGAAAGGTTCAAACACTTTATTGAATAAAAGAAGGAACTACAACCATTGGTGTCTGATTCAAAGCCATTCCTCCAGCTTGGATCCCATCCACATCACATCAAAAGCATGACAAACTTACAGCATTACAATACTTGCTTCAAAGCCAAATCTCATAGCAACATTATCTCCTTACAATTCAACATAATCCAACCCCTGATCACTTAGATGAGTGGTCAATTTATAGGAAGATGAAGGAGCTTTTGTCATAAATGGTGGCATTGAATGGCCTTCCATACTTAGAATTAGTTCCATGGAGGAAGGGATGAGAGGAGAGGATGCACCTTAACTCATTCCTCATCTATTTTCGAGCTCATAGGAGTTGATAAGTGAGGGAACCTTCTAGATGACTCCAAAAAATAAGAATATTCCCAAAACCCTATGTGAATTTCACTCAATTTCGCCCAACGCAGGTGAAAGGAAGCCTAAGTGCTCTGCAAAGCACCCTAGCATGGACTTAACTACTCTGCAGCGCACCCTTACATGGGCCTACCTGTGTTGGTCCCTCTAGAGGCTATTTCTAGTTGTCTTCAAGTCATGAAACTATCTGGGAAGGAGGCATTCAAAGCGGTGACCTGTTTAGGGCATGTAGCAACTGAAATTAGGGTTTGATGAGCCCTAAAACACTAATCTGAATGATGGGATTGATGTGCCCAAATGGATAAGTAACAGCTGCCCCTTAAAGCATGAAGTCGGAAAAATGCCAATGTCAAATGAAATGTTTTACGATGTGATGAGGAGGTATCAAAGTGGAAGGTGACTTGCATCAATTACAATACATATATCATGATATTTTATTTTACATGAATTGTTGAGGGAACGCATACCCATGCTTAACTTATAAACTTTCATTACATGTACATAAAAAGTCATCTACAGATATAGACCCATGATCGGAATGGCCATTAATGTAAAGCCATTGTACAGATGATTTAGTACTCCTGAAATCGCAGCTCGAATGGATGAAACTAGATCTAGGTTCTTTTATCTCATTCAATCATTCACTCAAGTATGAGTCTAACCATGTGAATATGTGATCTGAAGTTGAACATGGGAAGACACCATCTGATTACCAGCCAATGATGTTAGCTGTTAACAGATGTGAGAGAAACCACCGCTAATGATAATGATCCTCAAGGTACTGTAGTACATTCTGCACGGTGTGAATGGATGATTTGATGTCAAATACCATGCAAAGTATTTCAGTCGAAGTTCATTGATGTAAACTATCGCCAGAAGTGAGAAACCTGCGATTGATGCATGCAAGCCTCAAGGTACTGGAAGGGTGTTTCTAAGTCAACTTCTTGGATGATGAGTTGATGTCGACAAGGAGTGACTCGTCGCAAGAGGGCCTTGATGTGTCCCACATCAACGACACGAAACTAGTGTAGTGATTTTGGAGATGGAATTTAACTGACGACACAAGGTTCAGGAATGGCGATCATGAAAATGAAGGTTTATGGTATTACAAAGGATGAATTTTGACTGAATGACTTCTCTTGAACATTTCGGTGACACTGAAATGAATTGGTAGCATTGACCCAAAACAAATTGATGGATGGTATGATAGACCAACGGTGTGATAACCATCAAGCTAATAACCCAACCCAAATAGTCACAGTGATGGAGTGAAAGTATCATGTTCAAGAGCAACCCGCTATCATAAAGTGTTTTTCCCCTTTTTCCCATTTTCCCTAGTCATTGTTGACTGGTACCTCTTTATTTTTATCAAGCTTGAGGAGGATAACATATGCTTTTTGTATAATTCCACCCTTTGGGTGAATCCATCGCTATTTGATGTTTTAACGAGTCTAGCAAAGGTGAAACTCAGTCTTGTCTAGATGGACAAGTTTGTCGCTATTTGATGTTTTAACGAGTTTAACGTCAAAGATAACTCGGTCCTTTTCATGTTTAGAGAGTTTAAAAAGGGAAAAAAAGAAAACTCCAGAAGTTATTTTTCATAAATTAATCTCTCAAGCCCAAAAAAGCGTAAAATAATACAAGAGAGATGTAGTTTCCAATTCGTTAACGAGTTGGAAAGGACAAGCGCTCGGCAATCTTTTCATGTTTAGAGAGTCTGAAAAGAGCTTAAAGAGGACTCCAATCTGAGGAACGAGTGCTGTCTAGGATAGAAACTAGTTTTGGTGATGTTGGAACTTCTCAAAACATGATGATTTCTATGAAGAGGCTGATAATAAGACCTCTCATTGCAACTGTTCCTCAAAAAAGGTAAAACATCCAAGTGAAAGCATATGATGGGCCAAGCAAATAGTGACAATGGAAGGAGAAAAACCAAGTCTTATCTGATAGAAAAGGCTGATAGAATGGAAATCACGACGGTTAAAATGGAGATGGGTTCATTTTTACACAAGCTTGAACCATAGGGAACTCTGCTTGGATTCAGTTTCATGTGTACACAAGCTTTAACTGAAAAACTAGGCTTGGATTCAGTTTCATTTTTACACAAGCTTGAAACAAAAAACTATGCTTGGATTCAGTTTACATGCCCCCAACATGATGAAAGGGAGAGTCTCATGTAACCAGATGGAAGTCGCTGCGGTGAAGCAAGACGGTTATCCAACACATTTTTGGCTTCGTCTAGATAGGGACAAAGGTGAATGGGGTGATTTTGGCTTCGTCTAGATAGGGACAAAGGTGATGGGGTGATTTCCTTCACATAACCTACAGGGAAACTTAACTTTACCACTAAGTGCATGCCCCCCGTGCTTCATTATATTCACTTAAGTAGACTACTCGTGGTTATCAAGTGGATGGAATGAAGGTTCTTTTACGAGATCAAGTGAAAGACTCGACTGGGATTTTACAAGATCTAATCAAAGACCATACTTGGAACTTTGCTTCAGGGGACCTTGTTTCATTTTTTAATGATCTTGACACAAGGCAAAGAACTCTGCTCAGATTCCTTGTTTCATTTTTTAACGAGCTTGACACAAGACAAGGAACTATACTTATACTCCTTGTTTCATTTTTTAATGAGGTTGACACAAGACCAGGTACTATCCTCATAGGAGTTGTTTCATTTTTTAATGAGGTTGACACAAAACCAAGAACTATCCTCATATCCTTGGTTTTGTTTTTAACGAGGTTGACACAAGACAAGGAACTATCCTCATATCCTTGGTTTCATTTTTTAACGAGGTTGATACAAGACAAGGAACTATCCTCATACTCCTTGTTTCATTTTTTTAACGAGGTTGACACAAGACAAGGAACTATCCTCATGTTCCTTTGTCTCATTTTTTAACGAGGTTGACACAAGACAAGGAACTATCCTCATGACCTTTGTTTCATTTTTTAACGAGGTTGACACAAGACAAGGAACTATCCTCATACTCTTTGTTTTTCACGACCCATGATAGGAGGTCATGACTTCCAAGAGGTTCTCATCTGATGGGAGAACAATGCTCTGGAAGGGATCCATAGCAAGGAATCCATTATAGAGATTTGGTTCCAATGCCCACAGTACATAATGTACAACATCACTGAATTGATTGTCAGTCGATATAGTCATGGAACAGGTTGCCACATAATTAACTCGTGGCGGGGATGATACCATTGGTACAAAAGGACAATTTAGGGAAGATGCTTGACTGAAATCCATATTTGGACTAGGAAATGAAATTTGATCAACAGTGACAATTTTTACTTCATGCTAGAAACACATCACTCAAAAGAGTGTTGAAACAATAGCTCCCATGTCATAAGCATAGTTGCACCCAAGAATTAAATTGTAATCTAAAGGGCCTGGGACTACCATCACGTTTAGATAAAAGATTTTTCCTCCCAAAGTAATAGGCAACTGAGGAAGGATCCCTAATGGTTGACTAGTTCCTCTGTTAAAAGCCAACAGATTATGGGTAATAGGCACAAGTGGCTGTGAATGGAGGACTTTCCAAGCAGTAGAGGAAAGGATACTCATAGATGCACCTTCATCTATAATAGTGCTAGATACAATCATATTACAAACCTGTACTATGATCTGGAAAGGCACATAAGAAGGAAGACGAAAACCTACCAGTCGATTCCAATCAAAGGAAGTGACCAGACTACTTGGAGGGGGTACCGTAAGAAAGGGAGAATTAACCCCTTGAGTTATGAGAGCGGGGGGATTTTCCTCCTGTCTTGATGGAACAGGAGGAATGCCCCTAAGCTCATTAGAATCTGAAGAAACAAAAATAACCTGAGTGGTATCATACTCACTCTCTACGGGAATGGTACGATTAACTGAAGGTGAAATCGAGTCAACTGTTACCTCGACCTGTTGATTTGGGTCAGGTATAGACTCATAGGATTCACTTTCAGAGAGAGTGGGTTTGACTAACAGTTGATTTGATTCAATCAATTCATCAACTAGTGAAGGATTAAGGGAGAGTCTCATGTAACCAGATGGAAGTCACTGTGGAGAAGCAAGACGGTTATCGAACACTTTCTTGGCTTCATCCAGATAGGGACAAAGGTGAATGGGGTGATTCCCTTCACATAACCTATAGGGAAACTTGACTTTGCCCTTATTTCCATGAACTTTACTACCACTAGTTGATGGTGTGTCACCAGCATGATCTCGAGAAGTTGATGACATAGGATGATGTGAACGAGAATACCATTCTTCTAAGATCTGAGGAATATCATGAAAATTTCAAAGAAGATGGTCTTCTGCACAAAGTTTGCATGGATATTGAACTTTGTGAGGCTTGATGGACCATTTCTCATCAGATGTTGCATTCAAAGCAATGGTTGCTTGGTTGCCTCTCTGTTGAATTTGCTTCTTCTTCTGGTTTTTCCCTTTCTTCTTCTTCTTAGCCACCTAGTTACTAGTACCAATACTTTCACCAGGTGAAGAGGAAGAAGGGGAGGAAGAAACAACCGAGGAAGAAGGAAAAGGGTCAACTTTAGGATCAACTGGAGGTTGATTTTGTCTAATTGGAGGTGTACTCGATTGTGGAGAAATCACGACATTTTGAACCAAGGAGGTTGAAAACAACCATACTGGCAAGCCAATGGTAAGTCCCAGTAGGGATAATGTAGCCATATAAGGAGCACCAATATTCCCGAAAGGAGGAAAAGGACTAGGATTCCCATCAAAAGGAATTCCTTGATCAGTGGACTCCATATTTGTCGCCATATGTTTCAACCTAAGATCAACTAAGGAGTGAGCGTGGAGGATGTTATCCACGATCAATTAATTTTATTTTAATCAAAGTAACATAACAAAAAAAAAGAAGGATAATCTAGGCAATAGATTTACCAAGCAACTGTGAACTGTAGAATACCTCATGGCAAACCGAGAAGTACGGGTAGGCAATCTCCCCAAATGTTGTGTTCGGTGTATCACAATGTACAATGCGGCCGACTCAGTTACCTAAGGATGGATAGCAACCTAGTGTTTTCCTCCCATATATACCTGAAATTACGTGGAGACCCAATCCGTATAAGCGTTTGTTGGAGAGGTAAATCCCCTCTACGGATAGAGGCGATCCCTACTAGCCCAGCAAGGGTTTAGCAACAATCAAACAATGCTACTATGCATGTTCCTAATTACAATTAAACAAGAGGTAAAGAGCACCTACTTGGATTCCAGCGCTGTTGTTTGACGAAGAGATGCCGCCTTCGCTCCTTCGCTTTGGCTGGTCACGATCTTCCGCGATCTCCGCGAATAGATACCTGCACACACGAAGAGGAAACAAACACAAGCGTGAAATCTAATAAAAGCAACCATACATCAGTCAGAAAAGATGTAATTCACATTTAACCATTGCATAGACAAATGAGAATGGAACAATAATAGCAGTCATCAATTATTAATCAAACAGAAAAGAGTACAACCAAATGTTCTGACGTCGGTAACCTTCTCAGGAGGGGCCAGTCAGCAAGTGTCCCAAGCATTCACCTTTGGAAATGATTCTCCCAAGACAAGCAACTTTCTCTCTCTCACACAAGCAACACAAAACAACCTTCCCTAAGCAATCAATCACTTCCACACCTAGCACACCAAATACCTATAGTAGCAGCAATCTGAGCACTATAAGCTCTATACAATCCAAGCTATTCCAAACTAGCTGCTCATGGTAATGGTGGAAGTTTATATAGGAGAAGGAGCCTCCTAAAAGGGTGGAAGGATGAGCTTATCCTCAAAGGAAGTGGTTGCAAAGGGTCGAACAGACATGCCATAGAAGGGAGTCGATACTCACAAAGCCAACAACCAAGCCTGGAGTTATCTGGAAGGCTGGTTGTTGGAACAAATTCGCCCAAACAGGATCAGCGCGGATTATAAGGTAACTGACGCGCTGACGTCGCGCCTCAATAACTGGGAAAGTCATGTCAGCGCGACCCAATGCAAAGGAGAGGTGCGCTGGCTCATGAAATGCGACCAGCGCAGAAAAGTGATGTGCTTCCGCGCTGGCAGCGCACTGAATACACTACGAGCCGCCAGTCATCGCGGATATTTTAGAAACAGACGCGCTGATGAGGAAAACTTTGGAAAAATGGGTTTTGGGCCAGTTCAGAAGGCATGAACTTGATTATTGTGAATTCCTGACACAGTAGGGTGACTGACAGGGAGACAGTGACAAATTACTGTGTAACAGATGCCCCCTAAAGCATGAAGACCGAGAGAGTGGGAGGGGTGAAATGCTTTACAACACTCGCCGAACTGGAACACCACCAGGAAGGACCGAATATCTCTGATAATCAAGTACATGCAGTCTAGGCATGGGCGCAGCCATCCGAAAGACATGCGAAAAGGTCTGTGGAATGGACGCAGCCACCCAGCTAAAGAGACCAGAATAATGACAAGGTATGGTCGCAGCCATCCATGAAGACTCAGGTATGGGCGCAGCCATCCATCAATGAGTCATGTAATGATCATCCACAAAATCGCAACCTGGACCATAACAGACAGGGATCCAGGGTCTTGCGCTCCGTCCCGACCCGAACAAAGTACAAGTTCAAGCATGTGAATACATGAGCTGGAGTCGAACATGCATGAACATCGTCTGATTACCAGTCAATGATGAAAACTGTTAACAGACGCGAGAGGTACCACCAATAATGACAATGGTCCTCAAGGTACTGTAGGTACAATCTGCGGCGTGTGAATCAATGAGCCGGTGTCGAACACCCGCAGAATCATTCGATCGGAGGCCAATGATGAAAACCTCGCGTCGAACACGAAGAACCTGCCATTGAGGCATGCAGGCTCCAAGGCACCTGAAGGGAGTCTCTAAGTCACCTTCCCGGATAATGAGCTGAAGTCGACAGGAAGTGACCTTGATCGAAGGTGGGCCATAATGTTTCCCACATCATCGACACGAGACAGAGGTAAAATGATTTGTGTGAGATAGCAGAGGAGGTTGTATTATTGCAGAGGTCAACTTCTCTTGAACATATCGGCGGCACTATAGCGGATTTGGCAGTATTTGACATCAAATGAGCAAAGGGTATGGTGACGATGGCAATGAGCAGATGAGAGGTCAAATAGGATAACCCAAACCCACGGAGGCCAGTGAGAAACAAGATGAGACGGGCCCACCCAGACACGAAGCAAAGGAGTGCCATGTTCAAGAGCGACATACTGCCGACACGACTATGATTACAGTTCCATTTTCCCCACCATGTCTGGCAGGTACCCCGATTATTTTTGGATGACAAGCTTGACGGGGATAGCATATGCTTGAAGAGTGTCATTTCGACAATGTCCGATGTCATCAAGTGTTTAACGAGCCTGACAAAGGAAAAACTCGGCGTCTTTTCTTGTTTAGAGAGTCTGAAAAGACAGCGAAAAAGGAGACTCCAGGGGGGTCCTTTTTCGTACAGTTGTGTCTCTCGAGCCCGAAAAAGTATAAAACTATGCTCGAAAGAACCGCCCGACCATTACGATCGAGGAGTACTTTTCGTAAATAGTGCTTTCGACCTGAAAAAGTAAAAAAGCGGTCGGAAACACGTCGTTTTAGAGCCGATAACGAGTGCGAAACAACAATCACCTGGCAATCTTTTTAAGTTACACGGTCGGAAAAAGAGCTTAAAATGACCGCCTCTCGTTCCCTTTAACGAGCTGAAAGGAGGCTCGGCCATCTTTTCTTGTTTCATGTCGGAAAAGAGCTCAAAGACGACATTTTTTTTTTTTTGGGACCAAGTGATTTTAGGATCATTATGATTTTCACTGTTTCTGAGGACCTGCACAATAAAAATACCCGCATAAATCCGTTCGACATGTTAAAAACATATTAAAACATGTATAAGACATTGACAGAAGTGCTAAATCCATGGTAAAAGCATGACAAAAACCCACATCTGCAAAATCTATAGTTAATTGAGCCATTTTTACTATAAATAGGAGGGTAAATAGTCATTTTTACCATTGTTACCATATTGAGCCTCTGAGAACGTTGTGAAGCTGTGAAGTTGACGGAGCAAATTCTTCCCCGTGCGGACACCATTCGGCGAACGGCTTGATCCAGGTAGGTTCCCCTTGCCATGCGCTCCATTTTGATTATATTTAGCAAAATTTTAACGGTGGAATTCGCCCATTTGGGCAAATTTTTTGAGTATGGGTGCGCTCTCGGTCAGCGCGGGTTTCCCGCTCGGGACCGCGCTGACCGATTTAAAATTACACGTACCAGCTTTTGGGTCAGCGCGGAAAACCCGTGTTCTTCCGCGCTGACCCAATGAAAAAACAAAGGGGCGCCATTTTCAGCGCGACTGTTTTTAAAACAGTCGCGCTGGCGCGGAAAAATATGAATTTTAATAAATTGAACGTAAATTTTTCCACCAACGGCAATCTAATATTTTTTCATGGCTTTGCAGGGCACAATGTCTTTCGTGTGGCAAGAGAGAGCTCACGATAACGAGGATATAGTTGCATATGGGCTTGCCGAATGCCGGAACGCAATGCGGGCATGCGGTTTCCTAAAGTTCTTCCTGACTCCGCGCCTGAGGGCGCAACCTGACTTGCTGGAGTTCCTGATCAGAGCTTGGAACCCAGTAGATGGGAAATTCACCATCCGTGGGCGCGATATCGAGTTTGATGCCTCAGATATCTATTTTTTGACTGGTTTGTCGCGCCGGGGCCAGAGGCCCATCCTGGAGGGGCAGCGACCCAGCGGCGAGACTCTAGACCAGCTGATGGCTAGGGTATGCCCAGGAGCTGAAAAGACACGGAGTGGGAAGGTTGTTATCCCGACAGTGCGGGACATGCCTCTCCGCACGATACTCTTCCTGGTGACACGGGCAGCGGGTTCTTTGGCCAACCATGAGGCCTCGAAGAACCAACTATTGTTAGCTCTGGAGTGTCTACAGCCCACCATCTTTGACTGGGCGACTGCTGTGACTGCTAGCATGAAGAGGCAACTAAGCAACTGCCGTCGTGGAGAGACGAAGCAGTTCGCCTATGGGTCACTCCTTCTGCCGCTCATGCTGGAGCGGGTGCCGGTTCTACAGCTACAGACCATGGCTGTGGATCCACCTAGAGGTCCCCGGGAGACGAGGGCCAGTCGATGGGCCCGGGTCATGCCACGTGGAGGTGGTGGTCGCCCAGTATCTTGGGGAGTGTACTTCAGAGAGTGGCTGGAGCGCCAGGTTGTCATTGTGGAGGACTGGCCGTATGCCGGCATGGATTTCCGCAATGATCCAGACATGCCACTGCCCGCAGGAGAGCATTGGGATGACGGAGGTACGTCACTTGATCTCATTTTAACATTTTTTAATGTTTTTGATTTTTCATGTACATGTCTTAATGAAAGTCACTGTATGCAGATGTGGGACCTGTGAGACCTGTGGGCCTAGCCCTAACGGCACGGAGAGAGGGACCAGACGCTGGAGCCTTGGCCTTAGTTCCTCCAGGGGTGGATACATCGGAGACTGTGGCCCGCAACCTTGAGGGTTTGCTGGAGGGAGTGCCGGACTATCAGGGGGTTGAGGAGGTCCCTATAGAGCACCAGATCCACACAGTGGGGGTGGCACCCAGGCTGCACCGCCTTTTGAGGCGGGTGGCACGAGCGGCTGTATGCTACAGAGAGCATAACCCAGCCCACTAGTCGCCTAGGTTTACTTCTATTGTTGTTTTGAGAGACATGTGTCTCGGATGTATTGAGAACAGTGACTCTATTTTTGACATATACACTTATTTTTGAGCGCCTTGGTGCGCCACACGATATATATATATATACATACCGATTTTTGGATGGATCTTGTTACATATGATGATGTTTTGTTTATGTTATGCAAATGTTCAGTACAAATGTGATCTTATGTATGAATTGCACAACACATGACCCATATATTTTAATGTTTTTAATGCAAGCTTAAAAGCACACACAACACGCACGCAAACTATGCTTGAAAAAATATCTTATCGTATGCTTATTCTTAGATGGATCTTTTACATATGATAATGTGTTTTATATGCTATGCGTTTGTTTGACACTCATGTGATCTGGTGTACTTACTGCATAACAAACGACCCATTGCGGAATGTGCACATGCATTTTATTTTTATGAAAGCTTAAAAACACACATGACAATCACGCATGCAAACTATGCTTTGAACAATGGATTTTATTTTTGATGCAAGCTTAAAGGCACGTATATACATGCAAACTATGCTTGATGGGAAAGGAAACGGGCATGCCCCCAGCATCGTGTCTCAATTCGAGGTACATGCCCCCCAAGCTTCAAGCCATTGAAAATGGGTTGAAGGTTGACAAAATGGTTATTGCGCTCGAATTGCACGAGCTCATGTTTCATTGTTTTAACGAGGTTGACACAGGTAAAAGAACTGTCCTCGGAACAAAGTCGTTTCATTATTTTAACGAGGTTGATACATTAGCAAAACTATCCTCGGAACGCCTTGTTTCATTTTTTAGCGAGCTTGACACAAGACAAGGAACTGTGCTCCATCCAGACTTCATCATAATGAACGGGAAGTGGAGGCCTCCAAGAAAGTGGCTCCGGAGGGAAGGTCAACATCTCGGAAATCAGGACCTAATGCCCCCAGGACACTATGGACGATGGTGTCGTCACTGGGTACGGGCACGGGGTGGGTGGCCACGTAGTTGATTTGCGGCGAGGCAGATGCAACTTGTGGATGAAAGCCAGGAGGGAAAGACGAATGCGCGGGAGGGGCTTGTGGACAAACGAACGATAATTGATCGAACGTCACGATTCTTCCATCGTGTGGAAAGCAGACCACACGGAAAAGTGAAGAAACAAGGGCTCCCATGGCATACACATAATCACGACCAAGGAGAAGACTGAAGTCTAGATAACCTTGGGTAACCAAGACGTCTATATAGACAGTCTTGCCTCCCAAAGTAATAGGAAACTTCGGGAGGATCCCTAATGGCTGACTCATTCCTCCATCAAACGCGGTGAGATGCGGCGCGACAGGTACGAGCGATGGGGAACCCAAAGCTCGCCAAGTAGTAACGGGCATGAGACTAACCGATGCTCCTTCGTCTAACACAGTGCTGGGCAGTGCCTTATTGCAAGCATAGGCGGTGACCCAGAAAGGCGCATGGGACGGAAGGGGAGGGGCAGTCAAACGACTCCAATCAAAGGAGATGACCGAACTACTTGGTGGGGGAACCATATGGTTGCCCCCCTACTCGGAAATAACCGAATCTAAATTCTCTGGAGAGGTTTCAGGAGAACCTTTATCAAACTCAGGAGAATCTGAGGAGACGAGAAGAACATGAGAATTTTTCTCTTTCGAAACAGAGTGCTTGAGAGGAGGTGAACTCGAATCAACACCCTCTCCGACCAACGACGGGTCTGGAACAGACTGGGAACAGCCAGGTTCGGGAAGAGGGACCTGGACAATAGGGGAATCTGAAACAATCTCTTTGTCAACAGGGGTGCGATCTACACATGTAGAAAGACGTTGATAACCAGCGGGAAATGGATTCGGAGGAGCAGCAAGACTTTCCAACACAGCAGAGGCTTTATCCATAAGTGGACAAAGGTGAAGGGGATGTTTGCCTTCACAAAGTCGACAGGGGATTCGAAGCTTCCCTTTCTCCTTACCATTCCCAATTGGTGAGGTAGCATCGCCATGATCATCAGTGGACGATGAGGGGCGGGCCGGATCGTGAGACCAAACTTCTAATACCCTGGGAATGCCAGGACAATCACGAAGCAGATGGTCCTCCCTGCATAATCGACAAGGAAACTTAACCTTCCGCGGAGGAGCAGAAGGTGACCCGACTTCAGGTGTACTGGAGTGGATAGCTGGACTTGAGAGGGGGACTGTGTGTGTAGGCTCTCCCTTAGGGGACTTCTTCTTCTTGGTCTTCCTCTTCTTCTTCTTAGCCACCTGGTTACTTACATCGAGAATTTCACCAGGCGAAGCACAAGAGGAGGATGTAGAAGTAGGCGTCGAAGGGGAGAGGTCCACCTTAGGATCAACATGATGTTGTTCAGGTGGAGGGACTGATGAACTAACAGCCGATACGGTAGGGACCAAAGAGGTTGAAAACAACCACACAGGCAACCCGACAGTTAACCCTGGGAGGGACAACGTCGCCATATACGGAGCACCAACATTCCCAAGAGGAGGGAATTGTCCTGGATTCCCACCAGAGGGGGAACCTGGGTTAGTGAATCCCGGAAAAGTTGCCATAGCAAACGAAAACGAAACCTACTCAAGCTAACGCACACAAGATCTAACCAGGTGGTGTTATCGTGGCCGAATTAATTTTAAGACACAAGAACCAAACTTGACCTTTTCATGTTTCAAGAGTCGAGAAAAGGATGAAAAGATGACTCCAGTCTCCTTCGAATGTTTAATGAGCACGAAGTGACAAGACGCTCACAGGCACCTTTTCATTTAGGGAGTCCGAAAAGGATCAAAAGTGACTGCTCTGGAGACTCTAGGTATAAGGTTTACCAAGCGACCCGTAAAACTGCTTATACACCTCAGCAATCGTATGAGAGCCAAGGACTTTCCGTACTGCAGTCAATCTTCCCGAATGCTATGTTCGGTGCGTTACGGTTCACAAGGCGGCAGACTCGGCTTCCTAAGGATAAAGGATAAAATCCTAGTGGGGTCTCCCTATATACGCGACAGTACGTGGGAGCGCAGTCCGTGTTAGACCACTATCGAGTCACAGAAGGAGGAATCACCCAACCATAATGTGAAACAACAGTGACTATGTTTAAAGACGCCGGAACACGTCTCTAACCTAGACCTCTAGATGTTTGCGTTTAGTTCCAATGCGTTTTTAGATTCATTCGGTTCATTTTATAGTTGATCTTGAAATTAAGTTTCGATTTCAGGTCCTATCGTATGTTCTCTCACAATTACCTAGATGCAAAGTACATGCCAAAGAATTTCATTTTGTTCGATGAATTCTAGCTACGAGAAGGTAAAGAATTTTTGATCAAACAAAACGAATACAAGCAAACAAACAACCTAATGCAGCTAAAAGCAAGGAAAGGAAACTTTTTCTTTTGAAAATGCAAATCAACGAAACGTTCTTTTCCTTTTCAATTCTCAAAAGCAAAGCTACTAGTTTGATTTTCTTTCAATGGCACAAAGCATCTAAATGAATTTGGAGGAACCGGAACACCAAGAAAATCACTTAATGAAAGCACACAAAGTTCCCAAAACGTCCAACAAAGATTTCCAAATCAAAAGGAAAACCAAGTTCCGCACGAGCTATGTGATCTAAGCTCGGCAAGACAAGCAAGGATTCAAACAAGGAGGAAGCGAAAACCACTCGGAAACACAACCAAAAACACTTCAACAATCACTGAACAAGTGCAACAACAAATCTGAAGTTGGCTGGTCAAACAGGAAAACAAGATCCCTACGGAAGGCTTGACACACACACGGCCACTAGATGCCCTAGGGCTAGAGTGCGAAATCAATGGAGAAAAGCAAACACCCGGAGGATAAGAGTCCCAACCAGTCAAATAGAGATCCAACACAATCCAGCAGCTGTAAAAGTGATGGCGGAAAAACAAACCAAGCAGCGAAAGCAAAGAGGAAGGTATTTGCAAAAACCGAAAGATGAGCAAAAACGAAACCCTGTGGAACAAGACTTCGCAAACAAGCAGCTCAGAGTTCAGGTAATGAAAAACAAGTCACAAACCAAGTGGAGAGAAGAGGGGAAAGCTAAAGCAACAAGTTCAGGAGGATAATCTGGACAAAAATGAATTCTACAGGATCAGCGCGGGTAGCCTTCAGCAACTCGGCGCTGACAGGAGGAGGCCTGTAGCAACTTTGCGACGTCAGCGCGGAAATACACGGATAAAGCGCACTGTCTCAGAAAAACGAGGTCAGCGCGACTATTAATCACACAGGCGCGATGACAGGGAGGACAAAGAAGCAGGTGCGCGACGTCAGCGCGGAAGCACACGGATAAAGCGCGCTGTCTCTAAAAACGAGGTCAGCGCGACTATTAATTGTACAGGCGCGATGACAAGGATAACAAAGAAACAGGGGTGCGACGTCAGCGCGTCTGTTCTGAATTAAACCGCGACGAAGGTGAAAACGAGTAGAATCAAGGCAGAAAACTCCCAAACCAAAGGTAGAAAGTCTTTTAACAGTCAAGACACTTCCCAGATGGACCCAGGAAGGCTACAAGCAAAAAACAATCCCCAAAACTCGAAAAGAGAGAAAAATCAAATTCAAACACAAAGAGTGGACACAAGAGGCAAAAGGCTGATTCCCCAGTGGAGTCGCCAAATTGTTGGAGAGGTAAATCCCCTCTACGGATAGAGGCGATCCCTACTAGCCCAGCAAGGGTCTAGCAACAATCAAACAATGCTGCTATGCATGTTCCTAATTACAATTAAACAAGAGGTAAAGAGCACCTACTTGGATTCCAGCGCTGTTGTTTGACGAAGAGATGTCGCCTTCGCTCCTTCGCTTTGGCTGGTCACGATCTTCCGCGATCTCCGCTAATAGATACCTGCACACACGAAGAGGAAACAAACACAAGCGTGAAATCTAATAAAAGCAACCATACATCAGTCAGAAAAGATGTAATTCACATTTAACCATTGCATAGACAAATGAGAATGGAACAATAATAGCAGTCATCTATTATTAATCAAACGAGAAGAGTACAACCAAATGTTCTGACGTCGGTAACCTTCTCAGGAGGGGCCAGTCAGCAAGTGTCCCAAGCATTCACCTTTGGAAATGATTCTCCCAAGACAAGTAACTTTCTCTCTCTCACACAAGCAACACAAAACAACCTTCCCTAACCAATCAATCACTTCCACACCTAGCACACCAAATACCTATAGTAGCAGCAATCTGAGCACTATAAGCTCTATACAATCCAAGCTATTCCAAACTAGCTGCTCATGGTAATGGTGGAAGTTTATATAGGAGAAGGAGCCTCCTAAAAGGGTGGAAGGATGAGCTTATCCTCAAAGGAAGTGGTTGCAAAGGGTCGAACAGACATGCCATAGAAGGGAGTCGATACTCACAAAGCCAACAACCAAGCCTGGAGTTATCTGGAAGGCTGGCTGTTGGAACAAATTCGCCCAAACAGGATCAGCGCGGATTATAAGGTAACTGACGCGCTGACGTCGCGCCTCAATAACTGGGAAAGTCATGTCAGCGCGACCCAATGCAAAGGAGAGGTGCGCTGGCTCATGAAATGCGACCAGCGCGGAAAAGTGATGTGCTTCCGCGCTGGCAGCGCACTGAATACACTACGAGCCGCCAGTCATCGTGGATATTTTAGAAACAGACGCGCTGATGAGGAAAACTTTGGAAAAATGGGTTTTGGGCCAGTTCAGAAGGCATGAACTTGATTATGGTGAATTCCTGACACAGTAGGGTGACTGACAGGGAGACAGTGACAAATTACTGTGTAACAGACGCGTCTAATGCAAAACCGCATAGTGAGAGCATTCCCATATACTTTACGTACTGTAACACCTCCCTATATACCCGAAGGTACATGGACGCGCTACAATATACTAACGTACGTGGAATGAGTTATCACACTCGGGATGTATTGCAAACAAGTTAGCGACCACTGCTTTGTTTTACAACACTAGAACACGTCTATAGCCTAGAACCACTAAATGTTTTTCGTTGGGTGACAATGCTCCATTAGGTAAATTCAAATAAATTTTAAGTTGATATTCTTTAGAATTTGCCTTTCAAGGTTCACCACGTGATGTATGTTTACAATTCCTAAAATGAAACTAATATGATAAGCATTATTTTCATTCAATTGAACAATGAAAACCTTAGCTAGTAGGGATAGAGCAAGTAGATCTTTGATAAAGAGAAAAGAGCACATCTAATGCAATTTCCTTAGCTATTCCTTTCAAGCATTCACAAACTACAATATGAACGATGCAATTTTTTCTTTTCAATTTCCTTAATGTGAATATGAACAAAAGGAAATATGCACATACAATCAATCAATCTTTCATAAGAACGAAGACTTTTACAATAGTTCTGTTTCGAAGGAAAAGAAGACTTTATGACACTTTCTTTCGAACGAAGATTAATCAACTATATTCTAACTTTGACTATAGATCGACAATGACAAAGAAACATTAATCAATCAAATCAAAGTAGGGCTAGACAAGGAGATAGAAACTTGTTCTCTGAGACATAACATTCATTTATCAATCAGCAAGCAAACAAGTAGAGAAAAGTTGGCAAAAAACAAATTCCAAAGGTGAAAATTTTCCCTAAGGTAGATCAGCATAGGTCAAAGAGGGCCTAACTGCACTACAGAGCATTGTCTCTCACCTAAGGGTGCTCTACAGAGCATTGTCCCTTGACCAAGCCTGCGCTGATTCCTGAGAGGCCACTCAAGAGTCATCTAACCTCAAATTTTGACCAAAATTCAATGCAAAAGAGCTAAAATGCAGTCAATGAACACAAGTAGGGTCTGCAAGGATGTCCTAGGAGGTGGATAAGCTACTAGGAAAGGTGATCTTCCCCAGTATGGTCGCCAATTTGTTTTGGTGAATTTGGTATCTACATATAAATACTAATTCCCTAGATAAGTAGATGTATCTAGAACAACAGTTTAAAGTGTTTTAGTCTTTTCCTATAAGCAATAGATAAGATGAGAAGATGAGAATACCTACTTGTAGTTCCACTTTCCTCTCATCTCCCTTGTATCGATCCTGTCGCTCCTTCCCGTACTTAATACGCTTGAGAAGTACCTATAAACACAACAGAAAACAAAGAATCGATCAAAGCACACAATCTGTTGAATATAAGTGAAAGGAATCAGATACAATTCACACATATAAGCATTATGAAACAATACAAACATATGGGAGAAAGGTTCAAACACTTTATTGAATAGAAGAAGGAATTACAACCATTGTTGTCTGATTCAAAGCCATTCCTCCAGCTTGGATCCCATCCACATCACATCAAAAGCATGACAAACTTGTAGCATTACAATACTTGCTTCAAAGCCAAATCTCATAGCAACATTATCTCCTTACAATTCAACATAATCCAACCCCTAATCACTTAGATGAGTGGTCAATTTATAGGAAGATGAAGGAGGTTTTGTCATAAATGGTGGCATTGAATGGCCTTCCATACTTAGAATTAGTTCCATGGAGGAAGGGATGAGAGGATAGGATGCACCTTAACTCATTCCTCATCCATTTTCGAGCTCATGGGAGTTGATAAGTGAGGGAACCTTCTAGATGACTCCAAAAGATAAGAATATTCCCCAAACCCTATGTGAATTTTGCTCAATCTCGCCCAACGCAGGTGAAAGGAAGCCTAAGTGCTCTGCAAAGCACCCTGGCATGGACTTAACTGCTCTGCAGTGCACCCTTATATGGGGCTACCTATGCTAGTCCCTCTAGAGGCTATTTCTAGATGTCTTCAAGTCATGAAACTTTCTAGGAAGGAGGTATTCAAAGGGGTGACTTGCTTAGGGCATGTAGCAACTGAAAGTAGGGTTTGATGAGCCATAAAACACTGATCTGAATGATGGGATTGATGTTCACAAATGGATCTATAACACTTCTGATAACTTGGGTGACACGAATATGTTCTTGCATGAAACTCCCTCAAGATCACCTTCTTGATCTCATTGTTATCTGTTACATATATCCTATCTCAGAACCTAACCAATCCATCTGTTGTAAGATAATAATCCATACCCTGTGCACCTGCACCTATACATGTACCCGTACTCGTGCATGTACCTCTACTGCCACCGGTACCTGTACCAATACCTATACTTGTACCTACACCTATACATATACCTGTACATCTACTATCACATGTACCTTCACCAACACCTTGCTACAACCTATGCATAATATCCATATACCATACATCCTACTGACCTGCCTACAAGATCCTATCCTGTAGATTTGTCCCATAGGATCTCACAGCTTCCAAGTGATTTACTTGTACCTATCTACCGAGAGCATTTTCCACCATGCTCTCTTTACATTTGATGTACCTGATGCCAAAATCAAACTCGTTAATCATGGCCAACCATCTAGCCTTCCTGACATTAAGATTAGGTTGGTCAAACAAATACCTCAACCCAATATGATCACTCATTAGTACAAATCTCTTGCCAAGAAGATAGTACCTACACATCTTCAATGCATGTATGATCCCTGCTAACTCAAGATCATGTGTCAGGTATTTCTGCTCATGCTCATTTAGTTTCCAAGACTCATAGCATACCACCTGTCCATCCTGCATAAGGACTCCACCAAACCCTCTCTTGCAAGCATTTGTGCATACCACAAACTCTTTGTTTGGATCTGCAATCTGTAGCACTAGTGCATGTGTCAACAACTACTTAAGTTGCTCAAAGCTAGCCTCACACTCCTCTGTCCATTCAAACTTCTTACCTTTCCTTTGTAATGATGTGATAGGATAAGAAATCTGTGAGAAGTTCCTGATGAACCTCCTATAATAGCTTTCCAGACCCATGAAATATCTCACCTCATCCACACTCTTAGGAGATACACACTCCATGATGGCTCTTATATTCTCTGGATCTACTATAATGCCTTCCTTAGAGACAACATGTCCCAATTAGTGTACCTAACTCTGAAAGAAACTACACTTGCTGAGCTTAGTGTACAACTGATGCTCCCTCAACAACCTCAACACTACTACTAAATGCTCAGCGTGCTCTTCCTCATTTTTATAATAAAGCAGAGTATCATCAATGAACACAATAACAAACTTATCCAAATACTGACACAACACACTATTCCTCAAACACATAAATGTAGTTGGAGCATTAGTTAAGCCAAATGGAACTATAACAAACTCATAATACCCATACCTGGTCCTGAACATAGTCTTGTAAATGTCCTCCTCTTTGATGCGTAACTAATGGTATCCGGATCTCAGATCAATCTTCGAGAACACTACTTCTCTCTTCAACTGATCGAACAAGTCATCAATCATCTACAAAGGGTACCTTCTCAACACATTTACATCCTCAACCTCCTTACCCTTATCACTAGAAATGTGTACTGCAAATAACATACACCCTTTCCTACAGTTACACTTTGCTTGTATAGTTGTCACCATCCTACCTGATGTGGCTTTCTTCTTACCCTGCAAAACTCTTGGTTCTCCATTGTCATCAACACACTTAATAAATTTATCATAAAAATCTACCTTGGTTCTATGAAGATACAACCAATCCATGCCCAACAACATACTGTATGATCCCAATGGTAATACATTTAGATATGTTGCGGTAGACATACCATTCAATTCAAATGCACAATCTCTTACCTAATGGTGAACTCACTTCTTTGTACCTGTAGCCAACTGCACTAACCAAGACTCTCATGAAATTCCTTACTCAAACCACAATTATCCACCAAATCAGGACTAACATAGCTATAATTAGATCCAGGTTCAATCAAAATAGAAATAACTTGATCACAAATATTACCATCCATCTCAATGACATATGCCTGGTGTTTCTCTTGTCTATTGTCCACTACTGCATAAATATGAGGAATACTTTGTCCAACATCCCCAATAGTTTGCGCCTCCTGTGCACTATATATCTTAGGCCTACCACCCTAATGTTGCAGACAATCTCTCCTAAGGTGTTCCTCACCACATGTCCAACACTCCAACCGACCAGTTCCGTCACCTCTATGTTTTTGTTGTGACCCGTGTCCCTGTCTACCTGCATTAAAATTATTTTGCGGTGCCATATTTTCCTTCCCATATGCATTATGAGGCCTTGTTCTCTTAGGTTGTCATTTACCTCTACCTTTGTCATTTCCCTTCCATCCTTGCTGAGAGTCATTCTTACTCTTTGACTGTTCATTACAATGCTTTGATTTCCCAATGACTTTCTCAAGTGACCGAGGCTCGTCATACTCAATCCGATCTCTAAATGCTAATGGAAAACCACTAAAAAATCTATGAACTTTAGCCTTCTCATCTGTAATATACGGTACATACCTCAATAGCTCCAAAAACTTGGTCGTGTACTCTTCATCTATCATTTATCCCATATTTTTCTCATGGAATTCTTTGGCCTTACCGTTGTAGTACCTCTCTGACAAGTACTTCTTCCTGAAAATCCTCTTTAACTCCCGCAAACTCAAGTCATTTTTCTCAATGTCTCTGTCCCACTTAACATCTTACCACCAGATGTTTGCTTTACCTTTCAAGCTGAAGATAGCTATTTTGGCATTCTTGTTATCTGTGTACTCATATATCTCAAATAATTTGTTCATCCCAAGTATCCAAGCCTCTCCATCTTCTGGCTTCTTCTCATCTCCATCAAAAGTAGGTGGTTTTCTTTCTTGAATTCATCTGGCAAGTATCCCATATCACTCCTCTTATAAGGATGATAACGATGATGATCATGATGTCTATCAGAACCAAAACTAGATTAGTACTTGTACTCATCGCCCCTCCTATCCGGAGTGTCCAATAACCTGCCATCTCTCATTATATCAGATCTATCTAAATTGTCTACTAGGAGACCTACTGCCATATGCCCCATTACTTCTATCCTCCTGTCCATGGTTGATCTAAAGCAGCCCTTGTCGCTACAAGTCTGACAAACTCTAAAGAAGTATTGCATTAACCTCTACTTGCTTCTCTTGTGCTTATATGATCCGGTCATTATCTACCTTACAACTCCTTATATCTTCCTTTAAGCTCCTTAATGTATCTTCCAAATCAGAAGTGTGCCTCGCACCACACTGCTCATCTGATGCATAGGGAGATTCTATGTAGTCTACCACCTTGCTAGCCATTTGATCTTTTTCCTGCAATGCATAATATGTCAGATAAACCAACTCAAATAAATCAACATACCTTAGCGTAATTCGAGGAGGTTACCTCGTCTCTAAGATCAACAAATCAGCAAGATACATGTATAACATAAACATAATAGCACATAGACATACGCAAATAAATGTATCAACACATAAACATCATTCTAGTTAGGGTCCAGTCATCAATGCAAGGCCATATCAACAATGCATGCTATGACCTCATGCATGACAACAACCATTACTCCATTGTACACATTGCCACATGAAACCAACAACATGCATAAGAAATTCCTAATCAACTACACCTACGCATAAATGCATGTAGTTGAACATAAGCAATCAATTCTTGTAATCAACCTACAAGACTGATACATGTAATCAAATCTACAAGAATGTAGCCTAACATACAAGGATGTAAGTAGGCGACATAAAATCAACATGTAAGCGACATATAACAATATGTAACCAGTCATATACTCATGACAAATGCATTCCAAAAAATCAATATCAAATTCAACATGGAAACCTTACTACAACCATAATCACTCATCCAGCAAATGCAACAAGCACGTGGAATGCAAGTGTAAAATAGATGCAACCGGCATGCATGCTTCACCAACCCACACCACCCATCCAGTCTGAGGGGTGAACCATGCTCTGATACCACTTTGTAACACCCTCTCCCACATCTACGCAAGTAACTAGCCAACCGAGGTAAACATGCGACGAGAGGCTATTGTGATTGGATTTGATCTCCTGTGTCATCTTAAGGAAGTGGAATTGATAGAAGCATCACACATAGTCATTCAACATCAGCTTCAAGACTCACAAAAACCAATCCAACACTCCATACAGCTTTCCCTTGGGTCCTACTGAAGTTTTGACCATCTTAGGCCTCAGTCGCTCTCATGTTATAGGCATGAAAACATCCAGAAACCAAAAGTCGCTCTCGCAGGCTTATGTGCCAGCGTCCAGGGAGCCAATTTGTCAGTTATATGTCAACAACCCCGAGATTTAAACCACTTTTTTAGGTGCAGAGTGTAGGTCACTACCCAGAATGGAGTGATAGCTTAAGATCAGTAAAAGAACAGGAAAACAATGGTTCCAAAGCAATACATTGAACAAGACCTTAACCAGACCCCTACTAGCCATGGCAGGCATTTCATCAAACATATCATCAACATGTAACCTACAGGTGTAAATATAATTAAGTGTAGGGATCTCATACTTATCTGAGAATCTCTATTAACCATTGTTCCCTCATGTCATTTGCTACATTATCATCTATTAGGCCATAGATACTTTATCCATTCATTTACAAGTAAAAACATGTTGAGAGCCACACATAGTTGTTGTCATAAAACATACATATAACCAACATAATAGGGACAAAAATAACATAAACATATTAGCCATAAAATCCAAATATGCATCAGTACATTTACACATGAAAATCAAGGGAATGAATTTCTCATTAATGAATGCAATAAGCCAACAGGAGATGGGACTACCATGTTCCACTTGACCATAGATTAGCTGAGCCAATTCTCTCTTCATCTAATCACCCCTGTGCCATATTCCAAGCATGAATGTGGGATTCATAGAGCACACTAAAAAACACCAACAAGCATGGATGCCACCAGAGTTCTCTGCCTACATCATGAGGAATTTGAGTGCCTCAAGTCCCTCAGGATTTACCGTAATCCACAATCTGGTCCAGGGATCACTAGGCCCTATACCGAGACACATTCTCTAGGCTTTACTGTACATCCCATCCCAGGACTACTAAGCCCAACAAAGAGAAATCAACCTCTTGGCTTTACCGTATATCCCGTCATCAACCGGTAGGGATTCCTAGGCCCACCAAGGCACACAATTTGGCTTTACCGCAACCCACAGTCTGATTCAAGGGTTACTAGGCCAGTGGCTTTACCGTGATCCACAGTTCGGTTCAGGAAGCTTTAGGCCATGTGTTTGTCAGTTAAAAGTTCCACCCCACTTAGCATCAAATCCATCCAGCCATCCCACATTAACCAAATATGAGAAACCCATCTCATCAAATCTATCGGCAAACGGCAAGGCTAGGATGAAGAACACTATCACAGCTGGAAAATCCCCTGCCATGATAGAAAAGAAGCACATGGAATACCATCCATGCCAAATCTAGCAAGTAAAATACACATGCAAGTCAATGCCTGCAATGAAGCCTACTGTAGCTACTTGATCTTGTCTTTCCCTGCTTGATCTTTTCTCCCTCTTGCCTTCTTTTCCTTTATTGCTCTAATGCCAAAGTGCTCCAATAAAACTCTAAGTGTCCAAGAGTGAGAGAGAAAGAATAATGAAAGAGCTCCAAAGCTAAACTGACAAAAGGTTACCAACTGATCCTCAGAAGCCTTTTTATGAATGAGGCCTCTATTTTCTTCATTTTCCTCCTCACATGCAACCTATGACCTTTCACCTCCTTTTTCTCCTAATTTCCATTATTTTCATAAATAATTGTGCCAAAAATGCCATTTTGTCTTTCCAAGGCCCTAGCCATTTCCTTTGCCAATTTCCTTAGCCATAAACAACCAAATGAACACCCCCTAGGATGTCTTGCCCAACATTCAACTTGGAATAAGTTTCCCATCAACCGTGGTTATTGTTTTTAAATTTTATTACATGGAATTTTCACCAGGGTTGTTATAAGAATAGATGTATATTTTTTAGAGGGAAGATACTTCGGAAATTGGCATGACTATCAATGCTTTTTTTTTAGATATGGACTCTTATGGACAAATATCTTTTCAAGCTAGCTAGAATTCAGAAATTCCTATTGGAATATATGGTTTTTATCTTATTATCAATAATAAAATTACGTGATTTTTTTCCCAAGGGGAAAAAGGTGAATTGTGTAGTATTAAAGGTAATTCAAAAGATTACATTAATGAATTGCACATTTTTATTCTATTTATTTTTTAGAAATATGATAAACTAGTTGAGAGTTTGGAATTTTGTATAAATTAGGTACAAAAATTAAATATTGATGTCATTCAACCACTTTGGAGTGAATAAATGGATAAAGGAGAATTTCTTGACTCTTTGAAAGAGGTTTTTTAGTGATTCTCAAAAAGTCTTTACTTTTTTTTGTAAGAGTTCTAATATATTGAGATTATTATGAAAATGTATAAATTTATAGGATAACCAAAGATTCTATAGCAAGATTGTTTTGTGTTAAGAGTTCAAAATGACAAAAGACATGTTGACCTGCCCATAGAGAAACTAGGCTAGACTTAAAAAATTTCTCATTAGATATCAATTTAGATTAAAAAAGAAACTATCGTAGTCCTCCAAAAGGGAAACTATACTCAACATAACAAGGAAGTATTATGACATATTTGACAAGAAATATGTTAAAAATATAAATCATGGTGGAGTAACTTGGGCCTCAGAGCAATCATTCTCAAGTCATTCCCTTAACAGAGTGGATCATCATGGGGGTGTCCTTTGAGGATCCCTATTGCATTTTTTTTATGATTATGCCATTCTTCCTCACTAACCAAAAGCAAAGAGAGAGAAATGAGTGATTATATTTATCAAAGGAATTCAACCTTTGCCAAAACTCCTTGCAATCTATTTCCTTCACCAACATCACCTGAGCTAAAAAGGTTCTAGTTGTGTGCCAGTAGAGTTCAATGTTGTTGAAAAACTTAGCATCCTTCAATCAACTAGTTCCAAAACTAGGTACATACTATGCTACCTATTGATTGATCACATGATCTTCCCTATAAGCACAAATGATCTGGACATCCTTCTCAATGGTTTATGTAACCACCCCTCCCACATTTACCCAATTTCACCAGCCTATCAAGGAAAATATGAAAGGAAGAGCTACTGTGACCTAAATCAACCTCATAGATCCAATTAATGAAGTGGGGTCAACTACTGATGACAAACTAACAACCCACCACATCCCACAGGGGCTATAGGTCACACAGAGGTTAAACAACCACCCCAGGAGACCAAACCCTGCGCTAGACCTCTTTTTTTCAGCCCTGGGCCCACAATCGTGCCCATAAAAAGGCCTCTTGGGAGCCTCTAACCATATGCACAACGCTACATCCATGGGGTTGCAACCCAATTTCTCCAGTTTAGAGGGTGTGGTCCTGGATTTTGAGCCACCATTTTAGGCTAGCCTCCAGACCATTACCCAAAACTCAATGAGACTTTAGAGAATGATAAATAACATCAGGACAAATACATTCACACAAAACTTGATCAAAGACTTGACCTGTCGAGGCCTAACCATGATAGTCATTTCATCAAACATATGGTGAAACTTATTTGAGGAGCACCAAGAAGGTCTTATGCCCTCTCATAATAGCTTAAATAACATATGTTATCTCATGCATTCATTAACCATTCATCAACTAATCAATACATATCAAGAGCCATAGCTAGAACTTATTATGGAACCGTGATTATAACTAGCATATAACCAGAATAATAACCATGATAGAACATCCACCAAAGAAAAATAATAACAAGTACAAGTACTCATAGAATGCAATAGGAAAATAGCTCTTATTAATATATGCAAAGCCAACCAAGTCAGGTACTTCCACATACCACCTGACCATATATTGGGTTGAACCAAATCTCTCTTTTATCCAATCACCCTGACACCATATTCCAAGTGTGAATGTGGGATCTCATGGAATAAACCAAACAAAACCAAACCATGGCATCCATAAGCCAAACCACCTCAACCCTCAACCATTGATTCCACCTCATGGTCAGATGTCACTAACACCAACCAGATCAGTCTCTACCTAGTTTTCCAGGGCTCCATGAACTAGCAACTCCACCCACAACCTTCATGGGCTTTAGAAAAGTTGTCCAACCTGACTCTAGAACTAGTAACTCAACCCACCAAGGACACCAGATCATTTTTCCAACCTAGGCTCTGGGACTAGTAATTCAACCCAAGTTGTCCCATGGCTTCTAGAGCATTTATTCCAACTCACAACCATAAGGAATTATGAGCACCAACCAAAAAACAATCAAGTGGAAAACCCACAACACCATGGCTATCTAGGAAACAACAAGGCAATCCTAAAACCATTGTCAATCCAGGCAATCGTCCATGCCAATGACAACACATAACCAAAAATCACATGCATATACCATGCATCCATAACCTAGCAAGGAGATCATACATGGAACTTGTTACCTATAAAGCAATCCAGTTGTAGTTGTTGATCCACATGTTTCCTTGCACATTCCTGCTTTCCTTTTCCTTCTTTCTCTAAATCCAAAGTATGCCAAAATGCTCAAAGAGTGATCCAAGAAAACTCTGAGTGTGCAAGAGTATGAGAGAATAGAAAGAGCTCTAAGCTAAAATTGAAAAAAGGTTGTGATCTGATCCTCAAAATCCTTTTTCTCATTGAGGCCTCTATTTTCTTCATTTTCCTTCTTTTTCCTTCAATTTTCCTCCTCATGCAATTATGTGACCTTTCATCTCCCTTTTCTCTTATTTTCCTTTATTTCATAAATAAAATTCCAATTAATGCCACTTTGACTTTATCAATGCCTTTGCCAATTTCTATAGCCATTAATTAATCACAAGTGATCCACATCACTATGTTTTTCCCAACATTTAGCTTGGAATATGTGTCCCATGACCTTGGTTTTATTTTTTATTTCCATAGAAAATCAACAAGGGGCTATTACAAACCCCTCCCCCTTGGGGGAACACCATCCTCGGTGTTCATTGACACCTATAAACCAACAAAACACATGTTTCACATGGAGATTATAACACAACTCATTGAAGCATTTAAATCATATCATATTGCTGAAGACATAACCAGCATATCATAAACACAATGTCGCTTATTGGATCTTTATAACACAACTAAATATGGTATTTACATACATATGCATATATAGACATAACCAAAACACAACATCAAAGCATATATCAAAATACATCTACTCAACCAACGAATAAAGAAGGATGCATATCATGCATCTGATCATCCATCTCCCATGTAGCATCATCGGGCCCAAATTGTTTCCACTGCACTTTAATGTGCTCAATTCTGAAGCATGAGAATATTTCGCTACAAAATGCACTAATGTTTCAATGGAATTATCCTTCTAAATCCACCTGCAATACAGACTATTCAATCACATGATCAACATATTTCACATACTTATTAAGCAATGACACATGGAAAACATCATAGACTTTCACTATTGGAGGCAGTGCAAGTCAGTATGCCACTGGTCCAATCCTCTCAAGGATATTGAAAGGCCTGCAATACTAAGGTGGCAGCTTGGCACATGACCCAATCCACAAGGAGCTCTTCTTGGGCTTGATGTGCAAGCAAACATGTTTGCTAACCTAAAACTCCTTAAATACCGTATGCTAATCCGCATAACTCTTTTGTATATCATGTGCTGCCTTTAGATTCTTCTTGATAACCTGCATTTCTCGTTCCATCTCTGCCAACATATTGGATCCAATCAATACCCTATTAACTAGATCACTCTAACTGATAGGATTATTAAAACTCTGCCCATAAAGTGCCACAAATGGAATCATATTCAAATATTCTTGATACTAATTATTATACCCATACTCCACCAGTGGAAGATGCTCTTCCCACCTTCATTATTAATGCATAACATATATTCTCAACATGTCCTCAAAAATATTGTTAACCCTCTCCCTTTATCCATATGTCTGCGGATCATAAGTTGTACAGAAGGCCAACTTTGTCCCCAAACATGTAAAGAACTCATTCCAAAACTTGGAAGTGAACTTGGAATCTTTGTTTGACACAATCTTTCTAGGAATACCATGCAATATCACTATCTCCCTGATGAATAACTGAGCTACCTAACTAGTTGAATTCATAGTCTTCACTGGAATGAAATGAGATACCTTAGTCAACCTATCAGCCACAACCATAATAAAATCATGTTGTCTAGATGTCCTCGACAATGTTGTAATGAAGTCCATGGAAATGACTTCCTATTTCCACTTTGGAATTGGAATCAGCTATAATAAACCACTTGGATGCTTACACTTTTCTTTTACCTGCTAAAATACAAACATCTTGCAACATACTCAACCACCTCTTTCTTCAAGTTCAGCCAATGGTAGAACTTCTTAACCATTTTCAATGTCTTATGATATCTCGGGTGACCTAAATATGGCTTAACATGAAATTCTCTCAAGATAATCTTCTTGAGATCATTGTTGTCTAGCACATAGATCTTGTCCCTGAATCTAACCAAAGCATTTGTCGTGAGATGATATCCACATCCTATTCACTTGTACCTTGTAGTTGTAACATGTGCTTAAGCTATTGGTACCTGTCATCCTATTATCCTGCCTAGAAGATCTAATCCTGTAAGTCTATCCCATATGAACTCATAGCTTCTATGTGATTTACATGCACTCTTTTGCTAAGAGCATATGCAACCTTGTTCTCTTTACTCTTAATGTACCAAATCTCGAATTCAAACTCACTAAGCGTAGCCAACCACATAGTTTTTCTGACATTTAGATTAGGTTGGTCAATGTTATGAACCAGCTCACAAAAGGATAGAAAATATATATCAATGACTTCAAAATCAGCCTCTTCGAGAGGGAAACCTCCTTTACATTACAATTCTTGGATGATACAAATGAAGAAACCTCCTTTCTATATATAGGAGTCTAAGGGGTCACAATATAATCAAAGTCAACATAATAATAATAATATAAAGGCACAACAATAACAATAGTGGGCTTCTATGGGGCACACTAATAACAATATGGGGACAATAGGGGCACAATAATAAAAAGAAGGGCTACAATAAAAATAGTAATGGGGGAATCACCAATACTATAGGGACCTAAAATGCCCCTCTCCTTCAAAAAATTGTTGTCCTCAACACTTGAGTAGTTATGGATGCTTCCGTATAAAATTCTCATCCTCCCATGTGGAATTTTCAGCGGGTAAGTTCTTCCACTTGATGAGATACTTCGAAATTGATCGATTTTGTAGCTATCGAGTTCTTGTTTCTGTGACTGCATCAGGTTCCAATATGATTTTTTCCTTCCTTGTCAAGTTCTGGAAATATTGTTTGAACTGGGAGCTTGTCACCTATAACCTTCTGTAAACATGAAACATGGAAAACTAGGTGCACCGAGAAGTTGCAGGAAGCCCCAATTTGTATGCCATAGTACCAATCTTTTACAACACCTTGTATGGACCATAATACTTTGGTGATAATTTATTATCCTTCTTAGCTTACTTAAGGCATCACATACCACAATAAATGTTTTTGTGAAGTCATGTGCAGCTAAGACTAGTGCTTGGCACATTGCCTCTTTAAGATGTTCAAAGGCCTTTGTTGCTTTTGGAGTCCATGAAAATGCATCTTTCTACAATAACGTTTTTAGAGGTGTTTCTATTCTCCCATAATTCTTAACAAACTTGCGATAATACCCTATCAACCCACGAAATCCTCGCAGATGCTTTATGGATGTGGGGATTTTCGATTCCTTAATGGCTTTAATTTTGCTAGGGTCTACCTTAACACCTTTATGAGATACAATATGACCCAAATATTCCACCTCTTGTACTCCAAATAAACATTTGGAGCTTTTGAATATAGTTGTTTCTCCCACAATATTTTGAGCACCCTATCAAGATGTTGAACATGATCCTTCCAAGACTTCTTGTAGATTATTATATCATCAAAAAATACTAACAAAAAATTTCTAAGGGTTTGAAAATGGAATTCATCAAACCTTGAAATGTAGAAGATGCATTGGTAAGGCCAAAAGGCATGACCAAAAATTCATAATGACCCTCATGAGTTCTAAATGTTATTTTCAGAATGTCTTCAATCTTCATTTTGATTTGATGATATCTTGAATGAAGATCCAACTTGGTGAAGTACATTGATACATGCAATTCATCCAATAATTCATCAATGACAGGAATGGGAAATTTATCTTTAATAGTGAGCTTGTTGAACTCCCTATAATCTGGACACATGCGCCATGATCCATCCTTCTAGTGCACCAATACTACTGGAGCAAAGAAAGAACTTTGACTAGGTTGAATTATACCAGCCTCTAGCATTTCTGCAACCATATGTTCAATTTCACTCGTTTGGGCATAGGGATATCTGTAAGGCCTGATGTTTGGAGGAACACTTCCTGGAATCAAATGAATAGCATGATCATGACCATAAATAGGTCAGAGGCCTTTGGGATTCTCAAATACCTTGGAATGATTGTCCAAGACATTGTGGATATCTGGAGAAATATATGATTTTGATGTGGGAATCTCTAGCGAACATAATTGTGAAATTACGCATCATTGTTCTTTATTTAGAATATTTGTCATTCCGTTAGAGTTTATTATCTTTCCCGGTTTCCCTGTGCTACCCCTTAATTCAAATTCCTTTCCTTCTGAACAAAATTTCATGAAAAATTCTTGAAAATTAAAAACTATTGTACCCAAGGATTGTAGCCATTGGACTCCTAGTACAACATCAGCACCACCCATTGGAATGGAAAGCATTAGGCTATTCAATACATATTCTCCCATGGATAGCTTGATAATATGGCGCTTTCCAGAGAAATTTATGGTTCCTCCACTTACAACCATCACTTGACACTCTGGTGTTGGATATAGGAAGAAATTCAATTCCTTGGCTATCTTACAATGAATAAAATTATGGGTACTACCTGAATCAATCAACACTATTACCTTTTTCTTCTTGATATGTCCTTCTATCTTGATAGTTTGAGGAGTGGTAATTTTAGTCAATGCATTACAAGATATGGTAGGATTCATTTCTTCTTTATCTAGGGTTTGTTCCTGGTGTATATCCTCTTGCTTTGATGTTTCTTGTTCCTTTTCTTCCTCCTTTTCACAATCTATGTAAAATAATTTCTTCTCAGCACACTTATGACCTTTAGTGTATTTGTTATCACAACTATAACAAAGCCCTTTTGCTCTTTTTTCTTCCAATTATTGTGGTGTCAACCTTATAGGTTGTGGAAGGTTAGGGGCAAAAACACTTCCATCTTTATAGTTGTGAGTGGTAGGCTTCCTGGTTGCCATAATTTTGCTTTCCAATTTTCTTGCCAACGTGAATGCCTTCTCCAATGAATCAGGTTCCCAAAGGTGAACCTCATGTTGGATGTTATCTTTGAAAGTCTCTATGAACACATCAATCCTATGCTCCTTTGGAATATCTTTTACCTTTATATTCAATTTTTGGAAGTCCTCAATGTGCTCCATCATTGAACCCTTTTGTTTGAGATTTATCAATTTTCTAAAAAAGGTGTTGTTTTTTGTATCCTCATAATGTGTTATCATTTCTTCCATAAAAATTTCCCAAGTGACAATTTGTTTACGAGAGCAAAGCCATTGATACCATACAAACTGATTTGGTTCCAAATACAAAGTTGCAATGCGTACATTTTGTGTGTTTTGCACATTATGGAGATCGAAATATTGCTCCATCTATAGTAGTATCCATGTTACGAGATCCTTTCCATCAAACTTCCTCATATCGATATTTGGAAAATGGTGGGTCTTCAATCCAACGTTAGAGTCTATGAAATCATAATTAACATTTATTTTTATTCTCATAATGAGTTTCCTATACTACCCTTTCACCATTAGTAAACATTTCTTGTAGCAAATTTGTCAAATCTGTCTTCAAATCTTCCATTTTGCCTTCCATCTTAGCTTCCACGTCTTTCTTTAACCCATCCATCTTAGCTTCTATTACTTTTTGTGAGTGAATTTTGCTGCACTTGGTCTCGTAATTTTGATATATCATGTTGCATTTCTTCCTCTTCTTCATGATTCATGCTAGAGATTTCTGGTTGATTATTAGGTGTTTCCATTTTATTTTTTCAGGGCATCAATTAGTGACAATTATGCTTCACTATGCTCTTTCAATTCATTCAAACTAATTTTTCAAACCAAACTTATGCAAAATTTTAAAAAAAAAAAAAACTACGTACTTTTTTTCACTTTGTAAGAGCTCGATATTGAATCTGATGTATCTCTGAAATTTCGGATCTCCAAGGTCTGAAATTACGAACTGTGGTAATCCTCTGAGTCCTCTTTCCAACGCCACGAGTCTGATAAAAATTTTATTCTCCAAGAAAGAGTTATTCCCAATCTCCCAATATGATCTTATTATACACTTTTTCAGTAGAGCGAACTTGTACGAAGTGCCACGTGTCACTGTTTCAAACTTTGGACTAGAAATCGATGCACAGAAAACCACAAGCCATCCTCTTTTTGTAATGTCTTACGAAAATTCAATTTGATACTCAGAGAGAAAGTTATGATGATTTTCCTAAAGTCCCCTATTTGGGATGTAATTCGAGAGCCTACAAAAATCATAAATTATTTAGATCATATCTCCAAAAATATAACGAGACAAGTTCTGAAATTCAGATTTGAGGATCATCGCAATTTCAGCTAAAATGGGATTTTTTTTTAGCTTCTGAAATGTCGCCAAAAAGAAAAGTTATAGTGAAAATTCCACGATGGCCTATCTAGAGCAGTGAAACCCTGGAATCCAAAGCTCCGATACCAAATGTTATGAACTAGCTCACAAAAAGATAGAAAAGATAGATCAACGACTTCAAAATCAACCTCTTAGATGGGGAAACCTCCTTTACATTACAAAAATGAACAATTCTTGGATGATACAAATGACTAAACCTCCCTTCTCTATATAGGAGTCTAAGGGGTCACAATATAATTAAAGCCAACATAACAATAATAATATAAGGCCACAACAATAACAATAGTGGGCTTCTATGGGGCACACTAATAAAAATATGGGGACAATAAGAGAACAATAATAACAGTAAGGGATACAATGACAATAGTAATGGGGAAGCAATAATATTATAGGGACCTAACAGTGAAACAAGTACCTTAGCCCATTGTGATCACTCATCAAAATGAACTTCCTACTAAGAAGATAGTGTCTCCACATCTTCAATGCATGAATGATCATGAGTCCATAGTTCTACTCATGCTCATTCAATTTCCTTGACTCATAGCATACTAAATTTCGTTCCTGTGTGAGGACTCCACCAATTCCTCTCTTGCAAGAATTTGTACATACCACAAACTCTTTTCCTGGATTTTTAATCTTTAGAATTGGATCATTTGTAAGAAACTAATTAAACTTCTCAAAACTAGCGGCACATTCATTTTTCCATTCAAACTTATTTCCTTTTCGCTTCAAAGATGTAATAGGAAAGGCAATCTGTGAGAAGTTCCTGATGAACTGCCTATAATAGCCTGCTAACCCCATGAATGATCTAACCTCATCCACATTCCTAGGATTTTCCCACTCCATGATAGCTCTGATATTTTTTGGGTCCACTGTTATAACTTCCTTGGAAACCACATGCCCCAAATAATGTACCTATGTCTGAAAGAAACCATATTTACTAATCTTGGCATACAACTGATGCTCTATCAACAGTATTAACATTGTTTATAGATGTTCTGCATTCTCCTCCTCGATCTTAGAATATGTCAATATGTCATCAATGAACTATCACAAACTTGTCCAGATAAGGATGAAACACATTTTTCATCAAACACATGAAAGTAGCTAGAGCGTTAGTCAAACCAAAAAGAGCTACTAGAAATTCATAATTCCCATACTTGATGCATAAAGCAGTCTTGTCGATGTCCTCTTCTTTGATGTGTACCTGATGATATCTTGATCTCAAATCAATCTTCGATAACACTACTTCTCCCTTCAATTAATCAAACAAGTCATCAATCACGACAAAGGATGCATGTTCTTAATCGTCACCTTGTTCAAATGCCTTTAATTAATACACAACCTGAGAGTACTGTTACACAAAAATATCGTCACCATGACCATTTGCAGTCAGTATGGGTCTATCATCACTTGTATTGTCCTCCTAAGCAAGTCTCAGACCTCAGCCCTTCAATTAAAGCTTTGCAAATGAGAGAAAGACATTAAAAATCAACAAAGCTCTGGTTTTGCACTTTCTCTCACTGTTGCCTGCGGTCCCGCACCCCCTGTTCACAAAAACTGTGGACCTGCCCGCTCTGTCCCTAAAGGAGTGGGTGCGAACCCCTGTGAAAGTCAAAAAGGCGCAAGTTTATTCTAAAAAACTCACTTTGGGTTAATTCTAGATGATTCTAGAAGGAATTTTGACGTGGATTGTTCGCTCTTAGGTGGTTCATGCATCCCAAAAGAGAAGGAGCTAATCCCTTGATGAGAGGAGCTATCCCTTTGAAGGAGGGCTTTATCCCTTTGAAGGAGGACCTAGTAATTTCCCTCCATTGCACTATAAATTAAGGCATTTGGCTAGTTACTGAAGAGGTTAGAAGCTGAACATTTTTGAGGGTAAATGCTGGTGGAATTGAGACTTCCTAGTTAAGCTTGAGAGGGGAGATCACATACCTTTTTGGCTTCATTGGGAAGAGAGTGAAACTTGTCAAAGTAGAGGAGACTTCTTGTTGGACCCTGGGAGGAGCTTGTACAGCATCAAGGCACAGGTTGTAAAGTTCTTCTTTGATTTGAATTAATACAATCAGATTCATTTTTCTTAACAAATTGTCTTATGTCATTTGTTTCATGAATTCCTTGATCATCATGTTAAGTATGCTTTATGATATTGGCTTTTCTGGTGCTATTTAATTTGTTTGCTTGTTTGTGTTTGCAGATTCGCAACAAGGGAGCTCATTTGGATCAAAGGAGCGAGGCTTCCACAAACTTGCATTGGACCCAAAGTAGGCCTAAACACTTGTTTTCCTTTGTTTATAAATGCATATTTAGAGAAAGATAGTTTTTGATTGGCTTGCTTGTCACTAGATATCGTTAGATTCTAGGAAGGTCTATCTTGTCCACAAGATCGACTCATTCCATGTGACAAAATGGCGACTCCGTTGGGGACTTGATTTTTTCCTTGTTTTTACTTTGACCTGAGAAACTGTGTTTTTGTTTCTATTTTTGGCTTGCTGTGTGTGGAATTGGGTAGATTTCGTAGATCTAGATTATTTTTTGTTTTTCATAACTTTGGGAGAGGACCGCATCCTCGGCTTGGGACAGTGCGAACCTATCCACACTTTTGCTTTTAGCACATAGCGGTACCGCACCTGTGTGAACTGTGGGCCTGCGGACCCTGTCAAAATTTTGGAAAACCTAAGATTTTCTCTGTTAGTCAGCTTAGTTTTTGTTTAGATGTTATTATCCCCTGCCTAGACCTGCATATAACTTGTCAGAAGATTTTCTTAGGTTAATTCCATTGGTGTTAGGGTTTTAGGTGAAATTCCTAGAAGTTTTGATTGTTGGGTTTGGTTTTCATTTTGGTCTTGTAGTAGCTCTGAGCTTAGAAGCTGTAGAAGCCTCAGATCACCTTGGTTTTTACTAGTCTTCTTATGAGTTTGACCATTTGCAAAATCTACCTTTGTTGAGGAATCCACCTTGTGTTTTCTCTTTACGAAACTTCGAAAAGGCTTGTGTTAAAAGTTTGGATTTCATTTTTAGAAAAGAAAACAAAAATTGGTTGTTTTTTGACTGATTTGTGATTCTGGACAAATTAGTCCTTAGTTTGCTTATAGCTAAGTAAAACATCCTTGAAAAAGACATTTTGTAAGCTTCAACTTCAAATAGTTTTTTATAGTTTGTAGATCTCAAGATTAGTTAGTTCCATAGTTTTGAGTGTTTTATAAAAAATAAAAAATCTCTTTTGGAAAAAGTTTGTTTTTGTAGTGTTTGAGTGTTTTGAAAGAAAAGGGAAATTTTTGTGAAAATAACTAGTTGTCTCGTTTTGAGTGCATTGGAAAAGAAAAAAAGCTCTTCTTTTAATTTGTTTGTTAAGAAAGATTTGTGTTTACAAGTATTTGCATTCTCAAACTCTTTCCTAGCTAGAAGTTCATTGAAGGGAAAAGATTGCTTAATCATCTTAAGTGCATTTTTTTAGTGATTTCGAGTCGAGTCTTCACATCATGAGTTTCATCTCTGCACCTCTTGACTTAAACAAAAACCAATAAAAATAACGCTTAAAGTAAAATCTATCTAGTAATATTTTTGTTTCTAGGGCTCTGATACACCAACATATTTTAGGCTAGTGTCTTGGAGTAGGGAGTAATTAACTCTCCAAGACAGTAAAACAAACAAGTAGTTGTATCTTGCGATAGGATAGAAATCCAATTGTTGCATTTATGCTCTGGGAAAGCTCCTCTTAAAGGAGAAGCACGAGATCGTGTCCGAACCAGTGTGGGAATCAATCCTTCCTCATTAGGAATGACGCCAGATATTCACATATTCAAAATGGTAAACCTCAGATTAACCATTGTCGAGGAGCCTGGGGTCACTTGTTGGTAAACCTTGGATTATGTCAAGGAGCCTTCAAGGGGATTGAGCTTGTTACTCTGCCCTTGCGTGCGTATCGGATCATAGACTGTTCCCCCAGGTATATTTGTTTCCATTGGTAACCTTAGTGACCATATTCTATAGGATTCTTCCTAAGGTGACAGTGGTGGGAAGATCCCACTGTACCTGGAGCAGACGTCGGCTAGACTCACTTGGAATTTCTGGGGGGTTCTCTTCACTCGAGACAGTTTAGTGGAGGAACTTGTGCCAGTCTATTCATTAAGCAGGTTGTCGGGGTAACTGTTCCAACCGCCATTTCTATATTGAACTCAGCGACGTTGGGCTTCATCACCAACTAGTGTTTTCAGTACGGAAAGTTACTGTTTGTGTGTGGTTTGATATCCTAGATTCTTTAGGCGTGTGATTCAAATTTGTTTGGTTCTTTAGAGGCTTTAGGTGGTTTTGATTGAGATTTTACTTTGTTTGTGTTTGAAGTAGTTGAAATTTTTTAATCATGGCTGAATTATCGAGGAAGTCCCGTAGACTTCGAGGCCAACCTCTTGAGTTTTCACCGAGCCAGCCTGAAGGGTTAAGAGCCCTTGTTACTCCTAGAGACAGTAGAGTTGGGTCACCTGAAGAAGGAGAATCTTCTTTGGTGGTACATCTTGATTTTCAAGCTTTAGTAGCAGATTATAATCCACAATCGGTGTCTGTTTCCAAAATTACTGGTAGCTTTTCATCTACTAGTGATATAGGTGAGGAACCTGAAATATCTGAACCTGAAAGTGAATTTGCTGCTACTCCAACATCGGGGTTTACCTCTCCAACTTCTAGTGGTCCTGGTTCACCCAGGGTAGAAAGAATAATTACCTAGAATCTTCCTTCTGGACTTATAGCTATTGAAGAACTTGCTACTCCGGAAGAAGAAGTAGGCATCCCTATCCCTGAAAATCAACCTATTATTGAACTTAGGGAGCGTGAATCAATTTTTTACAGTCCACCTAGGAGCAGTGCTTGGTATCTTTCATTGACTAATTTTTTGGAAAACCCGGGACTAAGTTTTTCACCACCTCGTATTCCTTATCACCCAACACCTAGAGGTTACTATCCTCCGTTAAATATGTCAAGACAGTCGTCCATGTTTACTCAATCACCAGAATCCTTTATGTACGACGGTCCTTCTGTTCCCTCTGGGTATCAGTCACTTTCTGGTACTTTTGTGGGAGCGTCTCCTCAACCCATTGAACAATGGTTATTAACTGGAAACAATGGTACTAAGTCGTTGAGTGTAGAAGATATTCTCATGATGTCAGGTACTATTCCTAATCCTCAACCTCAAGGTGGCTTGTTATCGCCTATGGGGCAGCCTCAAAATCCTCAATTATCACCTGGGGGGCAACCTCAAGGTACCCAATTTGTGCCTGGGGGGCAACCTCAAGGACAGTACATACCTATGGGACAGTACGTTCCTCAAGGTCAACCCCAGACTCAATATGTACCTCAAGGTCAACCCCAGTATCAATATGTACCTCAAGGTCAACCCCAGTATCAGTACGTGCCTCAAGGGTATCAACCCCAAGGTCAGTACTCGAACCAAGGTTTCCAACCACCTTTTGGTCAATCATATGTTCAAGGAATGAGAAATGTACCTTTGAATTATCAACCCTACCCTCAACCCAGTTATGGTCCTCAATATTCTCAACCTGTTATGGGTCCATACCCTGGAATGAACTTAGTGTGGGATCCATTGCAAACTCAATAGGTCTTGCAACCGAATGTACAGTTGTCATCTCAAACTGGCCAACCCTTCGTTTCTGGCTCACCCCAGCAACCTTTCCAGTCTACTATTCAAACTTCTGTACCTTTGGTAGTTTCTCAGCCTGGGCCTAGTACGCCTTGTACTCCGCCTCAAACGGCTGCTACAACTGCTGCAACATCTGTTCAATCTACCCCACCTACTTCTGGAGTATCGATAGCTCCGATTTCTACTGTTCCTGTATCAACTCCTCAGACATATTTACCTCAGTCTGGATCTACAATTCAAACTTCGGTTCAAATGCCTGTAGGAAAACCTGGTTCAAGTACGGTTGTCACAAGTCAACCACAATTTACTTATCAACCATACCAGGGACAGTACCAATTCGGTCCTGCTATGCAGCAGCCAGTCTATTAGTATCAACCGTACCCTGGGTATACATATCAACAACCCCAGTACGGTCTGGTTAATCCTGGTTTTCCGAGAGGATACAATATCCCAAATGCAATTCCAATTCCTAGTTATCCTGTATATCCTCCTCCTGGGGCTGGTCTCATGACCCAGAGTTTTAGGGACCCTAATCGTCAGTTACTGTTTATCGCAACTTTGGACTTGCCTGACTTGTCGCGCCTAACGAACGATCCCATTAACTATCTTCCGTTTTGGTCGCCAATGCCGAATAAGTTGCCTAGTGATATTCCTAATTTTGAAGGCAAATCAGGGGAGGATCCATCGAACCATGTGATGACTTATCACCTCTGGTGTGCATCTAATTCCATTTTAGATTATTCAATTCGTCTAAGGCTTTTCCAGCGCACTCTAATTGGTCTTGCGGCCAAGTGGTACATTGAGTTACCGCGAGCCACTTTTTATAACTTTAGTCAGTTAGCTACCTCGTTTTTAACTCATTTTTAGTTGCCAGTCAGATATGACAATGGCACGGAATTACTAACTTCATTAAAGCAGTCGACATCCACTTACATTTCAGATCACATTCATGAATGGAGATGTCGACGGCGTTTAGTGAAGGTTTTTATTCCGGATCAGATCTTAGCTGAATGGTTTGTAAAATCTTTATTGCCAAAGATCACTGAGGATGTAGCTAAGGTCGGAGTCGTTACTGAGGAGCAAGTAATTGCTCAAGCACAGTACCTTGACTTATTTTATACTCAGTCAGGTACGTTACACGAGAAAATCCCCGATCTTACTAAGCAAAATCAAATCGCTGCAGCTCCTTCAGGGTCTCATGCCACTGACGGTATGATTGGTACGGTTAATACCAAAAGGAAGAAGAAGTCTTCCAAGAATTCTTCTCCTATCATAACCTTGCCAGATTCCCCGACAGGAGATTCTTCCGCAGAGATTTCCGTCGATATTCATGTTGTAGAGTCATCTACAGCCAAATCAAAATCCGGTGGTAAGAAGAAAGGGAAGAAGAAAAATAAAACAGATAAAAATTCAAAAGAGAAACCAAAAAAAGCGGAATCAAATGATGAGAAACGCAAACCTCGTTATCCATGTCTCATTTGTGATGAAGAGCATTTTACAAGAGACTGCCCTCATCGTGCAGAGGTTGCGAAGATTGTCAAAGGTTCCCAAACGCCTACTGTTTTGAAGGATCCTTTTCCAAGTCAAGACAGTAAGATGATAGGTTCTTCCTCGAATTCCAATGAAGAACCCATACTGATGATGTCCCATGTTAGGATTGCGACTCGATCGCATGATTATGGTAGTAAAAGTCTTGTTGATGGTAAAGAAGAAGAATCTTCTCATTCTAACCCATCAACCTCAGCTCCTGGTTCCGATCCACTACAGATCGAGAAACCTAATCCAGACTTAGTAATCAAACCACCCGTTAAGGGAATAATTTGAAAGTCAGCTTTCAATCCACATGCGAGAGCGGCTCAGAACTATAACATTGTTGAAGATTTAGCTGTTTCACCTTCAGCAATGTTGGTTTTGGAAGTGCTGCAATCATGCCCAGCACAGTGTAAATTACTTTTGTCGGCTATAGGAGTTGTTGACATTCAGGACTCGAACCTAATAATTTTCGATCTAGAAAATAGTACACCGCGCTTACCTCATCAAATGGCTTTCCAGATCCCAGTGATAGTCAAAAACAGACCTATTCATAGGATTGTGATTGATGAGGGAGCCTCAACATGTATTATGTCAATACAGTGTTGGAGATCGCGTGGTTCTCCTTCACTAAATCAATCCCTGACGATTCTAAAGGCCTTTGATGGCCGTGGGTTTCATTCTTTTGGCATTCTACAGGATTTACCTATAAGGTTTGAAGGCAAAACTGTTAATCTAGACGTGGAGGTGGTTGATGCCCCTCTAGATTACAACCTTCTATTGGGTCGTAGTTGGTCTTACACTATGACAACTGTCATTTCATCGGTATTTTGGGTTATAAAGTTTCCTCATAATGGAAAGATCGTAACAATAGACAAGCTGGCTTACTTTTCGTCCAACCCAGCCTCTTCTGAAAGCATTCAGCATGTCGGTAAAACAACTATCCCATATAAGGATGTTGGAGTAGGACTAGTTAAAGATGCCGGTTTACTGGGAACTTTTCCTTTTCCTCCAATCAATGCATCGTCTTCTTTTGCAACCATTCATATGATTTCGTCAGACACCATTGTTTATGATGATCCTTGGATCATACCTTCTGAATCTGAGATAGACTCATTTGGTGATGTTATGCCTTTGAGTCCATATGAAATTGCGTATCAGGCCGTGCAATCGTTTTCTGACCCATCTTCAACCAAAATTGACTTAATGAATGTGGTCCATGAGGAAACACTTTTCACATCAAACTCAGATTCAACAACGTTTTCTGAACTTGTTCACACTGATGAGCAAATCTATGAAATCCTATGTGTCGATGATTTACCATGGGAAGATCTCCATCACAGATCTTCATTTTTACCTGAGAATGATCGTTTTGAAAATGATTTTTCATCAATTTTTACGACTGAATATGTCAAGGAACCTCAGAATCCAATGAAAAATCTTGATTCATAGTTAAATTTGGGAAACATTTCTCGAACTATTCCTATTGACATTTCGGTTAAGCTTGGAATTGTTGAAAACATTCAAATAGGTGCCTCGTGTACGGAAGATGAAATTCAAATATATAAGGCCCTATTTCAAGAATTCCACAACGTGTTTGCCTGGTCGTATGAGGAAATGCCAGGAATTGACCCTGCAATTGTTGTTCATGAAATCAAAACTTACCCGGACGCTAAACCCGTCCGGCAACGTTTGCGTCAGATTAGGTTGAATCCGCACAAGTGTGTTTTCTGTATAGAAACGGGTCGATTGCTGGGGTTTGTTGTTTTGAAAGCCGTCATTCGCGTCGATCCCTCGAAGGTTGAAGCTATTATCAAATTACCTCCTCCTTCGAGTCTTCGCCAACTCCAAAGTTTTCAAGGGAAAGCAAACTTTTTACGACGATTCATTCCTAACTACGCCGAGGTTACAAAGGGTTTTACTCGGTTGTTGAAACAAAATACTCCATTCTATTGGGATGAGATAGCTCAGAAATATTTTAATGCACTAAAACACACGTTGACCTATGCACCGTTATTGCATCCTCCCAACTACAACCAGGACTACTTCTTGTATCTCGCCGCCTCTCATTCCACCATTGGAATGGTCTTAGTTCAGGAAGATGAATTCAGTACTGAACATGTGATATATTACCTTAGTCAAACTTTAAATCCAACTGAGCTAAAATACTCACATGTGGAGAAATTGGCATTGGCAGCTGTTCAAGCTGTCCAACGTTTTCGTCACTACATTTTACTACATAAAACTACAATAATTTCTCATTGCAACCCTATGATCTACATTTTGACCAATAAATTGCTAGGGGGCAAGTACTCCAAATGGATTGTGATCCTGCAAGAGTTCGACTTGGAATTTGAAAAATCTAAGTCTAAGAAATCTTTAGTTTTTGCGGAGTTAATGTGTGATTTCCCGCGTGCTGACACGGAAACTGTGGCGGAGGAGCCCATTGCGGACGAATCCTTGTTTCTAATCAGCACTTTAGATCCGTGGTATGGGGATATCATCGTTTATCTCCAGACCCAATCCTTTCGGCCAGAAATTTCAAGGTTAGAACGTCGAAAAATACGATTCCAATCCCAACAATTCAAAATTATTGGAGATACTCTTTATCACCGTGGGGCAGACTTTATTTTTCAACGTTGTTTAACTCACGAGGAAGCTGAAAGGGTTCTAAATGACTGCCACTCTGGAGCGTGTGGTGGTCATATGTCTGGGTATGCCATAGCCCAAAAGATATTGCGCGCTGGCTACTTCTGGTCGTCTTTGTTTAAAGATTGCATTAACGCGATCCGAAAATGCCACAACTGCCAAATTTTTTATCGAAATATGCACGCTCCACCTGCTCCTCTCCACCCTATAATTGTCGTTGGTCCTTTTGCCAAATGGGGTATCGATTTTATTACATGTAACCCTCACTCAGCCGGGGGGCATGCGTATATCATCCTTGCGGTAGATTATTTTACCAACTAGGCCGAGGCGATGCCTACATTTGAGGCAGACAGCAAAACAGCTGTGATTTTCATGTTCAATCATATAATTGCTAGGTTTGGTGTTCCACAAGTGATTATCACTGATCATGGGCGTCATTTTCGAAACGTTATGATGACTGAACTTACAGGCCAGCTTGGCTTGCGTCACGATAGTTCAACTCCTTATTATCCACAAGCTAATGGTCTGGTTGAATCCATCAACAAAGTTTTAGTCATCATGATCCGACGAATCATTGGGATTCATCGGTCAAATTGGCATAACATGTTATTTTCAGCGCTTTGGGCGTATCAAACCTCAGTAAATATGTCAACAGGGTTCACTCCTTTCCAACTAGTTTATGGTCTGGAAGTTGTGTTACCTATTGAATTCGAAATCCCGTCATTGCAAATGGCCATTGAGTTACTTCCAGCCAGTTTCGAATAGGAAAAACATTTGTTATACTTGGCTCAATTAGATGAGAATCGACGTGATGCTGCATTGGCGATCGAAACTCATGCAAAACGTATTAAAGCTCAGTATGATCGAAATGTGACCCCTCGAAATTTTTCGGAAGGAGACCTAGTCTTATTGTACAATCAAGCTAATGATAAATTAGGCGCTCGAAAATTCGTTCCTATGTGGCATGGTCCCTATTTTGTCAAGCGAAAGCTAGCAAAAGGGGCCTATGAATTGGTAAACTTTGACGGGGACTCTTTAGGTAAACCCAGAAATGGTCTTTACCTGAAGAGGTATTATGCTTAAAGATGGGTGTGGAGATTTTTAGTTAGGATAGTTTTCTTTCTAGCTGGTGTGTTTTAGTTTAAAAAGTGTGCTTAGCTTAGAGAGTGTTTTTTGTCATTATTCCTGCTTATCTTGGTTTTACTCTTGATATTGCAGATGTCGATGCCTCTCCAAACATACATTGGTTTCGCTGATGGTGCTTGTCGTAATACACGGAACATTTCTTCCATAGCTTGGGTTATCTATTCACCCTCTGACGAGTTGGTATCTATGCATGGGGTAAACCTCGGTCAAACAATGAACAACATTGCCGATTATAGTCCAGTGATTGAGTTATTATCTGAATCTATTTCATTTGGGATTCGAAGTTTGATAGTGAGGTTAGATTCTAAACTCATTGTATTACAGCTTAATAGAGTGTATGTCATTATAAATCCAGTGTTATTGAGATTATTTTTGAGAGTGCGTCTCTTGGAACGTGAATTTGATTATATTGAATATCAGCATATTCCAAGATCTTTAAATGCATTAGCATATGTAATTGCTTCTTGAATGTTAAGTAGACATTTGCAATAATCATACATGTAAATTTAAAAGCATTCCATAACATGTTTTACAAGATAAGCCAATAATAGTGATATATATAGGAGTGTGTCAAAATATACATCGTCCTCGATCCTAGGTTGAAAAACACCTTATGATCGGCAAAAATGATAAGTACAAAAAGCAAAAATGTCATATGTGTCTACAATAGGCGATCATCCTATCACTGGTGATGATCTCGATAAGAAACCACTGTACGGGCCACCTTATAAAGGAACCTCCTAAAAGGTCCTGGGACCCCAATCACATAGCGCTGTAGTCGACGAGGAATGTCATCTATGCTGGTCTCTGGAATGTCCCCTGTCAAGTGCTCTAGATGACTCTCCAACTCAGCCAAGGTCTCTGTTGATTCGTCCTGTGGGGCTAGTGCCACTGCAGCTGGTTGTTTCCTCTCGTAAGGCCGGAGAGCGGCTGGTCGTTGTGGACCCACATCTGCATTTGAAACTTTTACTATCAGTTTTGGGACGACATAAAAACAAAACAAAAAAATTTAAATAGGAAAATGTTGAAAATGATTTTACCTGAGTCATCCCATTGCTCTCCTGGTGGAAGAGCCATGTCTAGGTCACCGCGAAAATCTACCCCAGCGTAAGGGAAGTCCTGAATAGCAAAAACCTGGTTTTCCAACCAATGGAAATACTCAGGTTTGAATCGAACGACCTCTTTCCCCTCGTCAGGATGACGGGCCATAACTGCAACCCATCGCATCAGTTTGGGCTCTCGAGGAAGCCCAGCTCCAACAGTGAGGTGCTGCGGGACCAACATTCGGACCCTCTCCAGACCAAAACTCACAACTAAAGTGCCATAACCAAAGGTCTTCAGTTGTTCGTTCTTGGCTCTGTTTAGTTGGCCTTTTACATTAGCCAACACAGCATCGCACCAGTTGAAGATGGTGCCTCGAAAGCAGTCAACTGCCATCCGCATCTGGGATCCGGTGACAATATGTAGTGCGGCGCTCCCGCAAAGCCTGGTAATAGTAAACGCGATCACCATGAGTTCAGGACGGGATATGGTTTTAATGTCTATCCCTTTGTCTCTAGCCTGGTTGTTGCAGAACTCTAGCCAGAGGCTATCGATAGACTGGCCACCTGGCCTAGTCCCGAATAGAGTCAAGTCTTCGCTTCTCTTAGGCAAACCAGTCAAAAAGTATATGTCTGCCGGCTCGGTTTCGAGCTGGTGGCCACCAATGAAGAAGCACTGGTCCTGTATGCTCCACCTATCTACCAGCCACTACAAAAAGTCCACCTGGGCCCTCATGCCAGGTATGGCCTAGAATTTGTACAAGCCGCATGCCTTCAGTGCATCGTGTTATCACTCAGGTTGTCCTTAAGCTCCTGAAAGGATACAACCGAGGTAACCACAAACCAATCTTTGGACTGTAGGTTCTATCCCACCTGCAATCAGAGAGGGCTCTCTCTTTCTGATTTAACTTTGTTGATGATGATTTTAGGTTAGTTATTGGGTTCAAGGGGTTTTGTTTGTGTTTTGGTGGGAAGGAGGATGCTTTCAAGTAGAGAGGCAGAGATAGCATGAAGGTTTTAGAACCGTTGGGCGTGGAGTCATGGAGTAAGACTGCTGGTGCATTTTCTTGGTCACAAGAAGGAATATGGAGCAAGCTAGTTGCACATGAAACAATGATTCAAGCTTAAAAGGATGGAATGAGGGCTAGGAACGAGAGGCAGTTAAGAATCACTCTTTCAGCTTAGCAGAGGAAAGGCGAATGAGCTCTATCTAGGAGTAGTGAAGAATCCCTAGATAACTGTCAAACATGAATGAATTAGGGAAAATATGAGCCACAAGGAATTCATATTCATTACTAATCCAGATGAAAACATAAAGAAACAGCAGAAATTGCGCATAGAGGGCAATTAAACCAGTTCTAAGCTAATCTTTCTTTCTGCTATTTAGACGGTGATACAAGTATGATAAAACATATATGAAATTGAAACAAAGGTAAGAAACACTTATTGCATCATGATGCAGCACAAGAATTCCACATTCAATTCTTCAGACCATTAATACACAGCACACAGTCATTCCTCCAAGCTTTTCAGCAATCTTTGATTAAGTAAAACCTCATGTCCACAGAGCGAGTCTCTCTTTTTCTATACAATCAACTAACCAACCCTTTTTACAATGCAGAGGGTGGTATATATACAAAAACTCGATACAAAAATATCTAGATGATGAGTTAATAGCTCATAACTTCTTTACCAACTCCTAAGGAGCGGTTGATGAGAAAGTAAATGCTGAAATAAAGACAAATGTAACAGTTGTTCTTTTCTGTCAGCGAATGTTGACCTTTGAGTTCATTCGAGTCGGCTGGACTGCGCTTTCAAAAATCCGCGCTCTTAGGCTTGCCGTCCCAGCTCTTTGCTTCGTGACTGCTCCAACCTGCTCTGCGTGCTCCTTAACTGCCCTGTCCGGTGCTTGCTGCTGACCTGTAGCTGACCGAGATTTTGAAATAAACAAAAAGGGGCAAAAGCTGAAATTACCTGGGCAAAATGGCCAGCATTGCCTGCCACCAATCCTCGGGAGGTAACTGATGCTTTTGTATTTTGACAAGTGTCTCATCGGCCTCTGTATACTTGTAATAGTTGGGCAGCATCTCAAACAGATGGTTAACTTCATGTTCCATGTAAAATAAGTTTTCCAGCCTGTCATAGAGAGTCTGTCTTGAAGGAGGTCCTACTTGTGCTAGAGAACTTGATGCAATAGTAAGCTGAATTGTGACATAATTATTGAGCCTAGTTTCATATTGGTCACGTGTCAATAACTTTCCAGCGCTGGTCAGTAGGCTGGGCAATCCTTTAGTCTGTAGTGCTACAAGCTTTATTTCAAAATTGTCTACATCCCTTTGTATTTCCCGACATCTTGCTTCTAGAGTTTTCACAAAGCTTCTCAATGTGAGCATCCTCTTTGATGTCAATATGGCATCTGTTCTGTTCATGATATGCAGTGCTGCCAGCTCTTCCTTAGTCTGATGATTTAGAAAATTGATCATTCTGTTGGCCTGCTCAGGCATGTTTCCCAATGCTGCTTTGGCTCTCTGAGTTTCAAACTGAGCAAGGCCAATTAGTTCTACCTGTTCATACATTGCCTGAATTGACCTCCATTGGTTGGTGATTGACTGATTAATTTTGGCCCACAGAATCTTCTTTATTTCAGCCAGGGTTTTGTCCAATGACAGCTCTTTCTCCAAGGTTTTAACTTTGTCCTTCAGGGCCTTAATTTCCCTTGTCTGCTCAGCCACTGTCATCTTGGACTTATCATATTTTTCTTCCAGTTTGGCCAGCTTTTCTTTGGCCTCTTTTATCTCTGTTGCTTGCAGCTCTAGCTCCTTGACAGCTTTTGTCAATTCATCCATGCTCATGCTAGAGTCAGGAGCTGTTGTTGTTGCCGCTGTAGCATCTGTAGCTGTTGTGGTTGCCGGAATAATTGGAGGGGTCGCTGCTGCTGGTGCAGGAGGAACAGCAACAACAGTTGGAACTGTTTGAGGTGGCTGGGAGGTCGACTCTCCCTGCTTTTCTTGTAGTGCTCTCTCCAATTCTCCTTCCATCTCAATTACTCTCTGGTTCAATTGCATCAGCAAATCCAATGTATCCTCAGCTTCTTTCTCTTTGACCAGTTCTCCTATTTGAGGGTGCTCAGTAGGAAGCAACCTCAATCGCTTTTTTAATGCAGCAATATCATCATCTTTCTTATTCATAAGGGCCCTCACACCCTTAGGATCCTTAGGATCATGTCCTAAGTCAATAATAATATCCTCCAATGTTTTAATTTTGTTGTCCTTGGCTATGGAGGACATTCTTTCCAAGTCAAGCTGAGTGTTTGTATTCTTTAAAGATTCCTTCAACTCATGGGCCAATGTGGCCTTCTCTGCAAGGGTGGCATAAACCATCTCCCCTGTTTGCTTATGTAACTCTATTTGATCCATGGGGTGAATGTCCTTGGCCAGGACCTCTAACCTTGTCTTAACAAAGTCTGCAGCTGACTGTGGTTGTTGAACCTTGGGCTTGAAGTGGCTAAGAACCATCTTTTCTTGCTTGATATCATATGCTGCCATCAACCTTTCCTGCTTGGCAGGTGTTGCCTTAAGAAATTGGTCATACAATTGCACTCTTAATAGCTCATTTTGAGCTTTGATTTCTTTGAAGCTGGCTTTGATGCTAGCTGGTCTCTTGCCTTGTTGTGTGGAGGAAGACACCTCCATGCCGTGTTGTCTGTCTTGCTCTTGCTGAAAGGAGCTTGTAGGTGTATGCTGGCTTGCTTCCCTTCTCGGGCTTTCTACGACCTCTTCACTGACCTCCTCCTCAATTGGAGGATCAACTCTTTGCCTCTTAGCTTCGGGCTGCTGTGTAGACCCACTAGCAGGTGTGGAGTCTTCTCGGTCTCATTTTCTGCCTCTTTCTTCATTGATAGGAGTCTGTAAAACTGGCATTTGGGGTGCCTGTGTTTGTTGTGGAGGGGCCTGTTCTTGGGAGTATTCCATTGAAGTGACAGGCTATTCTGTGACCATTTCTTGCTCTGTCTCCATTGGCTCTTTACCTTTAGTTATACCTGTTGCTGATGTAGATGCTCCTTGGGTAACTTGTAGAGCTGGAGCTGTAGATGTGCCCTCTTCAACTTGGTATGGCAGCTTGAAAGTTACCTGGTCAACAGAATCCAATTCAAGAGTTTTTTCAAGATCTTTAGCAGTTTGCTCCAAAATTTCCTCCTGAGTGAATTCTTCAACTAAAGTGCCTTGTGCCCACGCATCTTGATTATCAGGTTAGCATCTTGCCTTGAACCTTCCTTCCTTGTTCATGATGAAGGGGCCTAGGTGGTCTTTAAATTTCAGTTGAGCCTTCTTCTTGGTGCTGTGAAAATGAGTCAAATCTGAATTGATAAGCTGCCTGTAGTATTCCAAGGCAAACAGCCTCATTGGTACATATCTTGGGAGCCTGTAAGGACAAAGCTCGTAGCCATAGATTCTGATGACAGTGTGATCCTGGTATAGGTACCAATCACCTAATTTGTAGTTCTTAGATAGCTGCAATATCTTCTGCATCTCATAAGTTATTCTGGGAGGGGGAGCTTTCATTAAGAGGTAGGAGACTGGATAAACAAATCGGTCAATGAACTCACAATATGAGTAAGGAGAATGCTGGATTTGATGGAATACTGATGACCAGAAGACAACAGATCTCCTTGCTCCCTTTGAATCCAATTTCTTGATGGGACACTGGAAGCTTTCAGACTGATAATACATGAACAAATGATAGATGTATGAGGAATATTTGAAAACTCCCTGCCTATCTAGCTTAATGAGCTGGTCATGGATTTTATTTGCTATGAACTTGGCATAATTATACTTGACAACAGGAGGTTGTCTGTGGCTGAATGAAGACAACAGAACCAGCACTGTCTCATCTACATGTTCACTTGTTGTGAAGCCTAACACATAGGATATCATGTCTACAAGTAGCTTGCCTACCTCATTGAAATGGTCATAAAGGAATGGGGGTGGTTCCTTAGGTTGGCAATCTGCCCTCATGAATGTCTTAGCAATTCTTTCAATCTTGGGGCCAGGGAGCCAGGAGGCTTCTTCCAGCAAGTTATTCATGGAGAAGGGCAATAGTATCTGAGTCTGCTTGAAATTCAACATCTGGTTGATGGAGTCAGGAGTGATGCAAAAAAGTGCCCTCCCAGATGGAGACTTAACAGCCCTCTGACTTGCCTCATAATTTGCAGCACACAAGTGAATAATCTGAGGAAAAATATTGATAGAGGGGAGGAAATAATGTGGCAAATTAGACTCCCATATGCCATACATGTCAGAGTTGTTTAAAAAATTGTTTCTCAGCTGGCAGTAGGTATGCAGATGATTCCTGTTCCCAACTAGGTCTTGAATAAGGTAATCTGTGTCAGCCAAGGCCATTGACTCAAGCTCTTTACTTGGTGGGTTCATGGGAGTGATGTTCAGAGCAGATGGAGTGGCCATTATGCAGCTTTTGAATGCTTGAGCTGAAAGGAGGACTAATGCAACAACTGGCTAACAAACTTGCTTGCAAAAACTAGCAGAAGTAGGTGGAACTGAACTCAAATGCAACAGTAGCTTGACTGCTTGGGAGCTTATGCTGTGAGAGACCAACTTTGCGGAGTTTTGGGTCAACTTCCCTTCTCTTAGTGAATTCTCTGGAGCTAGAGACTGTGAGGAACAAATGCAAAGGGGCCGAGGACAATTATAGTTTCAGTGGATTGACTTAAACAGTGGAATAAGGTAAAATAGGGCAATGCTGAGCTGCTGCGAGATTTTTCCTGGAGGCCGAGCTCTAAACGGAACTCGCTAGTGAAATTGTAAATGGGCACAAGGTTTACGAGGCTTTTTCTGAAGTGAAGGGTTTCCAGTGGTTTTGAATGAAGATTTAAGCGTGGCAGAGCTGCCAATTGGGGAAATCTGCAGGCTTACAGTATGTGCAGTGGATAAAATGAAGAACAGGAGCGAAAAAGGGGAAGATATGACAAATACCTGGTTCACACAACGCCAAGGGTGGACGAGCTGGAGCGAAGGTAGGCTATGAAACCGAATTTGCAGGCCGTGGCAGCTCAGCTGGACATTTTTAGCTTTGGGAATGCAGAGAGTAACAAGGAAGAACCAGTACTTAACCAACGGGTCAATAGAAATGAAAAAACAACGGTCATTCGCGTGCTTTTATGCAAAAATAGTTATTTGGCGCTTTTGGCATTTTTCCCGAATGACATCAGCATGATGGCCTTGGCGGGTCCCGGGTACTGACGGGTGATGTGGCAGCTGACACGGTGGCAGGGTGAGGGGAGGTGAGGGATGAGGTGGCGGGAAACATGGTACAGCAGCGGGGCGCAGGAAGGTGACGCGTGGTGAAACGTGGTGCTGATGTCATGCAGGCGAGGGCGGTATCTAGGTTTTGTCGCACCGCTTTAGCGCCTGGGTGGTTTGGGAGGAGGGGGCTCCGCCACAGCCGAGGCGGTGACGCGTGGCGGGAGTATGACAGGAAAACTGCCGATCTCCCAGACGCTAACCCTCGGCATGTCGGGGCATGAAAACACCCGCCCACCGTAGATCTTGGGCGCGCCAGATCTGACGGCCGACGGGACAGCTAACACCGCGGAAGGTTAAGGAGGGGGCCCGCAGCGCTTTATTGTTAATTGTTTAATCCGGCGGGGGTAGGGAAACCTTAGTAAAGTGGGTTTTTGGGTTATATACAAGCGGGGTTAAATATTTACAAGGGTGGAAAATGAGTTTTATGGGGTTAGGATTTAAAGGGAATGGTTGTTAGTCTGACCAGATGTCAGACCAACTCCGGGTTAGGACAGAAGGGTTAATCGGAGTCCCCAATGGACTACTACTTCCCAGGCTTAAAAAAATATGGCTATAATGCCAGGGGGGTTATTTAATATTTTTTGGGGATTTCATATAATTTTAGTAGTAAATGGGGATGGGGAAATAATTAGGGAACTACATAGTAGACTTAGGAGTTAATGTGAGTTTATGAGGTGAAAGTAGAGCAGAAGGCTAAGTTTCAAAAGTAAAACTTAGACATAGGGGTGAATGAGAGTGAGAAGTGATTTTACACAAGAAATGTGGCTTCTTTTCATTGAAGAAAGCCAACATTTACCTTGATGTTTCACAGAAATGAAGTAAGACTAGGACTTGTCAGGCAGATCCCAAGGTCCTTTAGGGGGATGTTAGTAAGAGACTTTTTAGGGGGAGTGAAGGGAAATTAGACATGCTTCCAGAATTCTGCCATCAAAACACTGCTTTGCTACCTCTGCCACTGATGAGATGAGCTTTCTTTGTCAAGGCCAAGACTGAAGATGATCTTGCTTCTGCAACCCCAGGCTACCTACCCAGCCTAATACACCTAGCATTTTTGTTACTTCAGGAAGGGTGCACTTAGACTTGCAAACCCTGATTGCTTCTTTCTTTTTAACTGCCCTCCTATCTAAAAACTACCCTTATTGCTTCCAAGGGCCCAGATTAAGCAGTTGGGTGCCTTCATTCTCTACCTAGCTACTAATCTGCCAAGCTTAAACTGTTTGGACAGATTTTCCTTCTCTATTCTACAACATCAATTTAAACCTAGGGAAGCCAAGCTTAGGCTGTTTGGCCTTCCCTTAACTGAGAAATCTTTCAAAAATGGAACTTTTGCAGCATGAAAAAGATGAACATTTTTGGCACTTCCACTGTCAATCATGAAATATGAAACCTATTGCAATAGGAGGCTAACAGTGGCTCCACTTGGGGATGGCTTTTCCTTGTGAAAAGCCAAGAACAGCAGGTCAGACTGCCTTAATCTTCAATTATTTGTTGTATTCTAAAAACTTTCCCTTTGCTGGCTGCTTTATTTATATATATGACAGCAGACTTGAAGAGCTTAGGGCCTTCACTTCAGGCTTCAACTGCATCAAGCTGCTATCCAAACAGAAAACTGAAATCCTACCTACCTACCCTAATCAACACCTGTTTGCTGGTTAGGTAAAATGAAACAACCAGTGCAACCACTTAAGCACTTGTAGAAAGAAACAAACTATTTGGCTTACAGTTGGTGAAATCAGAAACATTGTTTGGTCATGTGCCCCCATAATCAAAATTGTGACATATAAAGGCCACTGCTGAACTACTTGGTCCTCATAGAGAAAATATGTTAAAGATTTTGAGTGGAGAAGATCCTCCATGTAATCTGCTACAGGATCAACAAAAGCATCATGTGGGATAGTTTCTTTTGGATCTTCTTGGTCTGATGGAACAGTTGTATCCTTAGTAACAAATTCTGCAGCCAATACTTCAGTCCTTCTCTTGAAAGCTTGATTATCCTCCATCTGTAAGTCAGAAGGTAGTACAATTTCCTCATGACCTGGAGAAGGAAGATTTTGAAAAAATTCTTTAGGATCGTGAAAATCATATGACTGGATTTGAGAATGCAAAAGTTCAATCTCATTTTCATGTTCTTCCACAACTAAATCAAGAAGACACATTTTGATTTGAGGCTGTTGTATTGCTTTGACCTTTAACAACACCAATCTAAAAAAAAATTCATCAAGTTCATATTCTGATAACAACTTGCTGAATTCATTTACAGCTTGTTCAAATTCATCTTCCACACACCCGGTCATCCTGTCTGACTATTATTACTTTGAAATGGGATTAATTGGCTATAGTGGTGTTCTGAAACTTGAAGCTTTTGGTTTTTGAACAAAAATATTCTGACATTCCCTTTTCAGGTTCGTTCCTCCAGTGGAGTCTTGTTTGAAAATAAAGTGGAGTCGCCAGGTGGATGATCAACTTTGGAGTGCCTGATCTCTGTCCACCATCACAGATCAGAACTGAACTTGTAAAAATGGTTCTGAAGGAAACAGATGACCTTCTCCAGAAAACGAGAAAGAAACTTTTGAAGGTCTGGTTCTTTCCCAGTGGAGCTTTCCAACTTGATTTGTGAAATTATCTGAGGATTGTCCCCAGCGGAGTCGCCATTATGTTATCACTCAGGTTGTCCTTAAGCTCCTGAAAGGATACGGCCGAGGTAACCACAAACCAATCTTTGGACTGCAGGTTCTAGCCCACCTGCAATCAGAGAGGGCTCTCTCTTTCTGATTTAGCTTTGTTGATGATGATTTTAGGCTAGTTATTGGGTTCAAGGGGTTTTGTTTGTGTTTTGGTGGGAAGGAGGATGCTTTCAAGTAGAGAGGCAGAGATAGCATAAAGGTTTTAGAACCATTGGGCGTGGAGTCATGGAGTAAGACTGCTGGTGCGTTTTCTTGGTCACAAGAAGGAATATGGAGCAAGCTAGCTACACATGAAACAATGATTCAAGCTTAAAAGGATGGAATGAGGGCTAGGAACGAGAGGCAGTTAAGAATCTCTCTTTCAGCTTAGCAGAGGGAAGGAAAATGAGCTCTATCTAGGAGCAGTGAAGAATCCCTAGATAACTGTCAAACATGAGTGAATTAGGGAAAATATGAGCCACAAGGAATTCATATTCATTATTAATCTAGATGAAAACATAAAGAAACAGTAGAAATTGAGCATAGAGGGCAATTAAACCAGTTCTAAGCTAATCTTTCTTTCTTCCATTTAGACAGTGATACAAGTATGATAAAACATATATGAAATTGAAACAGAGGTAAGAAACACTTATTGCATCATGTTGCAGCACAAGAATTCCACTTTCAATTCTTCAGACCATTAATACACGGCACACAGTCATTCCTCCAAGCTTTTCAGCAATCTTTGATTAAGTAAAACCTCATGTCCACAGAGCGAGTCTCTCTTTTTCTATACAATAAACTAACCAACCCTTTTTACAATGCAGAGGGTGGTATATATACAAAAACTCGATACAAAAATATCTAGATGATGAGTTAATAGCTCATAACTTCTTTACCAACTCCTAAGGAGTGGTTGATGAGAAAGTAAATGTTGAAATAAAGACAAATGTAACAGTTGTTCTTTTCTGTCAGCAAATGTTGACCTTTGAGTTCATTCGAGTCGGCTGGACTGCGCTTTCAAAAATCCGCACTCTTAGGCTTGTCGTCCTAGCTCTTTGCTTCGTGGCTTCTCCAACCTGCTCTGTGTGCTCCTTAACTGCCCTGTCCAGTGCTTGCTGCTGACCTGTAGCTGACCGAGATTTTGAAATAAACAAAAAGGGGCAAAAGCTGAAATTACCTGGGCAAAATGGCCAGCATTGCCTGCCACCAATCCTCGGGAGGTAACTGATGCTTTTGTATTTTGACAAGTGTCTCATCGGCCTCTGTATACTTGTAATAGTTGGGCGGCATCTCAAATAGATGGTTAACTTCATGTTCCATGTAAAATAAGTTTTCCAGCCTGTCATAGAGAGTCTGTCCTGAAGGAGGTCCTGCTTGTGCTAGAGAACTTGATGCAGCAGTAAGCTGATTTGTGACATAATTATTGAGCCTAGTTGCATATTGGTCACGTGTCAATAACTTTCCAGCGCTGGTCAGTAGGCTGGGCAATCCTTTAGTCTGTAGTGCTGCAAGCTTTATTTCAAAATTGTCTACATCCCTTTGTATTTCCCGACATCTTGCTTCTAGAGTTTGCACAAAGCTTCTCAATGTGAGCACCCTCTTTGTTGTCAATATGGCATCTGTTATGTTCATGATATGCAGTGCTGCCAGCTCTTCCTTAGTCTGATGATTTAGAAAATTGATCATTCTGTTGGCCTGCTCAGGCATGTTTCCCAATGCTGCTTTGGCTCTCTGAGTTTCAAACTGAGCAAGGCCAATTAGTTCTACCTGTTCATACATTGCCTGAATTGACCTCCATTGGTTGGTGATTGACTGATTAATTTTGGCCCACAGAATCTTCTTTATTTCAGCCAGGGTTTTTTCCAATGACAGCTCTTTCTCCAAGGTTTTAACTTTGTCCTTCAGGGCCTTAATTTCCCTTGTCTGCTCAGCCACTGTCATCTTGGACTTATCATATTTTTCTTCCAGTTTGGTCAGCTTTTCTTTGGCCTCTTTTATCTCTGTTGCTTGCAGCTCTAGCTCCTTGATAGCTTTCGTCAATTCATCCATGCTCATGCTAGAGTCAGGAGCTGTTGTTGTTGCCACTGTAGCATCTGTAGCTGTTGTGGTTGCCGGAATAATTGGAGGGGTCGCTGCTTCTGGTGCAGGAGGAACAACAACAACAGTTGGAACTGTTTGAGGTGGCTGGGAGGTCGACTCTCCTTGCTTTTCTTGTAGTGCTCTCTCCAATTCTCCTTCCATCTCAATTACTCTCTGGTTCAATTGCATCAGCAAATCCAATGTATCCTCAGCTTCTTTCTCTTTGACCAGTTCTCTTGTTTGAGGGTGCTCAGTAGGAAGCAACCTCAATCGCTTTTTTAATGCAGCAATATCATCATCTTTCTTCTTCATAAGGGCCCTCACACCCTTAGGATCCTTAGGATCATGTCCTAAGTCAATAATAATGTCCTCCAATGTTTTAATTCTGTTGTCCTTGGCTGTGGAGGACATTCTTTCCAAGTCAAGCTGAGTGTTTGTATTCTTTAAAGATTCCTTCAACTCATGGGCCAATGTGGCCTTCTCTGCAAGGGTGGCATAAACCATCTCCCCTGTTTGCTTATGTAACTCTATTTGATCCATGGGGTGAATGTCCTTGGCCAGGACCTCTAACCTTGTCTTAACAAAGTCTGCAGCTGACTGTGGCTGTTGAACCTTGGGCTTGAAGTGACTAAGAACCATCTTTTCTTGCTTGATATCATATGCTGCCATCAACCTTTCCTGCTTGGCAGGTGTTGCCTTAAGAAATTGGTCATACAATTGCACTCTTAATAGCTCATTTTGAGCTTTGATTTCTTTGAAGCTGGCTTTGATGCTAGCTGGTCTCTTGCCTTGTTGTGTGGAGGAAGACACCTCCATGCCGTGTCATCTATCTTGCTCTTGCTGAAAGGAGCTTGTAGGTGTATGCTAGCTTGCTTCCCTTCTCGGGCTTTCTACAACCTCTTCACTGACCTCCTCCTCAATTGGAGGATCAACTCTTTGCCTCTTAGCTTCGGGCTGCTGTGTAGACCCACTAGCAGGTGTGGAGTCTTCTCGGTCTCGTTTTCTGCCTCTTTCTTCATTGACAGGAGTCTGTAAAACTGGCATTTGGGGTGCCTGTGTTTGTTGTGGAGGGGCCTGTTCTTGGGAGTATTCCATTGAAGTGACAGGCTGTTCTGTGACCATTTCTTGCTCTGTCTCCATTGGCTCTTTACCTTTAGTTGTACCTGTTGCTGATGTAGATGCTCCTTGGGTAACTTGTAGAGCTGGAGCTGTAGATGTGCCCTCTTCAACTTGGTATGGCAGCTTGAAAGTTACCTGGTCAGCAGAATCCAAGTCAAGATTTTTTTCAAGATCTTTAGCAGTTTGCTCCAAAATTTCCTCCTGAGTGAATTCTTCAACTAAAGTGCCTTGTGCCCATGCATCTTGATTAGCATATTTTTCAATGTGTGGGATTTTGTAGTGTTCATAGGGTGTCAATCTATATTTGACTCTTCTGGCATTAATAAAGCCAAGCAGGTCATAAGGGACCCACCAGAAACTTCTTTTCAACTTAAGTTGATCCTTGAGTATCAGGTTAGCATCTTGCCAACCTTCCTTCTTGTTCATGATGAAGGGGCCTAGGTGGTCTTTAAATTTCAGTTGAGCCTTCTTCTTGGTGCTTTGAAAATGAGTCAAATCTGAATTGATAAGCTGCCTGTAGTATTCCAAGGCAAACAGCCTCATTGGTACATATCTTGGGAGCCTGTAAGGACAAAGCTCGCAGCCATAGATTCTGATGACAGTGTGATCTTGGTATAGGTACCAATCACCTAAGATAGCTGCAATATCTTCTGCATCTCATAAGTTATTCTGGGAGGGGGAGCTTTTATTAAGAGGCAGGAGACTGGATAAGCAAACTGGTCAATGAACTCACAATATGAGTAAGGAGAATGCTAGATTTGATGGAATATTGATGACCAGAATACAACAGATCTCCTTGCTCCCTTTGAATCCAATTTCTTGATGGGACACTGGAAGCTTTCAGATTGATAATACATGAAAAAATGATAGATGTATGAGGAATATTTGAAAACTCCCTGCCTATCTAGCTTAATGAGCTGGTCATGGATTTTATTTGCTATGAACTTGGCATAATTATACTTGACAGCAGGAGGTTGTCCGTGGCTGAATGAATATAACAGAACCAGCACTGTCTCATCTACATGTTCACTTGTTGTGAAGCCTAACACATAGGATATCATGTCTACAAGTAGCTTGCCTACCTCATTGAAATGGTCATAAAGGAATGGGGGTGGTTCCTTAGGTTGGCAATCTGCCCTCATGAATGTCTTAGTGTTATAGACATTTTTTGGCACTACAACCCCAAGCATGAAATGTCCATAAACCAAGGGCTCCTAAGTCCCTAAATGTGTTGTTCTAACCCCTAAAGGAACAAGGTCAACTAATTACAGCTTCTCCCAGAAGTTCTCCATGAAAAACTGCTCAAAACTGGTCAAAACAGGATCATTTCAGCTGCTCCATAGGCAAAGTGCGTTGCATCTCACCTAAGTACACTAAGTGGGTGCATTGCATTTCAAAAAGCCCTTCTATGGAGTGCGATGGGCAAGAAGTGACAAATGGCAATGTCAATCCGCGAGCTGGAGAGGCATGGAATCTTCCAGAAACTTCTCCTGTGACACTTGCCTCTCTGAATTCGACCAAGGATGAGTAAGAGATCATCAATCTCCAAGTGGAAGCAAGAACTATCAGAGGAAAGACACTAATCAAATCACAAGCTGACTCATCTCCCTTACAGATATCTATATATGGATCCCTCATCCCAGAGATCCAGAGGCTGGAATTTTGCATCTTGTAAGGAATTGTTGTTGGTTTCTTGAGACAACATCATAGTGTTGGGTGATCTAAGCTTTGTATGAGGTGAAGAAGGGCTTACTTGCTGAGAGGATGATGTTGGGTTAGAACAACTGGTTGTAACTCCCTTGGCTCTTTCTTGATTATCAATTAAAGCTATTCAAGTTTTCCTCCATACTCTTGTGTCATTTATGTTTTATGCATTTGTATGGTCAATTTACATCTGATCCTAGATTGTTTATGATTATAGATCCATGTTCTTGTATAGTGTTATGCTACTGTGATCCTACATGTACTCTGTGAAGCTGGGCGTACAAGGGAGCAAGTAGCGAAAGACTATCAAGAGAGAGAGGAATCGAATTAGGAGATAAGCGCAAGACAGAGGTTGGTCTTCTTTGTTCTTCTCTCATCTATATTTCATAAATGAAAAACGAAAGTAGTTTTACTTTGTTTGTTTCTAAGGTAGCTACCACACCTTAGCGGGATAAGCAGTTCTGTGTAGACACTTTTCCCTGTAACAAAATGGTGACTCCGTTGGGGACGAATTAAGTTGTTTGTTTATCTTCCTTGTTATTTATTTTATAAACTTACAGACGGAGCCTGAAGTCGAGCCAGGTAGCTTTCGAACTGCATTTTCTATGCAAATGCAAAGTAGATAAATGCCGCTTCAGTCAATCTCCAGGTTTTGTTTATAAATTAAACAACTGACTTACAAACTCTCTGATTGCCCCTTGTGGTAGCTCTAGTAACCTCCTTAGATCTACCCCTGATTGTTGCTTTACTGATTACCACTTGCTAGGCCAAAACCCATGAACTGAACTGCAAACTGTGACCCGGAACCCAAGCAAAGTCTCGTCTCTGGCCGAGTGCAGCATCTGTTCTGTGAATCTGAAATTCAGCGCACTTCCTGAGTGTAGTAGGTGCGCTGCATTTCAAGTTCACTGTGTTACAGGTGCGCTGATCAGACTAGGCATTGTTCAGTTTTGGTTTCTGTGATTCATTCTTTTCAGTTCTATTCATGAATTTTGTTGCCTGTAATCAGTATATCTCTGTTTGAAACCCCTTTTCCTTGCTGTTATTCCGCCTCCATTGTGCAAAAGAACTGTAAATGTTTTTGTGTATTTGTTGAGTCATTTTCAGTTCTCCTTTGCAAAAAGTAACGTAATTGTACTGTCGTCCTTTGATTTGAAAGTGTCGCAAGTGTCGTTTTCAGTCATAGGAAAGAGTTTGGTTGCTATTGATAGTCGATTACCCTGTTACTATTGTATTTGGTCTGAATTTGTAGTTTTTCTAGTGTCGAAAGCAAGTATTCATTTCCAAATCATAAAGTGTTGTGATTGTCTCCATTTTTTATTTTGAAAAGAAACTTGTTAGTAATTGTCGCTTGGAAAGTAATTCAGATTTGTGCATTAGCTTTCTTTTTACCATTCACATACTAAGAAAGCCGAAAACAAATACATGCATGTGCATTTGCATTTAGACTGTTTGATTGGTTTGATTTAGGACAGTGCATTTAGTGTGTGATCTTTGCTCTTTGTGAAAGAATATTGTCTCTGTTTCCTTAGTAGCTAGGATTTTCATTACACAAAGAAGATAAAAGACTGTTTATCATCTTAGATTGCATTTTAGGAATTGTACATCTACATCTCGCGGTGAACCTGAAAGGCAAATTTCTTAAGCAAGATCAACTATAAAATAAATTTAATGAATCTAACAACACTTTGGAACCTAACGCACAACATCTAGAAGTCTAGGCTAGAGACGTATTCTGGCGTCGTAAAACCTGGTAACTGTTGTTCTCACTGATGGTTGGGTGATTCCTCCACTTTGAGACGATAAGTGCCAGTACGGACTTGTGCTCCCACGTACCGTCGAGTATATTTTGGGAGACCACAATAGGCTTAATCCTTTATCCATAGGAAGCCGTGTCTGCTGCCCTATCGATCGCAATGCACTGAACACATCATTCAGGAAGATTGACTGTCGTACCGTAAAAAGTATTCTGCAGTTTTGCGATTGGTTTGGTAATACCTCTACCTAGATTTCCAGAGCAGTCCCTTTCGTTCCTTTTCAGACTCCTTAACGGAAAAGGTCCATCTGAGCACTTGTCACTTCAAGCTCATTAAAAATCGAAGGCAACTAGAGTCATCTTTTGTTTTTCTCGACTCTTTAAAATTGAAAAAACAAGTTGTGACAAAGCGTCTAAAATTTATTTTAAACGGAATAATCATCACCCTTTCCTACGTTGAACTTAGGTTGAGAAAATGGAACCCGCTAACCAAGGAATTCCCCTTGGAGGAAATCCTAGTCCCTTCTCCTCTTGGGGAGATGTTGGTGCACCCCATATGGCCACATTGTCGCTTCCAGGATTGACAATCGGCTTGCCCGTATGGCTCTTCTCAACCTCTGTCGTTCAAAACACCGCAATTCCTGAACAATCGAGTCAACAACTAGATGAATCCAGAGTTACCCACCAACCTTCTACTTCCTCCAATTCTTCCTCTCCTCCTTCCTCTTCGCTTGATGGGGTTGGTAAAGCCAAAAATCAAGTACCTGAGAAGAAGAAGGAAGAGAAGAAGAAGAAGGGCCAAAAGCGAAAGGGGGCAACCAAGCGTCGTCTAGCGAAAATCCACACACTGCACCAACCAGGCCTAAATCATCATGTGTCATTTGCAAAGGAGACCACTATCATAGAGATTGTCCTTGCATCCCTCGGATCTTAAGGGACTGGTCTCCTTGTTTGCACAACCCGGTGTCGTCAACCTCTGATGATCATGTTGAAAACACACCGTCGACTAGTGAAAGTGAAGCCCCGGGACAAAAAGGAAAATATATATTTCCTTGTAAACTGTGCGAAGGCGATCATGCCGTCCACCATTGTCCCTTCTTAGACGAGGCTAAAAGAGTTTTGGACGATCGTCCGGTTTCACCGTTACGACTTCCTCCTAGATATAAAAAACTCTTGCCGAGTCTGTCACTAGTTGAAAATCCGACTGACCTGCCCAGGTGGTCGGCCGAAGCATCTATCATTGAAGACAAACCATCTGAACCCATACTAGATGAAATTCAAAAGGTCGAGGTGGCAGTTGACCCGGTCTTGCCTTCAAAGGTTCCATCTTCAGATGATACAGTCACAGAAGAGAATAAGGATGACACCGTCCAAATTCTTTTCGTAAGCACAGACTCTGATGAACATGGGGGAAATTTACCCATTCCTTTACCGCAGGAAGGAAGTTCGTCAGAGTCGTACCCGACCGTCTATTCGGTCCCACCTCCAAGCAACCTAGTTGTTTCCTTCGACTGGAATCAACTAGGCAGACCCCGTTTATAGGCTAGTGTACCATTCTGAATTATTGCTCAAATATATAGAATGGTTATGGCTGGCACCATCATAGATGAAGGGGTTTCTATGAGTATCCTTTCCTCGACTGCTTGGAAAGCGCTTAGTTCGCCATCGCTTTTGCCTGAGATGAGAAATCTAACAGGCTTTGACAAAGGAACCAGTCGACCATTAGGAATCCTTCCCAATGTGCCCATAACATTGAGAGGGAAAATTGGACTGTACCCCCGTCCGTGATTGGAAGAGGGGGTTAGACTGGAATAAGATTCCCTCGTCAAAGTTATGTGAGTGGATTGTCTCACCTTTGTCTATTTCGGTAGACATCGCCGAAGAAGTGTCTTGTTTGCGATGTGAATAGAACAATCTTTGGTAACCTGAAAGAGGTAGACCTTTCCTGATAAAACAAATGTTTTATCGGTAGAATGAAAGGTGACCTTGAAACTTTATTTTATACCTGGGGGCATGCAAACCTTTTGGTGTGCAAGCAAAGAGCGACTATTTATTTTTTAAATTTGTAGATCCTCTAACCCTTTAAACTCGTAGGATTGGTCATTTCCTAACTTGCATAAAGAAAGGATGTGGGGCAAAACTCTAAAAATTGTCGTTTTCATATATGAGACATTCTTATTTTACGACTGGATTAATCGAGCAGTTTTAGCACATAGTTCAAGCTCGTTAAAAAATAAACATAAGTCATGAGCAAATATTTCTCCCCGCATTTAAGCTCATTAAATAAATGAACTATTTCCCTGTAAATAACCATCGTGAATTTAGTACTTCAGCCTTTAAAGCCTTGGTCGTGTTCTCATCATCACCTCCACTCTGTATTGGCCGATCATTCACCTCCATTTGATTGTTTACCCCTTTTGAGGAACAGTTGCGAAGAGTGATCCCACTAGCCATCCTTGTAATACTGTCGTGATTGGAAAATTCCAAACCTTACCTGGAATCAGCTACTACCCAATTTTATCACTCGTTCCTCAAAAGACGAGTCTCCTTTAAGCTCTTTTCAACTGACTCATAAAATATGAAAAGATTGCCGAGCCATTGGCCTCTCCAGCTCGTTAAAGGGACCAGAAGTGCTATCCCTCCTTTAGATTTTAATCTTTTTGGACCTGAGGGATTATTACACAAAAAGATTGAACGCTTGTTTTGTTCGGTTCGTTAAAAGTATCGAAAATTCATCCCTTCTGTATTGTTTTATACTTTTTCGGACTTAAGGGATTAGATGACGAAAAAGGAATTTTGGAGTTTCCTTTACGTCCCTTTTCAGACTCTCTAAAATTGAAAAGGACCGAGTTATCTTTGTCGTTAAACTCATTAAAACTTAATAGCAACAAACTTGTCCATAGCAGATAAGAACGAGTTTCACTATCGCTAGGCTCGTTAAAACATAGCGATTGGTTTGCCTGAAGGGCAAATTATAGAACAAGCATATGTTATCCTCCTCAAGCTTGACAAAAATAAATAGGTACTGGTCAGCAATGACTGGGGAAAAATTGGAAAGAAAACTTGAAGAAACTTTGTTGGTAGAGAGTCGCTCTTGAACATGACACTTTCACTCCGCATCCAAGTCAGGTTGGATTGTTTCATTCACCAGTCACATCACCATGGTCCCATCACACCATCCACATTTGGGGTTAATGCTACCAATCCATCACGTCAGTGTCGCCGATATGTTCAAGAGAAGTCATTCAAAGAATTCACCTGTGTCTCACCCGCTATAATACATTTACACTCCATTCTTTCATGACCGCCACCCTGAACCTTATGTCATCAGATCGTTTTCACCTCCATTAAAATCATTTGCTCCATTCTGTGTCATTGATGTGGGATTCATTAAGGCCCTCCTGTGATGGATCGCTTCTTGTCGACATCAACTCATTATCCAAGAAGTCGGTCTAGGAACACCCCGTTCAGTACTTTGAAGCTTGCATGCCTCAATGGCAAGTTTCTCACTTCCGGCGACAGGTTTACATCAATGGCCTGCGACCGAAAGATTTTGTGTGGTGTTCGATGCCAAGTCCTTTATTCACACCACGTGAATTGTACTGCAGTACCTTGAGGGTCATTATCATTATCGGTGACTCCTCTCGCGTCTGTTAACAGCTTACATCATTGGCTGGTAATCAGGCAATGTCTTTCCCTGTTCGACTCCAGAACATCTCTCACATGGATAGACTTGTACTTCGAGTGAAGATGGAACGAGATTGAAGACCCCGGATCTAGTTTCATCCATCCGGGCTGCGATATATATTCAGGGAAATAAAGACATCAAATGTACATCAGTGCTACACAGATAATCATCCAATCAAAGGGATGATGGCTCTACCAGAATCATCAGTCTACACTCAGACGATTGTCTGTCCTATGTACATGAAAATGAATTTATAAAGCTGAGCATGGGAATGCCCGCCTCAGCTAGATTATGAAAATATTATGAAGATAATGTATTGTATTGTATCTTATTACAGGTCTCCTCCCAGCTTGAAAGAACTTCGGATCCTCATAATAAAGCATTTCACCCGACATCAAAAAATTAACGACCTCATGCTTTAGGGGGCAACTGTTATAGACATTTTTGGGCACTGCAACCCCAAGCATGAAATGTCCATAAACCAAGGGCTCCTAAGTCCCTAAAAGTGTTGTTCTAACCCCTAAAGGAACAAGGTCAACTGATTACAGCTTATCCCAGAAGTTCTCCATGAAAAACTGCTCAAAACTGGTCAAAACAGGATCATTTCAGCTGCTCCATAGGCAGAGTGTGTTGCATCTCACCTAAGTACACTAAGTGGGTGCGTTGCATTTCAAAAAGCCCTTCTATGGGGTGCGATGGGCGAGAAGTGACAAATGGCAGTGTCAATCCGTGAGGTGGAGAGGCAAGGAATCTTCCAGAAACTTCTCCTGTGACACTTGCCTCTCTGAATTCGACCAAGGATGAGTAAGAGATCATCAATCTCCAAGTGGAAGCAAGAACTATCAGAGGAAAGACACTAATCAAATCACAAGCTGACTCATCTCCCTTACAGATATCTATATATGGATCCCTCATCCCAGAGATCCAGAGGCTGGAATTTTGCATCTTGTAAGGAATTGTTGTTGGTTTCTTAAGACAACATCATAGTGTTGGGTGATCTAAGCTTTGTATGAGGTGAAGAAGGGCTTACTTGCTGAGAGGATGATGTTGGGTCAGAACAACTGGTTGTAACTCCCTTGGCTCTTTCTTGATTATCAATAAAAGCTATTCAAGTTTTCCTCCATACTCTTGTGTCATTTATGTTTTATGCATTTGTATGGTCAATTTACATCTGATCCTAGATTGTTTATGATTATAGATCCATGTTCTTGTATAGTGTTATGCTATTGTGATCCTACAGGTACTCTGTGAAGCTGGGCGTACAAGGGAGAAAGTAGCGAAAGACTATCAAGAGAGAAAGGAATCGAATTAGGAGATAAGCGCAAGACATAGGTTGGTCTTCTTTGTTCTTCTCTCATCTATATTTCATAAAGGAAAAATGAAAGTAGCTACCACACCTTAGCGGGATAAGCAGTTCTGTGTAGACACTTTTCCCTGTAACACTTAGCAATTCTTTCAGTCTTGGGGCCAGGGAGCCAGGAGGCTTCTTCCAGCAAGTTATTCATGGAGAAGGGCAATAGTATCTGAGTCTGCTTGAAATTCAACATCTGGTTGATGGAGTCAGGAGTGATGCAAAAAAGTACGCTCCCAGATGGAGACTTAACAGCCCTCTGACTTGGCTCATAATTTGCAGCACATAGGTGAATAATCTCAGGAAAAATATTGACAGAGGGGAGGAAATAATGTGGCAAATTGGACTCCCATATGCCATACATGTCAGAGTTGTTTAAAAAACTGTTTCTCAGCTGGCAGTAGGTATGCAGATGATTCATGTTCCCAACTAGGTCTTGAATAAGGTAATCTGTGTCAGCCAAGGCCATTGACTCAAGCTCTTTACTTGGTGGGTTCATGGGAGTGATGTTCAGAGCAGATGGAGTGGCCATTACGCAACTTTTGAATGCTTGAGCTGAAAGGAGGACTAATGCAACAACTGGCTAACAAACTTGCTTGCAAAAACTAGCAGAAGTAGGTGGAATTGAACTCAAATGCAACAGTAGCTTGACTACTTGGGAGCTTATGCTGTGAGAGACCAACTTTGCAGATTTTTAGGTCAACTTCCCTTCTCTTAGTGAATTCTCTGGAGCTAGAGACTGTGAGGAACAAATGCAAAGGGGCCGAGGACAATTATAGTTTCAGTGGATTGACTTAAACAGTGGAATAAGGTAAAATAGGGCAATGCTAAGCTGCTGCAAGATTTTTCCTGGAGGCCGAGCTCTAAATGGAACTCGCCAGTGAAATTGTAAATGGGCACAAGGTTTACGAGGATTTTTCTTAAGTGAAGGGTTTCCAGTGGTTTTGAATGAAGATTTAAGCGCGGCAGAGCTGCCAATTGGGGAAATCTGCAGGCTTACAGTATGTGCAGTGGATAAAATGAAGAACAGGAGCGAAAAAAGGGGAAGATATGACAAATACCTGGTTCAAACAGCGCCGAGAGTGGACGAGCTGGAGCGAAGGTAGGCTATGAAGCCGAATTTGCAGGCCGCGGCAGCTCAGCTGGACGTTTTTAGCTTTGGGAATGCAGAGAGTAACAAGGAAGAACCAGTACTTAACCAACGGGTCAATAGAAATGAAAAAACAACGGTCATTCACGCGCTTTTATGCAAAAATAGTTATTTGGCGCTTTTGGCATTTTTCCCGAATGACATCAGCATGATGGCCTTGGGGGGTCCCAGGTACTGAAGGGTGATGTGGCAGCTGACACGATGGCAAGGTGAGGGGAGGTGAGGGATGAGGTGGCAGGAAACATGGTACAACAACGAGGTGCAGGAAGGTGATGCGTGGTGAAACGTGGCGCTGATGTCATGCAGGCGAGGGTGGTATCTGGGTTTTGTCGCACCGCTTTAGCGCCTGGGTGGTTTGGGAGGAGGGGGCTCCGCCACAGCTGAGGCGGTGACACGTGGCAAGAGTACGACGGGAAAACCGCCGATCTCCCGGACGCTAACCCTCGGCATGTCGGGGCATGAAAACACCCGCCCACCATAGATCTTGGGCGCTCCAGATTTGATGGCCGACGAGACATCTAACACCGCAGAAGGTTAAGGAGGGGGCCTGCAGTGCTTTATTGTTAATTGTTTAATCCTGCGGGGGTAGGGAAACCTTAGTAAAGTGGGTTTTTGTGTTATATACAAGCGGGGTTAAATGTTTACAAGGGTGGAAAATGAGTTTTATGGGGTTAGGATTTAAAGGGAATGGTTGTTAGTCTGACCAGATGTCAGACCAACTCCGGGTTAGGACAGAAGGGTTAATCGGAGTCCCCAATGGACTACTACTTCCCGGGCTTAAAAACATATGGCTATAATGCCAAGGGGGGGGTTATTTAATATTTTTTTGGGGATTTCATATAATTTTAGTAGTAAATGGGGATGGGGAAATAATTAGGGAACTACATAGTAGAATTAGGAGTTAATGTGAGTTTATGAGGTGAAAGTAGAGCAGAAGGCTAAGTTTCAAAAGTAAAACTTAGACATAGGGGTAAATGAGAGTGAGAAGTGATTTTACACAAGAAATGTGGCTTCTTTTCATTGAAGAAAGCCAACATTTACCTTGATGTTTCACAAAAATGAAGTAAGACTAGGACTTGTCGGGCAAATCCCAAGGTCCTTTAGGGGGATGTTAGTAAGAGAGTTTTTAGGGGGAGTGAAGGGAAATTAGACATGCTTCCAGAATTCTGCCATCAAAACACTGCTTTGCTACCTCTGCCACTGATGAGATGAGCTTTCTTTGTCAAGGCCAAGACTGAAGATGATCTTGCTTCTGCAACCCCAGGCTACCTACCCAGCCTAATACACCTAGCATTTTTGTTACTTCAGGAAGGGTGCACTTAGACTTGCAAACCCTGATTGCTTCTTTCTTTTTAACTGCCCTCCTATCTAAAAACTACCCTTATTGCTTCCAAGGGCCCAGATTAAGCAGTTGGGTGCCTTCATTCTCTACCTAGCTACTAATCTGCCAAGCTTAAACTGTTTGGACAGATTTTCCTTCTCTATTCTACAGCATCAATTTAAACCTAGGGAAGCCAAGCTTAGGCTGTTTGGCCTTCCCTTAACTGAGAAATCTTTCAAAAATGGAACTTTTGCAGCATGAAAAAGATGAACAGTTTTGGCACTTCCACTGTCAATCATGAAATATGAAACCTATTGCAATAGGAGGCTAACACATCGATCGAAGGTTGGTGATTTAATGCGGCAAGATCTACGTCCTCATGCTCCCGTTCTCGCCAATCAAGCATGATGTATACTCTACATCCAACAAAAAGGCAATTTAGAATGCAAGAAATTAAATTGTTTGGGTCAATTTTGAGAATTTTTGGGTTAAAAACCCTTGCTGCGGGGACCGCACCCTCTCTATTAGAGATAGTGTGTGGGTCCGCACCTTGCCTTCATGGAAGGTGTGGACCCCTGACTTTTTCCCCATTGAGAAAATTTCGAGGTCCGCGGGGTACCAGTGTTATGCCCGCGGGCCCCCGCGCGCGGGTTTCTAGCCTAAAAACCCTCTAAAAAATGAAATAAAAGCCTAAAAAACAAATTGAAATGGTTGTAATTGAAGAGTAAGATGATGTGGATTACCTAGAGGAGACGGCGTTCGATTCCGATGGATGGATTTTCCGCAATCTTCACGGGAAGTTTCTGACCAAAAGCACTATTTTCTCACCCAAATCTCAAACGATAAAAATGAATTGACGAAAGCCCTTTTTATAAGTTTTTTGAATAAATGAATTGTAAATTTGTTTATGTTTCACTTTAGAAAGGTAACTTTCACAGCATTTTTATCCATCTCAAACAGGTATGAGTAATGTTTGCATTTTTGTTCAGGATAACGGATTGTTCAGGCGAAATCGGTCATTTTCGACGAAAAAAAAACATTTAGAGTCACCTTTAAGCTCTTTTCTGACTCCTAAAACATGAAAAGATCGCCGAGTTTTTCTTTTTAAACTCGTTAAAACGGAACTAAAAAGACGGTCCACTTACAACTCTTTTTCTGACTGTAAAAACATGAAAAGATTGGCGGATTTTTGTCGTTTCAAATTCGATATTGGTTATAAAACGACATGTCATTGATCGCTTTTTTACTTTTTTGGATCAGGGGCACTAATTATGAAAATTACTCCTTGGTTGTAAAGATCAAGCGGTTCTCTCAAGTATTATTTTATACTTTTTCGGGCTTGGGGGACACAAATTTATAAAAAAGGTCAACACTGGAGTCTTCTTAAGTTTTTCAAACTCTCTAAAAATGAAAAATGCAGAGTTTCTCCTATATTGGACTCATTAAAATTTAACAGTAAAGGACCTGTTCAATTACAAACAGGAACGAACCACTCCTTCTTAGGGTTCGAATTTAAACTAAGTTGGACTCATCCGAAGGATGATCTTATAATCAAGCAAATGTTATCCTCCTCAAGCTTGTCAAAAATAAAAAGGTACTTGCCAGAAATGGTGGGGGAAAAGAGAGAACAATGAGCATGTTTGTCATACTTTGTAACCACTCTTGAACACGACACTTTTATTCACCTGGGTTGGGAAATCCTTTGCCTAACAGTTGATCAAACCACATTGAAAGTCTTCAGCGAGTTTCTGGGTATTAACTTTGGGTCAATTGTCACCAAACCATATGTTGTGTCGTTATGTGTTCAAGAGGTCACTGCCAATAAGCCATTCATCTGCAAAATATCTGTCATCCATCTTGACCATCCCTGAGTCAGTCCTTGCAACTAAATTTCTTCAACTTGTTCTATGATTTTGTGTTGTGGGCTTGCCTATGACGGATCGCTTTCTATCGACTTCGGCTCATTATCTAGAAAGATGATCTAGAAACCGTCAGTACCTTGGGATCTGCATGCCTCAATGGTAGGTTTCTCGCCCTTGACGATAGGTTGCATCATTGACCTTCGATCAAAGGACTCCGTGACATGTTCGACATCAACACATCTATTCACATCTCATGGATTGTACTGGGTACTTTGAGAGCCATTGACATCACTGGTGGTTTCTCTCACACTTGTTAACAGTTTACATCATTGATTGGTAATCAAGTGGTTTCTACCATGTTCGACTTCAACACATTCATTCACATGGATAGAATCGTACTGTTTCGGGAAGTAGAAATGAAGACCCTGGATCTAGTTTTTGCAATCCAGGCTGCGAGGAATTTTGTATTCATTATATTGTGGACTATTCATAAACAGATGGCTGTGTCCATACTGCATCTACATGTGTCTATACTTGTGATGTATTACAAGATCGTTCTTATATCAGACCAGTAGTTAGTTTTCTAGTCAGTTTTGATCTGAGTATGGGAATTCCTACCTCAGCGATGATATGATCTCATATATATATCTTGCATTGAATATTTTTACAGGTTCCGACCGGGCTCTCCACAATATGATCCTCGAAATGATAAAGTACTTCACTCTTCCTAAATTATAAATGAAATCCTCATCTACTACAGACTTCGCACTTTAGGGGGCAATCCGTTACACAAAAATATCGTCACCATGACTATTTGCAGTCAGTATGGGTCTATCATCACTTGTACTGTCCTCCTAAGCAAGTCTCAGACCTCAACTCTTCAAGTCAAGCTTTGAAAATGAGAGAAAGACATTAAAAAACAACAAAGCTCTGGTTCCGCACTTTCTCTCACTGTTGCCTGTGGTCCCGCACCCCCTGTTCACAAAAACTGCAGACCTGCCTACTCTGTCCCTAAAGGAGTGGGTGCGGACCCCTGTGAAAGTCAAAAAGGCGCAAGTTTATTCTAAAAAACTCACTTTGGGTTAATTCTAGATGATTCTAGAAGGAATTTTGACGTGGATTGGTTGCTCTTAGGTGGTTCATGCATCCCAAAAGAGAAGGAGCCAATCCCTTGATGAGAGGAGTTATCCCTTTGAAGGAGGGCTTTATCCCTTTGAAGGAGGACCTAGTAACTTCCCTCCATTGCACTATAAATTAAGGCATTGGGCTGGTTGCTGAAGAGGTTAGAAGCTGAACATTTTTTAGGGTAAATGTTGGTGGAATTGAGACTTCCTAGTTAAGCTTGAGAGGAGAGATCACATACCTTTTTGGCTTCATTGGGAAGAGAGTGAAACTTGTCAAAGTAGAGGAGACTTCTTGTTGGACCCTGGGAGGAGCTTGTACAGCATCAAGGCACAGGTTGTAAAGTTCTTCTTTGATTTGAATTAATACAATCAGATTCATTTTTCTCAACAAATTGTCTTATGTCATTTGTTTCATGAATTCCTTGATCATCATGTTAAGTATGCTTTATGATATTGGCTTTTCAGGTGCTATTTAATTTGTTTGCTTGTTTGTGTTTGCAGATTCGCAACAAGGGAGCTCATTTGGATCAAAGGAGCGAGGCTTCCACAAACTTGCATTGGACCCAAAGTAGGCCTAAACACTTGTTTGCCTTTGTTTATAAATGCATATTTAGAGAAAGATAGTTTTTGATTGGCTTGCTTGTCACTAGATATCGTTAGATTCTAGGAAGGTCTATCTTGTCCGCAAGATCGACTCATTCTGCGTGACAAGTACCATCGTTCTTATTCATAAACAATACGGATGCACCCCAAGGTGACACACTTGGCCTAATGTATCCCTTATCAAGCATTTCCTTGAACTGCAAATTCAATTCCACTAATTTTGAAGTGCTCATCATGTACAGTTCCTTCGATGTTCGTGTTGCTCCCGACATCAACTCAATAGAAAATTCCACTTCCCTATGAGGTGGTAACTCTGAGATATATGTTGTAAATACATCCTGAAATTTTTACAAAATCGAATACCTCTTTAGACTTCAACATCCTCAACATTCTTAGCTTTTTCACTAGAAATATGAACTGCAAACAATACACATCCTTTCTTGCTACTACGCTTTGCTTGCAGAGTTGTGACCATTCTCACTGATGTAGGATTCTTCTTACCCTGCAATATTCTCTTCTCTTTATCATCATCCAAGCACTCAATAGACTTATCATAAAAATCCACTTTGGTGTTGTGAATGTACAACCAATCCATACCCAATAACATATTGTATGATCCCAACATAAGCACATTTAGATGTGTTGATGTAGACACGTTGTTCAACTCAAATGCACAAGATCTAACCCAATGATGAACTATTTTCTTAGTATCTTTTGCCAACTACACTAACCAAGACTCTCCATGCACTTCTTTATTCAAACCAGTTACCACTCTAATCCACTTGGTCAGGACTGATATAACTATAGTTAGATATAGGGTCAATTAAAATAGAAACAACTCGATCACAAGGCTTACCTTCCATCTCGATAATAGATGCCTAATGATCAGCTTGCCTATTATCCAATGTTGCATAAATTCGAGGAATAATTTATCCAACCTCCCCAACTGTCTGTGTCTCCTACGCACTGTAGATTTGCATTCTACCACCATAATGTTCTTGACAATCTCTCCTGCAATGATCCTTGCCACAATTCCAACACTATAAAGGCTGCCCACCATAACCCTTGTTCTGCTCCTCATATTGAAATCCATATCCTCTATCAACTACATTAAACTTCTTATACAGTGTTGGATTTTCCTTTTCATATGTATATTATGGTTTTCCTCTCTTCTTAGCCCACTTTCCTTTATTATTCTCACTACATTTTCAATCCTACTTAGACTTGGTCTTATGCTTCGATTTCTCATAATAGTTATTGAACTTCATGATAGCTTCCTCTAGAAATCTAGGCTCGTCAAACTCGAACTTGTCTTTGAATGATACCAGAAACCCACTGATGAATCTCTGAATCTTTGCTTTCTCCTCCTTAAGATAAGGCACATATCTCAACAACTCCAAGAATATTTTATAAGTATACTCCTGATCGAACAAAGAACCCATATTCAACTCATAGAATTCCTTTTCCCTATCATCATATTATCATTCAAATAGATAGTTCTTCCTGAAAAGTCTCTCGAACTCACTCCATGTCAACTCCTCTTCCCAAATGCCTCTAACATTCTTAAAATCTTCCCACCAAATGTTTGCTTTTCCTTTAAGACTAAAGGTAGCTATCCTAGATTTCATATTTTCTTAATAATCATGCAAACTGGAAAACTTATTCATCTCAAGCAACTCATATTTTGCATCTTGTGACTTCTTCATTTCTCCATCAAATGTAAAAGGCATTTCTTTCTTGAACTCCTCTAGAAAGTACTGCTTCTCAATCCTCCTATAAGGATGGTAACGATGATGACAATGTTCTCTCTCTAATCCAGAACTAGAATAGAACCCACAATCATTAACCCTCCTGTCAGGTGTATCCAATAACCTACCATCTCGGACTGTGTCATCCCTATCAAATCTGTATCCCAAATGAGACCTGCTACCATATGCCCCATTAGTCCTTTCCTCTTGTCCATTGTTGATCCTAAGTGGTCCCTATCTTTGCAATTCTGATAGACTCTAAATGATGAATGTGTTAACCTTTGCTTGCTTTTCCTATGCCCTAACAAGTCTTTCCTGTAACTAAATGATCGTGTTATTATCTACCTTACAACTTTTGATCTCTACTTTTAGACTTCTCAATGTATCTACTATGTCTGGGGAGTAATCATTACCATGATGTGCATCTAATCTATAAGGAGAATCACGTGAACTGTAGTCCACCATTTTCTAGTCATCTTTGATCTTCTATTTCCTACAAACATACCATGTTAGATAAACCAAATATAAACATAATCAACATACCTCAGTGAAGTTCAGGGGAGGCTATCTCATCTACAAAATCAATCTGGATTCTCACAACATATGTATATATAATTAAATCAACATATTAATCATCTCAACATCAACATCATCAACCTCTACATGATGACACAACTCCAACACTAGCCATCACATTGCATGCATACCGAACACATATACAACTGACATGCATGCATGACAAACACATTCTAGCCATCCAGTCCAAGTGCTTGAACCTGGGAGATCTGGTACCAATATGTAACGACCCCTTCCACATTTACCCAATTTCACCGGCATGTCGAGGTAAACATGAGAGGAAGAGTTGTTATGACCCTACCTAACCTCCTAGATGTAATTAAGGAAGTGGGATTGACTACTGACAATAAACTGATAAATCACCACATTCCACGAGGACTACAGGTCACTCAAAGGATAAAAAACCACCCCAGGTGGCCAAACCATGAGCTAAACCTCTTTTTATCAACCCTAGGCCAACAATCGTACCCACAACAAGGCATCCATGTGGTTGGGAGCCTCCAACTGCATGCACAACACTGCATACATGCGGTTGCAACCCAATTTCTCCAGTTCAGAGTGTGTGGTCCTGAATTCTGAGCCACCATTTGAGGATAGCCTCCAGACCACTACCCATAACTTAGTGAGACTTTCCAGAATGATAAATAACATCGGGACAAAGTCATTCATACAATACTTGACCTATCCAGACCTAATCATGACAGTCATTTCTTCAAACACATGGTGAATATGTAATCTACAGGTCATGAATGCATATCTGAACATAGGGGTATGAAACTTAATTATGGATCGCCAATAAGTTCTAGTACCCTCTCATAATAGCTGCAATAACATCTGTTAGCTTATGCATTCATTAACCATTCATCAACTAATCAAAACATATCAAGAGCCATAACTATAACCTATTATGGAGTCATGATTATAACTAGAATATAACCAAAATAATAACCATGATAGAACAACCATCAAAGCCACACAATAATAAGTACAAGTACTAATATAATACAATCAGAAAAGAGCTCTTATTAACATATGCGAAATCCAACCAAGTCAAGTGGTGCACGTGTGGTATTGTGCTCATGTGGTATGTTCTTGGTACTAGAAAGCATGAAATGCCCGGTTGGGTGGTCAAAATTGATGACAAGCATTAGTAACAACAACAAAAGGAATTGGAATAGGAAAAAATATGCTAGTAAAGCATTCAGGAGTAGGAACATAGTGGGACACTGGTACCCAATAGTGTCCATTGATTTCCATGTGCATGTTATGATTGGTATGATGGATATAAGGTAGGGATATGCCTTGGTTGTTGACCTTTGGATGTGAAGAAATCCTTGCCAAGGGATGGATTTCCCGGGATAGGGGATGTCATGGAACTTGTAAGGTGAGTGACTGCACGAAAGGGGTGACCAGGATTCCTAAGGAACTGTGTAGCAAAGAAGGGAAGGTCGGGGATGGATTTGTTTGGTCATTAGCATTGCTAGATGGAATTAGATGCACATTGAGAGTTTGCCTTGGAACAATGAGCCGGTAATTGTTTGTAAGAGGACAAGTGGTGCAAGATTATAGCGCTGGACATTGGATGCAGATTTGACCTTGTAGTGGATTCTGGACTTCCTGGGAAGGAAGTTAATCCTGGCATTAATTTTTAGGGTGGAGGTGTAAGCCTCTGGAATCCCTTGTTGTTGATACAGGCATCGTATCCTTTTGTTTGTTGGTTTAGAAAATGTGCACATGTGTATATGGTTATTGTAAATACTATAATGAGTTATGTTATAAAGCTCTAGTAAATGGTATGTTTGTCATGTTTCAGCGATGGTCATTGTAAATACTGCAAGAGCTAAGTTATAAAGCTCCATGGGTAGTATGTTTGGTTGCAATGGTCTTGCTGGGTATAGGTGTGCTTGAACATGAAGGGCGGTGTTCCCCCAAGGGGGAGGGTTCTGTAACATCCATAGTCAAAATTCCATGTAATAAAAGTTAATAAAGGAAAGATAATAACCACAATTGATGGGACACTTATTCCAAGCTGAATGTTGGGAAAATATATCCTAGTGGGCATCACTAGATGTGTTTATGGCTACGGGAAATTGGCAAAGACAATGGCTAAGGAATTAAAAATGCAAAAGGTTATTTTTGGCACATTTATTTATGAAAACAATGGAAATTAGGAGAAAAGGAAGGTGAAAGGTCACAGGTTGCATGTGAGGAGGAAAATGAAGGAAAATAATGGAAATTGAAGAAAATTGAGGCCTCATTCAGAAAAAGGCTTATCAGGATCAATTGGAAAGATTTTGCTTAGGCTTGGTCAATGTAACAATTTTTCAGTTCAATTTTAGAGTTCTCTCATTAGCCTCTCTCTCTCATACACTTGGACACTTAGAGTTTTCTTGGAGCATTCTAGATTTGGAGCAAGGAAGGGAAAAGCCAAAAAAGGAAGGACAAGGAAAAGAAAGGAAATCAAAGAGAAAGAAAGGAAGAGCAAGATCAATCATCTTCAGCAGGAATACTTGTAGGTAACCTATTGCATGTGTGATTTCCTAGTTGTTTTGACATGCATGGCTTTGCATTATGGTATTTGGTTCTCTGGCTATCGGTGGAATGGTCTTGTCGAGTTATGATAGTGGTTTTCAGCCTTGCCTTTCCTTTTTTTAGATATCATGGTCTGATGGGATTGTTTCTCAGTTTTGAGATTTGGAATTGCCAGATGGTTTCTGAATCTGGGGTGAAGGTGGTCTCAGGAAAATTACAAAAGGCCTAGGAATACCTTGATCAGTTTTGGTGGGATACATGGTAAAGCCTGAGGGTGGATTCTCGGTTTCTGGCCTAGTGATTCGGTGTTGATTGTGGTAAATCCTGAGAGACAACAAGAGAAAATTCCTCAAGGATAATGATGGAGTTTGGAGGCATTCCAAGCTTGGTTTGGTTTTGTGATCTCGGTGCCGATTTTGGTGAGATCAAGGTTTGGTGAGAGTGGAGGTGGTTTAACCTCTGGATTCCCTTGGTTGTTTTTGTATTGGTTTATCAATGAGATCCCACACTCATGCTTGGAATATGGCACGGGGGTGATTGGCTGAAAGAAAGATTTGGTTCAACCATGTATATGGTCAGGTGGTATGTGGAAGTCTCGAACATGGTCGGCTCTTGCATATGTTTAATAAAGGTAAGTTCTCTTGATTTTGTACTTGTTATTGTGTGGCATTAATGACTATTATCTCATTGTTATTTACATGGTTTAATGTTGGTTATAAGAATGATTATATGACTGGTTAAAGTCATGGTTATTTCATGTATTTACTTGTAACTAAAAGGATAATGGATGCAAGACCTAATTGATGTAAAAATAGTTAAGGGAAGATGGTGTTGATCCTTCTTGTCAAGTATCATATGATTCATTTATGCTTTGTCTTGTATTCATGTCCTGTAGATTGCATTGATGCCAAGTTTTTAATAGAATGTCAGCCCTAGTTGGGGATGGTCAAGCCTAGTCCTCAAGCCAGTTTTTGGTTTGTAAGTCTTGTTGTCAAGAAAATTATGGATTCTGAAAGCTAAAGGAGTTTCTAGGTAGTGACCTGGATTTTGGGCTTGAAAAGTGGCACAAATCTTGCAGTCATGGCACAACACTAGGGAAAAAATTCCCCAGAAGCTCACTTTCCATTGTTGTGGGAGCTTCTGGAGCCTCCTAGATGCACCCTGGTCCATATCAAGGGAGCATCTAGGGGTTTGATGCGCTAAAACTTTAGTTAGCCTCAGGTGTTGGTTACCTGAGTGGTTGGGATGGCTCCTGGGAGTTCTGTCGCTGATGTGGAATGTTTATGCGATGTGTTTCCATCGATTCCACTTCCTTAAGGTGACTTAGGAGGTCAAGTCTTGTCATAGTAGCCCCTCATCTCATTTTTACCCCAAGTAAGCTGATGAAAGTGGGTTGATATGAGGGGAGGCGTCGTTACACAAATTACCATCAATGAGGTTGGGACTATGTAGTGCCTATCAATGAATGTAAGAAGATGAATTCATAGGACAAACTTCTCTAAGGTAAAATCCATTATGGTAGCTAAGGGCATGATTTTCATTGGTGCAAGTTGCATCATTCAAGCAATTTTCTCCCACCTAGAACTCTATATCTAGCAAGGGTCTGTCCTTGCCATAATCCTCCTATATCTAACACATATCAATATCATCATGGATTGACTAGCATCTGACATGATGCATGATTGGGTGCCCTTGCACCTATGTTGTATGTCTCACTAGCTCCTTAGGAACTGGATATGGGGACTTAAAAAACTCTTATATTGTGTTAATGCATCTACGCTTGTGGCTATTAATGAGCATTATTCTCTTGGTATTGGTGATTTTGAATTAGAGGAGACGAAAAATATTCATAATCTGAAAGTGGACTCTCAAACATTTTTATGTTACTAACTCTCATCCAACATTGACTATTAACATATTGTTATCTTCTTATTTGAGAAGCATACTATAGACATTAATTCTAGACTTGGTAAAATGAAAGCATGGAATTATTACTCCCATTCAACCTCATATGAGGAAAATGAGAAAAATCATTAGATATTTTGAGACTTCATCTCCATATGCAAGTTTCCTTGACTTCCTTTCTAATAATTATCCTCATAAGAATCAAATCATACTCCATATATTGATTTGTTTGTTACTAAGCTAGATCTAAAGTATAACATTTCAATTTACTCTTATACTATTGAGTTATAGGTTGCACATCTTACCCTTTTATTCATCCAATGCAAAATTGTTGATTGCCCATATCTCAATTATATAAACATCCAACCATTGTGATCAAAGAAATTATTACTCTCCAACCAAGTAACAAAGTTTCTAATTTGTATTCTATAAGTTCTAGTCAATTGGGTCTAGCTCAGGTGGTTGAGAGGAAAATTGATATCCTCCCTAGTCATATTTAAATCTTACTAGTGGTGTGTTCATTCTTCATAAGCCATGAGGAATATCTCATCCTTTCCTATAGGCTAGAGTTTGGGCACATTATTCCATTTAAAAAGGGTTCTTCTTACATATTTTAAGTAAAGATGCATAAAAGAAAAAATCTTGGATTAATACTTAATACTAAAATGTATTGTAGTTGGATTAGTGATTGCTCATGGAAATATTTGAGCACTTATTTGGGGACTTCATGTTGACTTATATCTTGGATTATATAGCCATATAGTCCTCATTACTCTCTTTGGTTCACTGATTGTAGTAGAAGAATTTATTTGATAGTTCTTTAATGGTGTATATGTTTGTTGGTTCATTTGGCTAGCAAGTGTAGTTTAAGACAAGAATACCATATTTTTGCATTTAGTGTTTGGAACAGTGATTGATCATAATCACTTTCATGATATCATGCCCAAGTTATTATTTTTCTTAGTAACCGTTGAAAGGCTCTTCTCCAACTATGTCATTTTTAGATACTATTATTTAAGAGTATTGTAGGATTTATGTTTGTACCCTCATTTGTTGTGTATAAATTATCTTTCACTCTTAGATTATAGTTTCTTTATATTTTCTTCACTATTTTCAAAGAGGTTCATGTAAAGGTGTTCTTTACAAGGGGACTACAATTATGAAACAAGTTTCTCTAGCTTCTTTGTGAACACCAATGAGGTTCGTGTGAAGGTATTTTTTGGGGGCTATAGTTTTAAAACAAGTTTCTTTATTTTCTTTGTGGATGCCAAAGAGCATCGTGTGAATCTGCTTTTTGGAATATATAACTTTAAAAAAGTTTCTCCATTTCTTTGTGCACACTAAAGATGTTCACATGAAGGATCTTAAAGGTGATATGAACGATGTAAGCTATATATCAAGATCATTTTTCATCTCATAGTGGTTATGTGGTTTTTCCAAATTTAATAATTATTGTGATCCATAACCAAGTAAATATTAAGGGGCGGTCATTTTAATAATTGTTTATCCTAAGGGAGGATGTTGAGGTGTAATATTTACTTGGTCATAAACCATTTATGTCATCGTTCTTTATTTTTGTTTCCAAGTAAATTTTAAAAGGGTAGGCTAGAGATTTGTTGACTATGTATATTGACTTGAGGCCCGATTGGTCCTTTTTTTGTATCTAGAAAAATCGACAATTGGGTTGGGCTCGTACTTGCATGATACAAGGTCGATTCCAATTATTACCACTATAACCTTTAGGTATACCCATACACACCCCCATGCATGGTCCAAAAGGCTAACCAGGGGGGATTTGTAACTCAAACCACATACTTCACAAAGTGTTCATATCATACCCATCGCTAGTCAAGTTGGCCCCTTAGGGACGCCCTATTGGTCATTATTATTATTTAAGTGTAGTCTAAATTTTCTACATTTTGACCCTTTTTAGGGCATATTTACCAACCAACTTTGCTTCAAATTTGGTTAGAATCTGTTGGAATTCCATATTTGAGTTGCTAAGTATGCACAACCCTAGTTCACATGGGTTTTTCAAGGTCTTGAATCTATTTATGCATTCAAAAGTGCATTTTAAACAACATAAAATACAATTTCACTAAAAATTATATTGTTGGATTACAATGGCAAAGGCCAAAACACAAAACATATAGAATCTACCATATTATTTGAAACTCACTCGTAATGAGTAAATATAGCCTTAGATTAGTGGTTAATGGTTGACTTATTCATCCATATTGACTATTAATATCATCAATTGTACACCATTAATAGATCATTATTTAATTCATAATAATTATCAATATTAAAATTAATATTAAAATTCAAAATACTTAATATAACTCAACACCTATATAATATTGTTTCAACCCAACACATCTAGATTATTAATATGTAACATATTTCTAATGTGTTGGTTCATTAGCCCATACCTTGAAAATTAACTTGTTGGAAATTATATTTCAAAAATTCTAATAAACATGTAAAATAAAATAAATGTTATATTCATTAAAAAAAACGATAAATTAAAAAACCATTTCCTTAAAAATATAAATAATTATATAATTTCAAACAATAATTCACATAGGTTGATTTTTTGCCCCATCCCTTTCCAGAAATAGACACAAACATAAAACCAAACTCCTTAAACAATCATAAACCCAATACCCAAATTTATCTTTTGACCTAACTTTTACTATTCATTTTCATAAGTGGCTCAAGCTAGTGATGCCCCTAATTTGAGTAGCAAGTAGACTGGCCCCACTATTACAAATATCTAAAGCACATTAAGAGCACTCGTGATAATTAAATTATAGCCTACTTTCCAAACCAATACTCTTTGTGTATTAGAAAATAACTGCCCATCGATTTTACAAAAATAAAGTCCCTTTCATATTTGGTGGCTATCGTATACTATATCTAAACATGGCCCATTGTATCCATTACAAATAACAAAGAAGATATCATCAAAGATCACCTGCCCTTAAATTAATTGATAGATGCACAAATTAGATTCTTCTAAAAGATACTAAACCATAAGTCAGATAGGATTACCTTATCAGACTCTTGGAAATTGTTTTATTGAACTAAATTATATGGATGGGTTATAAAGTGAAACAATTGTTTATATTAGTGTCAAGAGTGGGGCATACTTCACTGTGCCCATGTTTCTATATACACATTTTAATATTTGGCTCACCAAACTAGGATACTCCTCCATATTTTTATTTATGTGCACAGATTCCTTCTACAAACTTCTATATGGTTGACCAAATAGGTCTTAAAACTCTTTCATGGAAATTGCTAGAAGTGCAAGGGCAATATTAAATTCCTAAAATAATCGTTGATAATTGTTTTGAGGAACGTCCTTCAACAAATTGCCTATAAAATAAGGAAAACTAACTTTAAAAATTTCAAAGTTGACTTTAAATATCCTATGTCACCCACTTATGGATATGGAAATATAATAAAAAGCCCATGAATGTTTTGTTTTCTAAAAATAGGAGGGGTTAAAATTTGATTTCACATTGTTGGAATGATCCAATCTGGTTGTAATATGTGGTTTTGGTTAAAGGATATTTTTATGTTTTATATATATATAATTATGAAACTATATATGTATTGAGCAAAGTAGATATCAAATATGTGGTTAGTTTTAACTGGTTTGAATCTAAATCAAGATTAGAAGGTTGGTCCTAATCTTATTGTTGGGTTTATGAAAGTTGGTCCTGAATTTTATGGTTGAGTTCATGAAAGTGAAAATAAGAGTTAATCATGTTTTTAAATTAACTTATTATATTAATAATATTTATTTTAATAGTTTAAAGTTTAAGTTTTATATTTATGTGAGGTATTAGATAAGCGGATGAGATTCATAGTGTTGATATGGGTTAAATTTTTGAATTCTTGTAAATGACTTCTATTAAAAAAAAAAGTAGTATATTGATAGTGGTTTCATATAGAGCTTGCCTTGCCAACTAGATCAGTCCATGACTCAAAATAAAACTAGACTATAGGATATGCACGTATCCCCTTCAGAGACACATATCAATGTTATTTAGTTGTAGTCACTATGAACAAAAGGGAATTACATTATCCGTGATTGAGAGCAAAAAACCAAGCAATGCATTCATTATCGCTATCTAACTATCATCACCACTTAATCAATATTGAATTACATGACCAGTGACTATATTAAAAAACAAGAAGCGAGGAACTGCAATATAGGTGGTGAAAAACTTGTAGAATATGTGCAAAAAGTAATTACAATATTAGAAGAATTGAAACAAAGGTCTTTGAGACCTGAAATGAGAGCCAGGAGTCCAATAGAAACTAAGCCAACCATACTAGTGTCATTGCATCATTTGCAAGAGTAGTCTGTTCTATGGAGAGTAGTCGGAGATGAGAACCAGTGAGAGTGGCGTTGAATTTGGTTGAGGTGAGGTAGAAACCAAAGGTGCTACAGTTAAAGGCACATCATTAATAACCGCAGGAGCCTCATGGTCCTCCACTGGCTCAATCTCTGACTCAGAGACTACATATTTCTCCACTCTATAGAAGACTGTGGAATACCCTTTTGATGTTTGCTTGGCCTACAAATAGTTTATAATTGTCAACTTGTTTGTCCCTTATAACCATGCGGAGCAAGATCTTAAGCTATTGGTGCGGAGTTATAGAGTGAAGGAAATCTATACGATGTTTCCTGAAACACCCCAGATCCAGAACCCAATTGCACCTGTCTCCAAAGACTTATGAGTCAGAAAAATAAGATCTCCCACCAAATTCTTTCGACTCCAAGAGAAGAATATCTCTCCTTACTTCTGGAGGAATAGAGTCGAAGAAATTCATGATGGATTCCCATCCAAATATCCTACATGTGGAGGAGGAGGAACTTGGATTTCCTCCTCTATGACTTGGCATGTGTTGTCGAGGAGCCATGAGAGTTGAGGTGCAACTAGAAAAAATGGAAGTGGAGTGACCCAATACCAAATACAAATCAAGGTAGAGGAGACCACCAATAAGAGGCGGGAAGACCAGGGCTCCAAGAACAAAAGTATCACCCCAGAAGGTGAATGAAATAAACTAGCAGCAAAAAGATGAAAATCAACAGAGAACCAGGGAGAGCCCCGAACAAGCACAACTGGGCAAACTGAATATACAAACAAGCTAAAATTAGGCACTTAAACTCGAGAAAAACAATAGGAAGAGAAGAACCAACAAGGGCCAACACCTGACTTACCCTCTTAGAACCATATGGAGAAAGAGCCTGGATACCATACCCCGCAAACCAAGATAGGGAAGTTGAAGGATATACTTGAAGGTTCAAAGCTTTGGAGCGACGACAGAGACAATATTGCAACCAATTCGAAAGATGACCATGTTCCAGTGTTATGGAGAAACAATACAAAGAACATTGACCCACCCAAGGTATTATGGAGCACGCAATAGGGGTCCAAGTGAAAGTTAACTTGACTGAAACATCAAACACCATAACTAGAGATAAACCATAAAAGAGGTAATTAGTCAATGAAATAGGATAAGCGGGAAGTATATACCAGAGGTTGGTGGTGAGACCATATTTTTCACCCCAACAGTCGTAAACATTTTGCCACCCACAAAAGATATCCATGCAACTATAAAGGTTTGATGTGAATACAAATACCAACACCTGAGAAGTGTTAGTGGTGATTGTTGGGTCATTGAATAGACAATTGGCATGCCCAACACACCCTTCAAAACCTCCATTCCATTCAAACATCATGCACTCATCAATGAGCTGAGAGATTATGATGTTAGGAATTCCGGGAGAGTGCACCAATTGGTCCAACAATATAGAAGCCATTACTAATGCGTGAGAAAACCTAGAAACAAATATACTCTCATACATCCCCATAAACCTACAAGCGATTGCATTTAAACAACAAGACTTAATGAGGAGGCTCGAAGGCCTGTTTCTATTAGGTGATGTGCAGTATTTTCCAATGACTAGGTGGCAAGAACGGGGTATCTATTTAATACCACCAACCCTCGCACCATTCTTCTCTTAGGCATCACAATCATGTGCTTTGTCAAGGTTCATCTACATAGGTTCACCCCCATCGAGGAGACACTGTGAAAACCCCTCAATACTTAAAGGTAATAGTCATTTATGAGTTTTCTTAATGATGGTTTACCAACTCATGTTTTTGGAAACCCATGGTTTTTTCCATGATATTAAATATAATGAAGTTTATTTAAAGACTTAAGATACTCCATTGTAAGATGTTGGCTTGCTTGGTACTTTTGTCCAAGGTTAATAAATCTATTTAGTGTTGGTTTTTTAAAGTGTTTTGTGTACTTTATATTTTAATTTATGCCCATATTATGTCGGTTAAAATCCTCTAACTTGTTTCATGATATAGGACCTGGGATACATAATGGCAACCCATAACTTGTTTTGTGTGGTAAGGGTTTTGCATTAGGTTTGGGTACACTCTGGTAACCCAACTGATTCAAATCCATGCCTTGTGGGGAATGAATCTTCTCTAGTCACTTATTGATTCTAAAGTATAAATAAACAAGATATCCTTTTCTTGATCTTCACGCTTCCATATTGTTGTAGTAGCTACAATCACCCTCCAAAATTTTGCCTATATTTCATTTTGGGGCCTCCCTCCTAAATCACACTAGCTTATCTCGCACTAACCCAGGTACTTTTGCTTTGATTGAGCTTCATCTTTTGCATTACGACTTGTTTCTTCTTACTTAGTTTACTGTCTAACCCACAAGTCGATCTCTCGACGTGGTTTTTACCCGGTTCCAAGCTTGACTTGGTGAACTACACAATCCTTGAGGGCAACCAACCTTGCTCTCGGAATTGTGCAGTCCAAGTCGACAGTGAGCCTTAAGCTCCATAATTGTGCAGAGCCAGCTGATAGCCAACCTTCAGTTGGGAAAATATGCAGAGCATGAGAGGTAGCCACATTCACTCAGCCCAGAAATTGTGCAGAAGCATTTCCCTCAACAGCTGCCCGATGCATGAGCCAGTGAGTTGCCCAATTCTCCCTGGAACTCCACAATCTCTTTGGCAATGCATGACAATTTTTTCCCAAATAATCAAAAAGAAAAAGCCGAAAAATCACCCCTAAAAAATAGGGATCTATTTTTAGTAGTCCGAAGGTGGCACTTGAGTTATTTTTGGAAACTACCGCCAAGTGTCACTTTTTCCTAGATTTTTGGCCTTCGCATCATAAACCCTAAATTGACCAAATCTATTTAATGGACACTGCCAGAGCTCATTTTCACATTCAATCTTTGATATCTGGCATTCCTGAGGAGATCTAGTAACCTTTGGCATAGTCGTCACAACTTTTCCGAGTAAGTCTTGCTTTTCTAGCCTTTTGCTACTTTTTATGTCACTTTTGATTGTTTGGCTTGTGAGAGTGTTGTTTTACCTATTTTATTGAAAGACCACTGGTGTTTTTATTTTTTTTAGCTTGTAGAAGTGTTGTTTAAAGTTTTGCATTTCCTTTTTTAAGTGTTGCATGCATTACCCAGTTTTTGCACTAATGATCGTCATTGCAACGACTCTCTCCACGTGCTTCATTATTCTTCAGTTTGATTGATTCCTACACTAGTTTATTTGCATGCATCATCATTCACTCATATATGCACCCAACATTACTTCCACCTTTAGATTTGCTCGCTTTCATGCTCCCATTGGGCAGATATGGGCTTCCATGGCTCGGATCTTGCTCCTCCCTAGCATGCACTGCGCATTTCTGGATCTCAAGGCACTGCCTTGGCTCTAGGAATTACGCAGAGGATGCCAACACTTGGCTCCAACTACACACTGCGCAGTCCCAGGAGCCAGTCCTGAGCCTCGACCACTGGGATTACACAATGTGCAGTCTCACCTTTCCCAAGCCTGACTGAATTGGACATTATGCAGTTCATTAGGGGAATTTTAAGGTCTAAAATGGACCTCTAAAGGAAATTATAAAATAATAAAATAAGATTAGATTACACCATCAAAGTTTAGAGGGAAAAAAAAAAAGAAAAAAACAATTTTGTCAACTTATATCCCTATGGATTTACTCAAATTTCAAGTGGCAACACTCGTTAGATGCAAAATTTGATTCTTGATCCAAGGATTACCCATGTTGCATACTTACGATGGACCCTGCTACACGAAAAATGAGAAATACATGAAAAACATGATTGCAATCATGTTCTTTCATGTATTTCAATTTTTTCGTGTAGCAGGGTCTGTCGAAAGTATTCAACATGGGTACTCCATGGATGAAGAATGAAATTTTGCATCCAATGTGTACTCTTACTCGAAATTTGAGTAAAACCTTAGGGAGATAATTTGAAAATACGAGTTGAAAAAGTAGTTTTATTTTTTTATTATTTTTTAATCTTTTTGCTTTTTTACTCCAAAAATGGTGAATCATCCCCCATGGTTGACATCGTCATCTTCAATCGTATTGGTTCTTATAAAGTTTATTTTGGTTGTACATTTTTCTTAAGAGGCCCATTTTAGACCTCAAAATTCCCCTAATTCCAATCAGCAAGACCTCCCCACTAACAGCTAGGACTACGCAATGCGTAGAACTAGCTGGCAGCCAGTCAACTATGAGAGCCTAGATTCCGCAATTCTTCCCAATAGCTTCCCAGTTTATTGTTTGGTCTATTCTTGAAGTGATTTTTGTTTCAAGCTAACATTTTCATGCCATTATTGTCCTCTCTGTCTACAGGTACAACAATTTTTGAGCAACTCTCTAGAATTTTATATGTAACATGGCTTCCAAGAGAGTTGGATCAAAGGATACTATCGAGAGTAGCACTGGGGAAGTATTTGAGCAGGTGTCAATGAATTTTCCAGTTTATGCAAACACTCAGTTGTTCATTGAGAAGGGCATGAAATTAACATGGCAGGAAATCAAGGATATATTTGCAGGGAAGTTCAAGGAAGATCTAGAGGATCGACAAGTGTATGTCAATATCCACCGATTAGGCTTACATAAGGTATCCCACCTTCCCTTGTCTGAACATCATCCACTAGATTGTCTCACACATAGATACAAAGACTATGACATTGAGAAGTGCCAATGGGACACAACTTGCTACCTTCAGGATGAAGAACTATCATCATATGTATCACTTACCTCAGCTGGTGAACCACATGGATACACTTTTCTATGCCACCCACAACTTTGTGAACACCAGAGATATTATAAAGCGTTGGGTGAAAGAGTCGTTGAAATTTAGAGTGACACCCACTCATGTTTACAAGACAAAGTCACTCAGAAAGGCCTACCAATTCTTGATCATATTTTCATTATACGGTCAAGAGAGCACAGAGACCTTTCCAGAGAATTCGGTGGTTGTGTTGGACCAGTTGGTGAATGACGGAAGGCCATTCAATTAGTCGGATCTGTTGGATCTCTAGTTGAAATTCCTTGTGACTATTGCCTAGAATCCGCCCAAGGATTAGCAAGCGAGATTCTACATGTCCGCGTATTTACTTGATGAAATATGTGCCCAACATTAGTTTCTAGACATGGCTTGGACATGGACACCCAAAGAGAATGCAGTCAACATTTATTTCAAGTTTCTTTTCAAATGCAACTACCGAGGAGTTATGGTGAGGCTAGCTCACCATTTCATCATCTCGGTGTATAAGTTGATCCTTGAGTAGGATCCACCTTGCATGTTCCAAGAAGCGATGGAGGAAATACTCAACATTCAAGATTGGTATGCCTCACCTGGTGGCACCTTCATTAGGGTGTTTGGCGGAGAGAAGACTTCGCATGTTCTACCAAGGTATGCCACAAAAAAGTTGGTCATGAAAGAGGTCGCATATCACCTCTCCACAGGGTTATCCATAGGGTTGCAGAGAAAGAAGAAGGATCACGGCCCGCTCTTCCTTTGCAGATCAGATTGTATAAGATTAAGAGATTGAAAGATGCATATTTCCAAGCTAAGGATATCGCGAAGTTTGAGTTCGGCACTAAAGACTTCAATCTGTATGATCCCCACGGTATTTTCAAGAACCACTGCATGAAGGTGTATTATCCATGGATCCACACAACATATCATTGGGCAGAGGAGGACCCTTGGAGGTATTGTTACAACTACTCCAAGCTCAATGAACCGGTCAATATAGCCACAACATGGAAAGTTACTCCACAGGCAACAACACCACAAGAAGCAACAACAACAACAACAATAAGCAGCAAACCGACGTAAGACAAGGGTAGATGAATATTGTCAAGAACATAGAGGTTGAGAAAATCTACAAGTTAAAAGAAGATCCTATCACTGAGAAAGTAGCATTGGCAACGAAGGCAAAGAAAGAGCAACGGCTAAGGAGAACATAGCGAAGGAAGAGAGAAAATAAAAGGTTAGAGGAAGAAAAAAGGAAGTTGAAGGAAGAAGAAGCTGAAGGAAGAACAAGAGCTAAGAGGGAGAGAGAGTGAAGAGAAGTAGAAACAGGAACAAGAATAAGGGCAGAGTGCGATAATAGAGAAAATTGTGCTCATACATGTTTAGGATTCAGAACAACCAACAGATGAAGAAGAGTGTGAGCAGATGCAGGATAGGGAGCTTGCTCAGTAGATTAAGAAAATGGTTGAAGCAACAGACACGGAGTTGGGGTAGGAGCCATAGGACCAAGATGTCGACCTCATGCCGAGAGCACCTGAGGTCACCCCCTAGTCTCCACCATGTCCAGTATCAAAACCAATCTCGAGCGAGCAAGGAGAGGTTTTTCTCCTTGATGATGATCCGGTGATGGATTTGTAAAATCTATCATTTGACAAGTTGCGGAAGAATATTGTACAAGCGCGGAGAAAGCATTTCCTATATGATCACGCATCACCTAATTTTATGAAGGAAAGAGTGATAGTGTCAGATGTCAAAAAGCGTCAAGTCACTATGGCTGATGCCACTATGGCTTATGCAAGAGCCACGAGCTCAAATGTCAAGTTCATGTTAGTAGAGAATGAATAGATGGCAAAGAACTTGCAAGAGGCCAGGGAGAAGGTAGAACAATCCGCAATGGAAGAGATGAGGAAAGCGATACTCGCTAAAGCATCAACTCTTGAGGCCACCATGCAGAAACTATATGAAGGATTTGTTACTGTTCATAAGGTGGTGGTCCATCTATATGGTTTCCAGTAGCAAAGCAAAAAGGTTGTCCAAACTGTCAATGACATACATGCTGCTATCACCCATGTGCAACAATGGACAATGAGGTACAATGGAGCCTCGCTTTACTTTCATAAGATGATGAAGCCGCATGCAGAACTAGACAAATCACAGATCCGGATGATGTCCAGAACTATGAGCAGCTCGCCCTATTCGTCACCAACATACATGCTTCATATGCACGGTTGTATAAGAGTCTGGAGGTCATGGTAAGAACACATAGGATCCTGTCAATCGGTTCCCTCACCAAAGCTAATGAGAAGAACCAAGTCCGGCTAGAGGTCGACAGGTACATGGAGCAGCTAAGGCGAGAGGCCACCAACGATGACTTGGAGCTGAGCGTAGAAAACATGTAGAAGTACATTGGTGGTCCTGTCGTAGTCAAGACCATGTTGCACATGCTTCAGGATGAGTTGGACAAGGGTTCCAAGACCATATACCTAGAAGCTATGGAGGCAAGATTCCGCTATCAGAAAGACGCTATCAAGTAGTTTGGGGACACCATAGCACAATACCAAGCTTGGTATCAGTATGTCACTGAGAATCATCAAGTGGAGGTTGTCAAGTTGGTATTTCCCCAAACTTCTGACTCATATTTTTTTGTCTTGTTAGGTTGTCTCTAGCCTATTTTGTCTCACATGGGTACATGTGGAAAATGTACATTATTTGTAAATATGTTTTAAGTGAAATTCCAAGTGTCAATAGTGGAATGTGAACAATCACTATGTAATGTAATGAGTTATTTGTAAAGAAGTTGAAGAGTCATGAGGGTAGTCAAAGAGTCACAAAGGGGAATGTCAAGGGTCACCCCACCATTTGTTATAAATAGAACCTCATAACTCATAGAATAGGCTTTTGGGAGCTAAGATTTTGGCTAGGCTTAGGCTTAGAGAAGGCTTAGGAGTATTGTGACGAGCCTTGGATTCTCCACAACGTAGAGCCTGTATACTTCTTTTGAGAAGCAAGTGTTCTTGACTGTAATGTTCCACTATTAGGGCTAGTGGTTGTCAATGGTGTGTGTATGGACTTATAATAGTAATAACTGAGCCCACACGCTTTCATGGATATGTTTTTATTGTAGCTGGACTGTTCTGGTCGCTTTAGCAACGTATGTTGTTTAACTTACACATCCTGGTTGCTTTAGCAATGTATGTTGTTTAACTTACACATTTGCTTATGAACTACTTTGAATGCAATTGTATGAATCTTTTTGAATGTGTGTTGTTGGATTAACCTGTCACTTTGTTTTGTTGACTATTCCACATTTCAGCTTATGTTGTCATTCCACTAGTGTGTTCCTTCCAGGCTGCGTACTATTACATACTTCTAAGGGGCACACTTCCTTTTCCCCTACGTGTGTTAGAACCCCCATGCATCTCACTTGACTCGTTGCAAGGTCACACACTTGCTTCATCCCAAAGTTATCATACTTTCCTCTGCATGCTACCGTAGTCAAGGCACTACATTACCACCCATTGTTGGGACTCCTACTCCAAATAGTCTGAGGTCTAGTTGGGACTTCTTACCAGGGAGATCCCCTTGAATGTTGGTGGGTCCATCATCGTAAACATTTATGGTGCTAGAAGAAGGGTCAGATGACAAGTTGATCCCTCAAAGTCTATTTTGAATCTCTGCACATCATTCATGACTTACATCACAATCTCAACCCCGACATTTTTTTCTCATGCTCATGATTTTGATGTGCTGGTGGATGTTATAGATGACTTGTCACAACTTAAATATGATGGTGAAAGCGGAACATCCCTATTAACTCATGAAATTTCCTTTTTGGGTTTCTGTGACAAGAATGAAGTCCCCTCAGACGACATTGCCTATGGGTTGTTCGCTTACACATTCGAAGGGCGTGTTAAGAAATGGTGTCTCACATTGCCCACAACCTCTATACACTCTTTCAACCACATGTTCAGAGAGTTAGGTCGTGCTTTCTTCTTTTATGACCGTAAAGCACTTAATCACAAAATTTTAAAATTACAAAAAGCACTTAATGAATCTATTGCGCACTTTTATGATTGCTTCTGCCATTATTATTTTGAATTTATAGAAGATGAAGTTGACTGGAAATTTATGACTGAAAGATTTCAGTATCTTGTTCACATCTCAAAAAATCCACATGAGTTAGAATCTTTCGAACCCCTCCCAGCATACCTCGGTGTTAGAGCTTCTAAATATGAGACAGACAAGGTTGTTGTCCCAAGTGACCCTTTGTCCCCTTCTCATCAAACAACTCTAGCTCCACAGGACGAGGTGGGAGAAGTTGTGAACCTACCTATTGAACTGCCACCTCCTCCCACCCCACCTACTCTAGATTTTTGTGTAGAGTTGGACTGCAAGCTTGATGGTTGTCACATGGTCTCATCCCCTCGACCTTTGTCCACTGGTTCCTTTGATCCTCCAGATTTTGGTGTGTTGTGTTTATCCATTCCGAACTTTACATGTGATGTTCATGAGGATAAAGTTATGGACGGAGTTGGTGTTGGGAATCCAACCTGCGATATAATTTTTTATGAGTATGTGTGGGAATTTGAACAAGAAGTTGCAGTGAAGGATGACCTCCTTCTGCCTGCACCTCATCCGCTAAATCCTGACATCTTCTGCGATTCTGCCATTTCTGATTTTTCTTTTGAAAATTTATTCCTGGATGTTTCCACTTCCGATCATTCACAGAACACGGGGGATGTCAGTTTTTCATTTGGTTGCGGAGAGGACAAATATTTCTTCTCAAATCTACCCGACCTCTCATCTTTCATTTCTGAAAATTCATTGGGTGAACAATTTTGTTTTCATTAACCCCTTTGTATGATTCATCAGATCATGAGGATGCCGATATCTATCTTGAATTTTCTGATCCTGGCTATTGTGATCTTTTTACTCATTCATTTGATCACGATTCTGATTCACCTACTGTTGACCTTTCTAAGCAACCAGTCTTTGATGATCCACCTTTTAATAAAGTGGAAACCACTCAGGTTGTCGAGGCACTTCAACCCGAGCTGATGGTTATTTCAAGTTCTCGTAGCCTTGAGGTCAATTCCACTTCTGATCAGAAATCTGTTGAATATCCCCAGGCTCCTCATCACTCTCCTATTCACATTGAAAATCAATCTAGTTTACAGTTTTCACATCCTCCACCAGAATCACATGATCCTATCGCTCATGCATTGGAGGAGTCATACGTAGCAAGAATTGTTGCGAAACAAAAATTTTCTTCTTTCTTCATGTTTAATTGTTTGTCAAGTTCGAAGGAGTGTACATGCTTGTCGCCCACGCACAATGTGACACAATGCCATGATACATCTGCAGAGTGCCTTTCATGTGCTTTCAATCTTTTCTTTTTTGTATACGCATTCAAGCTTCAAACATTTTGGTTTGCATTGCTTTATCTTTCTTGTTTATTGGTTTGCTTGAATATCTTTCTTGTTAGTCATGCCATCACCTACATGGATCAACCAATGCATTGGTGGCTACATTGGAAATATCACTTCACGTGAGTTGGCCCATGCCCTGCTTAGCTTAGGAGCATGAGTAGTGTTTTATTTCTGGTTTGTTTTCGCTTACTTGATTTTGTTTTCGTCTTACTTCTTTCCTTTGCTTGTTTATTTGCTTGTGCACCCTTAGGATTAGTTTCCCCATTAAACCGTGTTTGTCTTCTTGAAACAAACAGGGTGAAATACAAAAGGACTTGTACAAATATCAACATTTGGTTATCTTCCTATTCCCTCTCTTTATGAAGATCTTTTGTTTATTCCAGTCAATGATACCCTAATGGAAAATATGTTCCTTTCAGAGTGCGTCTTGGTGAAATCACAATGCTTGCACTTTTAACTAGTACTGACTACTCTAATCAATTTTCTATATTCGATTAACCCTTGTAAACTCAGTCAAGTAAAGTAAGATGAAGGGGGGAAACCTTAAAAGGTATGTCAGAGGTATATATAAACATCCTTCTCTGAAAGGACAACCTCTTCTACTCTCAATAAGTCAGTATCCCTCTTCCGCCTCATGAAATAAATAAGTGTCTATGCATAGTTCTTGGAAAAATGAAAAATGAAATGAAACAAATAAAATAAGAAAGGTTTCCTGTGTAGAGAGGTGAAGCAAGTAACTCCGCCAGGGTACTATCCAAGGTTGTTGGCAGTGTAGCAATGCTTGTGTTCCTGAAGTGACCCTGTCGGGGTACTGTTCAGGCCTACTAGCAGTGGAGCAACACCAGAGATGAAACTAAAACTCTAACAATATATATTACTTGTGCATCAATATACCCTTAATCCTCCCTCTTAAATCACAGTAGCTTATCTCGCACTAACCTAGGTACTTGTGCTTTGATTGAGCTTCATCTTTTGCATTACGACTTGCTTTTTCTAACTTGGTTTATCGTCTAACCAAAATTCGATCTCTCAAATTGGTTTCAACCCGATTCCAGGCTTTCCTTAGTGAATTGTGCAATCCTTGAGGGAAACCAGCCTTGATCTTGGGAATTGCGCAACCCAAGTTGATAGTGAGCCTTCAGCTCAAAAATTGCGCAGAGCCAACTGACAGCTAGCCTTCAGCTAAGAAACTATGCAAAGCATGAGAGGAAGCCACGGTCACTCAACCTAGAACTTGTGTAGAAGCATTTCCCTCAGCAGCTGCCCGATGCTTGAACTAGTGAGTTTCCTAGTTCTCCCCGGAACTGCGTAATCTCTCTGAAAATGCATGGTAGTTTTATCACAAAAAAGTAAAAAGAAAAAAGTGAAAAAAACATCTCTAAAAATTAGGGATCTAATTTTAGCAGTCCAGAGGTGGCACTTGAGTTATTTTTGGAAACTACCGCCAAGTGTCACTTTTTCCTAGATTTTTGGCCATTGCGTCATAAACACTAAATCAACCAAATATATTTAATGAATGTTGTCAAAGCTCATTTTCACATTCAATCTTGGAGCTTTGGCATTCCGAGGAGATCAAGAACTTTTCCGAGTAATTCTTGCTTTTCTAGTCTTTTGCTACTTTTTCTATCGCTTTTGTTTGTTTGGCTTGTGAGAATGTTGTTTTACATGTTTTTTGGAGCGACCACTGACGTTTTGTTTTTTTTAGATTGTAGAAGTGTTATTAAAGTTTTGCATTGGCTTTCTTAAGTGTCGCATGCATTAGCCAATTTTTGCACTAATAGTCGCCATTGCGGCGACTCTCTCCACATGCTTCATTGTTCTTTAGTTTGATTGATACCCGCACTCATTTTATTTGCATGCATCATCATTCACTTAGATATGCACCCACCATTGCTTCCACCTCCAGATCTGCTCGTTTTCATGCTCCCATTAGGAAGATCTAGGCTTCCATGGCCTAGATCTTACTCCTCCCTAGCATGCACTGCGCATTTCTACATCTCAAGGCTCTGCCTTAGCTCCTGGAATTGCACAGAGGCTGCCAAGGAATGGCTCTAATTGCGCATTGTGCGGTTCCAGGAGTGAGTCCAGAGCCTCGACCTCTGGGATTGCACAATGCGCAGTCTCACCTTGCCCAAGCTTGTCTGAATTGCGCATTGTGCAGTTCATTAGGGGAATTTTGAGGTATGAAATGGGCCTCCTAAGGAAATTATAAAATAATAATGGAAATAATAAAATAAGATTACATTACATCATCAAATTTTAGAGGGAAAAAAAGAAAAAACTATTTTTTCAACTTATATCCCTATGGATTTACTCAAATTTCGAGTGGAAATACTCGTTGGATGTAGAATTTGATTTCTCATACATGGAGTACCCATGCTACATACTTTCCATGGATCCTGCTACACAAAAAATTTGAAATACATGAAAAATGTGATTGCAATCACGTTTTCTCATGTATTTCAAATTTTCGTGTGGCAAGGTTCATCGAAAGTATGCAACATGGGTACTCCATGGACGAGGAATTAAATTTTGCATCCAATGAGCACTCCCACTCGAAATATGAGTAAAATATTAGGGAGATAAGTTGAAAAAATAGTTTTATTATTTTATTATTTTTTAATATTTTTACATTTTTACTCCAAAAATGGTGAATCATCCCCCATGGTTGACATCATCATCTTGAATCCTATTGGTTCTTATAAAGTTTATTTTGGTTGTACATTTTTCTCAAGAGGCCCATTTTAGACCTCAAAATTCCCTAATGCTAATCAACAAAACCTCCCCATTGGCAATTGGGACTGTGCAATGCGCAAAACCATTTGGCAATCAGTCACCTTTGAGAGCCTAGATTGCGCAATTCTTCCCAGCAGTTGCCCAGTTTGTTGTTTGGTCTATTCTTGAAGTGATTTTGGTTTCAAGCTAACATTTGCATGCCATGAGTGTCCTCTCTGTCTCCAGGTACAACATTTGTTGAGCAACTCTCTAGCAGTTACAGGTAACATGGCTTCCAAGAGAGTTGCATCAAAGGATACTGTCAAGAGTAGCATTAGGGAAGCAGTTGAGTAGGTGTCAATGAATTTTCCAGTTTATGCAGACACTCAGTTGTTCATTGAGAAGGGCATGAAGTTAACATGGTAGGAAATCAAGGATATCTTTGCAGGGGACTTCAAGGAAGATCTAGAGGATCGACATGTGTATGTAAATATCCACCGATTAGGCTTACATAAGGTTGCATCTAGGTACCCTACCTTCCCTTGTGCAGACAACATGCATTGGATTGTCTCACACATAGATCCAGAGACTATGGCATTGAGTAGTGCCATTGGGACACAACTTGCTACTTTCAGGATGAAGAACTATCATCAGATGTATCACTTACTCAGCTGGTGAACTGCATGGATACACTTTTCTATGCCCCCCACAGCTTTGTGAATGCCAAGGATATTATAAAGCATTGGGTGGAAGAGCCATCGAAATTCAGAGCGGAACCCACTCATGTTTACAAGACAAACTCACTCAGAAAGGCCTACTAGTTCTCGATCATCTTTGCATTTTGATTATATGGTCAAGAGAGCACAAAGACCTTTCCGGAGAATTGGGTGGTTGTGTTGGACCAGTTGGTGAATGAAGGAAGGCCATTCAACTGGTCGGATCTATTTTATCTTTAGTTGAAATTCCATGTGACTAATGATTGGAATCCACCCAAGGATGAGAAAGCGATATTCTACATGTTCGTGTATCTACTTGATGCAATCTATGTCCAACATCAATTTCCTAGCACGGGTTGGACATGGACACCCAAAGAGAATGTCGTCAACATTTATTGCAAGTTGATTTCCGAATGAAGTTACCGAGGAGTTATGGCAAGGCTAGTTGACCATTTCATCATCCCGTGTACAAGTTGATCCTTGAGTAGGATCCGCCTTGGATGTCCCAAGAAGCGATGGAGGCAATACTCAACATTGTATATTGTTAGGCCTCACCTGGTGGCACCTTCATCAGGGTGTTTGGTGAAGAGAAGTCTCTGCATGTTCTACCAAGGTATTCCACGGACAAGTTGGTCATGCAAGAGGTCGCATGTCACCTCTCCACTGGGTTATCAACAAGGGTGCATATGAAGAAGAAGGCACCATGTCCCGCTTTTCCTTTGCAGATCATATTGTACAAGATTAAGAGATTGAAAGATGCAGATGTCGAAGCTAAGGAGATAGTGAAGTTGTGTTTGGCACTAAAGACTTCAATCCGTATGATCCCCATGGTATTTGTAAGAACCACTTTGTGAAGGTGTATTATCCATGGATCCACGAGACGTGTCATTGGGCAAAGGAGGACCCTTGAAGGTATTGTTACAACTACTTCAAGCTCAATGAACTGGTCAGTATAGCCACAACATGGAAAGTTACTCTGCATGTAGCAACACCACAAGAAACAACAACGATGACAATAATAAGCAAAAAACATACACAAGAAAAGGGTAAGAGGAAGATTGCCGAGGACCCAAAGGCTGAGCAAAGCTACAAGTTCAAAGAATATCCCATCATTGAGAAAGCAGCTTTAGCAGTGGAGGCAAAGAGGGAGAAACAACTAAAGAAAGTAGAGTGAAGGAAGAGAGAAAATCAAAGGTTGGAGGAAGCAGAAAGGAAGTTGCAAGAAACAGATAAGAAGTTGAAGGAAGAATAGGAGGAGGGAAGAGAAGTAGAAATAGGAACAAGAAGAAGGCAAAGGCACGATGATAAAGCAAACTGCGCCCACACAGGTTGAGAAGTCATAACAACTAACATATAAAGAAGAGGGTGAGTAGATGTAGGATCGAGAGCTTGCTTAGAAGATTGAGAAAATGGTACAAGAAACAAACATGGAGTTCGGATAGGAGCCACAGGACAAAGATATTGACCTCATGTCGAGAGCACTCGAGGTCGCCCCTCAGTATCCACTACCTGTAGTATCAAAACCAGTCTCGAGCGAGCAAGGAGAGGTTGTTCTCCTTGATGATGATTTAGTGATGGATGTGTACAATCTATCATTTGATGAGTTGTAGTAGAATATTGTACAAGCATGGAGAAAGCGTTTCCTGGATGATCAGGCATCACCTGCATTTATTAAGGAAAGGGTGATAGTGTTAGATGTCAGAAAGCATCTAGTCACCATGGTTGATGCCACTATGGCTTATGCAAGAGCCACAAGCTCAAATGTCAAGTTCCTATTAGAAAAGAATGAACAGATGACAAATAAATTGCAAGCATCAGGCAGAAGGCAGAACAATTTGTAGGATACGTAATTGCAGAGACGAGGAAAGCGATACTCGCTGAAGTATCAATTCTTGAGGCCATCATACGGAAACTCTATGACAGATTTGTTACCGTGCATAAGGCAGTGGTCCTTTTATATGGTTTCTAGCAACGGAGCATAAAGGTTGTCCAAAATCTCAAGGACATACATGTTGCTATCGCCCATGTGCAGGAATGGACAATGAGGTACAAGGGAGCCCCGCTTTACTTGCATAAGATGACGAAGCCACAAGCAGAGCTAGACAAAGCACGAATCTGGATGATGATCCATAAATATGAGCAACTCACTCCGTTCATCACCAACATACAGGTTTCATATGCACGATTGTATAAGAGTCTGGAGGTCATGGTAAGAATGCACAGGATCCCGTCAATCAGTTCCCTCACCAAAGATAATGAGAAGAACCAAGTCAAACTAGAGGCTAACAGGTACATGGAGCAACTAAGCTGAGAGGCCACTAGCGATGACTTGGAGCTAAGTGCAGAAAACATGCAGAAGTACATTCGTGGTCCTGTCGTAATCAAGACCATGTTGCGCATGCTTCAAGATGAGTTGGAAAAGGGTTCCGAGACCATATACCTAGAAGTTATGGAGGTAAGAGTCTACTAACAGAAAGACGCTATGGGGACACCATAGCAAAGTACCAAGCTTGGTATCAGTACATCACCAAGAATCATCAAGTGGAGGTTGCTGAGTTGGTCTTTCCCCAAACTTCTGAGTCATAGTGTTTTGTCTTGTTAGGTTGTCTCTAGCCTATTTTGTCTCACATGGGTACATGTGGAAAATATACATTATTTGTAAATATGTTGTAAGTGAAATTCCAAGTGTCATTAATGGAATGTGAACAGTCACTATGTAATGTAATGAGTTATTTGTAAAGAAGTTGAAGAGTCATGAGGGTAGTCAAAGAGTCACAAAGGGGAATGTCAAGGGTCACCCCACCCTTTGTTATAAATAGAACCTCTTTCATTTTTATATTTTTAAATGGCAATAAGTTTTAGTTATTATAAACTAAATAACATATTTGCAAAATGGACTTTCCTTAGGAAGTTGATATGTTATCTATTAAATGTGAAATATTAAATAATATAATTTTATAAAAAAAATTAATTAAGATAGCTTTTATCATGATTTAATAATTATTATTATTTTTTTTTGTCAATTAAATGCTTTTATTAATTCATCAAATAATTATAACATGTTTTTTTTGAATATCATTGTTCTTCTAGTCTCGCTCCTATCAGATTTGTAGGCTAAAAGAGACACAAAAATTGTACAAAAAGACAAAATTTAGTAAAAACCCAGAAACCAAAAAAAACCAAAAAAGCCCAAATCACTTCTAGGATGAGAATGCAACCCCCAACCATCAATGAGCAAGAGGAATTATCGAAGCATGATCTTCACCTGGTGACTTTGGGGGCCTAAGCTCACCACGGATGTGAAATTCCAAGTGAGTAAGAAGTCCCTCAATATGCTCCAGCTGCTCAACAATTCTCCTTTGACCCCACCGAAGAGAAGCCAATCGATTTTGCATGTTACATTGGTTGTGTTGTAGGTCATTCAAGAAAGCTATTACCTCATTATAATCATCATGTCGATGTTGCCAAAGTTCATCGAGGAGCATAGTAACATTCTAAAGTTGGACATCCACAGAGTCCAAAGACGCCTTTTAATATTATGTTTTATATATGTGTGTGTGTTTTCAAAAAAAATATCTAAAATTGAAAAATGAAAAGGAAGTGTCTAACTTTATATGAAGTTAATTATAAAACATTATTAATGTCAAGTTGGCTCAAGCGAGGTCGGCATTGACGTAGTCTTTGCTAGGTCATTGGGGGTAAAGGATGAGATGATTTTGGAGAATAAGGATAATATTAGAAATATTATTACTTCCAAATTTAAGGATAAGTTGTGGGATGATAAGGAGCTAGAGGGGAAAAGGAAGCTAAGGTATTATAAGGAGGTGATCAACCCCAAAGATTTTGAAACCTTATACTTTTCAAAATTATTTGAACACATGATTTAAATAAACCATTTGAAGATCTATGTTAACTAATTTATGTTGATATCAACTTCATATAATCTATATAGAAAAAAAATGTTCAAAGAAAATATTTTAATGTTGTATATAATAAAATATTCAATCTGAGTTATCAATAAAATATTTTGTAACAACTATCAACTAAATACAAAGCATATATATATATATATATATATATATATATATATATATATATATATATATATATATATATATATCTATATATATAACTTTTATATTTACATCTATGCATTAAACCAACAATGAATCATATGCCACAGAGGCGGATGCAGATTTCTATGGCACAATTGTTTATTGTTTTTCCATGCCTTAATGAATCACATGGCCTCATGTGAGGCATTAGGCCCATCACTCGACCTTGGGTTGCAGACCTCCTGTACGCTCAGCCACGCGGCTTGCTTCTAGGCTGCTCCATCGCATGCGTCCATCCATCAACTTGATCTAACTGCGACATCTGGTATAATTCTCGCCCATCAATTTGGTTGGGTCGATCTGACGGTGAGAAGGGTTTAGGGATTTTCCAACTTCCCAACTCACTGTCTCCGTTTGAACATGAAATCATTTACTTCCCGGAGGTGAGGGTATTGGCTGCACTGCAATGACTTTGTCCCTTGGTTTCTTAGCTGGTTCTGCGACTTTTTTCCATGAATCATGGCTCTGTTTGTTCATCTCTCGCGGGGAGGTAACCAGAACCCTCATCCTCAATCATTATAGCTCTCCATTACTAGATATGTTCAATTTCTGCATTTAAAGTCTTCTCGATACACCGGGTTAACGCATGGCTCTTGCTGGCGAGGTTTGGCACAATGTTCCTCATGCTCCGTGAGGGGTGGTGGTTTCCAACACTGGTTTAATGAAGGTAAGTCTCTAACTGTTGGCTTTTCTATTTACAAATTGCCTTATTCATTCTATTCCTAACCTTGTGAAGGGTTCTGTGCAAGGTAGGTGGGCGGCTCAAGGATGGAACTCTCCGAACTCAGGGAAGGTTGATATTTTCTCATGATTATTTTTTTATAGTTCATTAGAAGACATGCATTCTCCCACAGGTTCTAAGAATGACCCTAAATGACCTTGCAAGTAAGCTATTGTTGTTGTCAGGATGCTTTCACATTTAAGTCCGCGTCTACAAAGTCCATGCGAACTCATATTCTCCACGATTTGTCACAGGTTGGAAAATATCTTCACGAGCTCCCTAAGATGACTGTTTTGTTTTGGTTGCTTGAGGAAAAAATTTCTCTGGTCGAAGGATTTAGCCTAGATTTACCGTCTTCTAGATTTTAATTAAAATATTGTGAGAATGGCTTAAATTTCCGTCCTCAGATAATCTCAATGTAGAATTGTAGATAGGGTTCAAGGTTTTTGAAACTCATAAGTTGTGGCTATCATTGTAATTCTGTTTGAAATTTAAGATTCTCTGGAATGCCTGCAACTCGAGGGCCTTTCAGCATTTCCTCCAATTTGAACACTCGGTAACTTGATTTTGTAGACTGCTATATTTTATTTTCTAAATATTTATGCATATGTTTTCGTTATTTAGTTAAATCCGTTTACACTTTGGCTCTATTGCCACCTTACTAGAAGGGTTATTTGATGTTCATAGATGTGACTAAGATGCAATCTGTTGGGAATGCTAAATTATTTCTTGCTTTTCCGCTTTGATGTAATTCGTTAAATAACGGTTGAAGGACAGTATCCTCCTTGTTGTTTATTCAACTTCCTTAATATGTTTAACTGAATGATGATTCCCATTCTTGCCAAAAGAGGAATTCGCCTTAGGGTTTTAATATTTCCTCTGTTACAATTTATAAGTAATACTTTGACTTCTTCATAGAGAATTGTTTCACCAGATTCTAAAAATGTTCATTCTTATAGAGATTTATTTTACGAGATTCTATTAATGTTCACGCATGATTTCGTATTTCGACAGTTACTACGCATTACAGTATATCCTTTGTTTGTTAAGAAATAATAGTTCAAGTAGGAATTCTTTATTGGTGGTTGTTCAACATTACTGACTATGCATTATTTTGTTAAAAGAAAAATGCTGCAAGCCTATTTCTTTATTCGCTAATGGTTATGCATTAATGCATTACTGTATGTTGTTGTATAAATATTCTAAATAATTCGATTCTTGTAAGCAAATATCTTTCTATAAACTATTATTATATTTTCTTCCAAAAGAAATTTGTGATACTTATCTGATTTAAATTTGTTAGTATGTAAGTCCAAATTCATCTGGGAAGTCTCTCCTCTCAGCCACGAGCCTGGCACTCACATCCAGGCTCTCCCCTGAGCACTTTCTCTTTTTCACAACTGAATTATAACCAATTACAGTAGGGTACCTTGGGCCTCAGGACTCACTGTCCAACCTCAAGTCATGTACTCTCTCGATTGTGTTTTGCGTGACTTCCCACTAGTTTCTGTCACCCAGCTCTAGGATAGCCTTTTTTTTCCTTCTTTTCCCCCTCTATATTTCCCTTTCCAGGGCAGGGGTGTAACTGTTTCTTTTAACTATGCAACAATTTATTTTTTCATTAACATGTCTGAACTCCTAATTACTCATTAATTAGGTAACCAATTCTAATATGGCCTTCCAGCCTCAGTCATTATCACAATGTAACATAAATTAATGTGATAAGACATAAAGATGAATTTAATAACCACAATAATTTTTCATGTAGCCTGGGGTGTTACATCTCCCCCCCAATATGAGGAACATTGTCCTTGGTGTTTTGCTGATTTAAGAAAACAATGCTAGATAAGCTTCTCGCATAAATCCCTCCTCTTCCCAAGTGGCCTCATCCGGGCCAAAGTGCTTCCACTGCACTTTAACCTGGGTGATGGCTCGCTTCCGCAAGGTGATTTCTCTCTGATCGAGAATACGAAGAGGTTCTGCCAGAAACTCTCCTTCCGGTTCGACCTGCACATACACAATTCATAGTCATAATTTCCTCCAAAATAGTTTATCTAAAAATACATATTCCCTTAACTTATTACCTGAATATTTTCCCAACTTATTATATGTTGTGGGTTGTACACATATTTTTTTAACAACGAAACATGAAAAACGTTGTGGACCTGAATGTGGCTTGGTAGTGCAAGCTTATAGGCTACTGGCCCAATCCGTTCCAAGACTTGAAAAGGTCCACAGTACCAGGGTGCTAACTTAGCACAACCCCTCCACTATAAGGAACTTTTTCGGGGCTTTACTCTTAGATATACATGATCTCCTAGTTGAAATTCTCTGTATGTCCTCTTTTTATCTGCATACATTTTCTGCCTATCCTAGGCAGCCCTTAGATTCTGTCAAACCTTTTTAACAGTTTCCTCCATCTCTGCTAGCATGTCGGGGCCTAATGCTAGCTTATTAACTGGATTGTTCCAATCCATGGGCACTTTGCACTTTCTTCCATATAATACCTCAAAGGGGCTCATACCTAGTGATTCATGATGTCCATTGTTGTATGCAAATTCCACTAGGTGGAGGTAGTCCTCCCACTTATGTGGTTGTTGCATCACAAACATGTGTAGCATGTCCTCCAACACTTGATTTACCCGTTCAGTTTGTCTATCAGTTTGAGGATGGTAAGCCGTACTAAATTGAATCTGGGTACTCGGGTTTTCCAGAATGTGGATGTAAATTTCACATCCCTATCTGAAATTACCACCTTGGGTATTCCATGCAGACAAAAGATTTCCTTCATAAATATGTCTGCGATTTCCACAGTTTTGTAAGTGGATTTCACAGGTATGAAGTGCGCAGTTTTCCTCAATTTGTCTACTACCGCCATAATAGAGTCTTGTTGCTTCCTGGTGTGGGGTAAACCGGTGATGAAGTCTAATGATGTGGTCTCCCATTTCCATTCCGGAATGGGCAGTGGTTGCAACAAACCAACAGGATGTTGATGTGCTGCCTTCACCAGCTGACACTCTAAACATTTGGACAAGTACTCAGTAACATCCTTCCTTAATCCTAGCCAAAAATACCTTTTCTTGGTGGCTGAAAGTAGTTTCTGGTAACTTGGGTGGCCCGCACATGGTTTCCGGTGAAACTCATCCAATATTAATTGTTTAATAGAGTTTTGGTTAGGAACATAAATTCTGTTTTTGAAGGTAAGGATGTTATCGAGATTTATTCCAAAATCTAATTTCTCCCCTTTCAACAGAGCTTCCTTTGTCTATTGCCAAAGAAAAGTGTACTCTGGATCCTTGATAAATGCCTCCTTTATGATTTCAGGAATGTTTGAGCATGCTTGGCTGATTTGGACCTCATAAATACAATGTATTTTCCTACTCAATGCATCGGCCACTCGATTTTCCTTCCCCTTAAGATGTTTCATTTCAAAATCGAACTCACTTAAAAATGTTGTCCATCTGGCCTGTCAAGCATTCAAGCTAGACTAGTTGAAGAAATTGGTAAGGCTGCTATGATCCTTTAACAACAAAAATTTCTTCCCCAACAAGTAGTGTCGCCACATTTTAAGTGCATGCACTATCGCTGTTAATTTGAGGTCATAAGTAGAATATCATTGTTCATACTCCTTCAATTTCCATGATTCGTAAGCAATAACTTTTCCTTCTTGTGTCAGCACTCCACCAACACCTTCTTTACTTGCATCCGTGCAAATCGTGAAAGACTTTTCCAGATCTGATACCTTTAGCATGGGTGCAATGGTAAGTAAGTGTTTTAATCTTTCAAATCTTTGCTAATATTCGACTGTCCATTAAAGGTGTGTCCCTTTTTCTGTAAAGAGGTCATTGGAAAAGCAATTTTTGAAAATCCTTCAATGAACCGATGGTAGTACCCGGCCAAACCCAGGAAGGATCTGATATCAATGACATTCTTTGGAGCGGTCCATTCCATAATGGTTTTGATATTCTCTGGGTCCACCGCTATCCCCTCTGTTGATATAACGTGACCCAAGTATTGGATCTGATCTTTGAAAAAGTCACACTTGCTAAATTTAGCATATAACTGGTTCTCCCGCAAAGTTTGCAACACTATTCTCAAATGTTCTTTGTGCTCTTCCTAATTTTTAGAGTATATCAAAATGTTGTCAATAAAAATTAGTACAAAATTATCAAGATAGGACTGGAAAATATCGTGCATGAAACTCATAAAGATAGTTGGGTCATTTGTGAGGCCAAATGGAAGCACCACAAACTCGTAATGACCATAACAAGTTTAGGATGCAGTCTTGTAAATGTCCTCCTCCTTTATTCTTATTTGGTGGTGGGCAGATCTTAAATCGATTTTTGAGAATACCTTGGCTCCTTGCACTTGATCAAGTAAATCATCAATACGTGGAAAGGGATATTTATTTTTGATGGTCAACTTATTTAACTGATGATAATCAATACATAATCTCAAAGTTCCATCTTTCTTCCGTACAAATAGTACAAGGGCTCCCCAAGGGGACACACTGGGGCAGATGTATTTTTTTATCTAGAATCTCCTGAAGCTGCATTTTGAGTTTTGTCAACTCAGGTATGCTCATGCGGTAAGGGGCCTTGGATACAGGGGTTGTGCCCTAAATTAGTTCAATGGTGAAGTCAATATCCCACGAGTGGTAACCCAAGAATGGGTTCAGGAAATACATCAGCAAATTCCTAAATGACAAGAATAATTTCCAAGGAGGTCATTTTATTTTTGGTGTTGGTAAATCCCACTTGAACAACATATATTTGACAACCATTCCTAATACATTTCCCTAACTAACTAGCAGTAATAGGGTGTAGTTTGTTATTGGTCTTGATTCCTTGAAGCTCCTTTCTTTGTCCTGATTCTAAAATAAAACTGATAGTTTTTTGTTTGCAATCAACCAAGGACCAACATTTTTCCAACCAATCCATTTTGATTAAAATGTCGTATGAACCCAAAGGAAGAATGTTAAGGTTCATGTGAATGGGTTGTCCTGAGATTGTTATGGGACACTATTCTGTTTTTGCAACTACCTTTCTTTTTGTCCCTGTGGATAGTTGAACTAGCCATGGTTTTGGAAACTTACTGCTCTGCAGTTGACATTTTTCTACTACTTTAGGACTAACATAGCTTAAGCTAGCACCGAGATCAAACAAAACCGAGACAAGTTTCTTAGCAATCATACCTTCACATTCGATCATGGTGGGCTGGTACTCTGCTTGATGATCATCCAGGGCAACATTAATTCTAGGCATGCTCCTCGCCACTTCTCCAATAGTGGATGCTTCTTGCATGTTTGCTAGTTGTTCCATCCTTGCCTTATGTGGACAGTTTTTGTAGTAGTGGGGTTCTCGCATCCCCAACATTGTAGCGACGGTTTTGACTGTTGGTCATTAATAAATTTATTAACCCCTTCTGACTGTCTATTTTCAGAATAAGCAGCTTTGGGTTGATTCCTTGCTGGGAATTTACTGAGAGGCTTTTTCTGTATATTTCTGCTATTAGAAAATTTTGGGTGTCTGCTTGGAATCAAACTTCTTCCCTTCTTATTCAACCCTCCTTTAGGTCCTTCATTTTTCTGTTTCATTTTCTGATAGCAGATGCGGGCTTTCCGCACTGCATCATCCATCATTTTGGGGTAGTCAAACTCAAGTTTTTCCTTCATAAAATTGGGTAGGCTACTAATGAAACGCTGAATCTTAGCCTTTTCCTCTTGCATATAAGGCACATAGCATAGTAAGGAAGTGAATTGTGACACATATTCATCCATGGTTAAGGTTCCCAATCTCAACTTGTGGAATTATTTTTCTTTATCGTCATAATAACGTTTAGTTAGATACTTGTCTTTGAAATGCTTTTGGAATTCATTTTATGTAACCTGTTCCTCGTCAATTTTCCTCATTGTTTTAATTTCTTCCCACCAAAGGGTAACCTTACCTCTTAACTGATAAATTGCCAATCGAGCTTTCAGTTTATCTGTGTACTCATAAATCTGAAAATATTTGCTCATATCAATTAACCAAGCTTCCATTGCCTCCTCAGATTCCCCTTCAAAAAGTGACGGTTTAATCTTTTTAAATTCTCCTTGTAATTCAGATTTCTGTCTTTTTGTCTTGCACTGGTCGGAAACATTGTCCAAGCATCCTTCTTCGTCTTCCCTGTGTTTTTCAGCTGACTCAACATTTTCCTCTCCATGCTGAGTTGTTGGGGTCTTCTCCCTATCTTCAGCACTGGGGTCTGGATGTCGTTGGTTCTGTCGATTGGATAGACTTCTAAGAATTTTCTCCTGTTCTAGATGTAGCCATTCATTATCTGTTCTTAAATTTGTCATCTCTGCATGGAGCTGCTGCATGGTTTCAAGTAAGACTGCATTAGCTTGACGAGATTCCTCACCCAGCTGAATCCAAATATCAGGGTTAGCATTCACATAGGTTATTCCTGGCGAATTGGGTGGTCCTAGGCTCCTTTGCATTCTGCCCCTTCTTGTGTTGAGGCGATCTCTATGTTCACATACATGTTTACTTAGTTAAATTAAAGAGATCACATTCATTGCATATATATATATATATATATATATATATATATATATATATATATATGTATATATGTATGTATATATATATATTTTCCCCAAGAGTCTCAATGTACAAATTTGAGCTCTGATACCATTTGTAACAACTATTAACTAAATACAAAGCATATATATATAAACTTTTATATTTACATCTATGCATTAAACCAACAATGAATCATATGCCATGGAGGCGGATGCAGATTTCTATGGCACAATTGTTGATTAATTACTGTATTAATTGCCATAGCCGGCTACTTATATGTTTCTGCCATGCCTTAATGAATCACATGGCCTCCCGCGAGGCATTAGGCCCATCACTCGACCTTGGGTTGCAGACCTCCTGTACGCTCAACTACATGGCTTGCTTCTAGGTTGCTCCATCGCATGCATCCGTCCATCAACTCGATCTAACTATGACATCTGGTATAGTTCTTGCCCATCGATTTGGTTGGGGCGATTCGACGATGAGAAGGGTTTAGGGCTTTTCCAACTGCCCAACTCACTGTCTTCGTTCAAACAGGAAATCATTTGCTTCCCGAAGGTGAGGGTATTGGCCGCTCTGCAATGACTTTGGCCCTTGGTTTCTTAGGGGATTTTGTGACTTTTGTCCATGAATCATGGCTGTCTGTTCATCTCTTATAGGGAGGTAACCATAACCCTCATCCTCATTCATTACAGCTCTCCATTACTAGATATGTTAAATGTCTGCATTTAAAGTCTTCTCAATACACAGGGTTAACGCATGGCTCTTGCTAGCCAGGTTTGGCACAAGGTTCCTCAAGCTCCGCGAGGGGTGGTGGTTTCCAACACCGATTTAATGAAGGTAATCCTTTGACTGTCGGATTTTCTATTTACAAATTTCCTTATTCATGTTGTTCCTAACCTTGTGAAGGGTTCTGTGCAAGGTAGGTGGGCGGCTCATGGATGGAACTCTCCGAACTCAGGTAAGGTTGATGTTTTCTCATGATTATTTTTTATAGTTCATTAGAAGATAAGCATTCTCCCACAGGTTCTAAAAATGACCCTAAATGACCTTGTAGGTAAGCTATTGTTGCTGTCGGGGTGCTTTCGTGTTTAAGTCCGCGTCTATAGAGTCCATGTGAACTCATATTCTCCACGATTTGTCACAGGTTGGAAAATATCTTCACGAGCTCCCTAAGATGACTGTTTCGTTTTGGTTGCTTGAGGGAAATTTTGCTCTGGCGGAAGGCTTTAGCCTAGATTTACCGTCTTCTTGATTTTAATTAAAAGATTGTGAGAATGGCTTAAATTTCTGTCCTCAGATAATCTCAATGTAGAATTGTAGATAGGTTTCAGGGTTTTTGAAACTCATAAGTCCGTGGCTATCATTGTAAGTCTGTTTGAAATTTAAGATTCTCTAGAATGCCTGCAACTCGAGGGACAATGAACTCGAGGGCCTTTTGGCCTTTCCTCTAGTTTGAACACTCGATAACTTGATTTTGTAGACTACTATATTTTATTTTCTAAAGATTGATGCATATGTTTTTGTTATTAAGTTAAATCCGTTTACACTTTGGCTCTATTACCGCCTTACTAGAAGGGTTATTTGATGTTCATAGATGCGACTAAGATGCAATTTGTCAGGAATGCTAAATTATTTCTCGTTTTTCCTCTTTGATGTAATTTGTTAAATAATGGTTAAAGGACTGTCTCCTCCTTGTCATTTATTTGACTTCCTTATTATGTTTAACTGGAATGACGATTCCCATTCTTTGCCGAAAGAGGAATTTCGCCTTAGGGTTTTAATATTTCCTCTGTTACGATTTATAAGTAATACTTGACTTCTTCATAGAGAATTGTTTCACCAGATTCTAAAAATGTTCATGCTTATAGAGAATTATTTTACCAGATTCTATTAATGTTCATGCATGACTTCGTAATTCGACAGTTACTATGCATTACAGTATATCCTCTGTTTGTTAAGAAAGAATAGTTCAAGTATGAATTCTTTATTAGTGGTTGTTCAACATTATTGCCTATGCATTATTTTGTTAAAAGAAGAATGTTGCAAGCTTGTTTCTTTATTCGCTAATGGTTATGCATTACTCCATTTGTTGCTATATAAATATTCTAAATGATTTGATTCTTGTAAGCAAATATCTTTATATAAACTACTGTTATCTTTTCTTCCAAAAGAAATCTATGATACTTATCTGATTTAAATGTGTCAATATGTAAGTTCAGATTCGCCTGGAAAGTATTTCCTCCCAGCCACAACCCTGGCTATCACGTCTAGGCTCTCCCCCGAGCACTTTATCTTTTTCACAACTGGATTATAACTAGTTACAGTCGGGTACCTTGGGCCTCAGGACTCACTGTCCAACCTCATGTCCTGTACTCTCTCGTCATTGTTTTGCGTGACTTCCCACTGGTTTCTGTCACCCAGCTTTGGGATAGCCTTTTTTTCCTTCTTTTCCCCCTTTATATTTCCCTTTCCAGGGCAGGGGTGTAACTGTTTCTTTAAACTATGCAAACAATTTATTTTTCATTAACATGTCTGAACTCCTAATTAATCATTAATTAGGTAACCAATTGTAATATGGTCTTCTAGCCTCAGTCATTATCATAATGTAACAAAAATTATGTGACAAGACATAAAGATGCATTTAATAACCACAGTAATTTTTCATGTAGCCTGGGGTGTTACATATTTTAATACCAATTAATATTCACTTACACTTAAAAATATATTAATATAAAAAAAATCATTTTAATGGGCCTTGATAAAATGTCTCTATGCATATGTTATGTAAATATTTTAATGTCAACTATGTATATATTATATATTGTTTTAAAAAAATTATGTATATATCATATAAAGCTATTGAAAATAATTTTGCACGTAAAAAGTTTTGATCTAAGATGGATCTAAATTGGTAATTCAAATAAAATTGAGGTAAAATAGTCAATTCACCATTGGCCATTTTTGGACTCAAGCTTTGACACACACACACACACATATATATAACATCAGGTCAGATCCATCTTAACTCTGGATATACCAAGACCGAGAGGGATCAAATCTCTTTCTTTTCATTCTAAAAGAAGTTTGAATCTTAAGAGATTTGATCTCTCTCAGAGCTTGGTAAATCCAGAATTAAGATGGATCTAGGCTAATTTAAAATTAAATTAAGTAGAATAATAAAAATTGAAATAAAATTAAATCAATACAAATTGAAATTGAATCAAATATGAACATTAGAGAACTAGAGAAAACAAAAAACATTAATAATAATTAATAACAAACATTTATAATTTAGAGAGAGGTAGTTTGATTTAGAATAATAATAATTAAATAAATAAAATACTTAAATATATAAAATGAATAAGAATAAAATAATAGAGTTAAATAAATAATAAATAAATAAATGGTAAAGAATGAAATAAAAGACTAAATTAAATAATAATAATAATAATAAGTGGTTAATTATATAAAATATAATAAGCACAATTGAAATGATTAAATATTTGTTATAAAATATAGTATTAAATTAATCATAAAATAATAGAGGTGTCCAATAATTAAATCATCATCATGAGTAATATTGCATGTCTCATGTCAAGTTAAGTCCGATAGATCATTATTTGGTCTCAGTGGACGTTCACATCCATCATCATCATCATCATCATAAGTTTTAATAAAAAATGATAATTTCTAAATTAAAAAATTAATTCAGATAATTTATATATTGAAATCAAGCTCTAAGAGATAGTTCAATTGGTTGAGTCCTCATCGTTAAAAAAATCAGTCTTAAATTCAATTCTCTTCACACCTTCGTAATTGAGCCAACAAAAAATTGATCACTTTAAATAATTCTCCTAATATAAATGTAAAAAACAATTAATAAAATATAAATATAATTTATAAAATATTAAAGACAATTTATTCATATATTAAATATATCTATATTCATAAATATAATTTATATATATTTTTAGTAAACTAAGAGAAACATGAACATTGATTGTAAATTTGAATTATTTCAAAACAAATATTACATAAAATAAATAAATAAATAAATATTTTTTCATTTACTAAATTTGGTACACTATACTCATCGTAAAAAAATAAAAACATCATTATCGTATTATTTAATTCATAAATAACATAAAAACAACATCATCATTATCGTATAAGATATTATATACTATGTATTTTTAAAAATTAAAAAATAAATTAAAATCGAACTGGCATCGCAAATTACAACTTGCAAAATATTTTATTGGTTCTCAGCCGTAAAAGTGGAAAAGTGTCTCATTTTCCACACAAATAAAATGTGAAAATTATAAAATATGTGAGCAGGCCAGAAAGTTAATCAGGAAAAAGTTAATCATGTTGCTTAAGCTATATATATATATATGCTTGCTTTTAACTTTACCGCTAATTAATATTTAAATAAGGAATATTAAATAAAAAAGTTTGAATTTCAATATACAATCAAAAGTGTTGACTACAATGGTTTTTTTTTTAATTTGTACTATTTTCTTGAATGAATTAAAACCATGTATTTGATTTTAGTATTTTTTAAATCCGTTATCATAAAATTGATCACAATTCCCGAGATTGAAATTATGGACCAATCATAAAATTAAATAATTAAATTTTTATCATAGCTACTATCCAATTTAAAATCATTTAAAAATATATATATATACAAATACCCTTTATTCCCCGCTGGAATTAAATATTTAATTATGCATATGCAAAATGCTCCATCACTCTATTTTTTTTTTCATTTTCACTCAAGGACCAAAGATATTTAGGAGCAAGATTCTTGTGGGCTGAGCACTTTATTTTTATTTTAATGTCAACCGCACTCGACTAATTATTGATGAAGAAAGTTTATTTTTTATTTGAAGTTAAAGCCCACTTGAGTAATAATTAATCAACAAAGTGTATGCAACAATCTAATATTTAATCGCAACTTGTTAATATTTTTTTTTTTAAGTGGAAACATTTAAACTCTCTTGAGTATGGTGGTCATATCATAAATAATATTGCATAATTTAAAAAAAATGAGATATTAATAAGAATATTAATATTTTAAAATACTAATAAGTTGTAATATAAATTTATATAATATAAATTTATTTAAATTATATTTATATGGTGTAATTTCACTAAATTAATTAATTATTACAATAATATTATAATCATTGAATTTTAAAATTGTAGTAATATAGGAGAAAGTGGAAAACTGCGAATTAATTTATAAATTTTTATGGATTATAAATGGGTATTGGTGAATTAGATAGATAGAATAAAATGTTGTTGATTTTTTAAATAGGGTTTTTAGGGTTAGTGAAATGAAAAATATACACAAGGTTATGTCAACCAGGAAGACATGTGAGTATAAAGTAAACTAATCTTTTTGTAAAATTACTCATTTTCTAGTAATAAATCTAACAAATGTAATAAAAATTCAAAATAAATTTTAACTATAATTTTAAAATTGTAGTAACATAGGAGAAAGTGGAAAATGACAAATTAATTTATAAATTGTTGTAGTAATATAGGAGAAAGTGGAAAATGACAAATTAATTTATAAATTTTTATTGATTATAAATGGGTATTGGTGAATCAGATAGATAAAAAAAAATGTTGTTGGTTTTCTAAATAGGGTTTTTAGGGCTAGTGAAATGAAAAATACACACAAGATTATGTCAACAGGGAAGGCATGTAGGTATAAAGTAAACTAATATTGTTGTAAAATGGCTCATTTTCTAATGATAAATCTAGTAAATGTAATAAAAATTTAATAGAAAATTTAACCGTAGTTAAAATGATGTTTTAACCAATTTCGCCCAAAATCTAAATCCATTTAAAGCCATAAAAAATCTTAAGAAATTTTGCCCAAATTCTTAATTGACCTCGAGCCTCAAAATTCTTAATTCACTTGGAAGCTTTAAAAACTCAACCATCTGTCTTTCTTGAAAATTGAGCCAATTTGCCCAAATTCTTAATTGGCTTCAAGCCTCAAAAAATCAACCAGAGTCTTGTATGGTATGGAACTTTGTCTTCTTATACCATGGGATTTTGATAGTGCGCAAAGAATTAACTACATGATTATACACCTTTTTGGCAATAGAGTGGAGTGAACATCCATGTGAAATAAAATCATCCCAATATCATAAAAACATGTCATTGTAAAAATGGCTATTAATAGATATCATAGATAATAACCATATGTTAATGAAAGTCTACAAAGTACTATTAATTGAAGGAGCATGTTATGGCATCAAGTATGAGCACTACACCTTTAAAATAAGAGATCAACGAGATCTTGTAGAAATGACTATTAATAAATAACATAGATAATAAGCATATGTTAAATATTAATGAAGGTCTATAAAGTACTATTAACTGAAAGAGAATGTTATCAAATCAACTATAAACACTGTACCATTAAAATAAGAAATCAACAAAATTTTATTATAAAAATAGTGATTTTTGAAACTTTCAATTTAAAAACTAAATTTAGGATTTCTTAAATATATTGTTATAAAATAATGAAATTAACTCTTCATTTTTAAAACTAATATTTAATTGGAAATTTTTTTTAAAATAAATCAACTCAAATTTTCCACTAATATAAAACAAAATTTCATTCTGGTATTTTTTGTTTTTTTTGTTTTTTTCCTAAATTTGATTGATTATAATTATTTTAATATAAAATAAAATTTGATTTTGGTACTTTTGTTTTTTTCTAATTATAATTATCTTAAAACAAAGAAAAATTTGTAAATTCAAAATATGTATGACTGCACCATTATAGTCTATAAAATTAGGAAGAACTAACGCTTATTCACTTAATTGCTTTCATCCCTGAAGTTAACGTCCAAATTGACAAAGATTTTTGATAATGAGATTTGGGGTCCGGGAGCGGAACCCAAAGGGGAAGAAATTATCGTGGGAAAAGAGTTAAGGGGATGGGGAGAGGAAGTTGCAACAATAAGTAAACAATGAATAAGGGGTTGGGGTTGGGTTGGGTTGGGCAGGGCAGGGCAGAGTGGGAGAAGCTCATCCGTTATTTGATTGATGGGAGTTGACCCTGTTTCATCGCCTGCCCTGTGGATCGATTAAAGAAAGAGTAGGTATAGGTGTAGGTTTGGACAGAGAGAGAGAGGGGGAGCGAGCGGAGGAGAAGATGAAAGGCCGCCTCCGTTGATTAGAAAACGCTCTCCATCGTCCTTCTCTGCCCGGCTGCCTCTCAAGCCAAGCCACACAGGGCGTGCGGGAGCCGATCTTGCCTCTGTAATCATGATTGCCTTCGCTTTTGCTGGGTGAGAATGAAGAAGAAGACGAAGAGGAGGACGAAGACGTGTTCAATGTCTCTTGTGGCGATGGCGCCCGCGGGATTGAATGGGTTTGTCTGTCGGGTTTAATCAATGGTGGCGTTTTAGTGGCTTTTGGGTATCGAGATTATGAGTGGGCCGAGCGTTGCAGGGGAAGGCGAGCGCGTGGGAGCGGAGGAGATGGAGGACGGCGAGGGGAGCGGAGGGCCGGGTCCGGTTTCGAATCCGATCCCGTTTGGTCTCAGAGAGAACGAGTACGCGGTCCTGCGGGACGTAATCGCCCAGTACCACACACACGAGACGCCGCCGGATCATTGCTCGTCGATCGTGGTCCAGAGGGTGAACGCCCGGGTGGACTTGGTGTGGTCCGTGGTGAGCCGCTTCGACAAGCCGCAGACATACAAGCACTTCATACGGAGCTGCACGATGACGGGCGATGGGGGCGTGGGCAGCGTGAGGGAGGTGAGCGTCGTGTCGGGGCTCCCGGCCACGACCAGCACGGAGCGCCTGGAGAAGTTGGACCCGGCAAACCACGCCATCAGCTTCCGTGTTCTCGGAGGCGAGCACCGGCTACGCAACTACAACTCGGTGACCACGCTGAACGAGTTCACGGAGTCCGCCCGCACCTGGACCGTGGTCCTGGAGTCGTATGTCGTCGACATTCCGGAAGGCAACACCAAGGAGGACACCTGCATGTTTGCCGACACTGTTGTGAGGTGCAACCTCCAGTCCCTCGCTCAGGTATCGGAGCACCTGCAGAGAGATCGGGAGAGGCACGGCCCCCTGCCTGCCCTACCGCGCCGCTGAGCCACACTGCAAAAACAAAGATCAAGAAAGCTCATATTGCATTGCTTTCTCCTCCACATCCACATCCACATCGACATCATCATCATCAGAAGGTTGCGTATACTTTCGTCGTTTCTGTTTATTGTGTACATAGGCTGTGCTGCCTTTGTGGGGGATCTGCCATGTAATTTTTTCTGTTCTTTCTGGGCAGCCCCGTATTTTTCACCAATTAATGCCTGACTGGATCGATGGTGTAGATTCATCATTCCAAGAAACAAAACCAAAAAAGAAAAGGAAAAAAAAATTACTACAAGAATCACACAGTCATGCATTTTTTTCTTCTTTCCATTTTGACTCGGTGGGGCAGTGTGGGAACGCAGATGGGTGTTGAAATAAGACAAAGTCTTGCTCTGCTCTGTTTTTAGGGTGTGGGGGGTTTCAAGTTTTCATGAATAATATGTCGATAAATTTTTGTATGGACGCAAATGAAACCTGGTCATAATCTGTATTCTATTTTTGGAACTGCGGTCAAATCCGCATTGGAACCTTCCCTTGCATTTTACCAAAATTTCGCAAATCTCCTGCCTAATGCAGCATTTAAGTACAGTCTGTTTCCAGTCTCCATGGATATATTTGCTTCATCATGCCAAATCTGGATTTCTTATGCATTTCTTTTAGAAAGCTACAATTGGAGCAGCACAAGAAAAGAGTAAGTATTAATTAATACACCCAATAATTTCATTCCATTTCTAGGGCTGTAGTGTACTGTAAATCAACATTCTTACTCCATTTTACCCATATATCTTGCACCATCAATGTCTGCAACTTTGTAATCACATTTCAGGTTGTGTTTATTCATATTCAGAGAATCTGTTCTTTGGGGATTTGGGTTTTAAGACATTGAAGCTAGAAATGTATAGAAGTAATGCTGACTACAAAGTTCAGTCTGGTCTGAGTTTTATTATACGAATATGAACAGATGACCTTTGAGGTGACAGGAGCTTTGACCTCTGAGGTCAATAGAACAGACAAGAAACAGTGCAGTGCTCAGCTCTTCTCTCTTCAATATGATCCCTAGGGTGATAGGACAGGTCTATGTGCTATTTTGTGCTTGTACTACGTGTGATAGCTGGCATATGGCATTCAGATTATTATTTATGTTACTGGGTTATTTTGGAAAAGTTTGATCTGAATCCTGTTTATACATATATATATAAAATCAATCTTCAAATGATATGACATGAGGAAAATAACAATTTCAGTAATTATTGATTTGTATTATAGTGATTATTGATTTGCCAAACTCAACAACACTGAATATTTGAGTCTCCATATATTACAAATGCTAGATTAATTATTTATATTTATATTTTTTGTTTTTCAAAAATGTATATTTATAATTTATAATTTTTTTTAATGATATGTAATTTTCATTATAAAAATATAATAATTATTATTTTTATAATTAATTTATAATAAAATATTTTTAATATATAAAAATGAATTAATGTTTTTTTTTCCAAAAAAGGAAAAGGCCAATTTAGCCTCTCAAATCAGTCCTATTATAAGGACATAAAAAAGGAGAATCATCATTTTTATAATTAATTTGTAATAAAATATTTTTTAATATATAAAAATGAATTAATGTTTTTTTTTCAAAAAAGGGAAAATGCCAATTTAGCCTCTTAAATCAGTCCTATAAGAACATGAAAAAGGAGAATCATCTTAATTTTAGTCAACAAATTTCATACATCTTAATTAATCGACAAAACTTGTTTTGGCAATTGAGAGAGTAGTGTGCAAATTCCATAATCTAATTTATGCCAAATCATATGTAAGAATATATCAAATGTAATTGTTTACACTTTTAAAAGTAGTTTTGCTTCTTATTCTGGGTAGGAAAGGTAAGTGGCAGTTTAAAGAATATTAACAAAATAAATACATACTAAATAAATTTCAATTGTTGAGTTATTTTTGGGTGAAAATCACATGAGAAATTTTTTGTGGACCTTGTTGAACCATCTAGTGTGCTTCATCATCAATGGTCAAGGCAAGATGATTCAAAATGCTTGGGTAAATTTTTTTTCATATGATTTTTATCAAAAGATAACTCAACAATTATAATATAAATCATAAAAACCTAAATTCAAAAAATAATTTTCATTAACTATTATTAATAAAATAACTAATTTTAAATACTATTTTATTAAAATGTATTAAAATATAAAATTCAAAATTTTCCAATAAAATAAATCTTATCAAAACATTAAATTATATATCTTACCTTTTTAAGCTCGATTACTTTTATTTCAATAAATATTAATTCTAATAAACATCAATCAAAACTAAACTAGAAAACATTATTTTATATATAAAAATAACTGTGTTTCTATTTACAATAGGTTAGACTGCAAAACTCTCCATTCTAATGATAGGGAAATGCTGCATTCTGCAGCAGCCTGAAGGATGGTATGAAGATAGGGAAAGTTACCTTATCAAATGAATATTTATGGATTATAAAAGGTGGAAAAGCAAAACAAGTTGTTGGGTAGTGCTTTTCATAATGTATTTGCATATGGGTGGAATGTGGAGTGTGCAGGTAGAAAAAGACAAACCTGGTTGTTAGGATGATATAAAAGATTGGGCATCTTATTGGCCAAAATACAATTGAAAGGTTTCTGCACGACATCTATGGGCCCCAGAGCCTTTGGATTCTCTCTTGAACATGATGTTTCTCGTTAACTTTTCAAATTGTGTTGTAATAAATATTAATATAATCAAGCTTTTCTGAGCTTCAAGCGACAGATATTTATGCACCTCACCAGGCTCAGACACAGGCCCAGATTCATCTGAAGCTTCACAATGAATGCATTGCCATTTCTGGTTTTGACTTTTTCTTTCATGAATTTCTCTGAAAATCTTTGACAATAAATACGGATTGAGTTTTCTGTTAACAAAAGACGAAAGCTCAGATCTGTTAAGGGATTGAGCTGATGGTAGAATTCATGTGACAAAAAAATGACTGACTGACCCCATTGCTGCTTGCTTCACGAAAAAGGAAAAACAGATATGGACAGGTAGGTAATTTCCCGTGTTGATTCTCCTCACTTTTCAACTGTTGTGTACAGCTCGGATCACAAATTACGCAGGCACGTGACAAGTTGGCCTGGTTCCACCACATACCGATATCAGAAATAATTGCTGCTCTGCAAGTTGCGAATGGTTGCCCCACCAGAACGGAATAAGTTAAGGGAAGGTTATTCTTTTTGACAAGATATTTTATCAGATTTTTGTATGATGAAAGTAAAATTATGGCACTGATGCCACAACGTTGCCGGACGGAAAAATACGATCAATGGGGGCCGAGACAAAGACCTGACGTATTTCATGAGAAATCAATCAATCCCGGACAGGATTTGATTTGATGTATTGTTGGGGTGATTTGTTTGTCATATACAATTTAAAATTTTATAAAAATGTTGAGATTTTTTATTGGAATTGCGATAATAGGTTAGAAAAATGTGAAAATTGTTAGATTTATAAGGGAAACTGTTTTGAAATTTCAAACGACTATCTTTAATCTCATGAACGTTAAAATAATTTCTTTCTTCTTTCTTTCTATAACCATTATTCAACAGTGTATAAAAGTTAATGCTGTATACAATACAATGAACTGCATTAACTACTGCACAGCAGACTAGATAATTGTTGCCTAAACCCAGAAAGTATGAGTGCAGGGTGGCCTGACAGAGACGTGAGCAAGACTGAAGGGAGAGCCGGAGATGGCTTGGCTTCTGGCTGTGGGGGCACAGCACGGCTCGTTTGGAGCATAACGCACGCAACGGCATACCTATTGTACCGCTGGGAGGGCGGACCTGCACGCCATCATTTGGGGTGGAAAGGAAGTTACGGGAATTTGGGTTTTGTGGGTGAATTTGTTGCTGAGAGATTACTTAGAAGGGAGTTGGATCCATTTATTTATGGAGCTGGCACTCGATTTCACTTGAAGGAAGGACAGTGAGTCAGGGAGTCTGAATCAGCAGCGCCTTTTCACCCCCCGCCCCACACCTCAATTTTGATACGGATGCAAGTTGAGCGAGCGGAGGTCGGACGGCGTATGTACTTGCGGCAAAATCGCTGGGTCGCACGTGGGTAGGAAGGAAGAGCAGAGGCCTGGGGTCTCTGGGTCTCTTACTTATAATGACCACCATTACCATGTGAACGGCTTAGTGGTGATAGCGAATCCATTCGATTCCTTCTGACATGGAGAGCCTGATTCATGAATCGAATCTGGCACCCACCACAACCACCAACTGCTACTAACTGCTGGGAATGGAATGGAATGGATAATGGATGTATGTATGGATGGGTTGGGTATCGATCCCTGGACCTCCGACACAGCCAAAGGCCAGGGAGGTACCCCACCCTTTTCTTCCTCCTTTCTTGGTCTGCGAGGCGCAGGGGAGGGAGGATTCCCCATGCCCAGACACAGGCTCCAGCTCAGCCCAAGTTGTGTGAGTATCTCTGATACCAACGCTAAACATTAAAAAAAGAAGGGTATGGTAAGTACAGAGGGGACCCATGCATCTATAGGATTATGATCATCCACACATGCTCTCTTATGGTGGTCACATTGGACACTGTGATGAGAGACAAATTGATTGGTCAAACCACTAGTCGAATCAAGCCATAACATCAATTTCCACCTCCTTTTTGTCCTTGTAATTTTAACGGCGTGGGAGAAGGATTATTTAAAGGAATTTAATTTTTTAACAAGTACTAGATAAAATGGTGGTTTTATTGTGTAGAAATTTGTGATATACTTTATTACGATATTTTGTTATTTAAAATGTAGTTAATGAAAAATTTTTCGGCTTAAATCACATGATAAATCATTTGTCGCGAACTAAAGTGTCAGGGCAAGTTGAAGAAACTTAGCATGTTAAATAGTTTGAGCAGAGACTCCAACGGCTATCTTGACTAATGGCTAATTTTGACTTTGTTGGTTAAGTGTGGTTCAGACAAGTTGAAGAAACAGATCCAGCTTAGCATGTTAAATAGTGTTACCAGAGACTCCAACGGCTATCTTGACTAATGGCTAATTTTGACTTTGTTGGTTCGAAACTCCTCGACAAATGATTTATCCTGTGATTTACGCCGAAGAATTTCTCATTAACCTGATATGGATGACAGAAGCCTCAATTCAACAATTAAAATGTAATTTTAAATAGATTTAACATTGTGAATGATTTTTTTTTTTTTTAATAATTTAAACTTATAATTTTTATAAATTTTTGGAACATTTTATATAAAATTTTAATGAAATTTTTATTATTATTAAAATTCATAATATTTATGAAAATTAAATGATATTTATTTTCAGGATATTTCTAAAATTTTAATAATATTGTAATTTAAATATTCTATATTTTATTTTTTTCAAAAAATTTATAGTATTTTATTTTTTTTTAAATTTTTTTTTTTATTATTTAAAATAAAATAGTCAATATTTCAACATATTTCTATTAAATTTAAGATAAAATTGATTAAAAAAATACTTTAAAAAATTATCATATTTCTATTAAATTTAAGACAATTGATAAAAAAAATATACCTAAAAAAATTGTAATTTACAGTACACAATTTGCATAAACAATTTTCTTCAATTTTTTTTTGTGAAAAATATGATATCCCATGCTTTGACATGATTAGAAGGGAATAGATCCTCCACACCTTTTAAGGGTTTGCAAAAACCTTCAAGACTTTTTAAATAGCCAATGACTCTACTTTTTTGAATTTTTGTTGTTTTACTTGATTTTGGTGAGAATAAAATTTTTTGAGGCATCTTGAATAATATTTATATTATGACACTTTTTAACATGGTTTTTAAATTGATGAAGATAAATATAATGATGTACCTTGAAACTAAACATAATTTATCACTCCATTGTACTAGTGTGTTTAGTACATGCTGGTCTTCTCATATGAATCATAAGTGAGTGCTCGGTGATGCCATATGGAACCTATACATATGGTCTACCATGTATTGACCTATCCATTCATACATTGTAAGGATAAAAAGGCGCTGCGACTTGCAAAATTGATCCTTACCCCTTTTAAACATATTCAATTTGATATATACCACTCAAATTTGACCAAAAATATTAAACTAGTTAAGTCTAAATTACATCTTTGCTAGTAACCACAATCACAGAAGTGGAATGGTTAAATTCTCGAGTTGGCTCACTCATACAACTGAGACAATGTGCCACTTAGCTCACAGGGCATGTAGAGGACCCAATGTCCCAATAAGCCCACATGAACAAGGAACATAGGGTAATGTGTCAATCAACCTATTTGTATAAGGCAGACAATCCAATCCCCTAATTGACCTAGTTGTACAAATCAGACAACATAACACCTCAATCAACCCACTTACACAAGAGAGATGACCCTAAACCCCAATTGGCCCACTTGTATAAGTGAGATGACACAACAATATAATTAATGTGCATGCATATGTGGCCCAAAACCCTAATTGACCTACTTACACAAGGAGAAGATTAAATACCCCAATTGACTAGTGTGCTAGGCAAGACAACCCAACACCCCAAGTTACTCACTTGCATTAGTGGGATGACATAGTGCCCCAATTAATTAACTAGCACGGGAAAGACAATGCAATGCGCCAATTGGCCTACTTACACAGACAAAATGATTTGACACCCTAATCAACTCGCACAAGTGAGATGAACCCAATAGCTCAACCCTCCACTTGCACATGCAAGATGACCCAACTCCCTAGTTGACCCGCTTTCACAAGCATGTTGAGAAAACACTTCAATCAACCCACTTACATAGACAAGACAACCCATTGTCTCGATCCACCCACTTGTATAGGCAAGACAACCCAACACCCTAATCAACCCCCTTGCACATATGAGATGCCCAACATCATAATTGATCCACTTGCACCATCAACCTAATACCCCAATTTGCTTGCGTACAAGCAAGATGACCCAACACCCTAATCAACACATTTACATGAGTGAGACACCCAAACATCAAACAACATGCTAGTAGTGTCAAGACAATAGAATGCCCCAACTGGCCCACTTGAAAGATGAGACAATGACCCATATCGTTTAAAATCATCCATACACAAACACAATGATACAGAAAAGAAAAACACATTGAAATTTGTATCCTAGTATGACTTTAAGACATCTCCATTTTATCATGTAATCAAATCCCAATTAATAAACCTATCATATTTTGTTTTAAAAGTAAACAAATAATCTATATTAAACTTCACTTTCTACTTAAATATACCACAAATACCTATTTTTTTTATTATGATCATATATTTTCTTAATTATTTATATTATTTTAAAAAATTTCAATAACCCAAAAAAATATTTTCTAGAAATAATTTTAAAATTATGCTCAACTTATCTCTTTTTATTATATGATATCCACCGCCCACAAAACAATATCCTCTTGTATAACTTCTAATATTTTTATAACAATAAAAAAACCTATATACTTGCATATATAATTTCCCCATACATATAATACAACTTCACACTGCCTTCAATGATATGAGGATCCTCCTGGCCTGCAAACAGAAGTTATGAATATAACATAGAGTACAAACTTTATAGCATCACACAAAGTGCCAAGTACATTATCCATGTTTTATGGACACAAACCATGCCCACAATAGGGAAAAGACATCTCTTCTGTATCAAAATTTGCCCCTCCTATGGAAGCATGTGCTCTCAGCTTTTAAATGTGTGAACATCAACCATCCGTGCGATATATCAAAATTTAAAAATGAAATATGAACTAAACCCATACCCAAGTGTATCACCCACTTGCCAAACCATGCCTATATCTTATATGGTAAGATTTACCTATAGTAGGATGTGGTTGTGATTAACTTGGTAGAGGGAAGTTTTACATATTTTGAATTTGGTTTTATTCAATTTTAAATATTTGGACATCAACCATCCATATGTATACCAAAATCTAAAAATGAAATATGAGCTAAACTTATACCCTAGTGTAGCACACACTTGCTAACACCATGTCAATATTTCATAGGGTAAGATTCACCCATGGTAGGATGTGGTTGCAGCAGATGGTGAAAAGTTTAAGATATTTTGAATTTCGTTTTATTTTATAATGTAACTCACCATAGTTTTATGTTAGAATATAGCTCAAGAAAGTTGGTGAGAAAACATTTATTTTTGGATTATTTCGAAAGATAAAATTTATTAAAAATAGGATGTATAAAATAGGAAGGTTAAATTAATATTTTAATTTTCATAAACATTTAGTCACTTATTTTATAATATAAAATAACTTTATAATATATTTTATATTATCAAGATTAAAAAAATAAATAACAAATTAATCAACTTATGAAATTTATTTTAAATTATTATTATTTATTATAAAAAATTAATATATGAGTTAAACATACATATATATACATTAAAAAATGTAACAAAATTTATAACTTTGTACTTTTTCATGGAGATTCTTAATACGTAATTAGACTTTGTTACAATATCATGAGAATACTACGGCTTATTAATACCACATGCCTCAAAAATCATAAATCATGTTCATATGACTTTAAAAAAATAATTAATCCCTTTAATTAAAAAGGTAGAAAATGCATAATTATTTTTGAAATAAATTTCAACCTTTTATGTGTGAGTACAATTAAAGATATTTTAAAATATTCCATGGAGGTTAAATCCCTATCATTCACCTAATAATTATTGATAATTAAATTAAAATTCTCAAAATCTACCCAGATGCGGGTGTCAATACTGCTAATTAATGCGATTAGATGGCCGACCGACAGACAGGAAAGCCATATGGCTACCAACATCGGTCCCCGCGCCAACCTCAAGGGAATTCATAACACATTGCATAAGGCAATAAATGAACCCATAAGCCGAGATACATTCATCTCCCTCATACCCATGGCCCCTGCAGAACGACAGGCAATTCCTCCGTTGCTTCAAGGCGTTTTCCCTCTGCAAACTACTGAACCTTGCATGCGCACCGTGACTGGTAGTCGATGTTGGATACTTCCTTGCCTGGATCTTGGCAATGGCTTTCATTTCTCTCACTCCAGACACTGCATCTTAGACCAGGCCCAGACCTCTCCTGCTCACTCTTCACGTCGAAATACTTCCAATTCCTCTGCTGTCAACTTAACTCATAATTCTTCTATGGCTCGCATTAGGCACCAAATGCGCAGTAGGCGCAGCGGAACCCGTGGAGGCATCATTCGCACGCCGGCTTCGACCAGCTCAGCCACCGATTCCCCTGACTCCTCCACTGATACGCTCAATCCTCTCAGCCGCTACCCAAATACCAGAAGTGGCAGGGGTCGTGCTAGAAATCAAGCCGTTGAAGGGAGAGACGTAGCAGTCCGCACTGTGGATTTCCCTCTTCCACCTTACCTTGCTCCTCACAACACCCAGTTCTGTTTCAGAAGCACCTTAAATTGACCTATAATCACTGCTATTGTAACAATTTCCTTTGTGGAAGAATCTAAGCCGCAAGCTCCTCTGACTAGGCTCAAGGGCAAGCAGAGCATGGAGGCTTCAGGCAGCCGAGGAATCAACATTCCTGGCAACAGGCCACAAAACGAAGGTAGAGCGACTCTGCATGGCAAGGATATAGCTGGCGGTCCTTCAACTGAGAGCGGAAAGCATAGTGGCACGAAGGCTTCAGGAAGCAAACCAAACGACACCTCTGAAACGCAGATGGGCACAGGTGGCACTGAGGAGGCTCCACCAACTCAGGGACGTGGCGTGTCTGATGCGGATGATGACTGGTATCAATTTGCGTGTAGAATCGAGGAGGAACCAGCCCCAGAGGATCCACCGAATTGACGCGTGGCAACCTATTAATGCTGTTTTCTGCCAGGTGGATATGTCTAAATCTGGGCAGTGTTTTTAGGACTCCTGTTTTTTATTCTAGACATGCTTGTTTTCTCTCTCAGTCTTTTTCGGAAAAACAATGTTTACCCAGGAGTGGTTTTCTTTCTGGTTCAATGGGCTGGTTTCCCCTATGCTGGGGCAGTCTTTATGGTTCAATGGACTGGTTTCCCCTATGTTGGGGCAGTCCAAAACAAACATATTTTTTTGGTGATGATTGATGTTCAACAACTTTGAAGTCAAGCCTCTTTGTAACCTCTTTTTGTACCATATCAATAGAACAATATTAGTTAGAAAAAGAAAAAAAATTCTCAAAATCTAAACTTGTGATAATTAATTAAGTTTCCAACCACTAAGTGTAGTTCATCATTGATTAATTAAACATGAAAATTAAAAGAAAATTAAATATTAAATAACCTATAAAATAATCAATATAAAAACGAAGAAATAGTTCATCATTGATTAATTAAAAATGAACATTATAAAAATAACAACAAAATATCTAAATTCAACATTAAATAACCTATAAAATAATCAATATAAAGAAAGAAAAAAGAAGTGGTTGATCATTGATTAACTAAAAATGCACATGAAAATAATAATAATAAAATATCTAAATTAAACATTAAATGCCTATAGAATAATCATTATGAAAAATAAAAAAGAAATGTTCATCATTGATTAATTAAAAATAAACATTAAAAAGAATTCTAAATTAAATATTAAATAAACTTATAAAATAATCCATATGAAAAATAAAAAATAATGGTTCATCATTCATGAGCATTAAAAGAAAAAAATAATAAAATATTTAAATTGAAAATTAAATAGCTTATAAAATATTAAAAGAAAAAAATAATAAAATATTTAAATTGAAAATTAAATAGCTTATAAAATATGAAAAGAAAAAAGAAGCGTTTATCAGTGATTAATTCAAAATATTCATGGAAAAATAATTAAATATTTAATTTGAACATTAAATAATTTATAAAATAATCAATATGAAAAAGAAAAAAAAAATAGAATAATAAGTTTAAAAAATATTGTTAATAATAATAGAGTATTATTATTAATTTTTTTGTTGATTAGTGAAATCGGCAACGGTTGTCGTATCGTACTCACGTTACACAAGGTTGAATCCCACCAGCTGCCACTATAACCTCTAGGTGGAACCGCCCAGCCCGCAAGAACGACCTTCGGTTAAGACGAGACTTGAACTCGTGACCTGCAAAACGGCACAGATGACTTAGCAAATCGTCCACTAGCCAAGAGACCAAACCTCTACGGGCAATAGAGTATTATTATTATTTTAATGGAAATTTTTAACTAACTTAATTAAAATAAAGTAATTATTAAGTCATAAAATAATAATAATAATAATAAAATTATTATTATTTTCTATAAATATTTTTTTATTAGTAGTAATTTAAAAAAATAAAATTAACTAATAAAATTAATAACTACTAAATTAAATTAAATTAATATTATAATAATCATAAGAAATATTAAAAACATTTAATATATAAAAAAATATAATCTCAACCAGAAAGATGAAAATAATAATATTTTTTTTCTTCGTAAATACTAATTCTATTAAAAAAGAGAAAATTTATGTACAATGAGGTCAAGACCTCAGAGGAGGCCGATGCCATTCCTCAGCCAGATATTCAGAGATATTACATTTCATGCTTTCTGCTGATTTCACATTGCAGACTTCAAAAGATTTCGTTTGGACCATGACCCCCTGAGAAATTTTACTGAGACGCATACTATCACGCCCACCATTAATCAAAAAGACAAAAAAGTACCCATCAAACCCACAGTTGCAACAGTAAACAGAGAGCGGGTTGGCTAGCGCCACGAGCTTGAAAAAGAACATAAACCAGACATAGGACCATAGACTTGGAAACGAAGACACGTAATCAAAATTACACATAGCAGAGGAAAGAATGTTGTTGGCATTATGGCACAGGTGTGACGCTATGGTACAGGTGTTGTCCTTGATGGCAACTCTCTCTGATGACAGATCTCAGTTCAGACTACAAGAATGAAGAGAAAATTCATATACGCAGGTTCATTAAGATCAAGTCGCGTATACACGCAGGTTGGACTTTATAAAAGTGCGTATGCGTATACACGCACTTTCATGCAAGGAAAAGCGCGTATATGTTGGAAAACTTACCTTTGGTCCATGGCAGTTAGTCCTTGGAATTTGAACCTATGGTTTTGGACCATGGTATCTCGACAGACGTGTTGATCCCTAGTATTGAGTTGATGGTATTGTGTTACTATGGTTTTGGACCGTGGTATTGTGAAGGGCCTAAGGCTATAAAAGGAGAAGAAGATCATTAGGCAAGGGCATTGAAAAAGTCTTGAATATCTGATGAAGAAAGAGATCTAGTATTGGGTTTCTGGGTTGATGATGCATTGCTTGATCTGAGCTAAGAAGGGATCTCACCGGTCGATGGAAGACAAGATCTAAGGATAGATCGGGATCAAATGGTTTGAAATGAACTATCTTTATATGGTTGATTATGCTTATTCTAGATCTGCATACTAACGCATGTTATGACTGATGTCTGATACAGCTGCAAAGTTATAAGAAAATAATTTTAGATCTGTACGCAGGTTGGCCTTGGAAAAAGTGCGTATGTACGCGGGTTTGATTCATTGTAGTAGCGTATACCTTTTGAAGTTTGATTTTTGAAGTTGCAGTTGGGTCTGATTGTTATTGCAGAGTTCTGTTGTCTGCTCTGTGTTCTGGTGACTGGGTTGTTGACTGGGTTTCAGTGTTTCAGAGATTCAAAGATTGATGATGCTAGTATTGATTGTTTTTGTGCTTCAATGATCTTTATGGGTCCAGTATGAAAATTGGATGAATCGTGGTCTTCAGATTGTAGTGTTGTGCTTCAGGAGTATCCAGTCTGAAAATGTATGAAACGTGGTACCTGGAGGAGAAAAGATTGTAGGCCGGCGCCTACGTACTAGTATCTTAGCTAGTACAAGAGCAAAGGGGGTTGGAGCTCCCTTCCAGGAGAGTCTGGAAAACAAGAGAAGGTTGTAGCCTTCTGCAGGTTGTAGCCTGCGTACTGGTATAAGGCTGCACCAGTACAAAAGATTGTAAACTGAAGTTTCTTATTAAGGAAAGATAGAGACGACTTGCAGCAGGTGGTTTTCACCCACATTGGGTTTCCACCTTATATCATGGTGTTCATGTGTGCTTCTTGTGTGTGATGATCTATTCTATTTACTGCACTTGCTTACTGTTCATATGGTTAATGAAGATCTGATGCCTAACTAAAGACTCACATTTAATGGATTAACTTAATCATAATTATTCTGGATATACGCTAGTTGCTTTAGACACAGTAGCATATACACGCGGGTTCACTTAATTTAAGTAGCGTATATGTATCTAAGTATCGAAATGAAAAGTTTTATTGATTAGATAATATTGATTCACCCCCCTCCCCTCTCAGTATTATTTCCAACAATTGGTATCAGAGCAGGTCCTTTAGAGAAGCTTGATCGCTTGAAGGAAGATCGTTCATCATGAGCAACTATGAGAGGGAAGCATCAATCAGGCCACCGATTTTTGATGGGACAAACTTCAATTATTGGAAGGTAAGAGTTACTGCCTATCTTCAATCACTTGGTACAGAAGTTTGGGATATCATAGAGACAGGCTACACTTTTCCTTCAGCTACTCCTACAGAATCAGCCGAGAAGAAGAAATATGAAACAAATGCTAAAGCAGTCAATACTCTGTTGGGATGCTTATCCCAATCAGAATTCATGAAGGTTATGCAATATAAATATGCAAAGGAAATATGGGACAAGATTGTCTTGAGATATGAAGGAGATGAACTTCTAATAATGCATTGTTGGCATTACCTTAGAAGCTTTTCGTTCTAGTTCACAACTGTTGTTGGTTTCAGGTAGAACAGAGGAAGAAGGAGCACAGAAGGAAATCTTGGTTGCTGATCTAAATGGTGATTAACAGATGCTGCTAATGACTTTCATAAGTCTTGGTCTAGATATTTCGTCTCTATGTCATGTATCTCTTTTGTGGTATCCCTTTTATTGTGTCAAGGTCATGTAACGACCTATTTTGGTTTCCCCACTATGCCTAGGATGATTGATGTAATGTAATTGGTTGTCATATGTAAATTTCTGATGTATCCCCACTTGGTTGGGTGGATGATCCCCACTTGAGTGGGCAATGGATGTATGTATTGAGTCTTTTGGTGATAGGAAAGTCTTTTATAATGTATAAGTCATGGTTCTTTTGAAGAACATCTTTTTGCAGATCTTGCCTACAGTCAGGGGAAGCATGTTCAACACAACAGAGTAGAGATATCAGCATGTACTCAGGGGGAGCACAACCCTTTGCCCTTGATGACAAAGGGGGAGAATGACTTTGAGGATCTTGGGGTTGCCATCAAGTCCAAAGGGGGAGATTGTTGGCATTATGGCACAGGTGTGACGCTATGGTACAGGTGTTGTCCTTGATGGCAACTCTCTCTGATGACAGATCTCAGTTCAGACTACAAGAATGAAGAGAAAATTCATATATGCAGGTTCATTAAGATCAAGTCGCGTATACACGCAGGTTGGACTTTATAAAAGTGCGTATGCGTATACACACACTTTCATGCAAGGAAAAGCGCGTATATGTTGGAAAACTTACCTTTGGTCCATGGCAGTTAGTCCTTGGAATTTGAACCTATGGTTTTGGACCATGGTATCTCGACATACGTGTTGATCCCTAGTATTGAGTTGATGGTATTGTGTTACTATGGTTTTGGACCGTGGTATTGTGAAGGGCCTAAGGCTATAAAAGGAGAAGCAGATCATTAGGCAAGGGCATTGAAAAAGTCTTGAATATCTGGTGAAGAAAGAGATCTAGTATTGGGTTTCTGGGTTGATGATGCATTGCTTGATCTGAGCTAAGAAGGGATCTCACCGGTCGATGGAAGACAAGATCTAAGGATAGATCGGGATCAAATGGTTTGAAATGAAATATCTTTATATGGTTGATTATGCTTATTCTAGATCTGCATACTGACGCATGTTAGGGCTGATGTCTGATACAGTTGCAAAGTTATAAGAAAATAATTTTAGATCTGTACGCAGGTTGGCCTTGGAAAAAGTGCGTATGTACGCGGGTTTGATTCATTGTAGTAGCGTATACCTTTTGAAGTTTGATTTTTGAAGTTGCAGTTGGGTCTGATTGTTATTGCAGAGTTCTGTTGTCTGCTCTGTGTTCTAGTGACTGGGTTGTTGACTGGGTTTCAGTGTTTCAGAGATTCAAAGATTGATGATGCTAGTATTGATTGTTTTTGTGCTTCAATGATCTTTATGGGTCCAGTATGAAAATTGGATGAATTGTGGTCTTCAGATTGTAGTGTTGTGCTTCAGGAGTATCCAGTCTGAAAATGTATGAAACATGGTACCTGGAGGAGAAAAGATTGTAGGCCGGCGCCTACGTACTAGTATCTTAGCTAGTACAAGAGCAAAGGGAGTTGGAGCTCCCTTCCTGGAGAGTCTGGAAAACGAGAGAAGGTTGTAGCCTTCTGCAGGTTGTAGCCTGCGTACTGGTATAAGGCTGCACCAGTACAAAAGATTGTAAACTGAAGTTTCTTATTAAGGAAAGATAGAGACGACTTGCAGCAGGTGGTTTTCACCCACATTGGGTTTCCACCTTATATCATGGTGTTCATGTGTGCTTCTTGTGTGTGATGATCTATTCTGTTTACTGCACTTGCTTACTGTTCATATGGTTAATGAAGATCTGATGCCTAACTAAAGACTCACATTTAATGGATTAACTGAATCATAATTATTCTGGATATACGCTAGTTGCTTTAGACACAGTAGCGTATACACGCAGGTTCACTTAATTTAAGTAGCGTATATGTATCTAAGTATGGAAATGAAAAGTTTTATTGATTAGATAATACTGATTCACCCCCCCTCTCAGTATTATTTCCAACAAATGCCACCCTTCGGTGAAGAGCCGGCTTTAGTCTGCATGCTGCGGAGAGTCAGGCGTGTCCCTATCCACCTGGCTGGAAGAAGCTACCCAGGTGACGAAGCCATTGTCATCATTTCCTTCCACGCCGCCTTCAAGAGTAGTCACTAGATTGAGAATGCAGCCTGCACGTTGAGACGGCCCACAGGCCAGAATCTCGTTCTGAGTTGGGTCAACCGGATGCTGAGGTTCTTCAGAAACAGGGGTGTCCTCCTGCATATTGTCCGTGTTAGACACCACCCCAGCCATTTCCCCTTGAAGAACGTTGTCTTCCTGAGATTGAGAGGAAGTGGCTTGAGCCGAGCTGATAGGATTATTCTCTTCCTCAGCGAGAATAATTGTGATGCTTGCCGTCAATACCGGCCTGTTGAGCCTACTGTGGAATGTGAACCTGGTAGTCTGAAAAGAATTGTGCGGAAGAGACCCAGCTTGACCCGAGGGCAGAGAAGAAGGGGAGGCTGAGGCAATGGGAATGACGTTCTGTGGAGCAGGACGAGAGGTTCTGCCTCTATTTCCAGTGTTGCTTCCTCTGCGCGGGATTCCTCGATGGCGAGGCATGCTTAGGATAACAGGCTGACTGAGAAAGGGGTTGAGGCAGAGCAGACGGGTGAGAATTTGAGCGCAGAGGAGCCCAATAACATCAAAAGACCAGGCGAGCTTCCAAATACGATGAACCAGGCAAGGGTGCGGGAAGAATTCCGCGCGGAGGTGAAATAAACCAGTGACAATGGCATGAATTAAAAACGGAGCCATACATAAAATCTTACCTGAATGCTCTTGAACCAGGCGCTCATAAATGCCAAACTGTGAGACCATCATACCGTTCTGCAGCGGAGTCAATTCGCGTGCCTTTGAAGGTGTCTGCCAGCCCGAGGCGCATGCGATGAGGGCCGTCCGCCAGCCAGGTGCAAGGCCAGCTGCCTGCTCTGTGCGGCTTCTCATTAATGTCATTGAATGCCACCCGCATCCGGGTAAGATGAAAATAATAATATTAATATATATTAAATAATTAAATAAATTAAAATAAAACAAATATATAATATAATACTATATATATATATATATATATATATATATATATATATAGATATATATATATATATATATATAATAATGCACTAAATAAAAATAAAACAAATAAATAATAATAATAATAACTGAATATTAATTTATAAATAAAAAGAAATAGAAATTGGGAAAAAAGCGGTGGGGAACAAAACTAAGAGAGAAAGGAGAATGGGAAGGAATACATCTTAAAAAAAAGGGACGAGATCCAACAAATCAAGAGAGAAAGGAGAATGAGAAGGAATACATCTAAAGAAAAAGAGACAGGATCCAACAAGTGCTAAATTTTCACCCATCATCCATGTTCAACTTGTTATCTCAAAATCAGATCCTGATAGGCTGCTGGTCAGGTTGACTCTAAGTAACTATTTCAACCTACTTTAGGCTGAGGCTTAGCCTCCTCAACCTGAGAGGGCTCTCTCTTGATGGATTAATGATTTTGATTAAAGATAAGATGGCTAACTCTTATAGAACAACTGTGAAAAATATAAATGGTGGAAACACATTAAACAAACTATCCATTGGGCTTATGGAGTCAACAACACCTCAATATAACAATGAACTCAACCCTACATGGAAGTCAGGGCATTCAACATTTAAACATTCAGAACATAAACTCATATGGGACCACACAGTTTATAAATGTATACAGGAAGTCAGAGCACATTCAGTGAATTCTGAGTGATTATACATCCATACCACTGTAAGAATTAAGAAAAGGACAACATCACATATTCTGAACATAAAAATCCTTCATGAATCCTGAGAAGTAAAGTCAAGCATGTATTACTGAAAATGAGTCTTACATAGGCCAAATACAAGCTTTTCCATAAAATTTTCCAACCACGATTACATTGCTGTTTCAGCTATATATAGAGCTCTTATTCTAACTGATCGAGATTCCTCCTCAAGCATGAGGGGAATTCGAAAACTACTTCTATTACTGACAACTCTTAAACTCTAACTACTTAATAAATACAACAAAGTGTTGACTGGAGTTTTTTAGAGATCTAAATCAACTATGATTCTAACTCCATATTACATGCATGATGGCTTTAATTAAGATGATTCCTTTCTATGACATCTAGTTCTCTTTCAGTTTGGCTGAGATGGGTGTTTAATGCTCCATGTTAACCTTGGATGCTGTATCTTCTTCACTATCCAGAAAAATTAGGAGACTATCCTTGCTTCTCGGCTGTATGATCTTCGAATCTTTATAAGTCGGTTTTTTAATTGTTGTCCCTCAAAATATGACGGTGGCCACGTTTTGATATGCTGTCCGCTGTTATGAAACCTGATTTGATGATGTGTCATTCACTGTTTCGAAAACAAAAAGGAAAACGTATTCAAGCTGTCTGATACATGCTTCAATTTCCTTATGATATGACAAAATGCCACTTTTTGATTCAAACTATTTATTTCCACTTGTGCTAGTCTGATTGGTTGTTGTAACTTCAGGTGTTCTCGTTGTATACAACTGTCCTTCAAAATTTTCCCGCTTCAACTTCAAAACTGCTTGATTTATGTTGAAATCATCACTTTCAGCAGTTTCGTAGCGCGCTACGAAACTGCTGAGTTATTTAAAACAACTTGTTTTTAACCTGAGACCTTTATTAACCGAGTGCTTGATTGCCAAAAACTTCTTTAGACTTTCCAAAGGCCGAATAGAGATTTAGATTTCTTCAGAAAGATAAGATCAAGCAAACCTATCAAAATTTTGAAATAGAATCTTACTTGAAATGAAAACTCATTTAGCAGGTCCTTTAAGCTGGCTTAGCTGTGCCTTCAGATCTTCAATTTGTTTCTTCATAACCTTATTCCCAGCTCTCAGTTGCATATTGATCCTTTGGATGTACTTGGCTTCTTTGATTGCTGGTACTGTCCAGGTGTGAAATTGTGAATGGCCATCAACCACTGAATTCACCTGGGCTTCTACAGTTGCATTCCCTTTCCATAGAGTTTTATAATAGTTTGATTGTATGACTGCGTGTCTTCTAGCAGCTTTCTTCAATTTGGCAATCTCATGCTTAGCTGTTTCTAATTGGCTCTTCAGGTCTGCTATATTATCTTCTTTAGATGTGATGACTGTTTTTCCTGTGTTTTTCTTTTGCCAACGTTGTGTCCCTTCCCCTGTTTCCTCTGTTCTTGACAGTGCTTCTTGTACTTGTTGGAATCTCCTTGTCATAGGTCTTCTAGGTTTAAAAACAAACTCTTCAGCTGGCTCATCAAATTTAAGCCTTTTTGAGGCCTTGGCTTTCTTGGTGCTTTCTTGTTCTGACTGTATCAACTCAATTTGAACTGGTAGAGACTGCTCAAAGTCAATAGCCTGTAATAAGGCATTTAAACTTCCCTTGGACACTGGACTTTCTTCGACTGCTACAACTTTACCTTTTTCCTTATTCATCTGGCTTCTTGTTCTTATCCTTCAGACTACTTCAGATGTACTTGTTTCAGGTACAGTCTTTTTACCATGAGCTTTTGCCTTAGTTGATTGCTGAGGTTGATCTTGGATGATGAGTGGCTTCACTTGTTTTCTTACTTGTGAATTTGGAACTCTTTTAGCTCTTGCTTCTGTTTGGAGCTCAGCTATTGTAAAATATCTAGCAGGTAGAGGAGTGAGGCCAGTCTGGCTTTTGAAGCCAGCCATAAAAATGAATGAATTCCAATCTCTGTCTACCTTTTGGAGCCCATCTAAAACCAGTAGTTTGATCAAACCATGATGAAACAAAGAGGTTTCACAATCCTCTTTCCTCAGCTGTACCTTATCACACATCTTACTCAAACTACGGAAAAGATAAAAAGGTAAGTCTATGGAGACCTTCCCGGTGAAATGCAAAAGGAGTTTAAAATGGTAAGAGTAAACCTTGTTATACCTTCCTTCACAAGTCAGATATTTCTGTATGCAGGTGAGTAAATGAGCATAATATTCTTTGACATAACTCCTGGGCACTGCCTTACTTAAATCTTCATTTACAAATTCATCCTTCAAAAGCTCCTTGCAAGAATTCATGTCAAACTTGAAATTTTTAAACCATTGCTCTTGTCCTCGTGGGATCTCTGTCACAGTAGATATCACTTCTGGCGAAACCTGCAATTCTATCATGGCTACTTTTGAATTCAAGCCTGTGAAGTTAAGTGCAAATTCTTTAGTTACCTGTGCGTGCCCTCCTTGTAAATTTTTGCAAAAATTCCAGCACTTGGCCTTTTTAAATGCTTTCTCCACCTCTTTATTTCTCAGCGTTATATCTAAGCCTTCAGGCTCAGTCCTTAGACATTTGCCGGATCTGTGCTCCTTTTTCTCCATTGATTCTTCCAAATCTTTGCAAACAATGACTATCAGCTCCGGTTGGAATTGTGATTCAGCTTCTATTTGAATTCAGCCTCGCTTGATTATCAGCCTTGCTTGTTTATCTTTGCAGTTGAATTTTAAATTTTGCCGTTTAAAATCTTTCAAGTTGTAATCTTGCAGATTTGTCATTTCATGCAAGATTTACGACCATCATTAAGTTTTATGCACGGTGGTCTTTCTTGGAAATGATGATTCATGCGTATCAACAGATCTAGTGGTGGTGATAGTGGCAATGAGTGGTGAAATGTGATAAGAGGGGTACATGAGCTGACATGAGAGGACACGGCCTATGACTCACCTAACGGATTTGACATTTCGGGAAAGATTCGCTGCGAAATGTACGAATCCATGATTTCGCAGCGCTGTCAGTTTTAAATTTGAATGATGCGCTGCGAAACTGCTTAATCAGGATTGCGTTGCGAAATTACAAAAAGGCACGGTGACTGACATAAGATAACAGGTGGCTATAAAACAATGGTAGATGGAGGGGAACCAATGGGAGCTGAGAATAACTTGACTCAAAAACTCTTCAAAACTTCAGATTCTAAGGGAAGAAAATTAAAACAAAAATAAACTAGCACTGACCTTTGTCATCGGGCTAGGATGAAAAGTTACATATATCAATTTTAGTTCTAAGTGATAACACAACTTATTAGACATTTTCTCGATTTCAATGACCTCTCTAAACTTGCGGTGATGGAAATAGTTAATCTTAGCAATGACTTGAGACTCTTCCAAACAAATGTGGTGTTTTGTCTTCTCAGCATGTTCAACCAAACTTGAGGAGCATGTCCTACATTGCTTGATATCAGCAGCATGCTCATGAATCCTTTGATTTATAGAGCGACCTATTTCTCCAATATAGAGGGTCGCACATGAGCAAGGGATTAATAAACACCTTTCATGTTTTTTGGGTCAAACGTGCTTTAACGCATTTGAGGGAGCTATGAATGGTGTTCAAGGGTTTAAAGGTAGAAGAGATCATGTGCTTTCTTAAAATTCAACAGATCTGAGGGAGCTATGAATGGTGTTCAAGAGTTTAAAGGTAGAAGATATCACATGCTTTCTTAAAATTCAAGCAATCTTGTCAGTGGTAACATGGATAAAAGGAAGCTGAATACTAGTAACCAAATCTCTAGATTCTTTCCTTAATTTTGGACCTTTTCTCGCATTAAAAAAAACTCTAAGATCATGAAGCTCACTATAACCGTTATTCTCAAAAAGTTAAAAAAAATGAATTTTCTTATTTTCCAAGTATTCAGAAAACTTAAAAATACATCATCAATATAAACATGTAGGTCAATATAATTATATACATTAAACATTCCAATAAAAAATTATAATCTTATTAATATACATTTTAAAATATTAAAAAAAATATTATAATCTTATTAATATACATTTTAAAATATTAAAAAAAATATTATAATCTTATTAATATACATTTTAACAACTATGATATTATTCAACTTTTGGATAATAGAATTCCCAACTATTAATGTCGGGAAATACAACCCTTAAAAGAGTGGAAGATGATAAATATTATTTAAACAAACCTTCAACCTACACAAGTTTAATGTGAGTTGTTGTATGAATAAAGTTTCACAATTTATGAAAATGTATTTTTGTAGATCAGAATTCCAGAGACGATGCTAATGAGTTTCATACAAACGATGTGTAACACATCCATCTATCGATATTAATTTTATATATATATAAAATTAACTTAAGCCACTCCAAAATTACATTTATACATTAGACGAGGCATAATCAATTATTAACTATTATGTATGACTTATATACAACTTTGCTAAATGCCATCACTGAATTTATTAAAATACAATGGTTTGGATTTTATATGCTATGTATTATTTGTATGATGATTGCGGCGAGATTTGGTTTACGGAGCATTGACTTTAGAACCCTGTGTATTAAATAATGGGTACACTACTGGCCTATGCACTTAATTCTTTTACAGGCCATAGCCTCGAATCTCGCTTAGGAAACACGTGTATTTAGTGCTCTCGCTGTCCGGTTCCTGGTGGCTGCCCGAAGGTGATCCATCTGTCCTTATCCAACCTAACCCTCAGGATTAGGCTCCTCCATTGACGATTCTCCATGGCCCACTGGATCAAACAGTCCTTAGGTTACCGATCCTTCATTTCTTGGCAATGTGGTTTCAATCTGCCATTGTTTCACTCCAGGATTCTCGAGGGGTTATGGCTTTGCTCTGTCCTGTGGTGTTTGTCTTCGCCTGCAACCCGAGTTCACTGGTCTGTTCGCATTACGTTCTGGCATCTTGGAATACCCTGATGAACCCGAAACCTCTTCAATGCTCTAGAACTCGTTTTGCGAAGCAAGGTCTGCAATATTCCATCCGAAGGTAAGCTTTCAGGTCCTCTTTTCTGCATAGTCGACTTTGTTTATCAGGGTTTAGCATGTTTATTAAAGTTTCTATTCTCTTTTGCATGCTCTAATTATACAAATTCTCTGCATGGTGTAAGGTCTGGCTCCTGGGACGGAAGATTCAGCTTGGCGTTGTGGCAAACCCTCCTCTTGACTTCATCGTCCGCAATCAGTTCCGGGTATTACGATTCTCTGCAATTCTTTCTAGGGTAAGGTTTTTATGGTTAGGCCACCAAGTCTCTAAGACAATGATGAAAGTTATAGATGGGTCTTTCGAGACTGTTAGAATCGTGGCTCCTCTGATAGTTTGTTTTGTGTTTCTTTCCAGAAGTTTTGCTTGAGACCCTTTTTAAGAAAAGAGGCCAATGACTTTGGCTGAATGTTGAAGGTTTTTAGCAAGGACTTTTAGGCCGCCATTCCTGATATTAAATTGATAGTTGGAACATTTAAAATGTATGCTAGAGTTTTAATGAGATGGGGGGTTTCATAGTTTAATTGTTGAGTTTCGGTTGTTTCCCAGTTTTATTCAAACATAGAGTTTGGACCTGAGGGTTATCCTTCCTTAATTTCTTCTGAATGTTTGGTTTATTCTTTGTTCGATACAGAGTTATAATGCGTCTCATAAATGTATAATTTGTTTTGCATTGAAATAGTCCTAGCTCGGGAAAATCTCAGATTGTTTTGACTTAACATAAAATGCTTTAGTGTTTTCTTTAGAATCTCGATATGCTACGATACGTGTTATCTGGCTAAGACTGTAATCGTCTTTTTTTATTGAAAATTTCCGGAAGTCGATGCTTCTATCTTGCATAAAAGAATTCGTGAGCTCCATTATAATCTTTATTGTCGCAGTCGCTGTTCAAAATTAAATTGTATATTTGTTGCATCAACTAGGGTTTTAATGCTCATAAAGATTTATGGTATAGAATTGTGAACAGTTTAGTATCTGCAGATCTTTAAGTATACCTGTTTATTCCATCCATCATTGTTTGAAGTTCTTTCAGTTAATAGATGACTTTAAATGTTTTTCCTGAATTCGATGAGATACAATATAGGAAATTTTACCCTATCTGTTGTTGTAATAGTCCTGTTTATAAGAAATGCTTATCTTTTCAAAATTTGCTTATACTTCTAATTTCTTTGCTAAATCTCTTGATATTCTTAATATAGTTTCTTACTATGAATGTAATAAGGGTTTTCCCCTCAATTTCCTATTATTCTCTTGAATAATTATTTCAAAATAAAATACGAAAAACTCTAATGACATACTTCAAGAAATAGGAAACATTGCCTATAATTTATTGCACAATAATTTACGAATATATTTCTGAAAATTTAGCCAATACCTAGCTAATGTTCTTAGATTCAGTGAATAACTTATACAAGCAATTCTTTACTTATCTGTTATGTTGTCCAGGACTAAGTCTGGTATAATATTTGCACTTTAATTTTCCTCCCTTCCGTGAGATTACCTACTCTGGTAAATCTTCCCCCCGTGCTACTCCTAATTTCAGGAGTTCTCTCTCTCCTCAGAGACATTCATGTTTACCAGCTATCTAGTCTTAACTAGACATAGCCATTATAGACTGCCTCACCTTTCACCACAGTTCCCTTTTTTCCTTATGATCTCAGATCCCTATCCTCTTGATCATTTTAGTAAAAATACTCTAGGATTTAGTTTTGGAACAGATAACTGTCTCCATAACTAATTAATGCGATTAGATGGCCGACCGACAGACAGGAAAGCCATATGGCTACCAGCATCGGTCCTAGCGCCAACCTCAAGGGAATTCATAACACATTGCAGAAGGCAATAAATGAACCCGTAAGCCGAGATACATTCATCTCCCTCATACCCATGGCCCCTGCAGAATGACAGGCAATTCCTCCATTGCTTCAAGGCGTTTGCCCTCTGCAAACTGCTGAACCTTGCATGCGCACAGTGACCGGCAGTCGATGTTGGATACTTCCTTGCCTGGATCTTGGCAATGGCTTTCATTTCTCTCACTCCAGACACTGCATCTTAGACCAGGCCCAGACCTCTCCTGCTCACTCTTCATGTCGAAATACTTCCAATTCCTCTGCTGTCAACTTAACTCATAATTCTGCTATGGCTCGCATTAGGCACCAAATGCGCAGTAGGCGCAACAGAACCCGTGGAGGCATCATTCGCACGCCGGCTTCGACCAGCTCAGCCACCGATTCCCCTGACTCCTCCCATAATACGCTCAATCCTCTCGGCCGCTACCCAAATACCAGAAGTGGCAGGGGTTGTGCTAGAAATCAAGTCGTTGAAGGGAGAGACGTAGCAGTCCGCACTGCGGATTTCCCTCTTCCACCTTACCCTGCTCCTCACAACACCCAGTTCCATTTCAGAAGCACCTTAAATTGACCTATAATCACTGCTACTGTAACAATTTCCTTTGCAGAAGAATCTGAGCCGCAAGCTCCTCTGACTGGGCTCAAGGGCAAGCAGAGCATGGAGGCTTCAGGCAGCCGAGGAATCAACATTCTTGGCAACAGGCCACAAAACGAAGGCAGAGCGACTTTGCATGGCAAGGATATAGCTGGTGGTCCTTCAACTGAGAGCGGAAAGCATAGTGGCACGAAGGTTTCAGGAAGCAAACCAAAATACACCTTTGAAACGCAGATGGGCACAGGTGGCACTAAGGAGGCTCCACCAACTCAGGGACGTGGCGTGTCTGACGCGGATGATGACTGGTATCAATTTGCGTGTAGAATCGAGGAGGAACCAGCCCCATAGGATCCATCGAATTGACACGTGGCAACCTGTTAATGCTGTTTTATGCCAGGTGGATATGTCTAAATCTGGCAGTGTTTTTAGGACTCCTGTTTTTTATTCTATACATGCTTGTTTTCTCTCTCAGTCTTTTTTGGAAAAACAATGTTTACCCAGGAGTGGTTTTGTTTTTGGTACAATGGGCTGGTTTCCCCTATGCTGGGGCAGTCTTTATGGTTCAATGGACTAGTTTCCCCTATGTTGGGGCAGTCCAAAACAGACATATTTTTTTAGTGATGATTGTTGTTCAACAACTTTGAAGTCAAGCTTCTTTGTAACCTCTTTTTGTACCATATCAATAGAACAATATTAGTTAGAAAAAGAAAAAAAAATTCGCAAAATCTAAACTTATGATAATTAATTAAGTTTCCAACCACTAAGTGTAGTTCATCATTGATTAATTAAACATGAACATTAAAAGAAAATTAAACATTAAATAACCTATAAAATAATCAATATAAAAAACGAAAAAATAGTTCATCATTGATTAATTAAAAATGAACATTATAAAAATAACAACAAAATATCTAAATTCAACATTAAATAACCTATAAAATAATCAATATAAAAAAGAAAAAAGAAGTGGTTCATCATTGATTAACTAAAATTGAACATGAAAATAATAATAATAAAATATCTAAATTAAACATTAAATGCCCTATAGAATAATCAATATGAAAAATAAAAAAGAAATGGTTCATCACTGATTAATTAAAAATAAACATTACAAAAAAAATTCTAAATTAAATTTTAAATAAACTTATAAAATAATCCATATGAAAAATAAAAAATAAATGGTTCATCATTCATTAGCATTAAAAGAAAAAAATAATAAAATATTTAAATTGAAAATTAAATAGCTTATAAAATATGAAAAGAAAAAAGAAGTGTTTATCAGTGATTAATTCAAAATATTCATCGAAAGAAAAAATAATTAAATATTTAATTTGAACATTAAATAACCTATAAAATAATCAATATGAAAAAGAAAAAAAAATTAGAATAATAAGTTTAAAAAATATTGTTAATAATAATAGAGTATTATTATTTTTTTTGTTGATTAGCAAAATCAACAACGGCCGTGGTATCGTATTCACGTTACACAAGGTTGAATCCCACCAGCTGCCACTATAACTTCTAGGAGGAATCGCCCAGCCCGCAAGAACGACCATCGGTTAAGACGAGACTTGAATTCGTGACCTGCAAAACGGCACAGATGACTTAGCAGATCATCCACTAGCCAGGAAACCAAACCTCTGCGGGCAATAGAGTATTATTATTATTTTAATGGAAAATTTTAACTAACTTAATTAAAATAAAGTAATTATTAAGTCATAAAATAATAATAATAATAATAAAACCATTATTATTTTCTATAAATATTTTTTTATTAGTAGTAATTAAAAAAAATAAAATTAACTAATAAAATTAATAACTACTAAATTAAATTAAATTAATATTATAATAATCATAAGAAATATTAAAAACACTTAATATATAAAAATATATAATCTCAACCAGAAAGATGAAAATAATGATATTAATATATATTAAATAATTAAATAAATTAAAATAAAACATATATATATATATATATAATAATGCATTAAATAAAAATAAAACAAATAAAGAATAATAATAATAAGTAAATATTAATTTATAAATAAAAAGAAATAAAAATTGGGAAAAAAAGCAGTGGGGAACAAAACTAAGAGAGAAAGGAGAATGCGAAGGAATACATCTTAAAAAAAGGGACTAGATCCAACAAATCAAGACAGAAAGGAGAATGAGAAGGAATACATCTAAGGAAAAAGAGACAGGATCCAACAAGTGCTAAATTTTCACCCATTATCCATGTTCAACTTATTAGACCTTTTCTCGATTTCAATGACCTCTCTAAACTTGCGGTGATGGAAATAGTTAATCTTAGCAATGACTTGAGACTCTTCCAAACAAGTGTGGTGTTTTGTCTTCTCAGCATGTTCAACCAAACTTGAGGAGCATGTCCTACATTGCTTGATATCAGCAGCATGCTCATGAATCCTTTGATTTATAGAGCGACCTATTTCTCCAATATAGAGGGTCGCACATGAGCAAGGGATTAATAAACACCTTTCATGTTTTTTGGGTCAAACGTGCTTTAACGCATCTGAGGGAGCTATGAATGGTGTTCAAGGGTTTAAAGGTAGAAGAGATCATGTGCTTTCTTAAAATTCAACAGATCTGAGGGAGCTATGAATGGTGTTCAAGGGTTTAAAGGTAGAAGATATCACATCCTTTCTTAAAATTCAAGCAATCTTGTCAGTGGTACCTTGGATAAAGGGAAGCTGAATACTAGTAACCAAATCTCTAAATTCTTTCCTTAATTTGGACATTTGCTCGCATTAAAAAAAACTCTAAGACCATGAAGCTCACTATAACCATTATTCTCAAAAACTTTAAAAAGATGAATTTTCTTATTTTCCAAGTATTCAGAAAACTTAAAAATACATTATCAATATAAACATGTAGATAAATATAATTATATACATTAAACATTCCAATAAAAAATTATAATCTTATTAATATACATTTTAAAATATTAAAAAAAATATTATAATCTTATTAAGATACATTTTAACAACTATGATATTATTCAACTTTTGGATACTAGAATTCCCAACTATTAATGTCGGGAAATACAACCCTTGAAAGAGTGGAAGATGATAAATATTATTTAAACAAACCTTCAACCTACACAAGTTTAATGTGAGTTGTTGTATGAATAAGGTTTCACAATTTATGAAAATGTATTTTTGTAGATCAGAATTCCAGAGACGATGCTAATGAGGTTCATACAAACGATGTGTAACACATCCATCTATCAATATAAATTATTTATATATATATAATTAACTTAAGCCACTCCAAAATTACATTTATACATTGGACGAGGCATAATCAATTATTAACTATTATGTATGACTTATATACAACCTTGCTAAATGCCATTACTGAATTTATTAAAATACAATGGTTTGGATTTTATATGCTATGTATTATTTGTATGATGATTGCGGCGAAATTTGGTTAACGCGGCATTGACTTTAAAACCCTGTGTATTAAATAATGGGTACACTACTGGCCTATGCACTTAATTTTTTTACAGGCCATAGCCTCGAATCCCGCTCAGGAAACATGTGTATTTAGTGCTCTCGCTGTCCGGTTCCTAGTGGCTGCCTGAAGGTGATCCATCTGTCCTTATCCAACCTAACCCTCAGGATTAGGCTCCTCCATTGACGATTCTCCATGGCCCACTGGATCGAACGGTCCTTAGGTTACCGATCCTTCATTTCTTGGGAATGTGGTTTCAATCTGCCATTATTTCACTCCAGGATTCTCGAGGGGTTATGGCTCTGCTCTGTCCTATGGTGTTTGTCTTCTCCTGCAGCCCGAGTTCACTGGTCTGCTCGCATTATGTTCTGGATCTTAGAATACCCTGATGAACCCAAAACCTCTTCAATGCTCTAGAACTTGTTTTGCGAAGGCAAGGTCTGCAATATTCCATCCGAAGGCAAGGTCTGCAATATTCCATCCGAAGGTAAGCTTTCAGGTCCTCTTTTCCGCATAGTCGACTTTGTTTATCAGGTTTTAGCATGTTTATTAAAGTTTCTATTCTCTTTTGCATGCTCTAATACAAATTCTCTACATGGTGTAAGGTCCGGCTCCTGGGACAGAAGATTAAGCTTGGCGCTGTGGCAAACCCTCCTCCTGACTTCATCGTCTGCAATCAGTTCCGGGTATTACGATTCTTTGCAATTCTTTCTAGGGTAAGGTTTTTATGGTCAGGCCACCAAGTCTCTAAGACAATGATGAAAGTTATAGATGGGTCTTTCGAGACTGTTGGAATCGTGGCTCCTTTGATAGTTTGTTTTGTGTTTCTTTCCAGAAGTTTTGCTTGAGGCCCTTTTTAAGAAAAGAGGCCTATGACTTTGGCTGAATGTTGAAGGTTTTTAGCAAGGACTTTTAAGCCGCCATTCCTGATATTAAATTGACAGTTGGAACATTTAAAATGTATGCTAGAGTTTTAATGAGATGGGGGGTTTCATAATTTAATTGTTGAGTTTCGGTTGTTTTCCCAGTTTTATTCAAACATAGAGTTTGGACATGAGGGTTATCCTTCCTTAATTTCTTCTGAATGTTTGGTTTATTCTTTGTTTGATACAGAGTTATAATGCGTCTCATAAATGTATAATTTGTTTTGCATTGAATTAGTTCTAGGTCGGGAAAATCTCAGATTGTTTTGACTAAACATAAAATGCTTTAGTGTTTTCTTTAGAATCTCGATATGCTACGATATGTGTTATTTGGCTAAGACTGTAATCGTCTTTTTTTATTGAAAATTTCCGGAAGTCGATGCTTCTATCTTGCATAAAAGAATTCGTGATTTCCGTTATAATCTTTATTGTCGCAGTCACTGTTCAAAATTAAATTGTATATTTGTTGCATCAACTAGGGTTTTAATGCTCATAAAGATTTATGGTATAGAATTGTGAACAGTTTAGTATCTGCAGATCTTTAAGTATACCTGTTTATTCCATCCATCATTGCTTGAAGTTCTTTCGGTTAATAGATGACTTTAAATGTTTTTCTTGAATTCGATGAGATACAATATAGGAAATTTTACCCTATCTGTTATTGTAATAGTCATGTTTACAGGAAATGCTTATCTTTTCCAAATTTGCTTATACTTCTAATTTCTTTGCTAAATCTCCTGATATTCTTAATATAGTTTCTTACTATGAATGTAATAAGGGTTTTCCCCTCAATTTCCTATTATTCTCTTAAATGATTGTTTCAAAATAAAATACGAAAAACTCTAATGACATACTTCAAGAAATAGGAAACATTGCCTATAATTTATTGCACAGTAATTTACAAATATATTTCTGAAAATTTAGCCAATACCTAGCTAATGTTCTTAGATTCAGTGAATAACTTATACAAGAAATTCTTTACTTATCTGTTATGTTGTCCAGGACTAAGTCTGGTATAATATTTGCACTTTAATTTTCCTCCCTTCCGTGAGATTACCTACTCTGGTAAATCTTCCCCCCGTGCTACTCATAATTTCAGGAGTTCTCTCTCTCCTCAGAGACATTCATGTTTACCAGCTATCTAGTCTTAACCAGACATAGCCATTATAGACTGCCTCACCTTTCACCACAGTTCCCTTTTTTCCTTTTGATCTCAAATCCCTACCCTCTTGATCATTTTAGTAAAAATACTCTAGGATTTAGTTTTGGAACAGATAACTGTCTCCATAACTAATTACCTAGTAAAACCAGTGTTTACCATAATTGTAAAATTTATTCTTCTATAACTAAATTCCAATTTAGTTTAAAATTCAAACAAATAGTAATAGTCTGTTTGGTTGCTGTATTAAAAATAAATATTTACATTAATGGGGGATATTACATCTCCCCCCCCCCCAACATGGAACATCGTCCAGATGTTCTCTTCTTGTAAATAGACCCGAAAAGTTTTCTCTCCTGACCTATTAATCTTCCCAGGTGGCCTCTTCCGACCCATAGTTTTGCCACTGCACTTTAACCTGGGTGATAACTCGTTTCCATAGCGTTACTTCCATCTAATCTAGTATAACCATAGGTTTGACCAAGAACTCGCCTTCCGGTTCGACCTAAGCATAGCAACAAAAAGTGTTAAGTCATTAACTAGTTATTTAACACATTTGTAAAGAATATATATATATACCTTACCTGTATAGCTTGTCATTGGATTATGTGGTTAGCATCATACACATATTTTTTAAGTAGAGAAACATGAAAGACATTGTGTACACGAATATGACTGGGTAAGGCAAATTGATAAGCCACTGGTCTAATTCGAGCCAGGATTTGAAACGACTCGCAACATCGAGGTGCTGTTTAGCACACCTAGCCCATTGTAAGGTGCTTTTCTTGGCTCACACTCGAATGTAGACATGATCTCCTATTTGGAATTCTTGGAAACTCCTCTTCCGATCGGAAAAGTTCTTCTGCCAATCCTGAGTAGCCTTTAAATTAATCCGTACCTTTTTCACCATTTCCTCCATTTCTTCCAACATGTCTGGCCCTAATAACAGTTTGTCCTCTAGTCCATTCCAACTTAAAGGTGTCCTGCACTTGCGTCCATATAAAACCTCAAAAGGACTCATCTGAAGGGATGCATGGTACCTGTTTTTATATGCAAACTCCACCAGGTGTAAATAATATTCCCATTTTGTGGGCTCCTGCATTACATACGTTCGCAGCATGTCTTCAACAACTTGATTCACTCTTTTAGTCTGTCCGTCTATTTGTGGATGGTAAGCTGCACTGAAGTGCAATTATGTGCCCAATCCTTCAAAGAGTGCTTTCTAGAAGGTTGATGTAAATTTTACATCTCGGTCAGAAATAATCATCTTAGGGATTTTGTGCAATTTAAAAATGTTCTACATAAAAATATTAGCAATTTGGACTGCTCTATAAGTTGATTGAACAGGTATAAAATGAACATATTTTCTCAATTTTTCCACCACCACCATGATGGAGTCATTTTGCTTCCTCGATTTAGGCATCCCGGTAATAAAGTCAATAGATATGGTTTCCCATTTCAATTCTGGGATAGGTAGAGGGTGGAGTAACCTTGCTAGATGTTGGTGCTCAACTTTCACTTGCTGGCATTCCAAGCATTTGGCTAAATATTTTGCCACTTCCTTCTTCATACCAGGCCAGAAAAATTCCCTTCACAGGGCAGAAATCATTTTCTGATACCCGGGATGGCCTGCATAAGGAATATTATGGTATTCATCAAGAATGAGATTTTTAAGATGTTGTTGGTTAGGCACATATATCCTTTTCCTAAAAATCAACAATTTTTCTGCATTTATTTCATAACCCAATTGTTGTTCATGGCTGTTAGGAATTTTTGCTTGCTGCCATAAATGTTTATATGTTGAATCCTACATGGTTGATTCTTGAATTTGCTCAAAAAAGGTAGTTCGTGATTCACTAAAAGAAATTTCATATAAACAATTTACCTTTCGCTTAAAGCATCTGCCACCCGATTTTCCTTTCCTTTTAAATGTTTAATTTCAAAATCGAATTCACTCAGGAAATATGCCCAACGAGCTTGCCTGGCATTTAAAGTTGGCTGTTTGAAATAATTAATCAGACTATTGTGGTTAGTCATCAACAAAAATTTCTTACCTAATAGGTAATGCCGCCACATTTTTAAGGCATGAATGACCACAATTAGCTCCAAGTCGTATGCTGAGTACTTTTTTTCATACTCCTTAAGCTTCCTAGATTCGTAGGCAACCACTCCGCCCTCTTGCATTAATATGCCACCCACTCCTTCCTTACTGGCATCTATACAAACCACATATTATTTGTTGGGATCAACAATACTCAGAATAGGTGCTGTGGTAAGAAGATGATTGAGTTGATCAAAGCTTCTTTCACAGTCGGGGGTCCATTTGAAAACTTTTCCTTTCTTTTGTAGAGAGGTGATAGGATATGCTATGCGGGAGAAACCCTCCACAAATCTCCGATAGTAACCTGCTAAGCCCATAAATGATCTTATGTCGGCTACATCCTTTGGTATTGGCCATTCCATAATGGTTCTTATCTTTTCCGTATCTACGAAAATTTCGTCCATGGTGATGATATGTCACAAGTATTGGATTTTCTCCTTAAAGAAATCACATTTACTGTACTTGGTGTACAATTGGTGTTCTCATAGGACTTGCAGAGCAATACAAAGATGTTCCTTATGCTCTTCCATGTTTCGAGAATAGATTAGTATGTCATCAATAAATATTAATACATATTTATCTAAGCACTGATGAAATATGTTGTTCATGAGACACATGAAAGTTGTTGGGGTATTAGTTAGTCCAAATGGTAAGATCACGAACTCATAATGTCCATAATGTGTCTTGAAAGCAGTTTTTGCAATATCTCCCTCCTTTATTTTGATCTGATGATACCCAGAGCGGAGATCAATCTTTGAGAATACGGTTGCACCTTTCACTTGGTCAAAGAGCTCATCTATCCAGGGAAGGGGGTGTTTGTTTTTAATGGTCAACTTGTTTAGCTGGCGGTAATCCATGCACATTTGCAAGGTTCCATCCTTCGTTTTAACAAATAAAACCGAAGCTTCCCAAGGAGACACACTGGGAGGGATATACTTCTTATTAAGCAACTCTTGGAGTTGCAATTTTAATTATGTTAGCTCGGGTATACTCATTTGGTACGGTGCCTAGGAAACGGGACTAGCTCCTAGAATCAGCTCAATAGTAAAATCTATGTCTCTTTTAGGGGGTAGGCCCGATATTTCTTAAGGAAATACATCTGGAAAATTTTGTATCACAGGTATGTTCTCTAGTGATACATGCTTATCTTTAGAGTCAACATACCCTACTTGTATAGCATAAAATTGACAACCTTTTCTAATGAATTTGGCTAATTAGGAGGCTGTCATTGGCCTTAATTGCAGAGGTTTCTAAACACCTTGAATTTCCTATCTCTCTCCTACTTCATCTCGGTAGCTAATAGCTTTTGTTTTAAAATTTATTAAGGACCAATGCTTTTCTAACCAGTCCATACCTATCAGAATATCGTATGATCCTAGGGGTAACACATTTAAATCAGCTATGATAGGTTGACCATCTAATTTCAAGGGGCAGTTGTTTACTTTAGACAAAACTCTTATTTTTGCCCCTGTGGCTAGCTGTACTAACCATGGGTTTTTTTATTTAACAACTTGTAATTTACGTCGTTCCACTACCTTGGGACTAATGTAGCTTAATGTAGCCCATGATCTATTAAAATAGAGCAAGTCTGGTAAAAAATAGTACCTTCAAATTCAACCATAGTTGGTTGAAACTCTGCCTGATGATCTTCAAGAGCTGTGTTGATCTTAGGGATGCTTCTTGCCACTTCTCCCACAGTGGATGCCTCCTGAATTTGTGAGATCTGATCTGCTCCCCTGCATAGAGCAGTTTTTGACATAATGCGGGCCTCCACATCCCCAACACTGTACAAGTGGTCTATTAATTAATTCTATTTCATTTCTGCCGGTTGGTTCATTTGTCCTAGCTTCACTTGGTACCTTAAATCTGGGCTTATTCACATTCCGATTACCTTGACCTTTATATACTCCCTTGTTGTTGGTGCTCTTATTTCCCTTATGGCTGGGAATGAATTTATTTCCCTTCTTGTCTGCCCACCTTTTACTTGTATCTCCCTTTGGTTTATTTTGCTGATAACAAATTTGTGCTTTCTGAATGACTTCATCCATGGTTTTTGGATTGTCAAATTCCAACCGTTCTTTCATGAACAACGAAAGACTGCTGAAAAACCACTGTACCTTAGCTTTTTCTTCACGAATATAAGGAATGTATCACAATAATGATGTAAATTTTGTTATAAATTCATCCGTGGTCATTTGGCCCAGACGGAGGTCATGGAACTCTTTTGATTTTTCATCATAAAACCTCTTGGTCAAATATTTCTCTTTAAATAATTTTTGGAATTTCTCCCAAGTTATGTTTTGTTCATTGACCCCATGGACTGTTTTTACTTCTTCCCACCACAATGTAGCTTTCAATTGAAGCTGGAAAATGGCCAGACGAGCCTTCAAATTGTAGTCATTCTCGTATAGCTAGAAATACTTGTTCATATTAATTAACCATTGCTTCCGCAGCCTCTTCTTGCTCCCCATCAAAGAGAGAAGGCTTGATTTTACGAAAGTCCCCTTGGAGTTCAATCTTTTGTTTCTTCTATGTCTTATGATCAGACACGTTTCCTGATTCTTCCTCTTGGTTTTATTCTCCTCCTTGTATTTCCATATTTTTAGTTCGAAACTTTTGTTCCCCAGTCGTGTGGCTGTGCTTCGGATTGGGGGCTAGTGGCCGATGATTCTGTCTATCCGACAGGATTTTTAGAATCTTTTCTTCTTCCTAAACCAATCTTTCATTGTCTGCCTGGAATCGGGCCATCTCACCTTTCAGTTCTTGGACAATTGTCCAGGGGTTTGCGTTGGGATTTTCCGTATCATCGCTCAGTTGCACCCAAACCTCAGGATTGCCTTCATAAAATGATGTTGGCTCTATTCCCAATATGGAACCATGTGGTAAATTTCTAGCTCGCCTCATGCTGACTATCTGTTGTCTCCTACGTGCACAACACAATTTTTGTTATTCCTTATTCCAGAGGCCTCAGTTTTGGAACTGAGCGCTCTGGTACCATATGTAACACATCCATGTATCAACATTATATATATATATATATATATATATTTAACTTAAGCCACTCCAAAATTACATTTATATGTTAGACGGGGCATAATCAATTATTAACTATCATGTATGACTTATATACAACCTTGCTAAATGCCATTATCAAATTTATTAAAATACAATGGTTTGGACTTTATTTGCTATGTATTATTTGTATGATGATTGCAGCGGGATTTGGTTGTATGTGGCATTGACTTTACAACCCTGTGTATTAAACAATGGTTACACTGTTGGCCTATGCACTTAATTGGTTACAGGCCATAGCCTCGAATCCTGCTCAAGAAACACGTGTATTTAGTGCTTTGGCTGTTTGGGTCATGGTGGCTGCCTGAAGGTGATCTATCTATCCTTATCCTACCTAACCCTTAGGATCAGGCTCCTCCATCGATGATTCTCCATGACTCGCTAGATCGAACGGTCCTCAGGTTACGGATCCTTCATTTCTTGGCAATGTGGTCTCAATCTACCATTGTTTCACTCCGAGATTCTCGAGGGGTTATGACTCTGCTCTATCCTGCGTTGTTTGTCTTCGCCTGCAACCCGGGTTCACTGGTCTATTTGCACTGCGTTCTGGCATCTTGGAATACCCTCATGAACCCGAAACTACTTCAATGCTTTGGAACTTGTTCTGCGGAGGCAAGGTCTGCAATATTCCCTTCGAAGGTAAGCTTTCAGGTCCTATTTTCCGCATACTCAAATTTGTTTAGCAAGGTTTAGTTTGTTTATTACAGTTTCTATTCTCTTTTGCATGCTCTAATACAAATTCTCTGCATGGTGTAAGGTCTAGCTCCCACGATGGAAGATTCAGCTTGGCACTTTTGCAAACCCTCCTCCTGACTTCATTATTCGCAATCAGTTCCGGGGATTATGATTCTCTGCAATTCTTTCTAGGGTAGGGTTTTTATGGTCAAGCCATCAAGTCTTTAAGACAATGATGAAAATTCTAGATGGGTCCTTCGAGACTGCTGGAGTCGTGGCTCCTCTGATAGTTTGTTTTGTGTTTCTTTCCAGAAGTTTTGCTTGAGGCCCTTTTTAAAAAAGGAGGCCTACGGCTTCGGCCGAATGTTGAAGGTTTTTAGCAAGGAGTTTCAGGCTGCCATTCCTGATATTAAATTGATAGTTGGAACATTTAAAATGTATGTTGTAGTTTTAATGAGATGGGGGGTTTCATAGTTTAATTGCCGAATTTCGGTTGTTTTCCTAGTTTTATTCAAACACAAAGTTTGGACCTGAGGGTTATCCTTCCTTAATTTCTTCAGAATGTTTGTTTTATTCTTCGTTCGATACAGAGTTATAATGCAGCTCAGAAATGTATAATTTGTTTTGCATTGAATTAGTTCTAGCTCGGTAAAGTCTCAGATTATTTTGACTTAACAGAAAATGCTTTAGTGTTTTCTTTAGAAGCTCGATATGCTACGGTACTTGTTATTTGGCTAAGAGTGTAATCTTCTTTTTTATTGAAAATTTCCAGAAGTCGATGCTTCTATCTTGCATAAAAGAATTCGTGATCTCTATTATACTCTTTATTGTCGCCGTGGCTGTTCAAAATTAAATTGTATATTTGTTGCATCAACTAGGGTTTTAATGCTCATAAAGATTTATGGTATAGAATTGTGAACAATTTAGTATTTGCGGATCTTTAAGTATACCTGTTTATTCCATCTATCATTGTTTGAAGTTCTTTCGGTTAATAGATGACTTTAAATGTTTTTCCTGAATTCAATGAGATACAATATAGGAAATTTTACCTTAAATATACCTGGTTATTCCATCTATCATTGTTTGAAGTTCTTTCGGTTAATAGACAACTTTAAATGTTTTTCCTGAATTCGATGAGATACAATATAAGAAATTTTACCTTAAGTATACGTGTTTATTCCATCTATCATTGTTTGAAGTTCTTTCGGTTAATAGATGACTTTATATGTTTTTCCTGAATTTGATGAGATACAATATAGGAAATTTTACCCTATCTGATATTGTAATAGTCTTGTTTACAGGAAATGCCTATCTTTTCCAAATTTGCTTATATTTCTAATTTCTTTTCTAAATCTCCGTATATTCTTAATATAGTTTCTTACTGTGAATGTAATAAGGGTCTTTTCCTTCAGTTTCCTATTATTCTCTTGAAGAATTATTTCAAAATAAAATATGAAAAACTCTAATGACATACTTCAAGAAATAGGAAACATTGCCTATGATTTCTTGCACAATAATCTACAAATATATTTATGAAAATTTAGCCAATACCTAGCTAATGTTCTTAGATTCAATGAATAACTTATACAAGCAATTCTTTACTTATCTGTTACGTTGTCTAGGACTGAGTTTGGTATAAGATTTGCACTTTATTTTCCTCCCTGTCGTGAGATTACCTACTATGGTAAATCTTCCCCTCGTACTACTCCTAATTTCAAGAGTTCTCTCTCTCCTCAGAGACGTTCATGTTTACCAACTATCTGGTCTTAACCAGACAAGCCATTATAGACTGCCTGACCTTTTAGCACAGTTCCCCTTTTTCCCTTCTGATTTCAGATCCTTATCCTCTTGATCATTTTAGTAAAAATACTCTAGGATTTAGTTTTGGAACAAATAACTGTCTCCTTAATTAATTACCTAATAAAAACAATATTTACCATAAGTACAAAATGTATTCTTCCATAACTAAATTCCAAAATAATTTATAATTCAAACAAAGAATAACATTCTACTTGGTTTCAGTAATTAAAATAAATATTTACAGAAATATTACACTATGCTTGTGAAGAGATCACCACTTAACAGGTTGATCCTTCAATACCCTACGTTATGATAAATTTTATTAAAAATAAAATATATTATGATAAAATTTAGTAAAAATAAAATATATAAAAATAAGAAATGTTAAATTATATTCTTAATTTATATAACGATGCTTGTGTAGAGATCACCACTTAACATGTTGCTCATTCCACGCCATTACGTTAAGATAAATTTTATTAAAAATGGAATATATAAAAATGAGAAAAGTTAAATTATATTATTAATTTTTATTATCGAAAAGTATGTAAAACGTCGCAATTTAAAATTTTACACTGCTATCTTTTAATATAAATTATATTTTTATGAAAATAATTTAATAGTTATAATTAAAAAAAACCATTTATTAATTTATTTATCTTTACCTCTATCATCTTACAAATCCTCAAATAAAATGAATGGGATTTATATGGATTATTTTAGGTTAACTGTGGCTGGGAATGATGATTGAGAAGTTTCAATTTCATTAAATTGACAAAATATAATATTTTTTATATTTTAAAATTAAATAAATATATTGAATTTTTTTAAATAAATATATTATTATTATTATTATTATTTTAATTTTAGATTTATTAAGAGTTATGTCAAATCATTTTTTATTTTAAAATAATGTATTTCAAGATTTGAGGATCAAATAATTTTTTACTTTAAATTATGTATTTTGAGATTTGATCTCTCTCCAGAATTGAAATGGATCTAGGTTGGTTTAATTATTACTTATAATTATAATTATTAATTTTATGTTTATTTTATTTTGACCAAGTTAAAATAATAAATCAGAAACTATGACATATGCATCATACTATATTGAAGAGTTTTACGTTTTTATTTTATTTTGATCAAATCAAAATATTAAACATTATAACATTTTTAATTTTTTCGATCGAATTAAAATAATAAATCAAAATTACAACATAATTGGAGAGTTTTATATTTTTATTTTATTTAATTAATTTTTTATTATTTTAACTTAGTTAAAATAATAAACCAGAAATTACAACATATATATCATACTTAAGTGGGCCTAATGGTTAAGAGCATGTGTTTCCTCCTAGGAGGTCACAGGTTCAAAACCAAAGGGGGGTAGAGTATGTATGCCTTCGTAGACTTAGCAGTCAAATCGCTGCGCGGAGGTGGGTCCCTTGTCCCACAAACAAGGGGGTCTCATACACCAATTTGGTGTCTGGCTTGGCTGTGACCTTAAAAATGGATATTATTATTATTATTATTACTAGATTGGAGAGTTTTATATTTTTATTTAGATATTAAAAATAATATAATTATAATATTTTTTTTGAAAATTATAATGGTTTTATTAATACATATTTTATTAGTTGTAATATTATTTAACTTTTAATAATATAATTTCCAACTAAATTTTACTAATAATATAAAAAAAATACATTTTTTGTAAATTTAAAAATGATAAATATTATTAAAACAAATCTTGAAGCTACATAAATTTAATGTGAGCTATGTACGAATTAAGTCTCACAATTTATGACATTCCCTTTTTCGTAGGTCACAATTCTATAAACTATTATATTGATGGGGTTCATACCTATGATGTTTGTGAGAAGATCATCACCTAACATGTCAATCGTTGAATGAAGTAGTAAAACACATATAGTTTTCAATCCAATACATATACATATCTAGTACAATGATACTCGTGCATTTATATTTTTGTATGAATATTTCTAGGTGTCTATGCAATAAAACCTTCATTATATTATCTAATATTAATTACATAGTGGATTTATTATCAATATGGCCACATTATATTCATTATCCCCTTGAGTATTTCCATATGTACCCTATATTATCCTCCCTAAGTACATGACATTCCATCCCCTTGGCATATTTCATCCTTGAAACATGCGAAGAAGTCATATGATATCACCTACTAACCAGTATAGCCAACTGGTATTATGCATGAGCATCCAACCATCCTAGTGAAATGTGGACTTAGGGTCCAACTATGGTATTTCCTCGATCTTGCTTCTAGTTTATTTTTGGGATCAATGTCTTTGTTGTGTTACTTTGATATCACCATGCAAGATTTAGTTTTCTAAGTGCTTCCATCTTAGTTGTATCTTTGGTTCCATGTTGATCCATAGTAAGTTCGTTGATGCTTATTCCCTTGCCTTAGCCATCGTTGTTTCTCAAAGTACCGTGGTTGATGATATACAATGACCTTAACTATTAATTCTTCTTTCTTTGACTCTTCATCGTGTATTTCATTAGATTCATCTTTATTTTTATGCCCTCTCAATGGATTTTCTTCAAGCGTTTCTATAATCCCTTCTTCCAATTGAACTATGGACTCTTCATCTAGTGTGTTATTATGTATTACAACTATTTTATTTATAGACCTTAGCTATTAACTCTTCTTTCTTTGGCTCTTTAAAATGTAATTAGTTACATCTTCCTTTTTATGCCCTCTTGTTGGATTTTCTTCAAATTCTTATGTAATCCCTTCTTTCGATTAAATTATGGAGCCTTAATCTAATGCGTTATTGAGTATTGCAATTATTTTCTCTATCTAAGTAATTTCTATATGTGGCTCCTTGGGCCCAAACATATCTTGCAATGCAATCTTTTTTTCTTATATTAAAGCTTCAAAAACTCCTTTTGTGAATTAATATTAACTGTACCAATTGAGTCCATCCAAGGATATCCCAAAACAATATCCACATCATCATTATCCATAACAAAAAAGACAAAGTGCAACACATATTCATATATGGTAATATTGAAATATTTAAAAATTTGAATATTTTCACCTTCAACCTATGTGCTTTGAATATTATTTGTGGGTATTTGCAATCATTTAGCCAAATTAACATTGCTAAGATTATTTTTGCAACTAGGGTTAAGAGAAACAATCATATTCTCTTGTTGAATACATCCATAAACTTGTAATATGATTTTTTCATATGAAAATAAATCCATAATACTCTTTTTATTCTTCTTTACAACATGAGACCACTTATCTATTTTTTTTTTTAAATCGCCATCTAAAAGATCTTCTTTTTGTTGTAGTGAAATGACCTGCACCTTTTTTCCACATCTTCTTTTAAATTTAAATATATCCATAATCTCCAAATTAGGGGATATTCATACTTCATCCATTTTATGTATTCTTCAATAGTAGGACCATTATTTTTCTCATCAAAATACATCATGTGCAAAATAAAACTAGAGCTTTAAAGAGAATCATTTACTTTTGAATGGAGCTCCTTTATGTTGTTAGGGTTTGAGTCCAAAAAGGTAAAATGATCATATATGTTGTTATGTTTCTTGGATTACCTATTATGACCTTAATGATGATTTAATACCACAACTTATATAGATATACTAGTATTGATTTAACTAAAATCCATGCACTCTATCAAAAGATATCCAATTCACAAAAATCATGCTTGTTATTGAAAAAAACCTAAAAAATTATCAATTTTAATTTTCTTTTTTTTGTCTGTTAAGTTGTCTGTGATCCTCCAGGCTTGACCTGTGGTTTGAGGAGCCGCGACCCAGGTGCATCTAAGCCGTCAAAGTCACCCAGGGATTGCACCCGGCCTAGGCCACACCAACCCTTTAGCTGACTGGATTTTTAACATGTCTCCTCCCCCTAGCACAGGGCATAACCACCCCTCGTGAGGTTTGATCCTGGGTCACCTTGCTGACGAGGCCCATCCTCAACTAGGTTTGCTAGTGGGGCCTGACACCAATTTTAAATAATTGATAACTTTACTTCTCAGATATTGTTTTGAACAATTTATTCTTTTTTTTTGAAATTGGGTGTTTCTTTAAGAGGAATTCAATTCTTGGATTGGATTCTCGAGAATTTGCATAATTTTTTTTATAAGTTGACCTTAATGGTGTTGTCCTTTATTTTTAATAAAATAATGGCCAAAAAAATTCCTACTTTGTGCTAAAAAAAGAGCTCTAGTATTACTTGTAGTAAAAATTCAATGATATAAGAGAGATATACTGAAAAAATTCCAAGATAAATCCTTAAACACCAAAATATACCAAGATATTCGCTATAAACAATACAAGAAAATAGATAGAAGAACCCTTGAGACAAGGTAACACTATCAAATACTTCTTATGGAAGGAATCATTTCACAAACCATGCCTGCTATAAAATAATACAATCCAACACACCTTCGATCCAATGATACTCATGTGTATTTATACTCTCATGAGTATTCCTAAGGGCTATGCCAAATACCCCTTATTATACTATTTCCTTTTAATCACATGGTGGACCCACTCTATTATTATGGCCATACTACATTCATTATCCCCTTAGGACTTCCCTAGGTGCCCCATATTATCCTCCCTAGGTTACACATTATAATGTTACTTTTGATGTAGTAAGTAGGCATGATAGGGGAATTATAAAAATGATGTTAATGATAGGTTCAACATCTAACATGTGTGAAATATGGGATTTAGCTAGTTCAAGAGGTTAATTCATGTGTTGTACAACAAATAAGAGAATTATAACAATGTGTAAGTAAGAGAAGTAGATAAGAGGTAGGAAAATCACATTATCCTCCACAAATCTTAGTTGCATGATGTAATGACACTTCATTTTGGTGTGCCAAAATTTCCCTCTCAGTCTCAAATGTTGGCAGGCTTACCAACCTCCTTCACCTATAGCACATTATCCACCTCCCCCCCCCCTCGAGTATGAGACTCATTGAATTCACATATGACTTTGATAGGTAAACTAAATGTTAAATATATTTTCATGTAAGTATTGTATAAATTCCTTGTAGATTCAAACTGCAGATTGTAATATGCTAAAATAATTGGCTTGAATTTACTCTACTCATCAGCGGAAACAATAAACAATCGATGAAATGACAAAGCATAAAAGAGAAATAATTCAATCACACATAACACAATAATTTTCTGGGGAAAGCCACAACTAAAAACCCATGCCATCTGTATATTGCATTAATCAGAAAATTTGAGAAGATTAAAATGCTTTGCTCAAGCCTGAGCAAACTTTGCACTATCACAATTTATCTCACTACTTCAAAAACAAGCTCCAACCAATACTTAGACAAATCTGCTGCCTGCCAAGCTCCTATTTCCTTGCGCAGTTTCCAAGGGAATTAGCCCATATTTAATTGGGAAATTCCTCATCCATAACTGTGCAATCTATCATAGGAATTCCTCTGATTGCATGCACCATCTGTACAATTCAAATGATTATACAACTGATAGTACACTGTCCCTGAACTCCAATCTCAACTGGGTCTTTGTATGATATTACATGCATGAGTTAATTATGAGTGAATCTTCAGTTTACTAGTTGAGTAGTGCTAGTTACACCCCACTACTAGATCTCCCACTAATTCCTCCATCACTTGAAACTAGTTTAATTGAATTTAACTCAGTTAAACTGAATTAAATAACTAAAATTCAAAAGAACTCAACCTGGGCCCCTAAAATTTAGGAACCACTCTACATGACTCTAGATAGACTCCCAACTCAATTTTACTGAGCCAACTAAGTCAAATTAACTTAGTTAACTATGACAAGTTGTTATGAGAATTATAATTATAATTTAATTCCTAATTTAATTCAAGGACATATTAAATTATGATTTTCTTTTCTTGCTGCTTTTTTAACATTTCTTGTTTCTACTTTCAACACTCCCTCTCAACAAGAAATGGGTTCAACTCTATCCCGATCTGGTACCTTTGGAATGTTCTGCATGTAACACTTGTCATTTTTGTTGTTGCTACTGCAACATATGCAACCCAAAAAAAGTATCCAAACAAAATAAACTGAATCAACTATGTTTGCAACTGTCTACTGAGAAAATTGTGCTATTGTTGACTCTACTACTAAGCCTCCTGGTCTACTATCAACTCTGCTTTGCACTCCTCAATATTTGACTGACATTGATCCTCCTACTACTAAATACTATGGGCCCCCGTAGTAAGGTAATGATCCATGAGAGAAAACACACCTCAATGGACCTTGCCCAATTTATGAAATTCTTGGACTAAGGTTTCATATCGCCCCACCTCACACCTGGAGGTATGGCTGCACGTGCTCCCTCTGCCCACTTGGATCGAAATTCCCCCCTACTCGAGGTCTCTGTTTGAGTGGATGTCTCCACTCAGTCTCCTCTTTGCTTCTCCAATTATGGTTGCTCCACAACTTGCTGAGGCTTCTTCTGAGGCTATTTGTTGAGAGGTAATCCATGCTCCCTCTCAACCACCAAGTATCTAACCTTTGCCTTGCTCCTCAAGGCTTTTCATGTATCTTTTACCTCAAGTGCATACAGGTTCTTGACTCACACACCGATTCGTTTCACCTGTCTTGTGGTGATGTGTTTAAGGAAAACCTTTCCTTTGCTAAATATCACATCCTAGCCACGGTCTTCCAAAACCACGATGAAAACACAATTCTTCTTTAGTCCTGGAAGATATATCACATCTGTGAGTTTGAGAGGGGATCCAGACTCCCTTTGAAAAGTAACAATACCAATGTTGGTCGTGCTATACCTCCCATCATCTCCAAACTCTATGTTCTTCTTGAGGTCTTTCTCCTCCAAGTCACTGAAGATATCTCTATTCCCCGTCATATAGAACGAGGCACCACTTGAGATACCACATGCTTCCCATTCTATTGCTTTCCATGCATGTAATGAGAGTAAAATCAAGTTAGAATTTTGAAGCTATAGCTTCGCCTGTAGCTGCTACTACATAATCGTTATTGTTTGCTTTCTTCTGTGGGAATTTCGTGGCATAGTGCCCAAACTCGTGACAGTGAAAACACTTGATGTTCGAAAAGTCCTTCTTCTTGTCATCCTCCTCACCTTGGGACTTCTTTCCCTTGGATTTCTTTTCTTTGTTGACTAATGCAAAGTCTTCTTCCACTTCTTTGGATGAGGTCCCATCTTTTGTGTTTTGTCAGATCTATTCTTGTACCAAGTGGGACCATGTTACCGGGAATAGTGTCTATGCAGAACTGCTAATCCCACTAAGGCTGGTAGCTACCTTAGAAACAAACAAACTTAAAACTACTTTCGTTTTCCTTTATGAAAGATAGATGAGAGAAGAATAAAGGAGACCAACCTCTGTCTTGCGCTTGGTTCCTTGCTCGATTCCTCTCTCTTCTGATAGTCCTTTGCTACTTGCTTTCTTGTATACCCAACTTCACAGAGTACCTGTAGAATCAAAGCAGCATAACACTATACGAGAACATAGATCTATTATCATAAGCAATATAGGATCAGATGTATATTAACCATACAAATGCATAAAACATAAATCATACAAGAGTATGGAGGAAAACTTGAATAACTTTATTGATAATCAAGAAAGAGCCAAGAGAATTACAACCAATCGTCCTGACCCAACATCATCCTCTCAGCAAGAAGCCCTTCTTCACCTCATGAAAAGATTAGATCACCTAACATTATGATATTGCACCAATAAACCAACAACACTTCCTTACAAGATACAAAATTCCAGCCTCTGGATCTCTGGGATGGGGGATCCATATATAGATGTCTGCAAGGGAGGTGAGTCAGCTTTTGAGATTTGATTAGTGTCTCCCCTTTGATAGTTCTTGATTCCACTTGGAGATTGATGATCTCTTACTCATCCTTGGTCGAATTCAGAGAGGAAAGTGTCACAAGAGAAGTTTTTGGAAGATTCCATGCTTCTCCACCTCGCGGATTGACCCTGCCATTTATCTCTTCTCACCCATCGCGCCCCATAGAAGGGAGTTTTGACATGCAACGCACCTACTGTGTGTATTTAGGTGGGATGCAACGCAATTTGCCTATGGAGCAGGTGAAATGGTCCAGTTTTGACCAGTTCTGAGTGGTTTTTCATGGAGAACCTCTGGGAGAAGTTGTAATCAGTTGACATTGTTCTTTTAGGGGTTGGAACAACACCTTTAGGGACTTAGGAGCCCTTGGTTTATGAAAATTTATGCTTGGGGTTGCAGTGCCCAAAAATGTCTATAAAAGTTGCCCCCTAAAGCATGAGGTCATTAATCTTTCTGATGTCGGGTGAAATGCTTTATCATGAAGATCCAAAGTTCTTTCAAGCTGGAAGGAGACCTGTAATAAGATACAATACAACACATTATCTTCATAATATTTTCATGATCTAGCTGAGGCGGGCATTCGCATGCTCAACTTTATAAATTCATTTTTATGTACATAGGATAGACAATCGTCTGAGTGTAGACTGATGATTCTAGTAGAGCCATCATCCCTTAGATTGGATGATTATCTCTGCAGCAATGATGTACATTTGATGTCTTTATTTTCCTGAATATATATCGCAGCCCGGATGGATGAAACTAGATCCGGGGTCTTCAATCTCATTCGATCTTCACTCAAAGTACAAGTCAATCCATGTGAGAGATGTTCTGGAGTCGAACATGGAAAGACATCGCCTGATTACCAGCCAATGATGTAAGCTGTTAACAGGCGTGAGAGGAATCACCGATAATGATAAGGATCCTCAAGGTACTGCAATACAATTCACGTGGTGTGAATAAGGGACTTGGCGTCGAACACCACGCAAAATCTTTCGGTCGAAGGCCATTGATGTAAACCTGTTACCGGAAGTGAGAAACTTGCCATTGAGGCATGCAAGCTTCAAAGTACTGAAAGGGTTGTTCCTAGATCGACTTCTTGGATAATGAGCTGATGTCGACAAGAAGCGATCCATCATAGGAGGGCCTTAATGAATCCCACATCAATGACATGGAACGGAGCAAATGATTTTAATGGAGGTGAAAACGATCTGGTGATATAAGGTTCAGGGTGGCGGTCATGAAAGAATGGAGCGTAAATGTATTGCAGCGGGCGAGACACAGGTGAATTCTCTAAGTGACTTCTCTTGAACATATCGGCGACACTGACATGATGGATTGGTAGCATTAACCCCAAATGTGGATGGTGTGATGGAACCATGGTGATGTGACCAGTGAATGGAACAACCCAACCCGACTTGGATGCGGAGTGAAAGTGTCATGTTCAAGAGCGACTTGCTACCAACAAAGTTTCTTCAAGTTTTCTTCCCAATTTTTCCCTAGTCATTGCTGACCAGTACCTCTTTATTTTTGTCAAGCTTGAGGAGGATAACATATGCTTGTTCTATAATTTGCCCTTCGGGCAAACCCATCGCTATGTTTTAACGAGCCTAGCGATAGTGAAACTCGTTCTTGTCTGTTATGGACAAGTTTGTCGCTATTAGGTTTTAATGAGTTTAACGACAAAGATAACTCGGTCCTTTTCAATTTTAGAGAGTCTGAAAAGGGACGTAAAGAAAACTCCAAAAATCCTTTTTCGTCATCTAATCCCTTAGGTCTGAAAAAGTATAAAACAATACAGAAGGGATGAATTTTCCGTACTTTTAACGAGCCGAACAAAACAAGCGCTCGATCTTTTTGTGTAATAATCCCTCAGGTCCAAAAAGATTAAAATCTAAAGGAGGGATAACACTTCCGGTCACTTTAACGAGCTGGAGAGGCCAATGGCTCGACAATCTTTTCATATTTTACGAGTCAGTTGAAAAGAGCTTAAAGGAGACTCGTCTTTGAGGAACGAGTGATAACTTCGGGTAGCAGCTGATTCCAGGTAAGGTTTGGAATTTTCCAATCACGACAGTGTTACAAGGATGGCTAATAGGATCACTCTTCGCAGCTGTTCCTCAAAAGGGGTAAACAATCAAGTGGAGGTGAATGATCGGCCAATACAGAGTGGAGGTGATGATGAGAACAAGACCAAGGCTTTAAAGGTTGAAGTACTACATTCACGATGGTTATTTACCGGAAATTGGTTCATTTTTTAATGAGCTTAAACGCTGGGGGAAACATTTGCTCATTGCTTATGTTTATTTTTTAACGAGCATGAAGTCCGCGTTAAAACTGCTTGATCCAATCGTATAATAAGAATGTATCATCTAAAAACGACATTTTTTTAAAGCTTTGCCCCACTTCCTTTCTTTAAGCAAGTTAGGAAACGACCAATCCAAAAAAAATATAAATGGTTGCTCTTCGCTTGCATGCCCCCAGGTATAGAGACATAGAGTTTCAAGGTTACCCCGCAATTTGCAGACAAAACATTTGTTTTATCGGGAAAGGCCCACCTCTTTCAGGTTACCAAAGATTGTTCTATTCGTACCACAAACAAAACACTTCCTCGACGATGTCTACCGAAATAGACAAAGGTGAGTGGCGCAGACACCTCCACTCACATAACTTTTGATGAGGGAATCTTATTTCAGTCTAACCCCTTTTCCTAGGCGGACGGGAGTGTCAGACTAGTCAGACATCCTTCGCAGAAACCTACCCTATACCTGAAGTTTTCCTACCGAAGCAGACCAGGGTGCATGCCCCCTGGGTTTCAGTCATGTCCCCCGAATCACTCACGCTCATCAGGTGGATGGATTGGGGATTGATGAGGCATTCCTTGCGTGAAAAGACCATTCAGGGATGGTATATGACTATTTGCTATGCGTGAACCGAGGAATGAAAGCTAGTCTACGAGCTTGACCACTCTTCCTTCGTGCGGAAAACACATTACTCTAAAGAGTGAGGAGACAATGGCCTCCATGCAATAAATATAGTCTCGTCCAAGGAGTAGATTATAATCCAGGGGTCCTTGGACTACCATTACGTTCATGTGAACGGTTTTCCCCCTCAATGTTATGGGCACATTGGGAAGGATCCCTAACGGTCGACTGGTTCCTTTGTCAAAGTCTGTTAGATTTCTCATCTCAGGCAAAAGCGATGGTGAACCAAGCGCTTTCCAAGTAGTCAAGGAAAGGATACTCATAGAAGCCCTTTCATCTATGATGGTACCGGCCATAACCATTCTATATATTTGAGCAATGATTCAAAAGGGTACATTAGCCGGTAAACGGGGTCTGCCTAGTAGATTCCAGTCAAAGGAAACAACTAGGTTGCTTGGAGGTGGGACCGAATAGACGGACGGGTACGATTCTGACGAACTTCCTTCCTGTGGTAAAGGAACGAGTAAACTGCCCCCATGTTCATCGGAGTCTGTGCTTACGAAAGGAATTTGGACGGTGTCACCCTTGTTCTCTTCGGTGACTATATCATCTGAAGATGGAACCTCTGAAGGCAAGACCGGGTCAACTGCCGCCTCGACCTTTTGACTTTCGTCTGGCATGGATTCAGATGGTTTTTCTTCAGTGATAGATACTTCGGCCGACCACAAGGGCGTGTCAGCCAGATTTTCAACTAGTGACGGACTTGGCAAGAGTTTCTTATATCCAGGAGGGAGCCGTAACGGTGAAACCGGACGGTCGTCCAAAACTCTTTTAGCCTCGTCTAAGAAGGGACAACGGTGGACAGCGTGATCGCCTTCACACAGTTTACAAGGAAATTTGCATTTTCCTTTTTGTCCAGGGGCTTCACTTTCACTAGTTGACGGTGTATTTTCAACATGATCATCAGAGGTTGACGACACCGGGTTGTGCAAACGAGGAGACCAGTCCCTTAAGATCCGAGGGATGCAAGGAAAATCTATATGATAGTGGTCTCCTTTGCAAATGACACATGGCGATTTAGGCCTGGTCAGTGTAGTGTGTGGATTTTCGCTAGACGACGCTTGGTTTCCCCTTTACGCCTTTGGCTCCTTCTTCTTCTTCCCTTTTTTCTTCTTTTCCTTCTTCTTCTTAGGTGATTTTTGGCTTTACCAGCTTCATCAAGCGAAGAGGAAGGAGGAGAGGAAGAATTGGACGAAGTAGAGGGTTGGGGGGTAACTCTGGAATCATTTAGTTGATGACTCAATTGTTTAGGAATCGCAGTGTTCTGAATGACGGAGGTTGAGAAAAGCCATACGGGAAAGCCTATTGTCAATCCTGGAAGCGACAATGTGGCCATATGGGGTGCACCAACATCTCCCCAAGAGGAGAAGGGACTAGGATTTCCTCCAAGGGGAACTCCTTGGTTGGTGGACTCCATTTTCTCAACCTAAGACCAACATAGGAAAGGTGATAGTTATCCCGTTTAAAATAAATTTTAGACGCTTTGACACAACTTGTTTTTTCAATTTTTAAGAGTCGAGAAAAAACAAAACATGACTCTAGTCGCCTTCGATTTTTAATGAGCCTGAAGTGACAAGTGCTCAGATGGACCTTTTCCGTTAAGGAGTCTGAAAAGGAATGAAAGTGTCTGCTTTGGAAATCTAGACAGAGGGATTACCAAACCAATCACAAAACTCCAAAATACTTTTTACGGTACGACAATCAATCTTCCCGAATGTTGTGTTCAGTGCATTGCGATCGATAGGGCGACAGACACAGCTTCCTATGGATAAAGGATTAAGCCTATTGTGGTCTCCCAAAATATACTCGACGCTACGTGGGAGCACAAGTCCGTACTGGCACTTATCGTCTCAAAGTGGAGGAATCACCCAACCAACAGTGAAAACAACAGTTACTAGGCTTTACGACGTCGGAATACGTCTCTAGCCTAGACTTCTAGATGTTGTGCGTTAGGTTCCAAAGCGTTGTTAGATTCATTAAATTTATTTTATAGTTGATCTTGCTTAAGAAATTTTCCTTTCAGGTTCACCGCGTGATGTAGATGTACAATTTCTAAAATGCAATCTAAGATGACAAACAATCGTTTTATCTTCTTTGTGCAATGAAAATCCTAGCTACTAAGGAAAGAGAGATGGCATTCTTTCAACAAAGAGCAAAGAGCACACACTATATGCACTGTCCTAAATCAAACCAACAAACAGTATAAATGCAAATGCACATGCATGTATTTGTTTTCAGCCTTCTTAATGTGTAAATGATAAAAATAAAGCTAATGCGCAAATCTGAATTATTTTTCAAAGCGACAATTACTAACAAGTTTCTTTTCAAAACAAAATGAGGACACTGACAACACTTTGCGATTTGGAATTGAAAACTTGCTTTCGACACTAGAGAAACTACTAATTCAGATCAAATACAAGAGTAATAGGGCAATCGACTATCAAGAACAATCAGATTCTCTTCTATGACTGAAAACGACACTTTCAAATCAAGAAACGACAATACAATTGTGCTACTTCTTTGTAAAGGAGAACTGAAAATGACTCAAAAAATACATAAAAACATTTACAGTTCTTTACACAATGGAGGCGGAATATCAGCAAGGAAAGGGGTTTAAAATAGAGGTGTACTGACTATAGGCAGCAAAACTCCTGAATAGATCTGAAAAGAGTGAACACAGAAACCAAAATTTAGGAACAAGGCCTTGTCTGATCAGCGCACCTGTAACACAGTGAAACTGAAATGCAACACACCTACTACACTCGGGAAGTGCGCTGAATTTGAGGTTCACAAAACAGACAGTGCGCTGGACTAGGGACGAGACTTTGATTGGGTTCCGGGTCACAGTTTGCAGTTCAGTTCAGGGATTTTGGCCGAGCAAGTGGTAATCAGTAAATCAATCACAGGGGTAGATCTAAGGAGTTTACTAGAGCCACCATAAGGGAAATTAGAGAGCTTGTAAATCAATCATTTAATTCATAAACAAAACCCGGAGATTGACTGAAGCAGTGTTGATCTACTTTGCACTTGCATAGCAAAAGCAGTTCGAAGGCTAGTTGGCTTGACTTCAGGCTCCGTATGTAAGTTTATAAAGTAAACAAATGTAGATGAACAAACAATCTACTCGCTCCCCAGCGGAGTCGCCATTTTGTTACCGAGAATAGTGTCTATGCAGAACTGCTAATCCCACTAAGGCTGGTAGCTACCTTAGAAACAAACAAACTTAAAACTACTTTCGTTTTCCTTTATGAAAGATAGATGAAAGAAGAATAAAGGAGACCAACCTCTATCTTGCGCTTGGTTCCTTGCTCGATTCCTCTCTCTTCTGATAGTCCTTTGCTACTTGCTTTCTTGTATACCCAGCTTCACAGAGTACCTGTAGAATCAAAGCAGCATAACACTATACGAGAACATAGATCTATTATCATAAGCAATATAGGATCAGATGTATATTAACCATACAAATGCATAAAACATAAATCATACAAGAGTATGGAGGAAAACTTGAATAGCTTTATTGATAATCAAGAAAGAGCCAAGAGAATTACAACCAATTATTCTGACCCAGCATCATCCTCTCAGCAAGAAGCCCTTCTTCACCTCATGAAAATCTTAGATCACCCAACACTATGATATTGCACCAATAAACCAGCAGCACTTCCTTAGAAGATACAAAATTCCAGCCTCTGGATCTATGGGATGGGGGATCCATATATAGATGTCTGCAAGGGAGGTGAGTCAGCTTTTGAGATTTGATTAGTGTCTCCCCTCTGATAGTTCTTGATTCCACTTGGAGATTGATGAATTCTTACTCATCCTTGGTCGAATTCAGAGAGGCAAGTGTCATAGGAGAAGTTTCTGGAAGATTCCATGCTTCTCCACCTCGCGGATTGGCCCTGCCATATGTCTATTCTCGCCCATCTCACCCCATAGAAGGGCTTTTTGACATGCAATGCACCTACTGTGTGTATTTAGGTGGGATGCAACGCACTTTGCCAATGGAGCAGGTGAAATGGTCCAGTTTTGACCAGTTCTGAGTGGTTTTTCATGGAGAACTTCTGGGAGAAGCTGTAATCAGTTGACCTTGTTCTTTTAGGGGTTGGAACAACACCTTTAGGGACTTAGGAGCCCTTGGTTTATGGAAATTTATGCTTGGGGTTGCAGTGCCCAAAAATGTCTATAACAGACCACAACGTATCCCACTTTGGTAACTTATCCCTCCCATTGACCAAGTCCTGGTAGCTGTTCCAGCTCTTGGGAAGTCCTAGAAGTGTTAGTCTCACCAGATCGTATTTCGCAATTGTAACACCGACACTTCCAAGCTCATCTCGACATTGGGTGAACTTGGTCAATTACTTCGGTATTGTGTCACCCTTCTCCATCTTGATCTTTCTAAGCTTGTCCTTCAATGCCAACTTCTTGTGGTCACTTCTGTTTTAAAATAGGTCCGTCAAGGCCTTCCACATTACAAATGGAGTTTCCTTACCATGGAGATTTGAGACAATATGATCTAAGCATCAATTGGATTAGAAATGGCATTGTCTATGAATTCCTTAGGCACTTTGTCTTATGACACTTCTTCCATCCTATCCTTCAAAGCAATGTAATTTGTGCTACCCTCAAGGGAATACTTGAGTCTCAAGCCATATAATGACATCCTGCTAGATTTGAAGAATGATACTACAAATTCAATTTCTTTTGCAAAAATAAACTTTCATTCTCCTCTTCTACAGTGATTTCAACTCCGATACCATGTAGAAATTCCTTGTAGATTCAAACTGCAAATTGTAATATGCTAAAACAATTGACTTGAATCTACTCTACTCATTAGTGAAAATAATAAATGATCAATGAAATCATGAAGCATACAAGATAAAGAATTCAATCACACATAACACAATAATTTTCTAGGGAAATCCATAACTAAAAACCCCTGCTATATGTATATTGCATTAATCAGAAAATTTGAGAATATTACAATGCTTTGCTGAAGCCTGAGAAAACTCTGCACTATCACAATCTATCTCACTGCTTCACAAACAAACTCCAGCCAATACATAGCCAAATATGTTGCTTGCCAAGGTCCTCTTTCCTTGCACAGTTTCGTAGGGAATTAGCCCATATTTAATTGCGAAATTCCTCATCCATAACTGCGCAATCCATCATAGGCCTTCCTATGATTGGATGCACCATTTTTATAATTCAGATGATTATACAACTGATAGTACAATGTCCTTGAACTCCAATATCAACTGAGTCTTTCTATGATTTTACATGCATGAGTTAATTATGAGTGGATCTTCAGTTTGCTGGTTACACCCCACTACTGCAGGTTACACCCCACTCCTGGATCTCCCACTAATTCCTCCATCAGTTGGAACTAGTTTAACTGAATTTAACTCAGTTAAACTGAATTAAATAATTACAACTCAAAAGAACTCAACCTGGGGCCCTAAAATTTAGGAACCACTCTACATGACTCTATATAGTCTCCCAACTCAAATTTACTGAGCCAACTAAATCAAATTAACTTGGTTAACTACTACAAGTTGTTATGAGAATTAGAATTACAATTTAATTCTTAATTTAATTCAAGGATATATTAAATTATGATTTTGTTTTCTTGATGCTATTTTAAACATTTCTTGTGTTATTTTCAACAAGTATAAGTATGAAATTTGATTTTGGAAGAAAATTATTTTCGTCTCTTACAATAGAATCCTACCCCACTAATAAATATGCATGTAATGCCTACCCATTCACATTGTAGTGCTCCTACTTTCATGCTATGTATTGCTTGCAATATTGGTTTATGTTTGATATAATGTAATTATATCAAAATAAAATATGTTGGTCTTACATCCCAAACAAGGTCTCTTGCAATATAAGTGATAAAAATACTTGTGATAGAGACATACAAACATCCAAATGGTAATATTCTTACAACTATTCTACTAATTGTTTAGATTCCTTCCAGTTTATTTATGTTGTCTTTCTTCTGTTGTACATTTGATATCCTTTAGACTAACATGTGTGAAAAAACTAACTCGACATGATTGTAATGTTGTGGTGATTACATAATTTTGACTATAATCTCTAGAAATATTAACATTAATGGTACTCAAACCAAAGAAAAACAACTATAGCAATATCCCTCTTTGCCTGCATCTGTGCTATGTCCACTATCAGCTAAGCTCTATCTCCCTGAGCATCCTGACGCTGAGCTTGTACTTCAGCCAGCTCATCCATAAGATCCTGAATCCTCTGATCCCTCTGAGCAACAACAGCTGACAACATTGCTGGATCACTAGGTCCTGTGCCAGCCTGTGCATCTGCCTCTAGCTGAGCTATCCTTTGTCCTAGTGATAAAATCTCTTGCTCGTGGGTGCAGATGCCACTAAGACATCAACTAAACAATACCTAGTTACGAGGAGACTGTAAGGGCACGAAGACGGGAGCGGGCTTTGGAAATATTAAAAAGGTTGAATGAACCCGAAGGCTTCATTACATCCTTTAAAATGTAACTATTTGGTTCCCAATAGTTTTCATTTCTTTGGGTAACCCAGACATTATTCAATTAGTACATGGTTAATACCATATGTTTAACTTCCACACAATTCATGGTTTGAATATTTAAAGGCAAAATGAAAAATTAAACACATGATAAAAATTCTAGACCGTTTTTTCATGTTCCATGTTTAACTTTTGCATACCCTTTAAACACTATTTTATAATGAAATTTAGTAAGAAAGTAAACGATGTTTCCTTTACAACACATAAAATTTCAAAATAGTAACTCTAAGTATTGAAATCACACAAGTCAAAATACTAAATCCTAAAATTGCAAAAATATGAAAATATCTACATGCTATCTTTATACATCCTCATGGTACCAAAACTCAATACCTTTTTATGAATTTTGGTGGATAGATAGAGAAAGTTCCTTTTATAATAAATCTGATTTTTAAATATTAAATCCAAAATATGCGAGCGCATTAATCAAAATATTGGATCTCTATTACCAAAAAATTAGGGATATTTTGTTCATTGCTATACATATGAAAAAAGAAAACATGGAACAAAACAAAACAAACTAAAAATATTTTTTGACATGCAAAATTTCCGAAGCCTTAGGGATTCTTTTGCATCATACTTCCCCATTTGGAAAATTTAATGAGCTCGTGCTCATAAGAGATGGATGACAAATTTACTAAATGAATTTGGTCATCTAGGTTCCTCTTTGAAAATAGACAATGCATCCTCTGAGCTTATGCTTTTCCACTTTATTAGTTACCCGTTGTATTATTAGTTACCTTGTCTTCCAACTAATCCCTTATATCAACACTTTTTCAATCTCTTCTTGTTTCTTTGCTGGAATATATTTTTAATAATTTTCCACTTGGTATTTCTCATTTACCTCTTCTTTTTCAATGCCTTCGTGATACTCATAAATATTTGCAAACATTAAACTAGTGAATTTTACATGTCATATGATAGATCCATATTATCTTTATTTTCAAAAATCTTTCTAAGGATTTTGCATGGTTATATATTCTTATACTTTAGTTTGGTATATGTACCTAAAGGAAACCTTTTGTTCCTTAAATGTGCCATAATTTACTAGTACTCCTTTTACAAGTGTGTGCATCCTCCTTTCTAATATGCCTTTTCTTCGTAGTTATTGCTATTTTATGCAATTGTTTTTTTACCTTCATGTATATCTCTCATATACTCTATGAAATACCTTACATCGACACTATTCACATGCTCTGCAATTGGTAACCTCACCAAATATATCACTCCCATGGGTGATCTTCCATATATAATCTAAAAGGAGTCTTCCTTGTAGATATGTTGACTAAATTGGTATGGAGAAATTCAAACGATGTTAAGATCATATCCCACTAGTCTAGTTTTTTTCGACCAAATATTTTAGCAAACTACCTAAACTTCAATTCATGATCTCTATTTGCCCATCCATGTGACGGTGACAAGGAGAAATAAATTTAATGCTTGATCCAAACTTTTTCCATAAATCTTAGTGAAATTCCATATTAATTTGGTATCCCTCTTTGAAGTGATACTCCTTCGTAACCCATGCAATTTAACTATCTCTTGAAAGACCAAAACAATAAAATTTGTAGCACCAATTGTGTACTTACATGCAATAAAATGTGATATTTTGAAATATATCCACAACTACCTTTATGGAATCATTACCTATTTGAGCTCTTAATAAACCCAAAACAAAATCCATTCTTACATCTTCACAAGGATTCTTTGACACGCATAAGGGTGTATACAAACTTATATTTTGGCCCCTTCCTTTTGCAAGCTCATACATTTTGCAGCTTTGAATGAATTTTCTACATCTCTAGTAATTCTTGGCCAAAACTATTTTTCTTCAAATAAAGCTTTAGTTTTGTGAATACCAAAATTTCCACTCAAACCTCCACTATATAATTATTTGATGAGATCCTCTTGGCATCCATAATTAATGATTATTGGATTAAAAAAAAGAATACAAAGTTTGACCCACACTCCATGTTTCTTTATAATCTTTATAAAATTTTATAAAATCCACATCATACTCAATAACACCTTCATACTATCTAGACCTACAACCTTAGCAACCGTTTTACTTGATAACATTACTCTCCCACACAATGTTGGAAATGTAGATCACCATTGGGGGGGGGGTGAATTAGTAGTGATGATACTATAAAATTTTCACACTTTTTGCTAAATCACTAAACAACAATACACATCATAAAATCAACACATAAGAGCCATGATAAACATTAATAGAAACATGCACAAGGAGACACGTATTTCTGGAGGAAACCCCGAAGGGACAAAAACCACCCGTTGTTTTTGTGATGCTTATCATTCTCTTATTATTATATAAATCAAATCATTACATATTTTAGTTGGTCTCCACCAGCTAGGAATTCTCTACTCACACGACTTTGTAGGATGTAGAAACTAATAGAAATTTGCTACTACTGATGAAATCAAACTAAAATCAAGAGATTACAAATTTCCTCTATTATTTTGTGGAATGGAAATCATAATTTAGAAACACATGCAATGACATGAAACCATTAAAACACCACAAGAACATAATGATTTACAGGGGAACCCAACTGGGAAAAACCCCTCCATTTCTTTTCAGTAATCAGATGAGAATGAAAAACTATTATAATGTATTTCTTCAAATCTGAAGAACACCCTGCACTGTAAACCTATTCTCCTACTGACTGTCCTACTCTGGCCAATACTTAGCCAATTCAAGGCCCCAACTAGATCCTATTTCCTTGCACAATTCCTGAGGAAATTATCTCATAAAATATGGGAATTTCCTCCTATTTGCTTGTGTAATTCCCAAGGAATGATTCACCTACTTAACTGCCAAGCTTGTACACTCAACTAGTATACAATTGATAAATACAATGTGCATTTTCCTTCACTCCATCCAGGAAATTTGAATTCCATACATGTCTGGGGTATTTTTAGCTATTTGACGAGTTTAACTGAGAGATCACTGAGTTAACAACATTTATACTACTCAAATGAACTTCAAATGACTTCACTAGGTACTTGAGCTTAGTTAACTGAGTCAAACTGAAAATAATCGAACTAGATTGCTAAATTTTAGCAATCAATACATGCACAACTCTACCTCTAGCTTATAACCTGAATTTTCTGAGTAAACTAGTAGACAAGGCCATGTCACACAAGTTAACTGCAATCCAAGTCATCCCTCTAATGTGGAAAATCGAATTAGTACACTTGACTAAGACACAAGCCGAATTTAGCCTTTCTTACTACAAGTTCTAACACTCCCTTTTAACAAGAAATGGATTTTGCACCACCCTTATCCTGCACCTGTGGAATTAAAATTTCCTCTTGACAATACCTTTTTCAAGATACACTACAAGGAAAAGGACTTCTAATAGAGGTAATTTGTAGTGGAGGTCACTGGCGAAGGTGGGCAGGCAGATGTTTTAGCGGATGTTTTTTAGATGGTGCATCAATAATCTACAAATGCACCGGTGCCTCATAGAACATGGTGCACCATGGAAAACTTGTTTTTATAAAATAAAAAAAACATGGTGTGCTAAATAACACAATGCATCGGTGCTTGAATAATCGATAACACTAGAAAAAGGTTAACTCTTAGAAATTGTTGGTGTTATATACACTACAACACCAATTCCCTTCACATAGTAAAATGACCCAATGCATACCAAGGAGCACTGCTATAGTTTTTAAATTTCAAAAAAATGCAATGTTATTTTCCATCGATGCTCCGGTGCGGTAAATGTAGTGAAACGCCTTGGGGCGTCTTTTAAAGAGTACCACTAGGTAATTTTTAATTTAAAAAAAAGTGGTGCTACAGTCAAACGAAGCACCGGTGTGGTAACTGTATTAAAATGACCCATGGAATCTTAACTAAAGCACCACTATAGATTTTGTAATTTAAAAAAAATGCACCGCTCTTGGATATCTTCCACATAAGTGCGGTTATAGTAACACACTAGAGGAGGGTTAAATAAAAAAAAAACCTCCCGGCTGTAAATTTCATTTTTACTATCTATAGTGTTGGAGAGCTCTGAAGCACCGATGCCACTCTTGCCTCATGCAATCACCCTGACGTTGGTGCTTCTCTTGCTCACAATCCTTTTGTACCATGCTCATTGCCCAACTTTCCATTTTTTTCAAATCGTGGTAAAATTTGTTTTTCTCCATTACGTGTCAACAATGCCTCCCCGACGAGCAAATTTCCAGGTAATGTCTATGTTTCTCTCTAATTTAATTTTTTAGCGGATTAGAATTGCAAATTAGCTTAAAATTTCCATTATTTTTTTATTTTTTTCCCTGCATAGTGCACTCAATATGTTCGGCTCGCACTGATAGTGGTGCACCCTATAAATTTACAGGGTGCATCACAATTCGGTGCGTGAACATAATACATTGGTATTGTTGCAGTGTGTTTTGTAAATGAAAATGCACTAGAAAATATATAAATTGTACGTCATTGTGTTATGCCCGGTGTATTTATATTACGAAACACACCACAAAAATAATATTTAGAAATATAGCTATAGCTTGGCGCATTTGATAACCTGAACATCTCATATGGGTACAAAAAGGTTATACATGTGCATTGGTGAATAAGTATGGCACATCGAGATGAAAAATTAAATTTGTGAACCAACAACGATGCATCATACGTATGTGTGCATCGATGCCAATGTGGTTGTGTTTGACAATGCATTAGAGCTAGTGCATGACTGTGTTTCGATTGCAGCAATGATTTATTTATTTTAATTGAAAGTTATGTTTCCATATTTATAAATACATTTTTCATTTAATAAAAAAATTGTATTTTATGTATGCGACTAATGTATATTATATGTCAACCATGTAGCAGAGACGTTAGAAAATGGAGCAATAACAGGAGCAGGAGAAAATGGCAGACCCATACAATATGGTCTGACCATGGGAGGGAAGAAAGAGGGAGAGGGATTTATACCCTCATCCTATTACTACAACGACCCAAGCACTCTTAAGGAATGTAGGCCTCCTCAAGTACTATGAGGAGGCTACATCCCTAAAGGCGCATTATGTCTTATTGGCACGTTTGATATACTGATGGAATGCCCATGAGAAAGGTTTCCATGTCAGTCCTATGGCACAATGTTTCACTAATCGTTATCGGGATTAATTCAGCGCAAGGAAAAAATCGGAAAAAATCATAAAAATAGGGAAAAATCGGGAAAAAATCATAACATACAAAAATACTCGGTTTTTTTTTTTTTTCCATTTTTTAATATCTAAAGCATCTACAACATAAAATAAATACATTGACACATAAATATGATACAAGAACTAATATATAAGATGTTTAATATCATTTCTAGTGCCACATCACACATAATAGTGAATCATGTCCTAAATAGTAAGTCCTGACTCATGACTCCCAACTCAGCCTCAAAATATCAACAAAAAATATAATAATGTATATCATATCATGAGTCATAATGTCAATACAATGAAATGAACCAAATAACTAAAGTCTAATACTACTAATTTCCTTTGGGCCTCTAGATGTAGAGGTCGGTGGAGTTGGCAGTAGACTTTGCTGTGCTCTAGAAGGTGAAGAACTAGGAGCTACAGGAGGTAGACCACGTCCTCTACTGGTGATAGGGGTAGCTTGGGTCACCTCCTCCTCCTCATATATATATATATATATATATATATATATATATATATATATATATATATATATATATATATATATATATATATATATATATATATATATATAGATATATATATATATATATATATATATATATATATATATATATATATATATATATATATATATATATATATATATATATATATATATATATATATTTATTTATTTATCTCCAACGATTTTTTCCCAAAAAATTGTGATTTTTACGAAAAAATCGCCCAATTTTTTTTTTGCGATTTAATCGATCGATAATATCTCTGATTTGAAAAAATCGTGATTAGTGCAACACTGCTATGGCATGGAATAGGCACTCTAAGGAGGACATATACTTTATCAATGGACTATCTAGGATAGGGTAGAATTTTCCCCAGTTCCCTAATGTCCCTCATGGGGTTGCAGCTGAGAGTCAACATGCCTACGTTCAAAGATATGTTTGGCGCAATACATCCAATATATTTTCAAGTTTGTGGTGGAAAACTACAAATCTTTTCTTTTGCTGCACAAGAGGTCAGGTGCCTCTTGTTATTAGTCACCACCATTGCACACTTTAATAGTGATAGGCAACACATTAGTTTCCCTCTTTTGTATTAGGTCGATTCTTTGATTCAAGTGCCATGTTGTATTAGATGGTCTGCCATTTTTTTGAGGTAGTTTTATATGGCTTTAGATAGATTTAATGCATTGAGACATGGGAGGGCGAACTTTCCTTTCACTTTAGAGATTTTTTACTTATTTTTTGAGAGGTTTCTAGAGACGAGGTATACATTTGATTGTCACCCTCCTACGCCGATTACTAAGGTACATATGTGCATGTGGGGGCAGATAATGCCTAAGAGGGGCCTGCCAGAGTATTCAACCAGGATTTCCCTGAGGTACTAGTGGTACTGGCTAGTGAGGATGACCATGCATTTGTCACATTGGAATTTACGTATATGGGGATATATTGGAAATAGTGTCCCAACATCCTCTTCACATCGATTGAGCCTCCAGATGATATAGGTAATTTTAAAATAATGAATCCATATAGGTGGGAAGAATTTTTAATAAGAGAGGAATAACCTGTTTATAGAGTTTATTTAACCCAACATTTCAGAATTCCAAGTGAGTCCATCCTCAGGGGATACACTAATTGTTTAAGAGGAGATTAATGATGTATCATAGAGCTAAACATATGAATGTATATAACTTCTGGAAAGGATCAATATAAAATGATTTAGTCGGCCAGGTTTATTTGATAATTGGGTAGAATTATAATTTATATTTAATTTAATTGTTTATTAAAGATGGAGATTTCATTATTAGAGATATCATATTTGGATTTATTATTTCATTCCAATGCGATGAAATGTTTTTAATGTGAAATTAGGGTTTAATTAGTTATTAGGGTTGTCTTGAAATATGACTTTTTATTATTGATTCACTTATTCGTTTGACTTATTTAATATATTGAATCTTAATTTTTAATTTTTTGACTTGTTTAATATATTGCTTATTAATTACAATCTTATAATTTTATTTTAATGGATTTCTCATGAAGCTATATAATTTTAATCATTAATATCCAAATAGTATGTAAATTTATAAGCTTCAATTATTTTGAATTGATTTTAGATGTATTATGTTTATTTAATTTATTATTATTATTATTATTTTATTTGAAAAATTGTCTGTATACATTTGGATTAAATTTTTTTATTATATTTAACTTGTAATCCTTTTTTATAATTATGAGATTAGTGTTTGAATTGTTATTAAGGATGTTTTGAAATATGACTTTTTTATTAAAGTTCCATTTTTTTTTCTTTCTTTTGGCTTATTTAATATATTGATTCTTAATTACAATCTTTTAATTTTTATTTGACTTATTTAATATATTGGTTCTTAATTACAAATTTTTAATTTTATTTAAAGGATTTCAAGCGAGGCTATATAATTTTGATTACTGATATCTAAATAGTATGTGAATTCTAGGTTGCATTATTTTGAAATATTTTTAGATGTATTATGTTGATTTATACTATTATTATAATTTTTTTTATTTATTGTAACATTTTTTTTTCTAAGTATGATTAATCTATTAACAAAGGAGATAAAATTACAGCAAGACCCCAGTCTGAAACATTGCCCTGCATAGAGGCAAAGGTGTCAAGATATACATGGAATGTGACTGCTCCAGCACAGGGAGCTCAGTCTTGCACCTTTTTCTGGGATTACAAAAAGCAAAAAGAGCTAAAGTGCCATTCATCATTTGAACAAAAACATGACCAATAGTATGGGCCGCCTGTCGAACTGTCATAACATGAAAAAACAAGCTAAACATCAGGGGATTCTTAACATTAAATGAATTACCCTCTACGATTGTCTCTAAAATTGGATTAAATTTTTTTTATTTTATTTTTTATTTTGATTAAGTGTAAATGTATTTAGATTAGAGTAAATAAGTTATGAAATTAATATTAAAGGAACTAAATAATGGGAGTAATTATTGGTTTTTTATGATTTCTAGTAATGGTTTCCAAGAATTGATAAGTTTTAATCCATCGTCCCGATTTAAGTTGTTTTTTTTTCTTTTCTATTTCAATGGCTTCTTTGATTTTTCTTTTAAGATAATGGTCTTCTTTTTTAATTAGCTTGGCTTCTTCCATGCAGATGTAGTGTTGGGAAGAGTGAACATGTTCTGCTAAGGCAGATTTTGAGGTCCTTTCTCTTTGTAAGTCAGCAGTGTGCTCTTTGATTCTAATGTTAAAAGATCTGTCTGTTTCTCCTATATATTCTTTCCCACATGAACAAGTATAATATAAACACATTTTTGATGATTAAATAAACATAATACATCTAAAAACAATTCAAAATAATTGAAGCTTATAAATTCATATACTATTTAGATATTAATGATTAAAATGATATAGCTTCATGAGAAATCCATTAAAATAAAATCACAAGATAGTAATTAATAAGAAATATATTAAACAAGTCATAAAATTAAAAATTAAGAATCAATATATTAAATAAGTCAAATGAATAAGTGAATCATTAATAAAAATTCATATTTCAAGACAACCCTAATAACTAATCAAACCCTAATTTCACATTAAAATCGTTTCATCGCATTGGACTGAAATAATAAATCCAAATATGATATCTCTAATAATGAAATCTCCATATTTAATAAACAATTATATTAAATATAAATTATATTTCTACCCAAATATCAAATAAACTTGGCTGACTAAATAATTTTATATTGATCCTTTCCATAAGCTATATACATTCATAAGTTTAGTTCTATGATACATCATTAATCCCCTCTTAAATAATTAGTGTATCCCCTGAGGATGGACTCACTTCGAAGTCTGAAACGTTGGGTTAAATAAACTCTATAAACAAGTTATTCCTCTCTTATTAAAGATATAGGTAATATTAGTGCTTTCTTTAAATTAAACTAATTTCATTTTATTGTTTAATTAATTAGAACAAAATTTATTCTCACACGTTCTTTAACTTGTTTTATTAAAATGTTTAATGAAAATTTCTAATTGTTGTTGTATGCTATATATTTTGTATACATCGATACATTCAATGGGGACATGCCTCCTCCCCCACCAGATGGAGGAGATGAGGAGATGGGCGAGGCCTAAGAGGGTGAGGCACATCTTTAGGGGGTCATGGGAATTCAGGGTCATGGGGATGGTCTGCGATTTCATATGGACTACTATGAAAAATTGGCCAAAGTTTTGGTTGAGGATGGAGTCCACCCTATGAGGGCTTGAGATATCAATGCAAATCCTAAATTCATGGATCTCTACAAGGACTTTCTGCGTGAGATGATGTCTCTTATGCATCATACTGTTAGCTAGTAGGCTATTGGAAATGATGAGGGATGCAGAGCATGCACCAAAAAATACGTCAAATGAGGGTGGTGATCATGATGCTTTTGGTGATCATGATGATGAGGATGGTGATTGTGATACTTTTGGTATTACACCTCCTCAGTCACCTGATGATGAGATGCCAAAGCTAGAGGATGTGCCTTATGTTTATCATGACAGAGCAGACCAACCAAATCCTCCTCCACCTTAGAGTTCACCAAACCGCCTTGAGGCAGTAGTTGACCATCCATCATCTTCTGTTGTAGACTAGCCACCTCCTCCTCCACCTTAGAGTTTAATAGACATTGAGGCAGTAGTTGACCATCCATCATCTTCTACTGTAGAATAGGACGACACTACTATGTTTGTTGTATCAGATATTTGATTGCAGTTATTTCACACGTACACACACAAACATAGATATGGTGCATTTTTTTTTTGTTCATGTTTATGTACTTAATTTATATGCTGGTGTTGATGTGTATATTATTAGGTCATGTTAGATATGTTCATTTAATGTGCTTGTAGATAGATGTGTATGTGATAACATATATTTGACATGAGATGTTTATTAATTTGAGGATATCTGTGGTGATGATGTTAGATTACAATGTTTGTGTTTCGTTAGATGTGATTACAATGATGATGCTAGATTACAATGTTTGTGTTTTTTTAGATGTGATTATGATGGTGATGCCTGTTATATTATTAGATTTGTGTGCTAGCTAATGACATTTATACGTGCTAGATGTATATATAATTAGATGAGGGTAGTAAATTTGAATGTGTATCTTATATGATGTTTATATTTGTTAGATGGTTATCATCATGATGTTTATTTTTATGGAATAATATTTATTATAGATTATGTATAATGAACTTATATCAAACTTTTTTATATGAAATTGCATGCTAAACGACTTACTTTAAAAAATGCAAATATATTTTTATAAATTACAAAGTTTAGTATGGTTGAAATCATGATTGTAAAATTACAATAAATATTTTTCTATTGCTTAGATAGTGCATTGATATTCAATCTAACTTAATTAGTAAAATATTTCAACACCGAGAAGGAAAAAATAATTAAAGGTAAGATAATTTAGTTAGTTCTCAATAAGACGAAAATGTGTAACTCATTCAATTTTAATAGAAATATTTAATGATAATAAATTATTCAAAAATGCAATTCAACTAATTCAATATTGGTCTATAAAATTCAACCTATTGTTAAATTTAAAAAACTTAAATCAATTTTTTTATTATAATTTATTTAGATTTAATATAACTTAAAAAGATTCTATTTTTATAAAATTTAATTTATTACTAAAGTTATGAGATTTTCAAGAAATTTAAATTTAATATTTATAGCAACTCTTACCAATTTAAATTAGGAGTTTCTCTCTCTAAAGATGAGGATAAAAAAATGTAAAATAACGCTTGTGAAGTTACTTGTAGTTGGGGATTTTCTCTATTGGGAGTTCTCCCTTAAATAGACAAGTGAACACTTTTCTAGTAATAAAGATATAACATTTTGGTTCTTTATTTGCTATTGTACTAGTTTAAATTTAACTCTTTTTAATAATAAATATGAGTTAAATAATACAAAAATGATACTATATTAGATTTACACTTTTGACAAATAATATATTTGACTATTTCTAAATGGACAACTCAAAAAATATTATTTTTTCCACACACTTATCACAAGATAGTCACTAAAATTCATGTTTTCACATTTCTCCTAGCTAATATTACATCATGTTCACAATGATAAAGACATGTCTACTTTAAATAATTTAATTATAAATACATAAAATATATATTTGTTTTACATAATCTAAATAGGAAAGAAAAATGCATCACCAAGTCTATTTGAAAGTAAAACAAATGCCTCTTAATCACCATCACATTATTTATCATTTAATTCTTAGCTATAAAATATTTATTAATTCAACTTTTAATTATAATTACCATTGAAAAGAAAAGTCAAAACTGTTCCAGTATCCATGAATAAAAAATTAAAACTTCTAATGCATCTATGTAATCCCATTTGTTTCTTTTATGGTCCATAAAAAGATGTCATCAACATTTTATACACGCACAATACCTCCTTTTAGTTTACATAATGTTGCAAGAACTATAATTTAAATGTAGTAAACATGAGTTTACCTCTCATGTTAAGAATTCAATCTTAGATATTAATACACAAGTTTTTAATTGTTAAAGTCCTCATAGAGTTATCACCACATGATGATTTATATTGATTTTGAACTAAACAAGAAAAAACAACATGTGAACTGATTAATAAACAAATAAGTATCTAAATGGAGATTAAATCTTCAATGTTATTTCTAAATTCATTCTTTTCTTCTCATTTTCCTATTTGGGAAGGATTGTGATCTTGAATCCTTATTATCATAGATATCATACACAATTGGAGATGCTTAGTTTTAAATGTAAAAATGTTTGTGAATCTTACCAATTATATTCTAAAATGCCAACAAGATGAATAAAAAAACAATATAATTAGCAAACAAAAAAAACATACAACAATATTATAAAGGATTAAATAACACAAGTACATATCATTCTCCATTGCAATCACCCTAATTATCTTTCTCATTTGGCATGATAACACTATTGTTCTAAAAAATATGTTTTGATCTAGGGTTGTGTATGAATACAAACCACCAATCCATATCCAACAAATCTGGGTAAAAAAACACCTTGTTGCAATGTTTTAAGAAAACATAAGGCTCCTTAGCTTTATGCCACATATTTCTAGAATTAATATATATCTGCCCACTATTGCGATCTTCCTTTACATTATTCCGCTCAAAAGTGTCCCACTACTTGCACCTAAAAATAATGCATTGGAACGATGAGAATTCCACTTGAATGATCTCTTGTATCTTTCCAACGTAACCTAACATCCCCTACATTAGGTTTTGATTTGGTGGCTAACATGACTAGATTGCTTGAACTCAAGTTCCACTCCACAATATTTTGTCATGCATCCATCATCTACATCCTCTGTGTGATCATGATGTCCATATGACCGCATAGATGGGAACAAATGCACCTATAAAAAAGTGAAAAATCATAGTGTCATGTGTCTAACAACCCAAACATAATTAAAAAATAATATATATATATATATATATATATATATATATATATATATATATATATATATATATATATATATATATATATATATATATATATATATATATATCTATGTATGTATGTATGTTATAATTCAAAGGTGCAGTATGAAGTTAAAATTGTATAGAAAGAGGTTATAGTTACCGAGTTGATGCACACAATCCCCATGTTTAGCGCATCCTCTTCAGCACACGAGTAATGACCAGGTGCACAATATTTCTATCTGACTTGATCAACAACCCAACTATTAGGGCATGTCATTGGCATATTTTATTTTAAATGATCAAGATAAGGCACGTTTCTAACATTCAACCATTTGAATTTTTTCCTATCACTATCTCATTTCCTCCTCTTCTTTTCGTACAATGCGACCCATGGTTGTGTCACTTCCATATTGTAAAGAATGAATTTGTTGATGGCTTCAATTTTTGAATTTGTTGATGAAATCAAACCAATATATATATAGTACATATGAGATCAAAATATGCATTAATATGAAGTTCAATGTGAATAGTTATTATGTAGTAATTTGACAAATGATAAGCCTGCACTTACTCTTTATCATGCTCCTTTCTCCATTCATTTCAAGAAGCTCCCCTTCTCTTTTTTCTTCATCCCAAATCACCGCACCTAGTGTGTTGTCGATTTGCTTGATGTACTCATTGGAATAATAGAAAGACTCATATAATATATACCCCTTAAATTTTTTCCCTTTGACAACAAAATGCTTCAATTTATTCATGTACCTCTCTAAGAAGAACATCCAATGACATGAAACTATCCCAACTAATTCAACCTCATCTACTAGGTGAAGTAGAATATGAACCTACAAGTCAATGAAACTTGTCGTCAGTTCCTTCTCAAACATATAAACAATCTCATCTCTCTTGATGCCACCATGAAATGCTAGCCATACGAATCGCCTTTGATGTGATCCAATGTACAAATGAAAATAATATATATATGGAACGTTATAGGTCTTGGGGGAAGTCATGGTTCACACACCCACACACGAGCAAAGGATAATGACATTGCACAACAAATAGTCCATTACACAAAAATTAATTATAAAATATCTCATTACATAAAAATAAAAATAAAATAATAAAATCATGTTTTTGACATATGCACTCTTAGAAGGTTCAAACAGTCATGTGATTTCAACCTCAGCAAATGGTCTTAAACAATGAAGTAGTGTTGTAGTGAAGGCCCATATAAAGAAGGCACCCTCACACTCATTATAAATTCCTTTGCCAAAGAAAAATCACATTTCTTTAAAATCCATGGGACATCACCTTCTTTGAAAGACAAATAGGGACCACCTCTCCTCTAGTTTCTTGTCTTGGAAAACGTTTCTTTTTAGTTTTTGAAGAAATAAGATATTTCCTAACAACTAATGTGACACTTTTCTTTTGATGATATGTTCCTCCATAAATAAGATGAAACATTTTTAAATATATGCATGAGATCTAGTAAGTGGGAAATCTTAATATGCTCCCAATATGGGAGCTCATAAAATAAATATTTCCTTTTCATCCCAATGGGAAATTTCTCAACATAGGTGTCGAAGAATTCTGGATCATCGAACATAGGCTCCCCATTTGAATCAAACATTTATGCAAACTCCTTCTCCTTCTCTCTCTCATATTCTCTAAGCCATTTAGTTGGTGTCATTATTGTAGGCCTTTGGGTTCTCTCTAGTTTACCATTCAAAGTGGATGTTACTCTTCTCTAAGGGCGTTCTTTTGGGAGGAATACCTGGAGTAGTCATACACTAACTTTCGTAGGTGGTCGGACCACCTAGCCTTTAGAGAATGTCCACAACATTTACATCCATGATACCATTTTGTTACAAGACCTATGAAATTATTGTATACATGCTAACATGTTAACGAATATGAATATCAAAACAATTGCAATAAATTAAATTAATATGTGAAACAATATTGCTACGTATATAAAAAAATCAATAAAAATGTAATTTACCAGAGAAAACTCCTAATCTTGGATAATCATGTATGGTGTAAGCACATACGCCATACAACGTAGAAGTTCTCTAAGTTGCGATGGGTGTTGATACATCATACACATGTATCCCTTCCCATAATTCCTTCAATTTATCTACCAATGGTTGTAAGTAGACATCTATATTCTTCTCTTGTATTCTACTAGGGACTATGAGAACCAACATAAGATGTTCATTCTTCACGGACAACCATGGGGGGATATTTTTATTGATCATTACTACAGGTCAAACAAAATAGTTGGTGTTTTGGAGGGAATATGGGTTGATTCTATCCATGACTATGCTGAGTTGTAGACTTCATACTTCATCCTTAAATTTTTCAGGCCATGTATCCTGTATATGATTCACGACTATTGAATCTATTGGGATTCACATAAATCCTAACTCACTTTTATGTGAGGCATGTCATCCCTTCAACATAGCTAATTATTTGCAACAAAAGAGTCTTTGAATCCTTGGGATTATAGGCTTGTGGCTCAATATCTTATGAGGAGGACCATGCGATTTACCCATTTTTTTGAATTACGATACCTGTTATGCCCACATTTTGGACATATCTCTTTGTTTTCATATTCTCCTCTATATAAAATACATTCATTCAGAATGCATGATATGATATGTACTCAACACCCAACATTTTCAACAACTTCTTTGTCTCTTCGCAACTACTCGACAAGACATTATCACTTAGAAGAACCTTATCTTTGAATAACTTGCAGCTGGCAGGGAATATAATTATACAATTGATCTAGGTGCATATTGGTGGCCACCCACCTATTCCACGTAGATCTCCAATCAGTTTCATCCATTTCTTTAATTATAGCAACATTTATTATTTTTAGCATTTTTTTGGGTCCTGAACCTCTAGAGCTATTTTGACCCCATAAACGACGTTTTTGTGAGGTCGACAATAGGCCCATAATATCCTATGGCTATTGTGGGCCTACTACAAATCCTATAGTACTTATAGATATATTTCCAACGAGGCATCATATGCACCAAATGAAGATCGTATGACCAAGTTACAACACTAAGAAGTTGACTTCTCATCTAACCCAACCAAGGCCCACAAACTCTTGGCGTTCCATCTCCTAGGGTCAAGGTTTTGGTTGTTTATGGTTTTCCCTTGTTGTTCAATAATAAAAAGGCCCTTTGTTTTGGAGAATTTGGTATCTACAGATAAATACCAATTCCCTGGATAAGTAGCTATATCTAGAACAACAGTTTAAAGTGTTTTAGTCTTTTCCTATAATCAATAGATAAGATGACAAGATGAGAAGACCTAATTGTAGTTCCGCTTTCCTCTCATCTCCCTTGTATCGATCCTGTCGCTCCTTCCTGTACTTAATACACTTGATAAGTACCTGTAAACACAATAGAAAACAAAGAATCGATCAAAGCACAAGATCTATTGAATATAAGTGAAAGGAACCAGATACAATTCACACATATAAGCATTATAAAACAATACAAACATATGGGAGAAAGGTTCAAACAATTTATTTAATAGAAGAAGGAACTACAACCATTGGTGTCTGATTCAAATCCATTCCTCCAGCATGGATCCCATCCACATCACATCAAAAGCATGACAAAATTGTAGCATTACAATACTTGCTTCAAAGCCAAATCTCACAACAACATTATCTCCTTACAATTCAACATAATCCAACCCCCTGATCACTTTTATGAGTGGTCAATTTATAGGAAGATGAAGGAGGTTTTGTCATAAATGGTGGCATTGAATGGCCTTTCATACTTAGAATTAGTTCCATGGAGGAAGGGATGAGAGGATAGGATGCACCTTAACTCATTCCTCATCCATTTTCGAGCTCATAGGAGTTCATAAGTGAGGGAACCTTCTAGATGACTCCAACAGATAAGAATCTTCCCCAAATCCTATGTGAATTTCACTCAATCTCGCCCAGCGTAGGTGAAAGGAAGCCTAAGTGCTCTGCAGAGCACCTTGGCATGGACTTAACTACTCTCCAGCGCACCCTTACATGGGCCTACCTAAAGTCATAAAATTCTGGGAAGGAGGCATTCAAAGGGGTGACTTGTTTAGGACATGTAGTAACTGAAATTAAGGTTAGATGAGCCCTAAAACACTTTTCTAGATGATGGGATTGATGCGCCCAAATGGATCTGTAATATCTACCCCCTAAATCATGAAGTCGGAAAAATGCTAATGTCGAATGAAATGCTTTACGATGCGATGAGGAGGTATCGAAGTGGAAGATGGTCTGCATCAATTACAATACATATATCATGGTATTTGATTTTACATGAATTGCTGAGGGAAGGAATACCCATGCTCAACTTATAAACTTTCATTACATGTACATAAATAGTCGTATACAGATATAGACCCATGATCAGAATGACCATCTATGTAAAGCTATTGTACATATGATTTAGTACTCTTGAAATCGCAGCCCAGATGGATGAAACTAGATTCAGGGTCTTTTATCTCATTCAATCGTTCGCTCAAGTACGAGTCTAACCATGTGAACATGTGATCTGAAGTCGAACATGTGAAGACACCATCTGATTACCAGCTAATGATGTAAGCTGTTAACATATGCGAGAGAAATCACCGATAATGATAATGATCCTCAAGGTACTGCAGTACATTTTGCATGGTATGAATGGATGATTTGATGTTTAACACTATAAAAAGTCTTTCAGTCAAAGGCCATTGATGTCAACCTATCAATGGAAGCGGAAACCTGCCATTGATGCATGCAAGACTCAAGGTACTGGAAGGGTGTTTCTAAGTCAACTTCTTGGATAATGTGCTGATGTCGACAAGAAGTGACTCATCGCAAGAGGGCCTTGATGTATCCCACATCAACAACAGGAAATAAGTGTAGTGATTTTGGAGATGGAATTTGACTGACAATGCAAGGTTCAGGAATGACGGTCATGAAAATGAAGGTTTATGGTATTGCAAAGGATTAATTTTGATTGAATGACTTCTCTTGAACATGTTGGCGACATTGAAATGAATTGGTAGCATTGACCCAAAACAAAGTGATGGATGGTATGATAGACCAATCGTGTGATAACCATCAAGCTAATAACCCAACCCAGATAGTCATGGTGATGGAGTGAAAGTGTCATGTTCAAGAGCGACCTGCTACCACAAAGTGGTTTTCCCCCTTTTCCCATTTTCCCCAGTCATTTCTGACCAATGCCTTTTTATTTTTATCAAGCTTAAGGAGGATAACATATGATTATCGTATAATTCCACCCTTTAGGTGAATCCATTGCTATTTGGTGTTTTAACAAGTTTAGCGAAGGTGAAAATCGGTATTGTCTAGATGGAAAAGTTTGTCACTATTTGATGTTTTAACGAGTTTAACGACAAATATAACTCAGTCCTTTTCATGTTTAGAGAGTTTGAAAAGGGACAAAAGAAAACTCCACAAGTTCTTTTTCGTAAAATAATCTCTCAAGCCCGAAAAAGCATAAAATAATACAAGAGATATATTGTTTCCAATCCATTAATGAGCTGGAAAGGAAAAGTGCTCGACAATCTTTTCATGTTTAGAGATTATGAAAAAATCTTAAAGAGGAATCCAAGGGGGTTCCTTTTTTGTTTTTAACAAAGATTGAAAAAGAGACAAAAGTGTGCTCTGTGGTCAAAGATACAATTTACAATTGAGCGCGTCTAATTCTGTAAGTCAGTTGCAAAACCTGCTCAAAACACCACCAAATGGATTAAAAACACCTGTTGCATAGGCAAAAATAGGAAAATACTAATGTTTACTCGATTAATAAAAATGAAATAAACATAAAACAAGTTTTTACCATGACATTTTTACCATTTGGAACTTACCATTCAATTTTGTTCTCTAAGATAGTTTTTTACCTCGAACTTCATTAGTTGATTGCGAAATATTCTGTGGACCATTTCTCGAGTTGTCCAGACCAGGTAGGAGCTAAACCTATCTTCTTTCTTTTCAGGTCATTCTTTTGTCATTTCATGCAAGTTTTAGGGTTTTTTAGGGCCCCTGGGGTTTCATTTTTTCGCCCTGGGATCAACACAAGATTTCACATCAAAAACTGCGCTGAAGAGCACCTAGATAGAAGATTGCATGCTCTGTAGTGCATTGTCTCTGTGCTTGTGCTGCGATGGGTGAGTTTCCCAAGTTTGATTTAGCTGTTTGCTCCAAAATTTGTCCTGTTTTTTGCATGGAAAGGATCCTAACTAAGCTTATGATTGTGTTTCAGACTTTCATCGGATTAGAATGTCAATTACATGGCAAGAAAGAGAACATGAAGAACAAGACATGGTTGCCCTAAACAATCCAGGTACAGTTGAGGCCCTAAAAAATTGTGGGTTACTCAAATACTTCGAGTTGTCTGGAATGAGGAAACAAATAGAACTACTGTAGTTCCTTGTTCATGCATGGGATCTGACAGATTAGAATTTTCACATTAGGGACAAGATGGTCCCTATTAACATTGGTGATATTTACTTTCTTACCAAACTGTCTAGGCGAGGTGCCCCCATCTCACTTTTTGGATTTTCCTGTGGAGGTGAATCGGTGAGAGATTATATTAGACAATTTTGTTGGCCAGGTACATAGCCTAGCAAGGATGGCAAAATAAACATTAGGGATGTGGGTGGTTTTCCTTTGAGAACGATCCTCTTCACAATCACAAAATTGGCTGGCAGTGTGACACTACATCTGGCGAACAGATCTTATATGCAGTATGCACTAGAGTGTCTAGATCCAAAATTTTACAACTGGTGCGAGGTTGTGCTTTCCTCACTGAAAGAACAACTAAACAAGGTAAAAAGTGGTAAGACGAAGAATTTCTGCTATGGTTCTATCTTAATCGCTTTTACCTTAGAGAGAATCCCATTGATGCAACCACAACATGTATCACTCGGTGTAGCTAGTCCTAGAGTTCCACATATGTAGAGGTGGGTTGAATTGATGGCTCGACATGCAGGTTAGTCAACAATCATTTTTTCCATTGCATTCTTCAGTTGGCTCGAGCGACAACACCTTGTCATCGAAGAGCATCCATACTTAGGGATGGATTTCCGTGGAGATGTAAATTTGATTCTACTAGTTGGAGCACAATGGGGTGCTATGGGTAAATTGTTTGACCAAGAGTGTTTTTTGATTTTTCAAGTTTCTACATGTTTTTTGTGTTTTTAATGTTTCCAAGGCTAAACTAAAATCATTCTTATGCATGCAGATGTGGGTACTGTTCGACCTGTGGGGCACCAACAGGTTGCAGGTGGGCCAGCATGGAGAAACATTGGGAGAGAAGTTCTCCAAGACTTAGATTTGGCCGAGACCTTAGCAGAGTTGTAGGATCACATAGAGGGATTAACCCTTGGTATTCCGGATGTCTGGATCGAGGAGTTACCTATGAGGCTGCAACACCACACTATTTGTGTTCCTAGCCGTTGGGCAAGGCTTTTGCGTATGATAGCACACCTTGTGACCCATTATCATGAGCACCACTAGATCTACTTAGGATGTTTTGCATGCATTTTGAGATTTTTGGGTCAGATGACCAAACGTGTCTTGGACACAAATTTTGTAAATTTTTTTAAAACACCTACCTATTTTACTTTCAGAGTTTTCTATGGCTATATGCAATCCTATTCAATTAATGATGTAAATTGAAAATATTACTTTTACATGTGTCGCAAATGTCTATTTAACACATAATTTGCTAGAGAATTAGTTAATGTGTTAAGATTTCTAGAAATATGTTGATATTGAATGTGTTCAAAATGTCTTTCCAAAATACGAACTCTAAGGAACATATGAAAAATTGTTGGATTTCGGACAGTATAAATATTTGTTAGTTGTAGTACAACGAGTTGCGAGTCCAACCTAACGATGATTCAGCTAATGCCAAGTGAAATGGCATCAGAGAGAAGTTCAATCAATGCGCTATACTCAGTGATGTTGTTCGTCGATCAACCGATACAAATCCCTTGAAAAATCACTAACTCACCGCTTGGAGCGAAAATAGCCCATGCTACAGAAGACAAGTTCTATGTACTATGACTAGCACTATCGGCATAACCAACAAAAGGTTCCGAAGACTCTGACATCTGTAACAAATTCAAAGCAGATTACTAACCATATAAAAATTCTAAAAGATACACACACACACATGCAATGAAAGCATATATACAGTGAGTTTTAATACACTTAATCAAGCATAGTAACATTTGAGGTATAACCTGTTTCGGGGCTGCGACAATGGAATCCCATCATAATATACTAACTCGTAGGCACCATTTTCCAGAACATGCTTGACAATATAAGGGCCCATCCACATTGGTTCGAATTTCCCTGCTCCAATTTTATCAGCTTCCTGATCGTAAAGCAAGACCAGGTCTCCTTTTGAGAAGATACGAGGCTTGACATTTCTATCATATTGCGCCTTGATTCGTTTCTTATGCATTTCATTAGCCAATGCGACATCACGATGGGTTTCATCCAGATGGATTAATTCCAAGAAATGCGCTTCTTCGTCAGAAGTGTTGGGTAACAGGTCAATCGCGAGTTTGAGCGATGAAATTTCACATTGTATTGGTAAGGTTTCTTCCAAACCATACACCAACCGGAGGGTGTGAATCTAGTTGCATTTCTCACCGAGGTTCGATATGCCCACAAGGTAGAGTATAGGATTAAGTGCCAATTTTTCTTATGAACCCCTATCATTCTCTGCAACATCCACTTCAGGACTTTGTTGATGGCCTCAACTTGTACATTCGCTTGCGGGTAATAAGGGGTAGAACTATCATGTGACAGTCCTATCTTAGCAGTCAACTCAGCCATCATGTGATTTCAAAAATGCGACCTATGATCTGTAACTATGGCTTGTGGTACACCAAACCGGGCAACCACATGGTTAAAAAAGAAAAGAGCAGCCGTTTCACCACTGTTGTTCAATCTTGGCATCGCCTTGAACCATTTGGTAAAATAGTCAATGACGACTATAATATACCCATGCCCCCTGGCTGAGGTGGGGTTACATGTCATGAAGTCAATGCCCCATTTGGCAAACGGTCCAATAAAAATGACTGGATGCAATGGTGCAGGTGGTAATCTGGTTTTTCGGTCATATATCTAGCATGCGTGACAACTTCTGACAACAATGATACAATCTTTGAATATAGTTGGCCAGAAGTAAATGGCATAGAGAATTCTCTGTGTGGTTGCATATACAGATAAGTGTTCACCACAGGCACATGAATGGTAATCAATAAATGTTTTCTTGGCTTCCTCATGCGTGAGGTACCTCCATAAAATTGTATCAATACCACGATGGTAAATAGCATCGCGAATGATCAAATAATCTTTGCTTGGTATTGAATATGTCACCGTTGGGAGCGAGAGGTATCAGGCTGAAAAGTTTGGGTCTGGATATAGATCAGTATATCTCCATACCATGCGTCAGATGATGATATCAGAAATAGAGACTCATCCAAAATCAATGGTTTAGATGTTGAATCAATGGAGGTTGAGGGAAGGTCGCAAAGTATCTCTGCGAAAACTAGAGATTTATTTGATTTGGACTTGATGAATTCCAGATCAAACTTCTGCAAAATGACTATCCATTTTGAGTATTTGACCCCCAACAATTGACATGACAAAATGTATGTCATAGGGTTGCAATCCGAAATGATAGTTGTTTTCCGGAGCAGGATGTAGTGGTAGAATCTTTGAACAGCTTGCACAGGTGCCAAAGCTAGTTTCTCGACATAAGAGTACTTACTTTCAGTATCATTGAGATTACATCTCAAATAATAAATAAGATGTTCAATCCCATTTTCATCCTAGACTAAAACCATGCCAATGGTTGCATCTGTAGCGACGAGATACAGGTAATAGTTGTTTTGATAATTTGGAGAATACATTAATGAAGCTCTAATCAAGGTATCTTTAAGAGCATCAAAGGAAGCTTGCACAACTTGATCCTAATGGAAGGGTATCTCCTTTTTCAACATACGTGTAAAATCTTTAGCCATCTCAGCGTAATTAGGAATGAACCTCCTCATAAAGTTTGCCTTCCCTTGGAGTCTCTGTAACTGTAAAAGATTTGAAGGTGGAGGAAAATCAAGAATTGCCTAAACCTTTAATGGATCAAGTCAAATCCCCTCTTTAGACACTACAAATCCAAGCAATTGACCAGAACCAACACAAAACACACATTTGTGTGGATTGAGTCATATCTTGTAGTGTCGGCACCGTAAAAATATTGCTCTCAAATGTTGCGGGTGATCAGTCCGCTTTCGTGAATGAGCAGGTAAATCGTCAAGGTAAGGTTGAACAATGTGCTTGATGTCATGGAAGGCATAGTTCATTTCCCTCTGAAATGTGGCCCCTGCATTCTTCAAACCAAATGGGAGTTTCCTATATGTGAATGTGCCCCATGGAAAAATAAAAGTTGTTTTAGATTGGTCCTGTGGGCGGATATTGATTTGATTGTAGCCGGAAAAACCATCCATAAATGAAAATATTTCGCATTTGGCACTTTCATGATATTCTGGTCGATAAAAGGAGTAGGATAGTTATCCTTTGGACATGCATGATTTACATCCCTATAATCGACACACACTCGAATTGTCCCTTGTTTCTTCACGACATGAACAATGTTAGAAACCCAGTCAGTAAGAGGTACGAGGTAAATGAAACCAGCACGTAAAAGTTTTCAACTTCTCTTTAATTGCAACGTCTTTCTTTTGATGTACAAGTCGAAGCCGCTGTCGAACTGGCTTGGCATCATGGTACATTTTGATTTCGTGTTCGACAATACTAGAGTCAATGCCTAGCATCTCCTTGTAAGACCATGCAAATATATCTTTAAATTCATGAAAGAGAGTACGATAACTATCGAGTTCTGATGGAGAAAAAGATTTGCTGACGTGAATGTTCTCTACAACATTAGGCTTGGTCGAAATATTAATAGAAATCGTTTCTTCAATATTTGACAGGTTTCACTCAAATTCTACCGTGTCTATGAAAACTGAATTCGAAAGGAAATCAACAACTGAAGGGTGGTTTAGTTCGTTTGAATAATATTCGATGTCATCTGGAAGATGGGAACGATGATGATAATCTTCCCAAGTTCTTCTACTATCATCATTGATTAGACAATTCCTTCATCCGTAGAATGTATACGTGAGAAAGGATCCGAAGAAGTACCATATTCTAATGAATGGTCTACCCATACAATTGGTGATGCAAATTTGGGTTTGCCACACAAGCCCAAGAAATTGATTGCTATGCTAGTTCAATGGGGCTAAGCGGCATGACCTCAATATTACTATCAACTTCAAAATTGTTGGTAATCCTCCTTAAATCAGATGAAGTGGAGGAAATCATGTTGCAAGTCTCTACTCTTTCCACTTCCGCCAAATCCGATGGTCATGGTAGTGTAAAAGTACCCGTTAGGGAAGGATCTTTAAAGAGACCTACTCCAAAAATTTGAAGTGATAGCGGGGGTATGTGTGCCATCGGAATGCTTCCCATAGCCTGTGAACTATTGGCAAAGAAGGCAAGCTGATCGATGACTGTGATTCCACCCTTATGAGGGAATGCAATAGTACGAAAGTACGTGGAAACCACAGTAGCCATAGCATGTACCCATGGCCTTCCTAGTAAAATGTTGTAATCGAGGGGTCCATCAACTACCTTACTTAAACAGTAACTATTTTTCCCCCTAGTTCGATTTACAGGTTACTCAAAATCCCATAAGGAGTATATGTTCGTTCGTCAAAATCTTTAACGTAGTTGGTGATCGTGACAATGGCGGTGAACCAAGTGTTTTCCAGCAGCTCATTGACATAATGCAAGTAGATGCCCCTCATCAATAATAGTTTGGTGAACATTCTTATTGAGAGATTTTACTTGAATTATGAAAGCTAATTACGTCGGTAACTATGGTGTATATCCCACATGGTTAAAAACCACAAGATTGGAATTTGTAGGGTCTATTCCACTAATTGCTGACAATAAACACTGCTTCTGGGAGGGACAATTTTCTAACACCTCGAGTGTCGACATAGCAGAAGGTGATTGAGAAAGATCTTCACTATGTTATAGTTTTGAGCTGTTCGAACCTGAGGGTTAAATGTTGATTTATGCACAACTCCCTTTGGTGGTTTTATTGTCCATTCTGGTACAATAGGTGGTGGAATATTTTCAGATGAAGTTGAAGTCGAAGGATTAGGTTGATCAGTGGTCTGATTATTCGACGATGATGGTGGATTTCCATAATCTTTATTTCTTGTTGACACCAAAACTTCGTTTTGTGGCTTTGTGATGGATAACATGAGTACTTTGGATGTGGAAGCATGGTCTGTCGCAACCAAATGTGTCTCTGAGTTTGGAAATAGATCAATCAACACTGCAGATGTGTTAGAAGTCTTTAAAAGTTTAGAGACCTCTGAGCGGTGTGGACAATCTCTTATAAAATACTCATCATTATAGATTATACATGGATAACGAGGATTCCCTGCCGAAGTAGAGGAATCAGATGATTTCTGTTGAGGGGAATTATCTTGTTTCTTCTTGTTTTTCCTCTTTTTCTTGCCTCCTGGTTGCTGTTGATTTTTTCCTTTGTCAGATGACACGACATTAACTTCGTAAGCAAAAGTGTTTTTTGATGCATTAGTATTTTGATTAGTAATGGAAAGATTTGACCAGATGGTCTTCCTATCATTTACGTGCTCGAAGAACCAATCACACCATTGCCAACATGAGAGTCCTTACTCGAATGTAGAGGAGGAGGAACAGTGAAAGCTGGTCGGGGGGCATTGGGAATTTTGTCATAGAGCGTGCCTGATTGTGTGTAAATAAAATCCAAGTATTAGGCACGAGAAATTACTTTCTCTTTTGTGACAAATCCACCTTTTTCCACATCCTCAGTGATTGATGGCAACAAGGATTTTATGAACCACTCAGCCAAAAGCTGATCAGGAACATATGTCTTAACCATTCGACGATGACGCTGCCACTCATGAATATGATCTGTTATATGGGTAGCAGTAGTTTGTTTAAACCCATTCCAGTCTCGTATCTGATAGGTAACTGGAAGAGGGTCAAAAATGTGGTGGATAAAGTCGTAAAATTATCAAAAGAAGCTCTTGGTAACTCAATGTACCATTTAACAGCCGGACCGGTAAGTGTTGTTTGGAAAATACAGAGTCTAACCAAATCATCATTTAAGGAGTTTGATGAACACCACAAATTAAAGGTCATGACATGATTTGATGGGTCTTCTCTGGGATTTCCATTGAATTTCAGAATGTCAGAAGGTAACTTATGCAAAATCACCAGCCACCAAGGTGCATATAATATTAGATCATTAGTGAGCCAATTTAAATCTGGTAATTCTAAAGTTGCTACAAATGGAAACCGTTGATTTAGGTCAGGTTGAGAATACCCAGGATATGATGGAATTTCCTGAGCAATAGGTCTTTGCATACCAACATAGGGCATCTGCATTTGGTAACCTTGATAAGGTTGTTGTTGAACAAATCTGGCATAAGGTGGTTGTTGATAACCAGGTTGAATTTGTGGTTGTCCATAACCTGCAAAGCCTTGTTGACCAAGACCTTGGTAAGCTTGATACTATCCAAACCTAGGTTGAGCCTATTGGGCAAGTCCAAATTGGGGTTGGAATTGTTGGAATTGAGGTTGTTGAAATTGGGGCTACCACGATTGTTGAATCAATTGTTATTGTTGTTGGTACAACTGTTGTTGATTTAACAGTTGTTGTTGCCCAACAATGAAAGGTTGGCCAGGTTGTGAATAAACTATACCAGTGTAAGCTTGGGTTAGTCCAGATAAGGGTATACTAACCTGAGGTTGTTGTTGAACCCCAGACATGAGTGGTTGTTGTAAAACAACCTGAGAAACTTGAGCTTCTTGACCTGAAACTTGTGGTTGCGAGGTAGAAGGACCAGTTTGTATCGATTGAGATACAACAATTTGAACTTGTGACTGTGGTATAGTAGTAACAACAGGTGTAGTAAGAATAGCTGACACAGTTTGCATAGGTTGTGTTGGATACACAAGCCTTGGTTGAACTGGCATTGTTGGTTGCCATTAAAAAACTCGAATTCCAGGTTTACCTGAATACTGTGGGATATTACCAAATGATGGTCCTCCAAGATAGGGAGGATAAGGTGAATAATCATATTGCTCTCCATATGGTGGAAATCCAATATTTAATGGATACATAGGTCTTTTTTGACCAGATTTCCCAGCTTGATATTGATATGCAGGATCAAACTGTTGAGTTCCTGTTAAAGAAGAACCAGGTAGAATTCCAGTTGAGGACATGGGTGATGATCGTGGTATAGAAGCAACCGATGAGTGGGTTCCAGATAAAGATTGGTAACCAACCGAGACTGACGATTCACCATATAGGTGTGACTCAGGTGTGGTAGAAAAAATCGAAGAGGTTGCAACAAAATATTTTTCCACAGCTGCATCAGATGATACAGTCTGGGATGTTGACAGTTGTTCAACCATAGTTAACTGACCCAAAAGTTGTCCTAAAGAATCGACGGGTACTTCAAATTAAGCAGGATCAAACGGAGCAGTAAAATGAGGAATATGAGGGTAAAGATAACGCCTAGTTCCAAAGTGGAATGGGGTTCCAGGTGTAGAATATTCTTCCAATTCTTCCTCGACAACAATTAAACTAGGTGGAAGAACTTCGCCGTTTGGTCCGTAAAATACTTTTGGTGTTGATAAAGTGGAAGTTTCAGTAGTTACTGATGTTTGAGGGGTAACCGGTTGATCGTCTTCCAGTAAATTAACAACTTCTGAATGTTCAAATTTGAAGTCCAGATGTTCAGGTAAAAGAACAACAATTTCAAAAAGAGGTTCCTAAACAACTTCAGGTTCAGATATAACTTCTGTTTGAATTGTGATAGGTTATGGATTAAATTCTAGTTGAGCTGATTGAAGTTCAGAAGTAATTTCTTGTTGAGAAACTTCAAGTTGAGGGTCAATTTGTTGTTGAACAACTTCGGTTACTGTTTCACTAAGATCAGTGTTAATGACAAATGTCCTCAGATAATTGTGAAACTTCTTCTTCAGAAATGAATGTACCAGAAATGGTTGGAGTAAGTCTCAGTACTTATCAAAATAGATGATTAAGGTAATTCAGATGAAGAACTAGGAGTTCTTGATGTACTTGACTCAGTTAAGCGAGACTGCTTTGACCGAATAGGTGTAGCTTCAGGTGGCAAAGGTGGTTTACTCATTGTTCTCTGTGAATGACAAGGTAAGGGTTGATGTTTCTCCATGATTGTTGATTAATTTTATTATCAAAAAAGAAATAAACAAAAAGGGGTAAGCTAGGAAAAAGGTTTACCAAGCAACTGTGAACTGCAGAATACCTCCTGGCGAACCAAGAAGTATGGGCAGGAAATCTCCCCGAATGTTGTGTTTGGTGTATCATAGTGTATAAGGCGGCGAATTGGTTACCTAAGGATGGATAGAAACCTAGTGTTTTCCTCCCATATATACTTGAAGGTACGTGGAGGCCCAATCCGTATAAGCGTTGTCTAATGCAAAACCGCACAGTGAGAGCATTCCCATATACTTTACGTACTGTAATACCGCCCTATATACCCAAAGGTGGGTGGACAAGCTATGATATACACACGTACGTGGAATGAGGTATCACCCTCAGGATGTATTGCAGACAAGTTAGTGACAACTGCTTTGTTTTACGACGTCGGAACACGTCCGTAGCCTACAACCACTAAATGTTTTCGTTAATGACAATGTTCCATTAGGTAAATTGATGTTAATTTTAAGTTGATCTTGCTTAGGAATTTTCCTTTCAAGTTCACCACATGATGTATTATGAAATTCCTAGGAGTGCAACTATCATGATAAGCATTCTTTCCATTCAATTTAACGACAAAAATCCTAGCTACTTAGAGATAGAGCAATGAGATTTCTTTCGATCAAAGAGCAAAGAGCACAATCTAATGCAATTTCCCTACACTATTCCTATGAGCACACAAATTTTTTTTCAATGCAACATGCATGTATTTCTTTTTGATTTCCTTAATGTGAATATGAACAAAAGGAAATATTCACATATAATCAATCAATCTTTCATAAGAATGAAGATTTTTATGACAGTTCTGATTCGAAGGAAAAGAAGACTTTATGACACTTTCTTTCGAATGAAGATTAATCAACTATATTCTAACTTTGACTATAGATTGATAATGACAAAGAAAACATTAAATAAACGTTAATCAATCAACTCAAAGTAGGGCTAGACAAGGAGATAGAAACTTGTTTTCTGAGACATAACATTCATTGATCAATCAACAAAAAAACAAACAGAGAAAAAATGGCAAAAACACTTTCCAAAGGTGAGAAACAGACCCTAGGGGGATCAGCACAACCATGAATGGGAGACAATGTGCTTCAATGCATTTTACCTAAGCCAGGGGTGCTCTGTAGTGCACTATTTCCCTCACAAGCCTGCGCTGGTGATAGTGAGCCATTTCAAGAGGCAATTTGACACAGTTTTGACCAATTTTTCAATGCAATGAGCTAAATTACATTCTATGAACACAAATAAGATCTACAAGGATGTCCTAGGAGGTGGATAAGCTATTAGGAAAGAGGATCTTCCCCAACGGAGTCACCAATTTGTTTTGGAGAATTTGGTATCTACGAATAAATACTAATTCCCTAGATAAGTAGCTATATCTAGAACAACAATTTAAAGTGTTTTAGTCTTTTCCTATAAGCAATAGATAAGATGAGAAGATGAGAAGGCCTACTTGTAGTTCCTCTTTCCTCTCATCTCCCTTGTATCGATCATGTCACTCCTTCCTGTACTTAATACCCTTGAGAAGTACCTGTAAACACAACAAAAAACAAAGAATCAATCAAAGCACAATATCTATTGAATATAAGTGAAAGGAATCATATACAATTCACACATATAAGCATTATAAAACAATACAAACATATGGGAGAAAGGTTCAAACACTTTATTGAATAGAAGAAGGAATTACAACCATTGGTGTCTGATTCAAAGCCATTCCTCCAGCTTGGATCCCATCCACATCACATCAAAAGCATGACAAACTTGTAGCATTACAATACTTGCTTCAAAGCCAAATTTCATAACAACATTATCTCCTTACAATTCAACATAATCTAGCCCCTTGATCACTTAGATGAGTGGTCAATTTATAGGAAGATGAAGGAGGTTTTGTCATAAATGGTGGCATTGAATGGCCTTCCATATTTAGAATTAGTTCCATGGAGGAAGGGATGAGAGGATAGGATGCACCTTAACTCATTCCTCATCCATTTTCGAGCTCATAAGAGTTCATAAGTGAGGGAACCTTCCAGATGACTCCAACAGATAAGAATATTCCACAAATTCTATGTGAATTTCGCTCAATCTCACCCAACGCAGGTGAAAGGAAGCCTAAGTACTCTGTAGAGCACCCTGGCATGGACTTAACTGCTCTACAGTGCACCCTGGCATGGAATTAACTACTCTGCAGTGCACCCTTACATGGGCCTACTTGCGTTGGTCCCTCTAGAGGCTATTTCTTGATGTCTTCAAGTCATAAAATTGTCTGGGAAGGACACATTCAAAGGGGTGACTTGTTTATGGCATGTAGCAACTTAAATTTGGGTTTGATGAGCCTTAAAACACTGATATGGATGATGGGATTTGTTGGCTTATTGGGCCCTGACCCATGTTCGGAAGAGTTATTAACCAAACAAATCCCACAGCTACTGGCCCTTTCAACAATAGCCCGCGGAGAGCTGACTGAGGTCTCACCCGAGGTAGTAGGGGAGGGTGCTAGAACTAGTTTTCCGCACCCTTGGGATGTCTTGATGTAGTCTGGAGGGTTTGTGAACCGTTTTTAGGCTTCACGCTACTTTACTTCTACGCAGATCTGGAACAAGGCACTTCTTTAAGAGTTATTGTTTATGAGTTGGTTATAGATCAGATCTACTTTCTACAGTCTTTAAGCAAACATTTAAACTTAAAACCCCGTGCACACAATTATAAAGAAAGATATAAGCTCATACAATAGATCATGCATAAATTTAGAATATATGCAACAGACAGATCCGTAAGAAACCACACAATGACACATAAATTCTTATCTTTATTGATCTTCTCTTCAGTACAACTAGATTCGCCCTGTGCACTTAGCTGCAGGGGTCCACACACACAGCTGCGGACTCTACCAGGCCTCTGTGCACATAGCAGTAGAGCCTCTATCTCTCTACCAACACCCTTGAATCAGACTTATATATGATCCAAGATTTCTTGCCTCATAAACCCATTACATTCCAGATCCAAAAAATACTTACCAAAAACTGACTTCTAACCATAGAACCTTGCTTTATTTATACATTTCCATGGTCCGCGGACGGAAAGGCTGAATCATTTTACATTATTTTTGGGCGGAAAACCCTTTGACTTGACTCATTACACTTTCCGCTTCGCGCATCTTGCAGAGTCTTTACCATACCTTTACCCAAAATTGCGGGCTTTGGGCCCCAAAACCATTATGTGGGGTGTTACACTAAAATTTGTCACCATGACTATTTGCAGTCAGTATGGCTCCGTCAATAGTTATATTGTCCTCCTTGGCAAGTCTTATACCTCTGCTTCTCATGTCAAAATCCAAGAAAGAGAGAAAAGTCCTTAAAGTCAATATAACTCTGGTTACGCAGTTTCTCTTACCCTTACCTGCGTGTACGCACCTCTTGTTCATAATACCTGCGTACTTGTACGCTCTGTCTATAAAGGGGTGGGTGCGTACTCCTGTAAAGGTCAAAAGGCGCAAGTTTTACTCCAAAAAAGTTACTTGTGGTCGATTCTAGAGCATTCTAGAAGATGGTTTGATGTGTATTGAGCGCCTCCAGATGGTTCATGCATCCCAATAAAAGAGGAACTTATCCCATGAAGAGGGGAGCTATCCCATTGAAAGAGGGGCTTATCCCATTCATGGTGGACCTGATTAACTTCCTCCAAAGCACTATAAATACAGGCATTGGGCCAAAGGGAGGAGAGGTTGAAAGCTAAACATTCCTAAGGGTAGATGCTGCTGAAATTAGGACTCCCTTTTAGAGCTTGAGAGGAGAGATTCCAATCCTTTCTTAGCTTCATTTGGAAGTGGGTGAGCTGATCAAAGTAAAGGAGAAATCTTGCTGGACCCTAGGAGGGACCTGCACAACACCAAGGCACTGGTTGTAATGGTTTCTTTTGTTTCCAATTAATGCAATTAAGTTCATTTTTCTCAACAAGTTGTTATATATAATTTGTTTCATATACTCCTTGGTCTTTATGATGAATATGTTTTATTATATGAGTTATTCATGTGCTATGTAATCGTTTGCTTGTTAGTGAATGCAGGCTTCAAGGAGAAGGAGCTCATCTGTATCGAAGAGGCTGGACTGCTACAAACAAGCGTTGGACTAGAGGTAAGCCTTAAACACCTGGTTGCTTTTATTTTAAATGCATATTTAGGGAAAGATAGTGCTTGATTGTTTTGTTTGTAACTAGAAAGCCTTAGCTTCTAGGGAGGTCGGTTTTGTCCGCAAAATTGACTCTTTCCGCATGACAAAATGGCGACTCCACTGGGGGATCCATGGATTTGATTGATTTCTCTTTTGATTGATACTTTGACCAGAATAACTGTATTTTCTGTTTCTGTTTTTGACTTGATGATTGCGGGATTGGGTGAATTTAGTTAATTTTGAGTTAGTTTTTATTTTTCATAGTTTTGGGAGAGGTATGCACCCTCTGAGTTAAGCACAGTGCGTACCTGTATGCACTTTTGCTTTGTGCACAGAGCATGGACGCACCTGTGTAAACAGGTTGCCTGCGTACCCTGTCAAAAATTTGAAAATTTTAAATTTTTCTCTTTTTTATCAGTTTAGAATTTGTTTATAGGTTTTAGCCATTGCCCAGACCTGCTTGTTCCCTGTCAAAAAACTTTCCTTGGTTAATTTCATTGGCATTCCTACTTTAAGCTTTTATCAATTGGGTGTTTTGAGTCTCTTTTTTGAGAAATTCTAAATTTGATTTCCTTTGGTCATTACTTGGAGGTTTGTCTCAGTCTTTTCACAATTTTGCATCTTTTTGCTTTTGTTTTTGCAAAAAAATTTCCCCCTCATTCGCCGGGGGGGGGGGGGGCTAAATTGTGTATGAGTGTTAATTGCCTTTGAGTGTTTTTATTTTTTGATCTTTGGAACTCTCACCCAATTTTCTCGACTTGCACTTGATTGGTACTTAGATTACATTAGAATCGTCTTGTGTTTGAGAATTCTCTTGCATAGATCACATTTGCATAATTAGAATTCTCATTTTCAGAATATGAATGAAAAATGTGCATAGATTACATTTGCATACTTTTCAAGTGAATTGTGCATAGATTACAATTTCATAGTTTACATTCTGAAAAATCAATCGTAGATTTAGATCAGCTTTCTTTGATTTGAATTTACATATTTTTATGCTTGTCTTTAACACATAAAAATAAAAATAAAAAAAACTATTTTGAAATTGATTTGCATTAGTTTTTCTTGATGAAATTAGTGCATTAGAGAATTTGTTATATTTTCTCTTAGTGATCAATTTTTACATTGTTGGAAGTAAATGGAAACTCTCTCCTTACTTTAGTTAGGATTCATCGAATTGAAAATATTACATTATCATATTCGATTGCATTCAGTTTTGAGTCGGGTCATAACACCATTGGTTTCATATCCATTTACCCCTTTGAGTAATAACAACCTAAATAACACAATGCTTAATTAAAATTCAACTAGTAATTTTTACATTTCTAGGGCTCTGATACACCAACTTAGCTTAGGCTAGTGTCTTGGAGTAGGAGAGTAATTAACTCTCCAAGACAGTAAAAACAAACAAGTAGCTGTATCTTGTGGTAGGAAGAAATCCAATTGTTGCATTTATACTCTGGGAAATCTCCTCTTAAAGGAGAAGCACGAGATCGTGTCCGAACCAGTGTGGGAATCAATCCTTCCTCATTGGGAACGATGCCAGATATTCACGTATTAAAAACGGTAAACCTCGGATTAACCATTGTCGGAGCCTGGGGTCACTTGTTGGTAAACCTTGGATTATGTCAAGGAGCCTTCAAGGGGATTGAGCTTGCTACCCTGCCCTTGCGTGCGTATCGGATCGTAGACTGTTCCCCCAGGTATATTTGTTTCGGTTGGTAACCTTAGTGACCATATTCTTTAGGATTCTTCCTAAGGTGACAGTGGTGGGAAGATCCCACTATACCTGGAGCAGACGTCGGCTAGACTCACTTGGATTTTCTGGGGGGTTCTCTTCACTCGAGACGGTTAAGTGGAGGAACTTGTGCCAGTCTATTCATTAAGCAGGTTGCCGGGGTAACTGTTCCAACCGCTATTTCTGTATTGAATTCTACAACGTTGGATTTCATCACCAACTAGTGTTTTCGGTACGGAAAGTTACTGTTTGTGTGTGGTTTGACTCCTAGATTTGATAGTGCGTGTTAATTTGTTTGTTTTTACTTTTAGAGACCATAGGTGTGAATTGTGAATTGTTAATTTTAGTTTAAAATTGTTAATAAAATTCAGTGAAGTTGAATATAATGGCAACTGTTCCGGAATTTACCAACCTAGGAACCCCTCTTAACGAGGATCCTAGTACTTTCCCTTTCTTTGGAAATGTTGGTCCTCCTTATATGGCTACTTTGTCATTACCTGGATTTACAATAGGATTACCGATATGGTTATTTTCAACTTCTTTGGCCCCAAATACTCCAATTGTTCCACCTCAACCGAATGCTTCACCTCAACAGAGTTCACCATCTCAACATCACCAACCTTCTGTTGACCCTTTATCTTCTTCGCCTAATTTTTCTTCCTCCATTTCTTCCTCTTCACTTAGTAAAAGCCTTGACGCTAGTAACCAAGTGTCTAAGAAGAAGAAGAAAGGGAAGAAGAAGAAGAAGAAGAAGAAGAAGAAGAAGAAGCAAGATAAGAAAGAAATCAACCAACCAACCACGACTGTAAGTGTTAATTGTGTTGAGGAAAACTCCGACATGCATCGTAAACCCAAATACCCTTGCAGGCTTTGTAAGGGTGACCACTTCCTTGTCAATTGTCCTGGTATTCCAAAGGTCTTGGAAGTATGGTCAGAAAAATCTCATCAACTTTCCATTGATCCATCAACCAGTGATAGTCAGGTTCCTGGGAAAAAGGGTAAAGTTAGGTTTCCTTGTAAGTTATGCAAAGGGAGTCATCAAACTCACATTTGCCCTCACATGGATGAAGCCTCGAAATTGTTGGAAAACCTTACTGTTCCACAACAAGAATTTCCAACTGGTACCGTAAAATTTCTCCCAACCTACTGTCAACTGATGGAGTGATTGATCTAGTTTCAAGTATAGTCGATCACACTCTTCCATTGGAGAGTGAAACTCATATCACTCAGGTTGATGATCCATTAGTTGATCAAGTGGTCGATTCAATTTCATATTCGGTCGATCCCACTTTCCCTTTAGAGAGTGAACTTCATACCGCTCAGGTTCTTTTTGTTACATGAGATTCTTCTACGCCGGGGAGCATTTCACCTGTTTCTACAGAACCCCCTCCAAGTACTGAGGTCTTTTCCTTTGATTGGAATAGACTGACAGAACCTCGTCTTCCTTCCTCCATCCCTTTCCAAATCATTGTCAAGGCTGGTGGTAGGGACATACATCATACGCAGGTAGATGAAGGTGCTTCTGTTAGTATTTTATCCTCAACTGTTTGGAAAACTTTGGGTTCCCCTCAGCTTGCGCCTATTACGCAGAATCTGAAAGCTTTTAACAGAACCATTAGTGAACCTTTAGGGATCCTTCCTAATTTTTCCATTACCTTGGAAGGTAAAACTGTCTATATTGATCTTATGGTAGTTCGAGGTCCCTTGGATTTCAATTTACTCCTTGGGCAAGACTATGTTTATGCAATGAAAGCTGTTGTATCGACACTCTTTTGCGTGATGTCTTTCCCTCACAATGGAAATATTGTGACTATAGACCAACTTTCGTTCCCTAGTCTTGTTTCAGCTACCAATAATACGACACCCCGAAATGTTCCTGATTCTAAAGTGGTATCTACCCCGCCACGGGTTAATTATGTGGCAACTGGTCCCATGTTTTCAGTTACCGATGTAAGTGAGCCTCTCACTGTTTGCTCATCTTCCTTTGATTTAGATCCGGTAATTGACATGGAAAACTCTATGGGATTACTTGAACGTGATGTTATTATCCCTTTTGAGTCCCTTGACATGTGTTCCTTCCAGAGAACTATTCTTCCTTTTGATGAAGACCTCTTGGAAGCCATGATCAAGGTGTGTCCATTGACATGTCTGTCTTCCAGTTGGAAGCCATGATCAGTGAGCGCGAGGATAGTTTTTTCCTGTATCAACCTCGTTAAAAATGAAACAAGCTCTCGCGAGGATAGTTTGTTCCTCTCTCAACCTCGTTAAAAAATGAATCAGGTTCGAGGAAATTTCCTGTTACTGAGTTAACCTCGTTAAAAAATGAATCAGGTTCGAGGATAGTTCTTTGTCTTGTGTCAACCTCGTTAAAAGATGAAACAAGGATAGGTTATATAGGTAGATTGTAGAGAGTAGTTATGAGCATAGTTCCTTATCTTGTGTCAAGCTCGTTTCAAAAATGAAACAAGGATTTTGAGGATAGTTCTTTTCCTGTGTCAACCTCACTAAAAAATGAAACAACTCCCACGAGTCTTTCCAAGATTTCGAAAGTAAACCTTCATTTCATCCACCTGGTTGAATGCAATGAAGCTTGGGGGGCATGTACCTTGATTTGCATCATTATTCTAGGGGCATGCGAACTTATAACAAGCATAGTTTTTCGTTTCAAGCTTGCGTAAATATGAAACCGAATCCAAGCATAGTTCTTTTCATGTGTCAAGCTCGTTAAAAAATGAAACAAATCCTCCTCTAATTGAGTCGAGAGTTTGACTAGATCTCATAAATGTTAAGTTGTATATTTAGGTTAGTTATTTTAGTTTTTGCATAATTTTCTTACAGTTTTAGGTCGAGTCTTTCAAATGATCTCGTACATGAACCTTCATTCCATCCAGCTTGTATTTGTTGAATGAAATGAAGCTGGGGGGGCATGCACTCTAGCAGTTATGCTTAGGGGGCATCAAGCACAGTTTTTCTCTGTTTCAAGCTTGTGTAAAAATGAAACTACTTTGAAGCATAGTTTTTCTCTGTTTCAAGCTTTTGTAAAAATGAAACCTATTTCGAGTCAATTTTAGTTATTTTCAAGACTCGTTAAACTCATGAAAATACCGATATTATTTTGATATCTTTCATTCTCATAGAACAAATGAAAATGCCGAGTTCTTTCCATCTTTTCCTGCTCATAAATTAAATTGAAAGTCGGCCATATGAGTACATTTTTATCATTTTTTCGAACTCATTAAAACTTACGAAAAAATGAAACCTTAGAGTCATCTTTAAGCCCTTTTCTGACTCCTAAAACATGAAAAGATTTCCGAGCATTTATTTTACACTCGTTAAAACGGAATTAAAAGATGGTCCTCTTACAACCCTTTTCTGACTGTAAAAACATGAAAAGATTGCCAGATTTTTGTCGTTTCAAAATCGATATTGGAAATAAAACGATGTGTCCTTGATCGCTTTTTACTTTTCAGATCAGAGACACTAATCATGAAAGTACTCCTTGGTCGTAAAGATCAAGTGGTTCTCTCAAGTATTATTTTATACTTTTTCGGACTTGGGAGACACAAATTTACGAAAAAGGTCAACCCTGGAGTCTTCTTAAGTTTTTTCAGACTCTCTAAAATTGAAAAACGCCGAGTTTCTGCTATACTGGACTCGTTAAAATTTCACAGTAAAGGACCTGTTCGATTACAAACAGGAATGGACCACTCCTTCTTAGGGTTCGAATCTAAAATAAGTTGGACTCATCCGAAGGATGAGCTTATAATCAAGCAAATGTTATCCTCCTCAAGCTTGTAAAAAATAAAGAGGTACTTGCCAGAAATGGTGGGGGAAAAGAGAGAAAAATGAGCCTATTTTTTATCCTTTGTCTCAGAAAAAACCTTATCACCACTCTTGAACACGACACTTTTCATTCACCTGGGTTGGGAAATCCTTTGCCTAACAGTTGATCAAACCACATTGAAAATCTTCAACTGGTTTCTAGGTATTAACTTTGGGCCAATTTCACCAAGCCATCTGTTGTGTCGTTATGTGTTCAAGAGGTCACTGCAAATAAACCATTCATCTGCAAAATACCTGTCATCCATCTTGACCATCCCTGAGTCAGTCCTTACAGCTACATTTCTTCAACTTGATCTATGATTTCATGTTGTGGGCTTGCCTGCAACGGATCGCTTTCTATCGACATCAGCACATTATCTAGAAAGATGATCTAGGAATCATCAGTACCTTGAAGTCTGCATGCCTCAATGGCAGGTTTCTCGCCTTTGACGACGGTTTACATCATTGAATTTCGATCAAGGGATTCTGTGACATGTTCGACATCAACACATTCATTCACATCTCACAGATTGTACTGGGTACTTTGATAACCATTGACATCACTGGTGGTCTCTCTCACACTTGTTAATAGTTTACATCATTGACTGGTAATCAAGTGGTTTCTACCATGTTCGACATCAACTCATTTATTCGCATGGATAGAATCGTATTATTTTGGGAAGTAGAAATGAAGACCCTGGATCTAGTTTCCGCCATCCACACTGCGAGGAGTTTTGTATTCATTATATAGTAGACTAATTATAAACAGATGGCTGCGTCCATACTGTGTCTACATGAGTCTATGATTATGATGTACTGCGAAATCATTCCTGTATCAGAGCAGTAGTTAGTTAGTTTGTTAAAGTTTTTTATCTGAGTATGGGAATGCCTACCTCAGCGATGATATGATCTCATACATGTATTTTGTGTTGAATATTTGCAGGTTCCGACTGGGCTCTCCACAAGATAATCCTTGAAATGATAAAGTACTTCACCCTTCCTAGATGATATGAAACCCTAATCTACTACAGGCTTCGCACTTTAGGGGGCAATCTGTTACACTAAAATTTGTCACCATGACTATTTGCAGTCAGTATGGCTCCGTCAATAGTTATACTATCCTCCTTGGCAAGTCTTATACCTCTGCTTCTCATGTCAAACTCCAAGAAAGAGAGAAAAGTCCTTAAAGTCAATATAACTCTGGTTACGCAGTTTCTCTTACCCTTACCTGCGTGTACACACCTCTTGTTCATAATACCTGCGTACTTGTACGCTCTGTCTGTAAAGGGGTGGGTGCGTACTCCTGTAAAGGTCAAAAGGCGCAAGTTTTACTCCAAAAAAGTTACTTGTGGTCGATTCTAGAGCATTCTAGAAGATGGTTTGACGTGTATTGAGTGCCTCCAGATGGTTCATGCATCCCAATAAAAGAGGAACTTATCCCATGAAGAGGGGAGCTATCCCATTGAAAGAGGGGCTTATCCCATTCATGGTGGACCTGATTAACTTCCTCCAAAGCACTATAAATACAGGCATTGGGCCAGAGAGAGGAGAGGTTGAAAGCTAAACATTCCTAAGGGTAGATGCTGCTGAAATTAGGACTCCCTTTTAGAGCTTGAGAGGAGAGATTCCAATCCTTTCTTAGCTTCATTTGGAAGTGGGTGAGCTGATCAAAGTAAAGGAGAACTCTTGCTGGACCCTGGGAGGGACCTGCACAACACCAAGGCACTGGTTGTAATGGTTTCTTTTGTTTCCAATTAATGCAATTAAGTTCATTTTTCTCAACAAGTTGTTATATATAATTTTTTTCATATACTCCTTGGTCTTTATGATGAATATGTTTTATTATATGAGTTATTCAGGTGCTATGTAATCGTTTGCTTGTTAGTGAATGTAGGCTTCAAGGAGAAGGAGCTCATCTGGATCAAAGAGGCTGGACTGCTACAAACAAGCATTGGACTAGAGGTAAGCCTTAAACACCTGGTTGCTTTTATTTTAAATGCATATTTAGGGAAAGACAGTGCTTGATTGTTTTGTTTGTCACTAGAAAGCCTTAGCTTCTAGGGAGGTCGATTTTGTCCGCAAAATTGACTCTTTCCGCATGACATGGGGCCTTTGCTACCCAAAAATCCCCCAACACAATCAATGTGACTTGTTTCGAGTCACTCGGCTAGTGCGACAATATTCGCATGGAGGTCAGTCAGCAACTTCTATGCTTCGCTTGTACTTGTAGCAAACTCTTCCACCATCCGCTGTACCTGTTCGATGCAGGTCGTCGACACCTCAGTCTCTATTTCATTTGCTTCACTAGGTACATATTCTGCCTGCATGTGTGCCACCTTGCGCTCGATAACAGTGGAAACCATGAATGCCTCATTTAGCCATGGCTGGAGATGTTCTTTAATCAATGATTCCTTCTGTCGAGGAGCATCAGGTTTTATCTTCAGGGCCTGGGCCTCCCTCATCTTGGCTGAGCACTGCATAATAACAACCGTCTGCGCAGTTCCCCTGACATTATCATAGGCTTGTTGGAGCTCCCTTGCCTCCGTTTCCAGTCGCTGTAAGGTTGGATCTTCTTGGAGTGAAGTGAGCTTAATAAGCGACTTATCCAACAAGTTGGTGCACTCTTGCATAACACGTGTGATCATTTCCCACCCGGATTTAATGATACCTCTGCACTACTCGGTGACCTCTAGTGGTGTCGAAGGCTATACTTGCAGTTTCAGCTCTGCGATCTACAAGCTAAGATCCAACTGAATCCTCGCGGACTCCTCCTTTGCTTCACGTAACCCACTAGCCAGCTTGTGGATTCATATGTCGACAGGAAACTCGGCCGCAATCTCCAACTTAGGGGCCACGAACATGCTTCCCCTACAAGTTGCTCCAACTGCTGACTCTGTGCGACGACTTCATCCTGTTGGAGGCTCAATTGTTCTATATTAATTCTCTGTTCGCTGAGTACATGTTCTGTGCGTCCTTCCCTGGTGTGGAGCTCCATCGTTGCACTGTCCTGGAGTTGGTACAAGCTTTCGCGCGAGAGGGCATCCAAATTTAATGCAAGCCCCGTTTGCCGATCCACCACATCTCTTTCCGCCACATTTTTTGTTATCAATGCTCCTACTGGGATCGTGATAGTATGAGCCATTTGGGCCTTTAGCAGCTACTCAGTGGCTGACATACCCATAACTCCATGAGTAGCGATGGTTCCCGGTTGCAATGCCCATGTCCCAAGTTCCTGTATCTGCATGCGGAGCGCCCCCAACACAATCTGTTGCTCTGACATGGCCTTGTCTATTGTTTCCCGGGTGACTTCACGAACTATGTCCCCTATGTCACCTAGGTCTCCCTCAGTCAATGTGGTCATTCCTCCATCCCCCTTAGATGCCTTGGGCTTCTTCCATGGCTTTGTTCATTCTGTCGGCTGTTGCCATTTTAAGGGCGCACCCATGGTGGTTAGCGGTGTTCCTTCCGTCCTTGTATCCGTAGCTGTCTCGATGGGTACCTTCGGACCACTTTCATCCTTTGTCATCGTAGACCCTCCTACTGGTGCCTTGCCTTGCGAAGTTTGTGCCGCCTCCCGGGTCGCCCATACTTCTGCAACATGCTGTTCGTTCCTCTTTTGTTGTGTTGCGTGCTTAGCTTCAACCTTTTGTTCTTGGATAATAGCGCCATTTTGGTGGCTAGGTATCCAATACCGCATCAATAGCTTCGTTAATGGCAATGAAAGGAAGTGTGGTCCACGTCTGGTCGGGGTCCTTGCACCCCCGAATGTAGACAAAGTGCATGTCTGCTTTAAACTTAGTGATGTGCTTCACACTGTCATAGATTTCGTTGGATAGCTGGGGTTGCTGGGTGATCCATTGTCAGTCGTTTGCGTCCATCAGTATCCATAAAATCGTGATTCCCTAGATTCTTGCAGCATCCTTGGTCGCCTAGAGTGACACATATTTGGCGACTTCTAGCCAATCCTAGTCCAAAGAGGGAAACTGGCTATCTTTGGGTAATTCACTAGTAACCAGCACAATGGAAAACAACAGCCATGTGTAGTGGAAGGCCTTGCCCTCCTCTTGGACCTCCCTACAGTTGGTCAAAAACTCGTAACAAAGGAACTGCGCCCAATTGAACCGTTCCCCTGCTACGCATTTTTCAGCTAGCGCCACAAATATCACTGGAACCTCGTTGCTGCGGCATTTCCGCATCACTTTCCCTGTCATCAACTGGGTAGCAATGTAGACCGCTTTGTCCGAAATACTGTCAATAGTATACCCTCGCTGCCCTTTCTCTAGCTTGTATTTCTTTTTCAGGGTTTTTGTCATTGTCACATCGCCACTCTTATCAATAATTTCCCTGGGGTCTCTTCCTTCACAGGGGAGCTGCGAGATCCTATGAATGAGTTCTGTCGTGATGTGGATGGGTTTATCTATCCATAAGTATCCATCGTGTACCAGACAGAGCAGTTGTCTGATGACCAATATTGTAATAGGGGGTTGGAGAAAGTGGGGAATGGATAGGAGACAGAGCAACCCAACTTCCTCCACCTTTCGCAACCATTCCTTTGGCTGAAGTGTCGTAACCATCCATTCCGCGCTTTCATCCATTAGTTTGGTAGTTTCCAAATGGGGAATTTTTTTCTGTGTTTGCAAGGTCCCAGTCTTCAAATTTCATCGTCGAAATATGGCCAGTCACCGTGCCTTCAAGTGGAACCCCTTTTGGAAGAGACAGGGTGATGAGTATGTTGTCAATGTCATCCAAATTTGTAGGGACCTTAGCCTTGCCTTTGCTTGGAGGAACATACTAGGGTCGTCAGACTGGTTGGATATTTGCTTCGCCTTCCTCGTCTGCGTCTATTTCTTCGACATATGGTCAGAGGTCCCTCTTCCTCCTCGTCGGTTTCAATTGTAAAATCTTTGCCCTTTTCTTCCATTGTGAGCTTGCTAAATCACAGATGTCGCGGTGACCTACTTACTGGTCTTGGTATCTGGGGGTCCTTCTTGGTCAACGACATCCTGGGTGATTTACGGATTTCGGTTGCCTGTGGTGTAGGATTCTATGGAACCTCCTTGGTGGTTATCGACTTGAGGAATGCCTCTCGTAATTCCTTTGGCATTGTCTAAAATGACGGGCTTTCTTCCATCGGTGTGTCATCCATCTTCCTCCTCTTGGCTTGAACCCAAGGCATCGTATTCTTCTAATGATCAGGCTTTGTTGTGTGCCCCTTCCCTTGCTTGTTATATACGTTTTCAAATTCAAATTCGGCCTTTCGTCCTATTCATGGCTCATTAATGTGATCTTGGCGATTACCCCTATGCCTTAATTGCCCACCGTCCGCTCCTTGGCATCTTAAATGGGACATCTTATCATGAATAATACCTATAACGGTCACCTTCCATCCTTCCCCCGTGGCAGCACAACCCTTGGTACGTGGATGCACCTTATGCGTTTGACTGGCCTTGCGCGCCATGACCAAATCGCGCAGATTTCCTGCAGCCTGTTTTATAGTCTTGTGCCTTCTTTCAACTACGTGGATTGCTGACACTGGGCCTCCTATGGATAGTCAGGTGCTTGCACCCTTTGTGTGAGCCTTCGTCTTCCCTGCTAGCCCGTGCTGCGGGCACCCTTCGCGTTCCTTTGAGTTTGGTAGTGTATTGAGGTCTGTGCTCCCTTGTGCCCTAGGGTGCAGTCACAATCATGATAACAGGTTCATGGCTTGTGCTAGTAGTGTAGGAGGGCCGGTTAGGTTTGGTTCCCTTAGTGGCTCTTTCACGCGGCCCGTTTGTGTGACTCCGAATTTTATTTTGTCAATTTCTTCATCCAAACTCGCACCTTTCCTCCTTAACCTGATCCCCACTTCCTCTAGATTGCAGAGTCTCATGTTGCCACGCTGAATGGCTTCCCACGACTCTTGGATTTCCTCATCCAAGTTTTCTTATGCCCTGATTTCAACGTGTTTATTCACAGGTAGAGTTCTCTACACACACCTTGCTTGGTTTAGGATTTTCTTAGCCCAACGAACCCTTGTGATGCACAGATGCCGTTGGGTCGATGGTTGCACCTCATACTGTTGTGGGCTCCATTGAAGATGGGTATTCAAACTGCTATATCATGGCTACCTTGGTCACCGCAGAAGTCCTTTAACCCATAACTACCTTCTACGTCCGTGCTCACTCCACCTCATCTTCCTACACCGTACTGGTGCGTGCAGCGCTTTTCTCGTCGCACTATGTTGCTCTTGCTCTATGATTGAAGTACCAGGGTTGACGGACTGCTCCTCATTTGTTGCACCGTTATTCGCTGGCCGTTGTCTTACTTCACTGGTTACGCATCACAATGATCTAATCATCATATTACAGTTGAGTGTTGTGACTTCCTGAAATCTGTTCTGTCATCTTTCAATCTCCTCATCTGAATCTGATGTGTAGGAACTATTGCGCTCCCATGAGAGTCTTTTGTCCACTGAGGGATTCCCCCAATCCTGGTCTTGTGCTGTTATCTGGTAGATGTAGTCCAGTTCATCGTCATTGTGCTCATTGCGCATCGGCTCGGTGTAGCACTTTCCTTCAGCTGGGTCCATTGGAACTATGACACGGAGTGACTTTTTCTCGAATATCATTTTCCGTCTTTTTAAGTTGATGACCCCATTCATGTCCATGGCCCAATCTATTCCTAGCAATGCAGGGTAGGGATTGTTGTCATCAAAAATTTCTATTACCTAAAAGTTAGTCTGCGTACTTACTCCTTCAATGTCCATTGTCACCCCTTGTAGTTGTCCCATCGGTAAGATCTTTTGCTGATTAGCCATCCGTAGTTGAATAGGAGACCACTGTAGTGCAAGCCTACCCATGTGTTCCCATGTTTGCTTAGGTAACACATTCGCGTATGACCCTAGATCCAAAATGACTTGGTCCATCTCGTATTCATTGATTTGTGCCATCCTTCACATCTCCCACCCGATGCACATAGCATGTTTCCCTAGTTTCCGGACAATGCGTGGTTCCCCTGATCTCGTGCACCTAGTAATAAGCTCTTGGAGTCCTTTAACTGCCCTATTATCACGTAGCCACTTCATACATGTCTCGAAAAATGTGGTAAGCATAGAGGGATCCATTCTCGGCTCAATTGGATCCCTATCAACTGGGGTATAGACTTTTGTGAAGCTCTTTTGAGCTTCTTTAGACGTTCCTTTCGAATGTTCTATTTCCAAGCCAGGTTCCTTTGTTAGAGCACAGCAACCCTTCTCATCTTCTCCAGGCTATTTCCTCGCATCTCCTTCGGTGGTTGCGCCGCTCCTTAGTACCATGTTTATGCTGGGGTCCTCTTCGCGGGGTTCCGACCTCATCATTTTGACATTTTGAGTCGAAGTGGGCTGCAATACCCCGTTTTCATGCATTTGGGCAATAAGCGTTTGATAGTCTACCATTTCATGGTCAAATTGCTCACCGTATGGACAAGATATCCTCGTTGGATTCATACAGTTGTGAGAAGAGTGCCCTGGTCCTCTGCAGTTATAACAGATCAGCTGTCCGCGCCCTCGCTCGGACCCCATTCCTCTTCACCATCAACATCCTTGAAATCCCCCACGTGGCCTGACAACTGGGTCGAAACCTCACACTTCAGTCTGCACTCGATAGGTTGGGGTTATTTCCATCGTTAAATCGTAACCTCAACATGTTCGCTCATCGTGATCCACTGATCTACAAAAGTTGCAATACAGCTGCTGCGGGGTCTGGGTATACTTCTGCAACAGGTGGCAGTTGTCTGTTGCATGCTTTCCCCCCACTTGACAAATTGCACACCAGAGCGTGGGTGCCGCACTTGGCCCTGCTTGTACCTCCAGCTTTAATGGCATCGGGCCCCCTCTTGCCAGATAGTTTGTGAAGACGGGGCAGTGGTCCTTGTCGTGTCCTTGACTCTTGCACTTAATGCACCCTCCCTCTCTACGCGCCTCCAGTCGGGGTGCCCTTTCTTGCTTCAAGCTTTGCATTTCTAAGCATAGGTTTTGTAGTTGCGCATGGATTTGCTGAACTCCCAACCCCAGATCCTATATTGGAGTTTTGTGCAACCTCATTGCTGTCTCTAATGCTTCGGCTTGGGTTGAGATCTTTTGCTATGATAACATCGTCCTCAGATGTGGTGTCAAAGATGCCACAAACCACGTGAAATTTTGTGCATTCGTCAACGTCATGTTAGCCTCATGGATTGTGCTTTTCAATCTATGATCCATATCGCACGGGGTTTCACCAGGTAACATCGCGATCTCCTTGAACTCAATGACCGACTGCATCTTTGATTTTCACTGACTAAATTCCTTGGTCAACGCATCCTGGATCGCCACTATTCCCGCATTTGGATGATCACTTGAGTACTTTATATACCACATCAACGCATGGTCCTACAGCGCGCTAACCAGAGTAGCCTTTTTGATGTTATCATCTGTTATGCATTGGGATTCCCATACAGCCTTTACCACAAACCAAAACTGACATGGTTCCTCATTTCCTACACCTCTAAATACCGACAACTTGACTGCACTCGCCATCCCAACTTTCATTGGTGGCGGAGGTGGGGTTGGTGAAGATGGATTTGATGTAGGTGATGGTGTAGGCAGTGGTGGTTTCAGTGGAATGTGCTGCTTAATCAACTGCACTGCACTTCTTAGAGAGAACCTTGTGAGTTCTTCCTTGCTTTCTCATGAAATAGAAATCAAAGCACTGTTCTCTAATCCTTCGATTCCTCGGTAGCCTCTTTCGCTCCACGTTACATCGGACATTATACATGCGCATAATCTGTTTTTCACATAACAACATTTTATTCCAAGTACTCAGCGATTTGATGTACTTACCCCGTGGTCCTTGGAGAAAACACCTTTCTGCTTCACTATAGCTCACAGTTATGTCTATCTCGAACTCAGTGATGAACCATCCTATTATCTGATCCAACTAGTGATGTACTGCGCGTGCGATTTTATCTTCAGATGCTTCTAGCCTGCGCAACAATTTTGGAGTCCACACAATGGGTTGATCTAGTCTGCACTTTCCCATGCTGTTAGCTAGCCTCGCGATCCACTCGTACAACTCTGTCAAGAATGACGTAAAGAAGATCTCATGGATCTTTGTGTATATGTAATGATCTAACCACCCTTCTTTTGATATTTGCGGATTTCTGTTTTCCTGAACCACAAACTTGTGAAGCTTCTGATCCAACCAATCTTCAAGCTCTTTCTTTATAGGTTTCCAATGTTCCGACATCAGAAATCCCTTAGGCAGATCTCGGTCCTGGCAATAGAACCATTTGTTGGCTTATTAGGCCTTGAACCAGGTTCAGAAGAGTTATTAGCCAAACAAATCCCGCAGCTACCGGCCCTTTCGGCAACAACCCACAGAACGCAGACTGAGGTCTCACCCGAGGTATTAGGGGAGGGTGCTAGAACTAGGTTTCCACACCCTTGGGATGTCTTGATGTGGTCTGGAGGGTTTGCAAACCATTTTTTAGGCTTTGTGCTACTTTACTTCTGTTGAAATCCAGAACAAGGCACTTCTTTAAGAGTTATTGTTTATGAGTTGGTTATAGATCAGATCTACTCTCTACAGTCTTTAAGCAAACATTTAAACTTAAAACCCCGTGCACGCAATTATAAAGAAAGATATAAGCTCATACAATAGATCATGCATAAATTCATAATATACGCAACAGACAGATCTGCAAGAAACCACACAATGACTCAGAAATTCTTATCTTTATTGATCTTCTCTTCAGTACAACTAGATTCACCCTGTGCACTTAGCTGCAGGGGTCCACGCACACAGCTGCGGACTCTACCAGGCCTCTGTGCACATAGCGGCAGAGCCTCTATCTCTCTACCAACACCCTTGAATCAGACTTATATATGATCCAAGATTTCTTGCCTCATAAACCCATTACATTCCAGATCCCAAAAATACTTACCAAAAACTGACTTCTAACCATAGAGCCTTGCTTTATTTATACATTTCCATGGTTCACGGACCATCTATAGGCTGACTCATTTTACATTATTTTTGGGTAGACAACCCTTTCACTTGACTCATTACACTTTGCGCTCCGCGCATCTCGTGGAGTCTTTACCGTACCTTTACCCAAAATTGCGGGCTTTGAGCCCCAAAAGCGTTACGCGGGGCCTGCGCTACCCAACAGGATTGATGTGCCCAAATGGATTTGTAACACCCTTGAGCCTCATTGTAACACAATTAAGGGGCATGCAGCTACCACATCTCTCTGTTGCACCTCAGTGTTTATGTTTGTATCTATATACTATTTCATTGTTGTATAAGTTCGGATCAGTGGTATTAGATTTGTCTGCACTTTATCTATTTTTCTTTGCATGTCCCCAACGAGGTCAGATTATAAGGAGTTAGGGCTTGAACTGGTTGAACCTTTGCAATACTAGCCTCACAAACCCTCATGACCTGCCATGGTAGAAGAAAAGAAAGATGAGGGAGCGAGAAAATTCCAAATATTACTTAAGGAAGCCCTCGAGTGACAAAGGAATGCGATGATGGATAACTTTGCCTAGATCCTTCACCGACTACCCATAGGCGACACATCTTCATCCATAAGCCACTTTGGAGGTGTCACTCCCTTTAAGGTACAAGTCAATCTTGACATTCCCATACTTAAAGGATAGATAGATGTAGACACCATAGATAGATGGTTAAATCTATTGGAAGGATATTTTTCGGTTCATGATTTTTCCTATTGGCAAAATATTACTTTTGCACTCCATGTCAAGGACTAGTGGGAAACCTATTGTGAACAAAAGGATGAGAGTGAACCCTCAGTGTTTCAACCACACCCACTTGGAATTGTTTCTGAGATGCCAACAAGGAATAATATTACCCTGTGGAAAGTTATGAAGATAAATACATAAAGTGTACCACACTATGCTAGGGAAGGGACCAAGATGTGTCTCACAAATATTCTTCACACCCTTCACACGAAGTTTGGTATTAAGGGTTCTGAGCGGCATTTGGCACTCGAGTATCGCGATTGTCTACACAAGTACATCTAGGACGTGATGGAGTTCTTGGACAAATCCTCACTTGACACCTCCTATCGATACACTATCATGATCAAGCATAAATTTAAAGAGAAGATGTGATACTTTGGATCTATGAATCTGAAGCAAGGGAAAGGCACCCGTAAACCACATAACAAAGGGAAAAGCTAAGGTAGGTTTACCCAAGAAAACCCACCAAAGCCACAAGAAAAGAAAAATACCATGAAGGCAAAGAAGGACACAGGGAAATGGTGTGAGTTCCATAAGAGCCCCACTCACGACACAAGTGAGTGTTGAGCCAAGTAGTCACTCGCGATTGAGCTAAAAGCTTCTAAATCAGATGCATGTTCTGACTCTAAGTCAACACCCAACAAGGGGGGATGACAAAGGGAAGCATATTATTAATGTGAAGCCCAACACTGCATTGCCACCACCAAGATCCATAAGATTGATCTTGAAGATCCATAAGAGGGGAGCGATTTGTAGAGTCCAAGAACTAGTTTTCCTTGACACCCTTTTTGCTCATATTTCCTCCTTTTTCCTATCCCTATCATCTAAATAAATGCAATAAATATGATATTTTGTTAAGGTAAGCACTTACATGTCCTATTTTTCATATTTTTTCCATATACCTTATTGTTTTATTAAAGTTTGCATTCAGCTACAAAATTGACCTGATTCTGCAACTAATCCACAAATCTGCAGCTACTTCTGTTGTTGACAGGGTTCGAGTGTGCCAGCTCAGCAAAGGAGTATATGGGTAGATGAAGAATGACCCCCTCATGGATTTCTTCCTGTTTACTCGAACTAGTCCATCAAGAAAATCACACTGCAACACGGTCAACAATGACATTCAACTACAAGATAATGTGTCGGAACAGAGTCCAAATTTCACGAAATGTTATCAGTTTTCTTTTCCAAATAGAAAATCAATGATTAAGCGATATGATTTGGTTTGATAAGTATTGATAGGTAGAGGTAGAAGAGGAGGTGGAGATAGAAATAGAGGAGGGGGTAGAGGTAGAGGAAATCAAGATCCTTTTGGATTTAGTTTTGATGAGGATACAAGCCTCACAATGAAAAAAATTTCACCTTCTATTCTTCCTAATTTCCATGGAAAAAGAAGTGAATACCAAAAGACATTTCTCTTCGAATTTTAAGTATTATGCAGATCATATGATTATCTACATGATTCTAAAAAACTGCAATTGTTCCCTGCTACCTTAAAGGATTCAGCATTAAAATGGTTCATGAGTTTAGGGATGAATTCTATAAGAACATGGGAACAAATGATGGAAGCTTTCTTAGAGAAATATAAATATTACTGTATGCCTCATAACGTTAAAGTTGAAGTCTTCAAAATGACACAAAAGGAAGATGAAAATATTGAATACCTAGTAGAGAGATTTGTCTATAATATTAAAAGAGAAAAAATGGATAATTTGGATGAGGAAACTTTGAAAGCCCTCATACTTAAAGTTATCCAAGATGAATGGATTGATCTCCTTAACTTAACAGGAAAAGGAGATATTTTTCAATTACCACTTGCGGATATCTGTGATTTATGTGTACATATCTCAAAGGGTAAATCATGAGTTGGAAAAAGTTCTAGAGACCCTCTCTTATCAAGAATCAATATTTCTGCAGTTGGGACAATCAGTAGGGCAGAATTAGGACGCTTTCTTGATACTTTCAAGAAAGATATTTTAGGGAGTTTAAGTGAACAAATAGACACCCTTAAAATATAGAACAAGCAAAAATCCGAAAATGCTGCATTATCCATTTTCTGTCCTAGATGTCAAAAGAAGCATGCCCTAAGAGAATGTACTTTAGACTCAAAAAATATAGAAACTTGTGCCATATGTGTAGATAACCATGATACTAAGGAAAGCCCTTCTTTATGAGGTCTCAAGGCTTTATTTAATAATGAAGGGATACTAGAACAAGTAGACCCCCTTTACTTTATTGCCAAGAGACCATGGCAAAACTCTCAAACAAATCAACCACAAGGCTTTAGATCACAAAAATTTGCTCAGTCTTCACAAAATAATTGGAATCCATCTTGGCAGCCTTGGGCTTAGCCACAATGACAATCTTGGAATCAAGGGTGGAAAAATCCTTATGGGGATTATGCTCAATATCAACAATATTCACCATCCTATCCTAATTTTCCTCCACAATTCCTACCCCAATCTAATCAAATTCCTCAAGACAATCAATTACCTCAAGTCCAAGTTCAGAATTAAAATCCACAACTCTCCCTACCATTTGCACAAAAATCAAATCAACTACCTGCTCAACCACTTCCGAATCCCAATAATAAGATGTCACAACAACAACCTGTTTACAATATGGAAGGGAAAAACACTCAAACCTATGTAATAACTCCACTAGATCTAAATAATGTTCAATTAAGTTATGGAAGAGTATTGCAAAGAAAACCCCCTGCTGTTATTCAGGAAGCAAGGACAAATCTTTAAAAACATAAAAAACAATCTAAGGAAGGAGAAATTTCTCTCCCTCAGAAAGAAAATAATGAAACAAAAAATGTTCCAATAAATACTCTTGTTATAGAACAACCCTCGCTATCCATTAGACCACCTTTTCCCAAACGGTTGAAAATTGAAGAAGGAGTAGAAAAACAAATCACATTTCCTGATTATAAAATGATGGATGGATTAAGAAATGTCTGTATAAAAATTCCTTTATTGCAAGCCATAAAATAAATACCAATCTTTTCAAAAACAATTAAGGAATTAAGTACTGAAAGATCAGGAAGAAAAAGAAAAGATATAAAAATAATTCAATTAGTCGGGAAAATTGCAGACATCATGACGGGGAAAACAAAAATCCAAAAATATCTAGATCTAAGGAGCCCCATTGTGAAAATCCACATCAATGGAATTGAAATACCAAACACACTGATTGATCTAGGAGCGAAGATAAACATAATGAGTAAACAAGTTATGGATTCACTTAGGCTTCTTAACCTTCATTACACACCAACACTATTACAATTAGCAGATACGTCTGTAATTAAACATGATGAAATGTTGGAAGATGTTTGTGTATCCTTAGATTCTTGGGAATATCCTATTGATTTCATGGTCTTAACACCCAAGAATAATTTAGGAGGACATCCATGAATCCTAGGAAGACCTTGGTTAGATACATCTGATGCTTTCATTGGTTGTAGATCAGGGGACATGTTTATCTTAGATGGAAATTCTACAAAGAAATTTACATTATACCCACCTGCAAAAACAACAATAGAAATAGAGAATGAGGAATGGATAGATGATGAAGATGATATACAACATGTTTTCACTACTAAACAAGTAAGAGAGGAGGACCAAATTTTAAATCTACTGGAAAATAATGAATCTTCCTCACATTATGACCGTAGTCGAAATGAATATCTCTCATCTAGACAAGTATCATTGCTCTCTATGGAGAAATTTGGGAATTATTCAATAGAAATTTTTCTAGGTAAAACTTTGAATATTAATGAAAACCTGGAAGAATTACAAAAGAATCAACTGGTAGAAGTTTTACAAAAACATTCTTCTGCTTATGCATGGGAATACACTGATATGAGAGGAATTGATCCTAAAACTTGCATACATCATATCTACATTGAACAAAGTGCAAGACCAGTTAGACAACCACAACGAAGAATGAACCCAAATTTAAAAGAAATTGTTAAGGAGGAATTACACAAACTGCTAAATGCAAATTTCATCTATCCAATATCAGACAGTCAATGGGTTTCACCCCTAGTAACCGTTCCAAATAAAAATGGGAAATGGAGAGTATGTATCGATTACAGGGAATTGAATAAAGCAACATTAAAAGGCCACTTTCCACTTCCTTTCATAGATCAAGTCTTGGACACATTGGTAGGGAAAATGTATTTTTCATTTTTGGATGGTTTTAGTGGATATAATCAGATTCAGGTAGCACCTAAAGATCAAGATAAAACCACATTTAGTTGTCCACGGGGAACTTATGCTTACCGGGAACTTCCCCTTGGATTATGCAATGCTCCGACAACATTCCAAAGAGCAGTCCTCAGAATTTTCTTTGATCTTATTCATGATTGTGTGGAAGTGTATATGGATGATTTCACAGTTTATGGAGATTCTTTTAACGAAGCACTTGAAAATTTAGAAAAATTTCTAATAAGATGTAAAGAAAAAAATATTTCGTTAAGTCATGAGAAATGTTTTATGATGTTTAATGAAGGGATTGTTTTAGGTCACCATATTTTAGGAGATGGAATTAAGGTATACTCATCTAAAGTTGAGGTCATTTCTAAACTATTAGTGCCAAATTTTCAATGAGATGTTAGGAGTTTTCTTGGTTTACTAGATATTATAGAAGATTTATAGAAAACTTCACAAAAATTGCATCTCCACTCTTTAAACTACTTACACTATGAATTCAGTTGGAATTCTTATTGTCAATATTCCTTTGAAACTTTGAAAAAGAAAATTTCTGAAGCACCTATATTAAAAGGATCTAATTGGAAATTACCTTTCCATATATCAATTTATGCTTCAGATACATCTTAGGAGCCATGTTAGGGAAAAAACCTTACTCCTTATGGAATCTATTACACCAGTAAAAATTTAACTCCAACTGATCTAAATTATACTGTAACCAAGAAGGAGTTCTTAGCTGTAGTTCATGTCATTAATAAATTAAAACATTATATAAATGGCTATGAAACTTTCATTCACATAGACCATTATGCAATTAGATACCTCATGAATAAACCAATCACTAATGGAAGAATAACTAGATGGCTTTTATTGTTACAAAAATTCAACATCACCGTTCTAGATAGACCCGAAAAACAAAATACAATTGACGACCTTTTATCTAGAATTCAGAATGATAATAATGATCAACCTGCGAAGGATAAATTTCCTGATGAATATCTTTTTGTAGTATATAATAAATCACCTTGGTATGCAGATATTGCTAACTATTTAGCTATAGGGAAAATACCATTTCGTTTGTCTCCTGAGAAAAGAGGGAGATAGTTCAAATTAACACATCTTATTCATGCATAAACGAAGAATTATACAAAACATGACCAGATCTCATCATCAAAAGATGTGTTCAAGAAGATGAAATACCAGAAATACTTAAAGCATGCCATGATGATCCATGTGGAGGAACTTTTTATGACAAAAGAACTGCTTATAAGGTCCTACTTTTAGGATGTTATTGGCCTTCCATTTTCAAGGATACCAAGGAATATGTTAAAAGATGTGACAATTTTCAGAGAATGGACAAACCTACTCTTTCAAATGAAATGCCATTACAGCCGCAGGTACTCATTGAACCATTTGAAAAATGGGAACTAGATTTTGTTGGTCCAATCAATCCACCTTCAAAGCAAAAAAGTATATCTTGGTATGTACTGATTATGTCACTAAATGGGTAGAAGCTAAAGCACTTCCTTTTGCTACTGAATGTTAGAAAATTATATATTACGGAGCAATGGAACACATAAAATATTGTAGAAATATAAACAAAGAAAATGCATAAAACAAGAGAGACATATATATACGTGGTTCACCCAGTTTGGGCTATGTCCACGGAGAAACAACCAGTCCTTCCTTTTATATTATCCAGCAAACTGAAGAGATACAACCTACAACAGATCCGCTATAACATCCTCTTCGCTCTCAATCTCGTCTCTCTTTCTCACTCAGAATACAGATCTACATAGACGCAATACAATTCCCTCATATATAGTGAGGGGTTGCCTTCTAGGGCAAAAAACCCTATATTAAACATAACTTCTACCATAAGATCATCCACATAATGAATGGCCCAGATTGAATAGAAATTACTAGACTTTTACAAGGCAATTTTACATCTATTTTTGGCTTCGCAGGATCGCTGGCCCCCAGACCCCTCCGCCAGGGGGGATTTACCCCCCGGGACCCCTACGGGGGGGACAAGCCCCCGCTGCACCCCCCCGCATGGAAGGGTGTACATTCTTCCTGGGGTATACATTCGGCTGAAACCTTTGAATACAGAAGATAATCAGGCTCCACACCCAACACTAAAAATGTTGTAGTTTCATTTCTTTTTGAGGATATTTTTACTCGTTTTGGTGTCCCAAGAGAAATTATAACATATCAAGGAACATAATTTACATCCAGATTATTGAAGAAACATGTGGACTAGTACAAAATCAAGCATCGAAATTCCATTCCGTACCATCCACAAGCTAATGGACAAGTTGAGTCTACAAACAAGGTGATTGAAGCAATTCTTACCAAGACTGTACACTTACATAGGAAGGACTGGGAAGAAAAGCTTCCAAAAGCTTTGTCGGCTTATGGACTACATGGAGAAGTACTACAGGCATACTCTCTATGAACTTGTTTATGGGAAGCAGGTCTTACTTCCAATAAAGTTCCAGATCCAGAGCTATAAAACAATAGTCCAGTTGGGTCTTGACTTATTAGAAGCACAAAAGCAAAGGATGGGACAACTGAATGAGCTTGATGAAATAAGACAAGAAGCCCTCCAGAAGACCAGCCTAGTTCAACAACAAAGATCCAGATGGCATGATAAGTACATTAAAGAAAGGAAATCTCATCCAGGAGATTGGGTATTACTCTTTGACTCAAAGTTCAAAAATTTCGAAGGAAAATTCCAAACTCACTGACTTGGACCTTATGAAGTTGAAAGTGTCTTTGACAATGGTGCAGTTAGAATCAAGACTATTGATGAAGAGAAAATTCCTCTTTTAGTGAATGGACATCGAATTAGACTTTATCAGAAGCCATTGAAAAAACCAGTGCTCACATTACCAGACCTTCAACAACCATTTGATATTGAGACAAATTCCTCTGACTATGCATTTTGTGCAGTTCTTACTTATCAGGGGCATCCAGTGGCATATCACAATGAGACACTTTCAGGCACAGTCCAAAAATATCCCACCTATGATAAAGATATGTATTCCATTGTGCAAGCCTATCGATATTAGACACATTAAATTTTGGGGAAGGAAATGGTAATCCACACAGACCACCGACCCTTGCAGTTCATACAGACACAATGAAAGTTGTAGAATGATCACCATCAGAAATGGTCCACATAATTGCAATAGATCCATTTGAAAATTAATTACAAGAAATACAACACCAATAATGTTATAAACTGTATTAGTTGACTACCAGTCATGGAGTTGACCATTATGCTCGACTCTTGTAGACACGAGACTTTGGGGTGGTCGTATCTTTATAAGATCGATCTAGAATTCGATAACACATAATAGATGCTCCTGGAAGGCAAGCAGGTTCCTAAATTTCACCTCCATGGTGCAATGTTATGCTACCCAGGACACCTTTGTGTTCCTTCAAGCAAGCGTTCTAAGATGATTTTGGAGGCAAACTGCAGTTGGGTCACTAAACATTCCAAAGTAGAGAAAACAATGGTAGTGCTGCAAAAGTATTTTTATTGGTTGAACCTTCGACAAGATGTTGGGAAGTACATAATATCCTGCACTACCTATGCCATTGCTAAACATACCATCAAGAAGAAAGGCCTATATAATCCTCTTCCTACTCCTAGTCGTCCTTGGGAATCCATATCCATGGATTACATGCCTGATCTTCCTTCTACTAAGCATGGAAACGACTGCATTTTCATGGTCGTCGGCAGAGTCTCTAAGATGGCCATTCTGGTGGCTTGCAAGAAGAGTATCACAATAAAAGCCATTGCTAATCTCTTCTTTGAATGAGTGTGGGTACACTTTGGGATCCAATAGTCCATTATCTCATATCACGACAGTAGGTTGCTGAGTACCTTTTTGTCAAGTATCTGGTCGATGCTGGATACCAAGCTCACTAAGTCCACGACCTTCCATCCCAAAACTGATGGCCAAAGAAAGGTTGTCAACAAGTTTATTGTGGGCATTTTTTGCATGTACAAATAGAAGCATCCACGCACATGGGATGAAATCCTCCCTTATGTCCAAGACAGTTACAATAGAGTTATCCATAGCTCAACTGGACACAACCCATTTTAGGTGGGATTAGGATTCCAACCACTATGTCCCATTGATGTGGCTATACAATTTACAACTACTCATGTAGATTCAATTGATGTCCAGGCCAAAATAAGTAGGGCTAATAGCTTCATCGAGAATAATCAGCACATCCACTAGCAGGTCCATGACATATTGGACAAAGCCAATGCTAAGTACAAGCAACATCATTATCAATATTGGGTGCCACACAAGTTCTAAGTGGGTGACAAATTTTGGTTACATATAAAGAAGGAGTGCATCTCTGGGACCCACCACAAACTTCACCCACTCTGATATGGTCCGTAAACCATCACCAAGGATGCAGGGGAAAATTACTTCGAGTTCAAAATTCCACATTTACTTGTCATGCACCCAATATTCAATGTGGACTGAATACGACCATATTTTCCCCACTGTTGGACACATACGATGTTGCAGAGCAGCTCACACCAACATAGCTCAACCCAAGGTGTATTGAACAAGACACAACTAACAAGATCATGGACACTTAGATCAAGAAAATTCGCCAGCAGAGGATCCAACTATATCAAGTTTTCAAAGTAGGCTAACTCCTTCACTTGAGCAAGTGGTTCACTAGGGACTAGGTTCAACATAAATTTCCTCACCTCATGGAGGCTCTACACTCAATGGGGACAATTACTTCCTAAGGGGGAAGGATTGATCCAGGTGGATATTGATGGCCACTCACCTATTCATCCTATACCTCTAGTTAGTTTTATCTGTTTCTTTGATTATAGCAACATTTACTATTTTTAGCATTTTTTGGGTCTTTAAATTCTGGAGTTGTTTTGACCCCCTAAACGACGATTTTTTGAGGTTTGCAGTTGGTCGTTGGCCATAGGTAGGGGCCTAGCAAAAATACTATAGTACTCAGAGAGATATTTCTAATGAGTTATTGTACATGCCAAATAGAGATCATATGACCAAGTTACGACCCCAAGAAGTTGGCTACCCAACTAACCCCAACGGGGCCCACAAACTCTTGGTGTTCCATCCTATGGTTAGGGTTTTCGTTGTTTAGGGTTTTACCTTGTTGTTCAATACTAAAAATTCCCTTGAGACTCATTGTAACACAGTTTAGAGGCATGCAACCGCCACATCTCTTTTCAGAGATAAGTTACCATCGCCCAAGCAAGTTTATTTCCATTTTGTATGTAAACATATTTCACTTCCTTGATATTAATGAAATAAATTTTTATTTCTGTTGCATATCGGTGTTTGTGTTGGTATCTGTATTCTGTTGCATTCATGTATAAGTCTGGATCAACAATGTTAATATTTAGCATTTGTAAAATAGACCATTATTAATGTTGATTGTGTTACAAGATTTCTCAAAATATAAGGGACTTGATCGGTCATGCAGGTGAATTACCTCAATATTGCCAAGAAACATGCATTCGACATTCCAAACTTTGCTTTCAAGTTGTACAACAACATCGTTGTCCCCAACAGAGTAGACATTGACTTGCCTCCAGGTCCAAAGAGAGGGGTGGTAGAAATTTTTTTTAGGCTTTTGAATAAGGTATAAATGATATGACCATCAACCCTTAGCTCATTTTTCTGGAATGCATCTAGCAACATTTTGTCCATTGTAGTTTTATCTCGTAAGTAATCATCCATACCAACCTCTATTTGATCGCCTCCATTGCTAACTTGTGATGAAGAACTACTATTTCTATAGTCATTCCTAATTGATGAATCTAGATGGAGTGGGAGTTGAATAGCTGGTTGATTAAACCATTCTTTGTATGCTTCCTCTTCGAGTCTTGCTCTTAATGAAACCTTCTCTCAAGTTGACGTTGTAGTCGGTTGCACCAGAAGATGATAGGTTGGTTTCTCATCATAACTAGAATTCTAATTTCAATTTTTTTTGAATATCATTAGTACAATATCAATGATATTAGTAAGCATGCGAATGCTATTGGTTTGTTGAAATTACATTATACCAAACAATTATTACCATTGTTGATCTAGGATTGCGGCTGTAAGATTCCATGTTCCAATTGGAAGGGTGAATAGGTTGTCCTTTTTCATCTACCAATTGCTTGCGATATGCTTCTCCTGATAAGTGCTTCCAACATTTTTGAAATGGAAGAATATTTTATGCATTTCAACTCAAGTATGAATCAAAATCATACAAATTTGGATACATTTTTATTCAAATTGACATGGATTAAAAATAAACAAATTCAATTAGATAATTGAAATATAAATAAAATTTGAACTTACTAGAGATGGAAAGGGAGAACTCTGTGAAGGAATTTGATCAACAATATGGAACGAGCTGGAATTTGAAGAATTGGCCATTTGATATTATTGAGATTTTGTTTCTACATTTGAGAAAAATTAGAAATAAAATTTTGTGTGCATATCTAAAATTAATTGCAAGAGCCATATAACCACAATATGAATTTGAATATAGTTTTGAAACCATTTTTTCAAGAATAAGGCAGCTTTAAATGGAAAATATATATTATGAACTACTGTAATTCACGTGGATGTGTCCTAAAGGATAATTTGAGATTAATATGCTATTTTATGTGAAAATAGAATTTCAGATAACTTTTAAACCCGACCGATGTGCTTATCAGAACAAAGCGCACTGATGCATTTAAATAATACCAACACTAGGGTGTTCAAATAATAGCTACAATGGTTTCCGACATTCCAAAAAAAAGAATTATGTTATCATATCGGTGCTCTTGTACAAAAGCGTACTGATGCATTACAAAAAAGAACAACATCGGTACGCCCTTATTTCCAGATTTTAGAAATAAAAATGAATTCAACCATCTTGATACTCTTATAACAATTACAAAACTGATGCTTTTAAATACAAACCACACCATTGTGTTAAAACAATTAATCGCACTGTTTCGAGATTTCGAAAAAAAAAAAGAAAAAGAATTGTATCATGTAGGCGTGTCAAAAACATTTGGCGCCCCGAAAATGTCGGTGCACTTTTCTTATAAATGCACTAGTGCGCTTAACTATCGAATGCACCGATATTCAGATAAATTGAAAAAAAGTTTGATTTTTTTTGTTTGTTTTATTTTTAAATATAAAACGAGCAAAAATTGATTTTCGAAATCTAATTTCATAAAGTATTTTAAATAGTAAAAATTGATTCAATATTTAATTATTTTTCCAAAAATTTTACGAGAATAATTTGCAAGGGAGACATACCAGGAGTGGTGTGCGGTGAGCCTTAGTATTGCACTAAGGATGTTGCAACCCCCAGGGGCTCCTCAACTCAAATTATCAACTCGGGGGTCGTACAAACTTAGAGGTGACACTGATATATGCACAGTAGGTTAGATTCTACTCATGCCACCCTCAATTTAAAATTAGATAAAGGTGTTAAGAGACCATTCCTCCTACTATACTATGCTGGAAAATTTATAATGAAAGCACAATTGAAAATTGATTCTAGCTATGAAATTGGAAATGCCATTTGCTCAACTTGCAAATGCTAATTAATCATTTCATGAAATGAAAAGGGCTAATCTACTTGGAGAAGAAAATCTAATTTATCTTGCATAATTCATCAAACCAAAAACATAATTGCATGTATCATCCACCTATTTCACAATTTCATAAAAGTCAGAAACCTAACTTGCATCATACTTATGATTGAAAAACACTAATTCTCCTCTATTTTGCAGTGGGGAAAAGGAATGGTTGGAGTGGTGTAAGAGATTCCCTTGATCATCAAATTACAACTTGGGGTAATTATTAATATTGACTGATCTAAGTTTGAAGTGAGGAGAAAAGCAGGTGAAGAAAATTGGTGCTACAGGCCTACTATAGGTGCTACTACAAGAGGTCCTGTATTGCTACAGGAGAACATGTAATGCTACAGGAGGGGTTCCGAGAGCCTTTTTAGGGTGGAGATTATGTATTGAGGGAATGAAGAGGTAAATTAATGTTTTAGAGAGTGAGGGAATGTTGGGGAAGCCTCCTATCCGAGCCCAGGACCTCTCATAAGTATGTCTTGCACCAGGATGAATTCCCACGGTGTCCTAAATTTCCTAGGAAAAGTGGCTGTAGAAACATAGTTTTGGGAGCATAATTTAGGTATTGAAAGAGAATATGGAGAATAAAAAAATGGATTTGAAAGAGGTTTCCTCCCCTAGATCTCAACACAACCCTGCAACCAACCACATACACATAACCACTATTCATTAACATAGTGATATAAACTATGATGGAAAATACGAATTGAATTTGAATAACATCTATTCCATGCCATAACACTACTTTGACCACTGAAATTACTCCTAAGTTACAAAAATTAAATATGAATAAAGATAACTAACATATATCTATTTCCAAGAAATCATAAACACAACGTTTTTGGGTCGAAATTGTGAATCCTTCCAACCATTCTCGCACAAGAGAGGTGATGTAGAAGCTTGCAATCAAAGGTATTTATAGCTTAACCTCTACTGTAGTGAAAGAAAGCTATGAAATTCTTGGAACTAAGAATAAGAAAAAATTACAAAAGAGCGACCAAAGCCTCTTGGTTGGGCCCAAACCCAAGGATCTCAACCCTCTTAAACTAACTTAGATGCAATCGAATAACCAACTTCTCATTATCAGAAAGTAAAAGTATCATACATCACATGAAAGTAAAAATAACAATGTCAAGCTCTGAGCTCAATAGCAACACCTAGCTGAATCAAAACTTCAAACCCTAATGAGCTTTTCATCTTGTTTATTTATACAAAAGGGTAGCTTATAATAACTCCCTTGAAAATTTGAGTGATTCCCTCCTTTATCTCGGAAATGGTGGATCTAGTCTCTCTTGAGCTTCACTTGTATTAGGAGTTGCTTAGTTGTGAATGAATTCAAACTGGTGAGAGAGGATGGTGTGATCCCAAGTCACATTAGGGAGTTAAGGAGCTTGAAAAACCCCCTAAATTCTCTCCTGGTTGTCTCCATCAAGCCCCTGCATAGTAAATGCCTAAAAATGCTTCTTTTTCCTACAATTAAACCACGTTAGGCCACATAATATGACAAACACTTTTATTCTTCTTACTAAGCATATTATAACCAAAAATGTGAATTAATGTGAAAATATGATAGTTTTAAGGATGGAGGATGGCATGATGATCTTCAAAATATACCTATTGATGGGACTCATCATCACCCCCCTACTGAAGGTGTTGCTCATCCCCTGAACAAATTAGTCATGCATGTGAAGCTCTTACATGGCCTTGGTGGCCTCTCTGACATCCAAGGCACCTGAGATGGTGTGCCTTCTTATGGGTAAAAACATGTATTTGTTTCGATCTCAGTCCATCGCTTTTTCTTCCTTTTGTAGCCCTTTTTATGCTCCTATAGCTTCCCCTATTCGTCCTGTACCAGACTCTACCTCTCCTGTAGTAAACCCTATTTGTCCTGTAGAAAAACACCATCTCTGTTGTATCTTCTCTTCTTATTCTTGCACAAAGGAATCTTGTGTCATGGCTTTCTTGAAGGTCATTGACCTAGTTGTGGACCTACCCACAAATGCTACATGTGACTTGGTTTTTGTTTTAGGAGAAGTGTTGGCTTGGTGGGGCCTGACCCAGGTTAAATGTTAGTTAGCCAAACAAATACCTACACTATTGGCCCTTTCGGCATCAGCTCGTGGAGCGCGAACCGAAGTCTCACTCGAAGTAGTATAGGGGGATGCTGGAACTAAGTTTCTGCACCCTGAGATAGTCATGATGTCAGTTTTTACCCTTAGCCCCTATTTTCACGCAGTTTTCTAAGCCTTAAGGCTCTGTCAGTCTACCGTTTATTCCACCCTTCAGTACCTCTGTGAAGGTGTACAATTGACATTCGCGTAGCCTTAACCCATGATCCAGGTACTTCCGCATAGCTATGACTACATAATGTATAGGTTTCCAAGTTATCTTAAGTGTTCTACTTATATTACTAATTAATCATAGTTAGCACCGTGTAACTGATATTCTTACTTGCGTTCAATTAACCAATATAATCACATATATTCGCACATCACATAAACATTGTAAATTAAATCCAAAACGCAATATAAGCAGATGCATTAACAGGAACTAAATACATAGTAATTGTGGAATACTTCTCTTTATTGATATATTTAAGTTAATGCAGACTCTATCCACCCTGCACACACAACTGTAGGGGTCCGCGCACTCAGCTGCGGAGTTCCACTCTAGGCCTCTGCGCAGTCAACTGCAGAGCCTCTACCTATGCTAAGACCTAAGAACACTTAGACTCCAATGCTTAACTCCTTACTTCATTCTTCGCTATCTACTCTTAGTACCTAGAGCTACTTACAATCCCATGGTCTGCGGACCATGGGTAGATCTTTACCACTGACTTTACACTTTACAAAATAAGGGTGAACAACCATTTATCACTCTTGACATCTTCGCACTCTGTCACCACAAAATGCGGAGATATTACAACTTTATTACAAAATTGTCCCAAAACATGGGCTTTTAGCTCCAAAATTGTCCTTGGGGGAACCCGTTCCCAAAAGGCCCTCAACACAAACATGGTGACTCACCTTAGAGTCACTCTATGGGTGCGGATATCTTGGCATGAAGACCTCCCAGCTTGACCTGTACGAAGACAACCTCGACAGTGCACTGTGCGATCGTCTGCTTCGCTTCTTCAACCAACTGCTCGGTTGCTGGTCCTGAATTGTCAGCCTGAAGCTTCTACTGAGTTGCTTATAGTTTAGAAATCTTGCCTTAAATGGAGGCTGTGATCGAATAAGCTTCGTCCAACCAGGGCTTCAAGTGTGCCTTCATCACTACCTCGTGTTGCACTGCATCAACCTATTCCTTCAATGTTTTGGCCTCCTGCACTTTCGCCAGTCTCTGCGTGAGAACGATGATGCACGTTGTACCTTTTACTTTGTTGTAGTGCTATTTTAGTTCCCGCACCTTTGTCTCCATCTGCTGTACATTAGAGTCCTCCTCCAGGATCGTCAGGACCTCGAACGACTATTCAAACAGCCATGTGCAGTCTGCTACTACACTGTCTACCACCGCTATCGCCTCTATGACAACGGTTGCATGTTGTTCCTTTACTTCCGGCGGAGTTGAAGGCCGGGCCTTCAACTGTAAATCTATAATATGTAGGATCAGCTCCAATTGAACCTTAGCCAACCTTGTGCGAGCGTCGCACACCCCTGTAGCAAGCTTGTGAACGCACACCTCGACCGGTTCTCCTTTGGGAATGGCCAACTCTGGCACCGTTCAACATTCCTCCTCAATGACCTGAACTATGCCCTTGTTTCGGTTGGTTACCTCGGTCATGGTGGCAATGGTAGAGTCTCACTGTAGGGCCATTTGCACATTATTGATCTGATGTTCACTGATCACTTGCACAACACGGTGTTTGTGGGCCCTCAGCTCCGTGAGTACTCCATCCTGAAGTAGGTGGAGCACATTGCCAGGGAGCACTTCCAAGTTCAACCCCACTCCCTTGAGGTTGCTGATAGTGGGCCTGTGAGTTTTATTTTTTGTGGTAAGTGCTCCATTCGGAAGCACTATCGCTAGGGAGTCCTTCACACGCAGCATCTCGGAAACTTCTGAAGTAACGATAGCGAGGCTAGTGGACACCGTGCCAACTTGTGATGCATGGATCTGCAGCTCATGTAGATCCATCTGGATGGCCCCCAATAGTTTCTTTTTTTGTTGCTAGAACTGCTGTAGGACATTCGCGGTGACATCCTGCATGGTGTCTCCAATGTGATTCAAATCCCCCTCTATGAGGGTGATTGGGTCCAGTGACACCTTACTGGCCTTGGATTTCTTCCGCGGCCCCAATTTTTCTAGTTCTCTTAGACATTTGATGCGATATGGCGGTGTCTGCGGGTCCACTCCATGCTGCTATGTTTTCTCATCTATTTCTTCCTTTGTTTTGGGCGAAGGCGACCTCGCGCCTTTATCAGAGCCTCGCTTTGTTTTGCCTGTCTTCTTTTCTGCCTCCTGGGTGGCATTGCACTTTGCCTAGACCTTGTCAGCGGCCTCCTTCTTCCTTTTCTCGACCAGTTGTGCCATTTTGATCTTGGCCTCCTCCTTTTTGCACTGCACGACAGACTTGCTCGACTCCACCACAAAGTGTGAGGTAGTGTGCCACTCTGTCAACTAGCGATCAAGCACTGCATCAATCACATCATCTGTTGCCAAGTAAGGTAAGTCATACCATGTTTTCTCAGGGTCCTTCCATGCCCTGATTGATATGCAGTGAAAGTATGCATTGAACTCCGCGTACTCCTACAGTTTGGCAAACACAGTAGGTGACAATCACGGTTTGTGATTGATAGCCATGTGGATGTTCATTTCCATCAAGATCTAGAAGATCTTGCTTTCCTTGATGCGCAAAGCATCCTTGGTCACCCACAGCGGAACGTACTTCGCTGCTTCTGGCAGGTCTGGAGTGACCGAGGGGAATTGACTGTCTTCTGGTAGCTCCCAAGCTAATGGCATAATAGACAACAAGATCCACGCATAGTGGAAGGTCTTCATGAGCTCCTGTGCCTCACGACAGTTCGCAAGGAACGCACCGTAGAGATAGCACTCCCAATTAAACTAGACTCCTTCGGCGCATTGAGCTGCTAGCACGATGACTGGCGCCAGTACTTCATCTACATGACACTTCCTCATAACCTTTCCTGCCAAAATCTGCGTGGCCACCTTGACTGCAGGGTCACAGATACTCGAGATGGCATAGCCTCACGGCTTCTTCATGAGCTTGAATTTCTCCTTCATGGCCTCCGCGAGGGCCTGCTTGCCACCTTTTCCACCAAACATCATGGCTGGATTTTCCCCTGTGTAGGGTAGCCACGTGATCTTATGGATCAATCTGTCAGTGATGGGTATTGGCTCCTCCAACCACAGACACCCATTGTGCACCAAGCATAGTAGCTTCTTGATGACCAATATTGTAATGGGGGTGCGATTGTAGTGCGGCACCCATAGCAGGTTGAGAAAACTTGCCTTGTCTACTCCCCTGAGCCACTTCCACGGTTCCAATGCAGTCATCCTAGTGGTTGTGTCAACAACGCGGCGCATTAGCTGCTCTGTCGCCAAGTGCGGGAACTTCTCATGGTCAGCTAAGTCCCAATCTTCTAGTTTCAACAGAGGAACCCACCCCAATCGTGATCCTTCAAAGACAATTTCATCTGGTAGAAGAGGTGTGTGCAAGGTGACCTTGCTTTCATCAATGTCCTTCAACACTTTGGTCTTTCCCTTGCACGGAGGGACGTATTTGGGAAACTTAGTGATAGGGTCAGAACCCTCGACTTCAACTTCCTCCACTTCCATGCCCAAATCCTCATCATCCATCAGGATGTCCTCAATTTCTTCCTCCTCCAGCTCCAAGTTAATGGCTTTTCCCTTTTCTTATGCGATGGGCTTGTCCTTCTGTGGGTTTCTTCTAGGCGATGCACACACCGGTATCACAAATTGCTTGCCCTTCTTATCCTTCGCACTCTCCTTAGTTGGGGTCGGCTTCGGTCTAGGTGTCTATGTTGATTTTGGGACTTCGACTAATACCTCTACAACCTCTAGAGCAGTTCCTTCTACCTCCCTAACAACCTTTGGCACAACCCCCTCAGCTATCACTACTTCCACGTCCATAACTTTGCATCTTGGGATAAAATAACAGATGAAATTAAGGTTGGATTCTGGGAATCGATCAAACACTGGGCATTCGAGCAATGCCTCAAGGAATGCGCAGATCATGCATGTTTGAGATCTCACCAATGTAATGTTCAAAATGCCAAGTGTTTTTCATTGGGTCTCCACTTGCAATTTTCTGATCGTTCCCCCCACATTCGGTTCATTAATTCCAGATTGGCGGTAGATTTCCAAGGATCTTACCCATAAAGTTTGTCTTAAATGCCGACCGCCCACTCCATTTGGCTGCATTCTTACCTTCAAATCATAAAAAATGACTTTAATGGTCACTTTCCGGTTGACCTACGCGATTTCTCCCTTGGTAGTGCAACTCTCTTCGCACTGTCGCAAATCCGGTGACATTTCCTTGTTCCGCACAATCCTCCAATCGCACAGTTCCACAACCCGGGTAGTGTAGTTTATAGTCCCTCACCTCCTTTCAACTTCTTGGAGTGCTAAGACTATGCTACCATCATATATTCACCTGGCTGGATCACTGGTGTATGGATTCAATCGGTTGCCATTCACCTTTCCTGGCAAGGGATCTCTGTTCAATTTAACCAATTGAACTGCTCCACCATTGGTAATCTCCTTAATGACATAGGGCCCTAGCCAATGCATTTTGAATTTCCCTGGAAATTTATCAAACTTTCTGTCATATAACAAAACCAGATCATTTACCTTAAAGGTGCACAACTTAATGTGTCGATCATGCCATGCTTTCTCATGCTGATTTTGGACCTGTTGGTGAAATCCAGCCATAAATCTTTCTTCCTCAAGCTTAGCAAGTTGCGTGATCCTCTCTTCCAGGGCTCCACGATCCGTCATACCTGTGAGTGATGCTATGCGTAGACTAGGCACAATGTATTCCATGGGAATCATTGCTTGAACATTGTATACAAGCCTAAAGGGTGTCTGTCTAGTCAACTTTTTACATGTCATCTGATAGGCCCATAGTACTGCGGGTATGCGTAGGTCCCAATCACTTCACTGAGTGTTGCAAAACTTGGTCAGTGCATTCTCCAACACCTTATTTAATGCTTCCACCATCCTGTTAGCCTATAGATGATAAGGCATGCTTTTCTGGTGATATATCTGAAATTCCTCTATCAGCACGTTGATTGTTTCATTCAGATTGTGCGTACCATGATCACTCATCAAAATATTTGGACACCCAAATTGCGTCAGTACATACTCAAAGAGGAACTTGGCAGTGGTCGCGCCTGTGTAGTCCTTCACAGGTTGTGCCTCCACCCATCGAGTCAAATACTTAGTTGTGGTGATAATGTACCGCGCTCCTGTCTTCTTTCCTTGAGGCTGAATGGGTCCCACAAAATCTATCCCAAATTTCTCAAAAGGTTGCAATGTCATCTGTGGGTTCAGAGGCAACTCATCTCTTCATGATGGCCTGCCATTCCTTTGACACACATCACATACCTTGCAGTAAGATTGTGAATCCTGATGGAGGGTTGGCCACCATAACCCTACGTGTAGAATCTTCTGTGCAGTCGCTCTACTTGTATAATGGCCTCCTGCGGTGTCCCCATGAGTGTTTTCAAGGATACTACTCCTTTCAAACTCTGGTACATATCATCGTAATACTTCATCAGACCCCATTTTGTACAGATGTCCGACAATGAAAAAAAGTTTGCCGTGCTTACAACTAACTCCTTTTTCTGCTAGACAGTGTAATCTTCCGGGGCAGTTCTTGTTGTTAGGAAGTGTATGATGTCTTCAAAGTGTCCATCTGCAATGTGCACTACAAATAGCCACGCATTAGGGAATCCCCCTTCTAGATTAGTGGGATCTTCCCCCGTTTCGATGCGCAATAGATGGTTTGGTCCCATGTTTAGTCATCCAAGCTTCACAATAACTTCAAAATTATATTCCTGGAACAATAAGAACCACCTATAGATTTGTCCCCCCAACACAGGCTTATTGATAAGGTATTTCAATGCGGAATGATCCGTATACGTCTTAAAATGTCCACCTAGAAAATAGTGTCTAAATAGAGCACATAGACCATGGCTAACCCTTCGTGCTTGGTGGTGGAATAGTTCTTCTAAGCCTTGGATAACCTCCAGCTTACGAATGCTATAGGATGGTCCAATTCTCCTTCATCAGCCTATGTCAATACTGCTCCTAGCGCTATACATGACGCGTCTACATGTACATGAAACTCCTTCCAATCTGAGAAGACTAAAATTGGTGCAGTGACCATTTTTCCTTTCAATACATCCAAGATTTTCTTACAATCTTCATTCCAACAGAACGTGACATCCTATTTCAAAAAATTCTACATAGACGTGGTGATCTGAGCATAGCCCTTGATAAACTTCCTGTAGTACCCAATATGTCCCAAGGTTACGTGCAACTGTTTCACACTCCTCGGCACCTCCAAGTGAAGTATCGCTGCAATCTTCATTGGATCTACCATCATTCCCTATCTACAAAGCACATGACCCAGTAGAGTCCCAAAATGCACACAAAACAAGCATTTCTTCAGATTGAGCACAATCTGGTACCTTCTACAAGTATCTAGCATCAAGCACAAACTTGCCACATGGAGTTTCACCAGTCCAAACACAATCCAGTCATCAAAGTACACTTCCAGAAACTTATGAATGAATTCTTTGAATGCAACAATGACTACGCACGAAAAATTCACAGGCACATTCTTCAATCTCAAAGGCATTACAGTGTACTGAAAGCATCCCCATTCAGTCACGAAGGTTGTCTTGCTTCTATATTTAGGCGCGATTTTGATCTAATGGTACCTAGAGAACTCATCAGTGAACGAGTATACTTCCTGGCCACCTACATTATCCAATACCTCATCAGTGAATGGAGTCAGGAAATGATCATGTACGTAAGTGTCATTCAATTTTCTGAGATCTACACATATCCTTATTTCATCCTTCTGCTTCTTTTCCTGTACCACCATTGGGCTCACCCAATAAGATTCTTCTACGGGCTCAATGATGCCTACCATAAGCATCTTGTCTAGCACTAAGTGGACCTTCTCCTTATACTTCGAGTTGAGACGATAAGGTTTTTTCTTAACCGGCTTTGCGTCAGGTTTTAACGTGATCTTCATAATGCCCAGGTCTCTTATTGTCCCCTTTAACTCAGTGAACTTGGTAGGGAACAAATATTGGTATTCGTGGAGCAATTCAAAGACCTTATCTACTATCGCATCATCCGAGTAATCTCCAATCTTCGTGAATTTGGGCTCCACCTTCGTACCAATATTTACCTGTTTTGTTTCTAGTGGCGTGGTTATATCAGGATTCTCGATCTACAGTCCCTCGACCTTGCGGTGACCCTTGGTTTCAGGGATATTATTCTTTCGTGGATCAGCTGAGTGGTCCAATCGGGTTGAACTAGATCGAAAGGATCCCGTGGTATCCTAAAGATTGTTGTTTTAACTTCTTGTAGCGCTTCGTCAATACATTCAAACCCGTCTTCGAAGTTGAACATCATTTTAAATCCTTTGCGCAGAATATCCCATTCACCTGTGCCATGGCGAAGCTCTGTCTCCAAGTACTAGTTCATCGAGATGACATCCAAGGTATGACAGAACAAGTGCACCCATTCAGGTTGGGTTTTCACTCCATAAGCCTTAGGCCATTTGGCCAAGTGTGCACATGGATCATCCTTCCCATCATATTTGTCTGTCATTCACACCTTCGACTTCCCAAGGCATGTTCGCATCATCCTCCTACACTCGCGCCAATAGTGAAAACTACTGTTGTGCGTACCCCACCATCTCGCGGGTGTAGCATGCAGTGCCCAATCCAAAGCCTAGAAGTGTTGATTCTCTGGTACTGCCCTCTCAAATGCATCCAAAAACACACCCACATCATTCAAGCCATCATAAGTGGGCATATTTTTTACTTCTGATGACACACAACGTAGCGACCGGGTCATCATGTTACAGCTTAGCGTGGTTACTTCATGTAGCCTATTCTGCCAGTACTCTAATTCTTCTTAGAGTTTGAGGTGCAGGGACTCTAGAAATCCCATGTAATTCATCCATCCACTGTCGGATTCACCCAATCTTGGTCTCGCATTGTTATTTTATATATGCAGTCCAGATCATCATCGCTTTCGTAATTGTGGACTAGTTCAGTATAACGCAATCCTTTAGTAGGATCTAGGGGTATTATTACACAAAGTGATTTCTTTTCAAATATCATCTTTCGATTCTTTAGGTTGATTACCCTGTTAAATTTAGTAGCCCAATCAATGCCAAGGAGTGCAGGGTAGGGGTTGCTATCATCCACAATCTCTATCACTTCAAAGTCAGCCAATGCGCTCGCGCCTTCAATATCTACAGTTACCCCTTGCAACCATCCCATGGGGATGACATTCTGCTGATTGGCCATCCTTAACTAAATCAGAGACCACTTCAGCGCGGGTCTCCCCATCCGCTCCCAAGTTTGCTTTGGTAAAATGTTCATGTCTGACCCCAGATCCAGAATAACTTGATCCATTTCATATTCTCCTATATGTGTGGTCAGTCTCATCTCACGCCCTATCCTTGCTTTATGCTTACCAATATTCCATACCATGCGCGTTTCACTCGGAGCGTTTCTGACGCATCTATTTATAAGTTCCTATAACCCCTTCACAGCCTTGCTATCATGCAACAACTTCATGCAGGTCTCTAGAAAGATTGTAAGCATAGAAGGGTCCATTTCCTGCACAGGCTTATCATAGCTCCTTGAGGTAGAGGCCTCAATGAATCTCTTCTTTGCTTCCATGAACGTTTCGCATGTGCGATCCAAATCAAATTCAACCTCCTTCGTAGGAGCTTTGCAAACCCATGTGTTTTCTTCAAGCTATTTCCCCTTATCATCACTTGTTGCAATTCCACTTCGGAGCACTATATTCACATTCAGATCCTCTTTGTGAGGCTCAACCCTCATCATCAGCAGGTTCTGAATCGGATGAGGTGGTAGCACCCCTTTCTCACGTATCCTCATTATCAGTGTAGGACAGTTCTTTGTCTCATGATCAAACTAGGTACAATATTTGCACGACAGATGCATTGGGTTAGTGCTTTTACGGGTATAGTGTCCTGGTCCTCCACAATTGTAGTCGATCAGTTGTCCCCAACCTCTACCAGGTCCTCCTCCACCTTGGCCTCATCTGTGCCCCTGAAAGCATGTTCGCGCCATCCTAGTGCTTTGGTCAGGAGGCTACATTTATGCCTGAACTCTATAGGTGGGTGTTTTGTCCATCATTAGTTCATAACTTCAACAATTGCGCTCATCATGCCCTACCAACCTGTAGAAGTTGCAGAATAGTTTTTGCAGTGTTTGTACAAACTTATGTAGCAAATGACAATTATAAGTTGTATGTTTCCATGCTACGTGACATATAGCACACCACAACGCAGGTCGCACTCTCAATTCTGCTTGGGCTTCCAACCTTAAAGGCATCGGTCCTCCTCCTGCAATATAGTTCGTAAAGGCTGGGCAATGGTCTTTGTCATGCCCCTGACCATTACATTTCAGGCACCATATCTCTTCGTGCACCTCCAGTCAAATTGATCTGTCCTGCTTCAAACTTTGCATTTTGAGGCAAAGATTTTGCAATTGTGCATGGATTTACGGAACCCCTAGATTTGGATCTTGCATCGGTGTTTCATGTAATCTTATTGCAATCTCCAAGGCCTCCACCTGAGTGTAATGTTATGTTGTGACAGTGAAACCCTTAGGTGTGGCAGGAGTGAAGCCATGAACCACTCGCGGTGCTGTCCATCTGTTAAGTTCATATTAGCTTCGTGGATTTTACACTTCAATCTCTCATCCAATTCCCAAGGTGTATCACCTGGTTTCATCGCAATTTACTTGAACCCCACAATTGACTGCACCTCGGATTTAGGCCTATTGAACTCTTTATTCAGCTTGGTCTGGATCTCTGCCAACCCAACATTTGGGTTATCGTTAGAGTACTTGATGCACCAAGTTAGCGCACGATCCTACAAAGTGCTAACCAATGTTGCATTCTTCATGTGATCGTTTGTGATGACCTGAGCTTCCCATACAAATTTTACGAGAACCAAAACTAGTATGGATCCTCATTTCCCAAGCCCTTAAACAAAGGTAGCTTCACTAAATTTGCCATGTTGAACTGCGGTGGAGGCGGTGGTGGGGTGGGCGAAGTTGCAGGTGACGGTGGTGAAGTTGGAGGTGGTGTAGGTGGAGGTGGAAATCGCGAGAATCCTTGTTTTATGAACTGAATTGCACTTCGCGTAGAAGGCTGTGCTACTCCCTCTTCGTCACCCAACGGAGGTGAAATCAGTGGGTTATAGGCAGGACCCTTTCTTCCTTCATTCCTGTAAGTCTTTCCACTTCACGTAGCTCCGAACATCAAGGTAGCCGCATAACCCGTTTTTTGCACATACCATCTTAATCCAAGTGTTTAAAGACTTCAAGTACTTACCTCGCGGACCTTTTAAAAAGCATCACTCCGCATCACTGTAACTATCTAAGGTATCGACTGTGAATTCAGTGACAAATTCTCCTATGATACGATCGAGCCAATGATCGACAACACGGGTGATCTTATCCTCAAAGGCTTCCAGTCTTTGTACTAGCTCCGGGGTCCAGAAAATAGGACCGTCAAGTCTCCACCTTCCTTGGCTATCCGCTAGCTTCGTGATCCACTCGTATAACTCAATTGGAAAGGAACAAAAAAAGATCTCGTGGTATTTCTATATACAAATACCTATCCAACCGCTGTTCCTTTGTCAGTCGTGGATTTCTGTTCTCATGTGCTGTGAATTCGTGGATCTTCCTACCCAACTAGTATTCGACCTATTTCTTAGTTGGATTCCAGTGATATGACATCACACATCTCTTATGTAGATTCCGGTCCCAGCAACGGAACCATTTTTTGGCTTGGTGGGGCCTGACCCAGGTTCAGTGTTAGTTAGTCAAACAAATCCCTACACCACTGGCTCTTTCGGCATCAGCCAGTGGAGTGTTAGCTGAAGTCTCACCCGAAGCAGTATGGGGGGATGTTGGAACCAAGTTTCCGCACCCTGAGATGGTCGTGATGTCGATTTTTACCCTCAACCCCTACTTTCACGTTGTTCACTAAGCCTTAGGGATCTATTAGTCTACCCTTTATTCCACCCTTCAGTACCTCCACGAAGGTGTACAATTGACTTTCGCGTAGCCTTAACCCGTGATCCAGGTACTTTCTCACAGCTATGATTGCATACTGTATAGGTTCCCATGTTATATTAAGTGTTCTACTTATCTTACTAATCAATCACAGTTAGCACCGTGTAACTGATATTCTTACTTTCGTTCAAGTATCCAATATAATCACATATATTCATGCATCACATAAAAATTGTAAATTAAACCCAAAACGAAATATAATCAGATGCATTAACAAGAGGTAATTGTGGAATACTTCTCTTTATTGATATCTTTAAGTGAATACAGACTCTATCTGCCCTGCGCAGACAGTTGTAGAGGTTTGCACACTCAGCTGTGGACTTCCACCCTAGGCCTTTGTGCACTCATCTTTAGAGCCTCTACCTATGCTAAGACCCAAGAACACTTAGACTCCAATGCTTAACTCCTTACTTCATTCTTCGCTATCTACTCTTACTACCTAGAGCTACTTACTTAGATCCTTTTTGTACAATTCCATGGTCCGCTGACCATGGGTAGATCTTTATAGCTGACTTTACACTTTACAAAATAAGGGTGAACAACCCTTTATGACTCTTGACACCTTCATACTCTACAACCACAAAATGTAGAGATTTCATAACTTTATTACAAAATTGTCCCAAAACATGGGCTTTTAGCCCCAAAACTGTCCTTGGTGGAATCTGTTCTCAATAAGAAGTGACCTCCTCAATCTTTCCCTCACTAGGTCCTACTTCTTTCTTTTTACTTAGTGATTCATTAATAATGATAGGGAACCCTATGGGAGCTTCTGGTTTCCCGTGTCTAATTCTGGTTATCTTCATGATTTTGAAATATAGGGGACCCTATCTTGGTTGCCTCCTCTTGGGCTTGACAGGAGTGCCTAATGTATCCAATGTTGTGACTACTTCTTGTTTAGTATCCCCTAGAGATAGACTTGTTTGATGAGGTTTTTTCTTTGTTTCTTGGGGTTTAGAAGTCCCCCTGGGGCTTATTATTGCTTTTACTTTTTTATTCTCTTCTTCTTCTTTAATTTCTGCTTCTCCTTTCTCAATCTATATTTCCTCCTCTTCCTCTATTTTTCTTTCCTCTTCTTTTATTTTTGATGCATCCTCTTCCTCTATTTTTTCTCCTCCTCCTTCCTCTATTTTTCCTTCTTTACTTTCAGTGCTAGAGGCTAGTGGTTCTTCGGTTGTGATGGCTTGGGTTTCTATGAAAGTTTGCCTCTCCATGTCCACAAATTTAGTCCATAGGATAGGGATCCTTAAGTGGATCAAATCATCCATCACAATTAACTTGATGAGGTCATGGTGAGATAAGTGCTGGTGATTTCCTTCCCTAACCTTCTGACTCATCTCTATGATTGATTGCAGGAGGAATGGGGAACACTAAGCCTTTGAGGGAGAGGCAATTATGCCTTGAATATTAGCTCATGGAGCAATCTCAAGTGGTAGGAATAAACCACACTCAATCTCCCTTCACAAGATATATACTTGAGGATATGGTAAGCTACCTCATCCCAAGGGTAAGGTAGTCTTTCTCTTCTTATTCCATTCTTATCTTCTATAGGCTTCTCTTTCAAAATGAGGAAGTTTTTACCAACTGTGACACTCACTTCCTTGCCTTCTTTTCCCAACTGAATTCCTAGGGCTAAGGTGGTCACTCTGCTTATGGTTTTAGGAGTTAGAGAGATGAAAAACCCTATGAAAACAATAGTGGCACTGTCTTCTCGTTGAGAATGTAATTCCATAGAAATTCATGAGTGAGATCATCATCATACCCCTTTAAATACTCAAATAATCCCAACCATTGGTGTCTTCTGAAGATGTCCACTACAAGAGGGTGTTGGTGAATCCTCTTGGTTTCTAAGGGTCCTCTTCTATTAAATCCTCCCCCCATTTATTCTAATGTCCCTCCTTGGTGCTACTTAGCTGTGGAATTCAATTTTTGTTTTAACAATATCTGTGGTGAAACAATGTTAAATTCCTTGGTAGGAGAGTGGGAGACTCGATGCTAGAATTGATATCAACCAAACTCTTTTTCTGTGCTTGTAATCACATGATTTTCCAAAAATATCTCTAACTCTTTAATTGAAAATTACAGGAAATCAATTTCAAGCAGACTTCTCATGTAAATGGATGAAAAAAACAAGGAAGGATGATGTCACTTACTTCTTGTCAAAACACCTCTGTGTGTGTATGATGGTTTTGAGACATTTTAAAGTCATTGTGGCTCCTTTTTCACCTTTCACCTTTCTCCTGTAGCTCTTTCTCGGCCCTCTTATAACATCTCATACCTGCCTGTAGCTTCCTCCTGTAGCATCTACAGATAGGGTTCAAAACTTCTCAGTGGCACCCTAGGTGGTTTGATACAATAACTCATCCTTCCTCTACCTGTTTCTGGAATGTGCGATGGTGCAAATGAAGCTGAGCCTAGTATATGATATTCTCTTTGGTGTAAAATCTCGGAGCACTTTGGTGACATGGCATATACACAAGTTTCCTTTTTTGGACCGTTGTCCTGACTCCTTGTAATCATTTCCTTCGTCCATGTGATTATCACCCCACTCTTAGAGAACACCACCTCATTGTGAGTTGACATCTCCACGTTGCATGGGTGACTAATAAAAACTTAAGTTCACTAGCCAAAGGTGGCCAAGTTTACTAGCCACCTCCAATCTATTAAAACTTCTCTCTCGACCATTACACATTATGGCCATTTTATGTATAGGGAAGTGGTGAGGGTTGCCATACCTGAGCCTACCTACAGATCAAATTACTGGAGATGGTTGCATGCTGGAGCTGGGCCATATAACATCATGATATCAGAGGGAGTTGACTCTTTTTCTTGTTTCCTATGTATGTCTTCATAACTTGATGATACCATGACTGATAACTTTGTTGTGTGTGTGCATGTGCCTCTCCAATGTCCAAGTTGCAGTTGGTGGTGGAATGCCTTCTTAAGGATGATGTGCCCCTTCCTAGTTGCATACATGGCTATATCAGGCTTTCTATGGGTGAAAATAAAGATCTCAATGATTTCTCTCGTGAATGCACATGCTGATACAAGAGGAGTTTTCTCCCTGTAGTAGTCACTTAATCCTTCCTTGAAATCCTCATCTTGCATGTTGGTGTTCAGGGTAAGTGATGATGGGTCATGAGAGAAGGGTTAGGCTCATGAGGAAGTGGTGTAGATGGTGAAGGAATAGAAAATAGGTGTTTCTGTGTGTGTGTTTTTTTAAAGGTAGGACATAGTGGAAATTTTGAGCAGGTTTTGGCTAAAAGGAATGGATGGGTGATGAAAGAATCATTGGAGGACCCCCATTTATCATTTCCTAGAGGTAGCATGGCCATCTGGTTTGTTCTTCTAATTAGATCCCCCTCCTATAGCTTCACAGTCTCCTTCTGTAGCATTACAGGACCTCCTGTAGCAATATGGGTCCTTCTTGTAGCATTAAAGCGAGGAGTTGAAATTCGAGTTCCTTGTTATTTGGATGGTGGACAGATATGGTTAGATGAGTGGATATTATGGAGATGAGGTGTGTGGATGGGAGGATTGATGGAAACTTCTAGGTTTAGTATTGTAGCAAAAAAATATGCTAATTATGTGTAGTCCTGCAAAAGAAAAAGAATGTTAGCAGAAGTGGTGTAAGAGATATTTCCACGTGTTTCTCTTTTTTTTCTCTCTTTTTTTTGTTTTTGTTTGAGACAAGTAGGCTACCTTTGTAGAGGTTTTCAGCCTGTATGCCTGCCTTAAGTGCCTCAGAGGAGGTTTTCACCTCCTAGGTTGCTCCTAGGTTGCCTCAGAGGAGGTTTTCACCTCCTAGGGTGCTCCTAGGTTGCCTCAGAGAGGTTTTCAATTCAGGAGTGGGCCTCAGATGCCTCATGGAGGTTTTCATCTAGGACCTCCTATTATTTTTTCCCTTTTTTTTTTAGAATTTTGGTGGATTTAGGGCTATGAGCCTCCCAATCACATTTAACTCTATGCTGGCTGAACTAACAAACTCTTCTTGGACAGAGGTCTCTAGTATAATTTCAACCTATGATCATTGAAAAGTAAATGGATCCCTTCCTCATTAATGGTTTTGATTTGGACATTCCCATTCTTATGACACTTGTCTATAAGTTTGGGACCTAAGAATTTTATGAGCCTCATCATTGCATAATCATATGGGCCTTAATTCACGCCCTAGCTAGTCAAATCAACTGTTGTCACAATTTACTACATGTTTTGATTATATTTTGTTTAATGAGATGAGTTAAAGTGAGATATTATGCCTAGTGGACTAATATGCATTGAATGCAGGTTCTGAAGAGAAAATCAAGGAATTTTGGCTAGACTAAGTTTTGAAACTCAAATGGGACAAGGGACAGAGATTGTAGGAGGTAATCCTCCTCATTTACTCCTCCCCCATTCGAATATTCCTTCATTAATCACACCAGCTCGGAGTGCAATCAACCAAGTAATGATGATCAAAAGGTAGCCGAGCAAGTGATAGACAAAGAGTTAGTTCATCTCAAGTTTGGGAGCTGAGCCTCCCTAGATTTAAGGAAGTCGTCGAGGACTTTAGTCGTATAAGTAGAGAGGCCTAGAGCCTAATTAGGATTTGAAATTTTGTTGTAAAAACATTAGTTATTTTCGAGCTCTAGACTTGTGGAGGACATTGATGTAATTTTCTGTTTTGATAATGAAAATGAGATTTTTCTTGATCCAACACTGAGTTAACTCAGAGGGCTGAAGCTCTTGGGTTAGGGCCCAACCCTAGCAGCAAAGGCTCCTCTTCTTGTATCTGTATGCTTGGCTTAGTTTCATAGATTCATGGTTAAATTGTCTGTAGAAGTATTTCATTGCAATTAATGTAGATTTGATTAGTTGTTTATTAGTTTGCTTCCACTTGTGCTTTACTTCAATAGTAGGTTAGAAGGGATAAAAGGAGCACCACAACGTTTTCAGAAGGTGTCTTGGCCTCACCTCTTTCCTCAGGGATCGTGATTTGAGGAAAAAATGATAATGCAATCCCAAAAAGACAGATTTCCGTTTTCTCATAAGATTTAGAGTTTATTGTACTTGAACCAGAATTTGATCAGTTTTGCAAGTGTAGGATTTAATTACCATATCTTCCATCTTCAGTCTTACAGTAGATCTCATCCATGATTCCATTTTATTCAGAAATTTTCCACATGCATGAAGTAGACAACTAGTTCATTAAATTCTGCTTTTATAGCTTGTTAGAATTCTTCTTGTTTACATGACTTTTTGGCAATTATAAATGTTTGATGCAGAGCGTGTGCTTCATAAATATAAATAAATCTCATAGTAGACAACCACCTTCCAACTTCATCCATCCATAATCATTCCTTTCTTTCACCAAGATCTTCACCAATCTCATCATTTTACATAGAAATTCCTCCAAGCATGTTGAGCGAATCCAACCATCTCCTAACCTTGGTTTTGAGTTCTGAGTGATCATATGAATTTTATCACTCCATTCCACCCATCCACCACCTTCCCTAAGCCTTCCATCATCTCCAACAACCAACAATTTGCTCTCGGCTATATCCTGTGGAAATACAGGGAATCCCGTAGGTTTCTAGTACATCTTGTAGGATTTCCTGTAGTGGCCTGTTTTGAGGCCGAATTGAGGGAAAACCTCTAGGAAGCCACACTAGGTCACCCAAGGGCCTCCCAAACATTTAAACCATCTCCTAAACCTCCCAACCATCCACCAGCATCAGTAAGCCACCTGCCACATCACCAAAAGAGATTAGGGTTTACACTTGACTTTCCATAAAATGAATAAAAAGAAAAAAAAAAATTATTTCAGTCCTTTACATGCATAGAAGTAATGTTTGATGTTTTGAGATTCCATGATTAAGATAGTAGCATTTCATACATGTTAGCTTGGAATTACTGTAAAGCATAGTTTCTTAGCAGTTAGTTAGGAAATGGTGTGTTTTAGCATTGAGTTTCAGTCTCTTTCATTATTGCAGTAGATAAGCTTTCTCATAGAGTAGATTCCTCTTTCTTTCATTAATTATCAAGCTTCTTCTGAATCCATAGAAGTCTGGCTTGAAAACCCTAGTGGTCTCTCGCCAGGGGAACAATGACAAAAGGTAGAACCATCACTTTTACTTGTGTATATAGCATTGTCACCTCCAAGTTTGTATGAACCCCAGGTTGATAATGTAAAGTTGGTAGCTCCAAGAGTTTCAACATTCTTACTGCAATACTGGTGCTCATCACTTTTTGGCGTCATTGCCGAGGAGGTGTCTGAGTAATATGTGATTACTGCTTTCTTTTTTCTATTTCTTGTTTGTAATATTCTGCTATTAGTTTCATTTCTACAAAAGTAATTTAGTTTCTTCCTTTTTCATTCTGCATTCTTTTCTTTCCTTTCCATTCTGCAAGAAAGATTTCAATTAAGTAGTTAATATTTTCACTCAGTTAGTAGTTTTCATCTAGTCTGCAATTCTAATTCTACAATTACTTTCAAGTTTAAAAAAAACACAAAACAAAACAATTTTTTTTTTTTTTCACGCCTCGTAGGAATAGGGATAACTTAGGTAAATTTTTGCCAAATACCCCCACTGCTTCAAACATCCAACCTTCCCTCTTCTTTGGTGGCTATGAACTGGAGGAACCCTTAGGTGAGTAACCATACATATTTGAAGAACCTACATGGGAAGATGAAGAAGGAGAATCCATTCCTACTAAACCTATGGCTGAAAATAGAAATGACAAAGGAAATAGAGAAAGAGTTGAGGATGCCTTCCCCATTAGGGAAACCAATGGGGATACTATTATGAAAAATGTAATCCCTTCTGCCCTTCCTCATTTCCATGGCCTAACCACAGAAGACCTAAACACTTTCTTATTTGAGTTTGTTGTCATATGTTGAACCTATGACTATACAAATGATGAGAGGAAGTTGAAACTATTTCCATCCACTCTCAAGGATGTAGCTTTGTGCTGGTTCATGGGTTTACCTGGAGATAGCATCACAACTTGGGCTTAGATGAAACAAGCCTTCAACAAGTATCAGGACTACTGTAGGTCTAAAGATGCTAAAGAAGAAATTTTTAGGATGACCTTAGGCAATGATGAATCCCTAGAGGATTATGAAGAAAGATTCCAACTTAGCTACAAAAGGGTCAGGTACACACTTGACCCTGAGTTACTGAAGTTGGTCCTGCTTAGAGGAGTAACGGAAGATCTTATGGATACCCTACACTTATTAGTAGGAGGGGATATCTACCAGTTACTCTATGAGGATATCAAGACTGTCTTTAGAAACCATTCTAGGGCAGCTAGGAAAAATGGTAGGGGTAGTCAACCTTTGGTGAGTCCATCCTCTTCCAATTCATCCATCAAGGGTGAAACTGGAAATATGTTGGAGGATTTAAAAAGTGAGATGCTACAAATCCTTGCCCTACAGATGGATACTATGCACATTAAGAGAAAGAAGGAGGAAGCAGAGAGAGCCTTGGACATTTTTTGTCCTAGATGCACCAGGAGGCACCCAAGGAACGAATGTCCATTGAATTCTATTGAATTTTTCTCAGTTTGTGAAGAAAGCCACTCCATAGACAAGTGAACCTCTTTACTTGGTCTCAAAGCTATATATCAAGGAGCTGAAGGGGTCACTGAGTAGCTCTGCTACATAAACTAAAGGAGACCTCATGGGTCTAGGCCATACCAGCTAGGCATGCAAGGGTCATCCCATGCATATTACAACCCCAACCAGCCGATGTCCATACCTTCTTGGAGACACCCTACTCATCCTTCCTGATCTACACCTCCTCCTTGGTCCTTTGCACCTCAATATCATTCCTAGCCAGCCATCCAGTCATTTCAACCATATGATCCACCACAACCTCAATGGAATGCATCACCCCAGGGGTGGAGGCCCCCATACAACAATGTTCTAGCTTTATTGCCTTCACCACCTTCCTAACCACAAATTTTACACTCTAATCCACCTAAACAAGCCCAGATGCTTGCCCATCCAAATCTAAACTCAAACAATAGACATGCACAACAAATATACAATGGAGAGACATCATATCCAACTTATGCTGTGGAGATTTAGGAAATCAACATGAGATATGGGAGAGTACTCCCAGAAAACCAACCTCTACCTCCACCTAGGGAGGTTGAGGAAGAAACAGAGGAAAGCGTGCTTAAAGTAAATCCACCACCCTTTCCCAAGAGATTAACCCAACCACTCTAGCCTACCCTAGAAGAGACTGAACTCCTGGGAGAACTGAAAAACCTATGTGTCAAAATTCCACTTCTCCGAGCTATTAAAGATGTACCTATTTACAACAAGTTGATTAAGGAAAAGTGTTTCAAGCATCGAGGGAGGCGAATAAGAGATGACCCTACCATTAATGTTATTGGACAACTGTCCGAGTAATGCTGGGGAAAATAATCTATCCAAAGTATTTGGACCATGGAAGCCCTGTAGTAGATGTGCACATCAGTGGCACCATTGTCCCACACACTTTGATCGATCTTGGAGCTTCCATTAATGTGATGACTAAGGACACCATGCTCAAGCTTAACCTCCAAGGTTCATTGAGGAAGACCACAATAGTTCTGCAACTTGCATACTGCTCCATAGTGACCCCTGAGGGGATTGTGGAGAATGTGATGGTCTCCATTGATTCTTGGGAATACCTTGCAGATTTCCTAGTTCTCCATCCTAAGGCTAAGCTTACTGGTTACCCTCCCATCCTTGGGAGGCCTTGGTTAGCCACTGCCAATGCTAACATTAGCTGCGGAGCTGGAAATAAGACCATCAAGAATGGGCATATGTCCAAGCAGTTAGTCCTATACCCTCTTGCTCAGCCATCTCTAGAACATGACTTACCTTTGTGGTTGGAAGAGGAGGAGGAAGTTGAAGTTTATTCCACCCAAATCTATACTTTAGAAACAACCATGGGAGGGGGACAACAGGATGAAGATGATTTGATCAAACACATCCTCCAAAGTCTAACTCCCAGTACATTGTCCTTGGAAGAAGTAGTAAATGAAACCAAAAAGAATCATCAAATTGATCTATGCTTATCCGATTCCAACCCTATCCGTGTCAAAACCATAGAATTCGGCCCCGAGAGAACTTTGAAAATCAATCCATCTCTTTCTGTTCTCCAAGAAGAAAAGTTGTTCAACATGCTAAAGGAACATCTAGATGCTTTTGATTGGAGTTACCAATAAATGAAGGGAGTGCACCCCTTGGTGTGTACTCACCATATTTATATCAAGGAGGGTTGCAAGCTAGTCCGACAACCCAAAGGAGGATGAATCCATCTCTTAAAGATATAGTTAAAGAAGAACTACAAAAATTGCTAGATGCAGGATTCATTTACCCTATCTCAGATAGTGAGTGGGTCTCTCCTTTGGTGTTGGTTCCAAAGAAAAATGGTAAGTGGAGGATTTGTGTCGATTACAGGGAGTTAAACAAAGCCACAAAGAAGGACCATTTCCCTCTACCTTTCATCAACCAAGTGCTAGATGGCCTGGCAGGGAAAAAGTTTTTCTCTTTCCTAGATGGATTCAGTGGGTACAATCAAATCCAGATCAGCCCGGAAGACCAGGATAAAACCACCTTCACTTTTCCTTGGGGTACTTTTGCCTATAGGGTCCTTTCTTTTTGCCTATGCAATGTTCCTACCACTTTTGAGAGAGCAGTCCTGAGTATCTTTGCTGAGTTAGTCGATGATGAGGTAGAAATCTATATGGATGATTTCACACCTTATGGAGGTGATTTCGAGGAGGATTTGTCCAACTTAGGCAAGGTTTTGCCCAAGTGCATTGAAATGAACTTGTCTCTTAGTCTCGAGAAATGTGAATTCTTGATGACTGCAGGGACCGTGCTAGGTCATTCAATATCTCAGAAAGGACTACAAGTGGACCCAAACAAAATAACTATCATCTAAAGGGTCCCACCTCCACAAAATCATAGAGATGTCAGAAGTTTCCTAGGGTTAGCTGGGTACTACCGAAGGTTTTTAAAAGACTTCAACAAGTTGGCTTCTCCTTTATTTGGGTTATTTTCCAAAGACTCTGAATTTGTATGGTCAAAAAGTTGTCAAGAGGCCCTGGACACCCTGAAGGACAAGTTAACCACTACATAGATTCTCCAAGGCCCTTCCTATTCATATTCATGTTGATGCCTCACAAAAAGCCATAGGAGAAGTCCTAGGCCATATAGATGAGAAATTGCCTTATGCCATTTACTTTATCAGTAAGAAATTGTCGAAGGCCAAATTGAACTACACAGTGACCGAAAAGGATCTCTTGGCTGTTGTGCATTCATTGAACAAGTTTAGGCATTAGGCTATCAAACATTTGTACATATTGACCATGCTGCAATCAAATATATAATGAATAAACCTGATGTGAATACCAGAATTATTAGATGGTTACTTTTATTACAACAATTTGATCTAACTATTGTTGATAAGCTTGGCAAGGAAATTGTTGTTGCAAACTTTTTGTCCAAATCAATTTTTCCTGCAGGTGAGGAGGGAATGGTTTATGATCAGTTACCACACGAGTACTTATTCACCATCTTAGTTCTCTCTCCATGGTTTGCTGATATAGCAAACTATTTGGTATCTGCACTATTCCCACCGAATTTGTCCTCCAAAGAGAAAAGCAAGATTATGAGGAAGAGTGCCCCCTTCACCTGGATTGGGGGCAACCTCTTCAAACTTGGCCCAGATTAAATTCCGAGAAGATGTTTCAAGGAGGAGGAAGTCTTTGACATCCTTTTGACTTGTCATGATGGGCCTTGTGGAGGTCACTTTGCAGTAAAGAGGACAACATTTAAAGTGTTAAAAGCTGGGTATTATTGGCCCACTCTTCATCAAGATGTGAAAAGATATACTAGTGAGTGTGATCAGTGCCAAAGGATGGGAAAGCCTACTCCAAGAGATAAAATGCCTCTACAAACTCAAGTGAATTTTGAGCCATTTGACAAGTGGGGCATGGAATTCATTGGACTTATTGACCCTCCTTCTAAACAAAAGTAGTATATCATTATGTGCACCGACTATCTGACTGAGTGGGTTGAAACCAAGGCAATTAAGGCAACAACATAGGAGAAGGTGGCTGAGTTCTTAAGGGAGAATGTATTTTGCAAATTTGGGTACCCTAGAGAACTGATCACTAATCAAGGAAGCCAATTTACCTCCAACATGATTGAAGACTTGCTCAGCCAGTACAAGATCAAGCATAGGACCTCCACTCCCTATCACCCAGAAGCTAATGGGAAACTGGAGGTAACCAACAGAGCACTGGAGGAAATCTTGACCAAAGTGGTTAGCAACAACAGGAAAGATTAGTCAGATAGACTAGTTGAGGCCACATGGGCCTATAATACCACCTGGAAGACCGTCACTAGATTCACACCCTATGAGCTGGTCTATGGAAAAAAGGCCTTGTTGTCCATTGAATTTGAGTATAACACATTGAGGATGATAGCCCAACTAGATCTAGATCTCAACAGTGCACAAAAAGATAGGTTTCTCCAGTTGAATGGTTTAGATGAGTTCAGAATGCAGGCCCTCCTACACACAAAGGTAACTCAACTTCAGAGGAAGATCTGGCATGATAAGAACATCAAGGAAAAGCAATTTCAAGAAGGTGATTGGGCTTTGTTATATGATTCCAAATATAAAGACTTCAAGGGCAATTTAAGGACAAGATGGTTAGGGCCTTATGTTATAGAGAGATATCATGCTAATGGTTCAGCAGATCAAAACCATAGCTGCAGAGGCCATTCCTTTACTTGTTAATTGGCACAAACTGAAATTTTACAAGACGCCATTGTCAAAGAAAGAGTTCATTGATGGTATCAATAAAATAGTGATGTTGGTGGAGCAAGTTTCAGCTCCTGGCTCATCAAATCACTAAGAAAAGAAAAAAAAATAAGGACTCAGGTGAAAACCTCCATCAGGCGCCTGAGTCCCACTATTGGGCTGAAAACCTCTTAGGGTGGCCCAATGGTATCAAAAAAGATATATATATATATATATATATATATATATATATATATATATATATATATATATATATATATATATATATATATATATATATATATATATATATATATATATATATATATATATATAGATCTCTGGGTGAAAACCTCTCTTGAGGTGCCCAGGGCAAGCAGCTAGAATGAAAACCTCTTGGAGGTAGGCTAGTTGTTTTCAAAAAAATGAAAAAAGAGAAAAGAAAAAATCATGAAAAATTATTTGCAGCTCAGCAAGAGGACGATCAGAGAGAAAAGGGGAATAAAAAGGGACCTATTCCACTCATATTTTTGTTCCCCATCCATTATCCTTCATAATTCCACCATTCCTTTCATCTTCTTCACTCATTTGCCTCAGTTTGCAAGGGTACTATATTTTTTGTAGGATTCCCTGTAAACCTACAGGATCCCCTGAAAACCTATAGGATGATCCTGTAGAAATTACAGTGGCTTTGGAATCCTAAAATGAGTAACCCTAGGGCAATAAAATGACCTACCCATGTCAAAAAAATAAAAAATTTATGTCATAACTTGATTACCGTACCTCTCTCCACCATGATCACTCCTGCATCCATCATATAAAAAAAGAAAAAAAAGGAAAAAAAAAACAGTTTTCAAAAAAACATTTCACAGTCTTCAAGCGAAAACATAGAGGAAAATGAAACAGGGAGCAGAAGGGAACAACACTTGAGTTTACTTCTCATTGTTCACACTCCTAGACCTCATCTCTATCCATGTCATCATCTTTAAAGTCCTAGCAGAAGAAATGATTAAAAATTCCGAGGGAGAAGCAACTATAGGACATCCTGTAGTAGCCTATCCCACAGAATAAAAATCATGAGTAGCACCAGGCTTCTAACATGAAGATCCAAGTGTGACAGAAGCTCTAGAGTAGCAACAACACCATCATCTTCAACACCAGGTACCTGTACATCAAGGGAATCATTAGAAGGCAATAAAAAAAAAAGAGGAAGGAAAAATAACATGCAACCAACGCACATCAAGCACCTCATGTCTTCAAAAAATTGTAGCAAGGTATTATCACCACAGGTAAGTATCTCGCTTCACTCTCTCATTTGCATAATGTAGTCAAAAGATGTAAAGGTTGTGAGCGAGTTGGCTTATAACCGAAAGGTGGCCAGTTAACTTGGCCACCTTCATTCTGTCGACAAAGACAAAACAGTTGGTCTTCCCACACGTGGCAGCAGTCAAGTCAAAAAAAGAGGATGAGGACGAAAGTAGTTAAGGTTACGGATGACCGAAGTGGGAGTTGATTACGAGGAGAGGGGAATGATGAGGTGGTAGTGGGGACCAACGGTCCAAAAATAAAAAAATCGTACCTCGGCTGCCAGCACACCACCTCACTCAACTCGACCATAAGAGGAAATAATCATTGATCCCCATGCACCCATGCATTCATCTCCGCGAGTTTCACTCTATCAAATTCGCTCTCGTACCCCGTTACCACTCAGAAGTATTCCCTAGAAGTTATCAAAAAAAGGAATAATCCGAGGTAACCACAAACCAATCTTTTAGACTCAGGTTCTAGCCAACCTAAGTCCAGAGAGGGCTCTCTCTTTATGATTTAACTTTGTTTTTATTAGATTTTAGGCTAGTTCTTAGTGTTCATGAGGATTTTGATTTTAGATTGAAGGTTGCGTGGTGGAATTCTTAGAAAAAATGGATAAAGCTAGGTCTTCAAGCCATTGGGCTATGGAGTCAATCAAAGGATAGCATAACTGGACTAGATCATTAAAGGGAATGTTCACAGGGCAGGCTAGCAAAGCAAAAGGCAAATCTTTAGGTTTAATGGATGAGATGGTTCTAACGAGGGTGAAAGGGAAATGAAGAATCCTTAGACTAGGATTAGAATGAAAGAAAATAGTTTACCATGAACAAAGGGCAATTAAGAATTCCCTAGCTAAGATAGTTTAGCAAAAAACATTAAGAATGTAAACAATCAAGACATAGTGCATTTAATCAAGTTCTGAAATATCATTCCTAGTTTAACATTTAGATTTCATAGAAACACATGATTATTAGGAAACACAAGGAAAAACAATAATACACATGAGAGAATACTTATTTGATTTTCGCATTACACAAGAATCCTGTAAAATGTCTGAGATTTATTCCATGATCCAACAAGCCAATCCAGTCATTGATATAATAGAACTTAGATCTGAGATAGATAGTCTATAGAAATGTCTTGGAATCCACACTAAATACTTCGAAATATGAAGCATTTATACAAAAAATATTTACAAAATATCTCATAACAATTTGAGATTTAATCTAGGGAATCAAAATATCTTCAAGCATGAAGGTAGGGATAGATGGAAACTGCATCATGTTGTCCCTCTTATTGTGGTAGTACTCACTGTTGCAGTTGAATTTGAGCCCTTTAAGCTGGCTGATATTTGTATGTTGGAATCATATTTATCTTTAATCTTTCATTGATACTCTTTGACCCTGCTAATCTGTCTTTTACCTGTTTCATCTAGCTGCCTTCAGATTTACTGTGGTAACTTATAGTAAATCTGTCATTTTTTCCCACCATTCATCCTTAGGTAATTTTACTTTCAACATTCTTCTGTAGATTTCGTCTGCCTCTATGTATTTAGCAAAATTGGGCTTGGTGACAAACAAATGTTTCACCTCATGCTCTAGAAAAAATAGATTCTCCAAAGTATCATACAATACTTTTCCAGTTGGCAGGGCTTTGATACCTGTAGTGCTTGCTTGTTTCTTGGCCAACTTCCTTAGTCTATTAGTGTAGTCCAATTGGGTCATAAGTTTATCATGGATGACCATAGGACTGGGAAGGCCTTTGTCCCTCAAAATTTGAACTTTTTCCATGAATCTGTCAATGGCCACAAGCATGTTATGACATTTTTCTTCTAAGTTGACCATACGATTTCTTTTGGAAATAACCTTTTTAACTTCTAGGATGGCTTCAGTCCTATCCTCTACACCAACTTCATTAAGCTAATGTCTATTCTTACTATTCAGGAAGTGGATGAGTCGATTTGCATCCTCAGGTTGGTCCTCTAAATCTTCCCTTACTTTCTGAATAGCCTCAATGGCTACTTTCACCAATTCAGTTTGCTCAAATATAACTTGAATTGATGGCCAAATATCATTGACGGAGTCAACGAAATTGACCCAGGGCATCTCTTTGGTTTGTCTTAGTGGCTTTTGCAGTGTTAAATCTTTTTCTAGGATTTTAATTTTTTCACCCATCCTTAGGGCTTTTTGCATTTCTTCTCTTTTCTGAATTTGGGCAAGCTTACAATAAGTTTCTAATCTTGCCACTTTCTTCTTTAGCCTTTTGAGTTCTGTTGCATGGATTGACATATCCTCCATGGCTTTTACTAGCTCTGCTATTTTCTCTGGTGAAGTACCTGCTGTTGTAGATTCAGTTGTGATTGGCAGTGCTATGGCAGGTGGAGCTGTAGGTGCTGATGATGTTGCCAATGTAGAAGGAAATGTTGTTGTCACTGTGGGAATGGAAGTTGTGGAAGTTGTTTCCAGGTCACTTTTTTTGGACTGAATAAAAATGTCCAACTCCTCTATCTCTTTCAATTGGTCATTTAGCTTTAGGACCAAGTCCATGAGCTCTTCTTGTCCTTTTTGTGTCTCCAAGACTTCTGCTGTTTGTGGGTGATGTAATTGTGGAATCTTGAGTTGCTTCTTCAAAGCAGCTATGTCATCATTCTTCTTCTTTATCAATTTTTCAGTGGCCTTTACATCTTTGGGATCGTGTCCCAACTCAATGATTAAGTCCTCTAAGGACTTGATTCTAGTGTCTTTGGCCTGTGAAGAGGCCTTCTCCAATTGGAACTGAGTTGATATGTTATTCAGGGAGTTTTGCAATTGGTGGGCTGTGATGGATTTCCCTGTCAAGGTGGAGTAAATCATCTCCCCTATCTACTTGTGTAGCTCAATTTGGTCAATAGGATGAATGTCCTTTGCCAATACTTCGAAGTCTATCTTTTTGAAGTCTGCTGCCATTCTTGGTTGCTGAGTAGTGGGCTTCATAAATGTCATCTGCATTTTGCCTTCTTTCACATCATAGGCTGACATAAGCCTTGTTCGATTGGTATGGGCCATATTTAAGTATTGTGCATAAGTTTGGGCTTTCTCTCATTTCTGGATTTTATGTCCTTATTCCTTTATCTGGTGTCTTGGTCTCTTTCAGCTAGCATTTTGAATGAGGACACTTCAACACTTTGCTGCCTTTCCAACATCTGAGTGTGTGATGTGGAAGGTTATAGTGTGCCCCCAGAGGGAGTGGCATGCCTGCTTCCCTCTCTTTTTGTGCTAGTGGCCCCAACTGTTTCTTCTGTGAATTCTTGTTCAGAGACATGATTTATCCTTTGCCTTTTGACTAGGTTGGTCTCTGCATATGCCTATGCGGTTGCTTTGCCTGAGGTAGTGGCCTCTTCCCTGTTTCTTTTGAGGCTTTTCTCCTCATTCAGAGGAGTTTGCAAGACTGAGGGAGTACTCATGACGGGCTCTGGTATACCTGTTTGATTTAACTCTCTGATAGGTCTAGTTGCTCTGACTCTTCTTCCACCTGTGGTTCTTCTTCTACATGTGATTCACTTTGTGCTTGAGATTCTCCTTGTGCCTGTGATTCTTCTTGGGCTTGAAATTCTTCTTGGACCTGAGATCCTCCTGGCACTTGCAGGAAAGAACCCTCATCAAGCTATTTCTCTAGATCAATTAGAGCATTTTCAACAACAACTTCAGTGCTATCCCTGTCCACTAAAGTATTCTCCACCCATTCCAATTAATTCACATATTTTTCTATTTGAGGGATTCGGTGGTGAATGTAGGGAGCCATCTTGTTTTTCTGTCTTCTGTTGCAGATGAATTCCAAGGGATCATATCTCCACATGAAACTATGTTTTAGATTAAGTCTCTGAAGGATTTGCTTTGCTTCCTTTCCAGCTTCTCAGCTATTACACACAAAGGGGCTTAGTTTATCTTTGATTCTGAGCTAGGCCTTCTTTTTGGTTTTGACAAAATGCACGTCATCTGAATTGATTATCTACCTATAGTATTCTAGAGCAAATAACCTCATTGGGAGGTATCTGGGTACTTGATATGGGGCCAAATCGCAGCCATAGATCCTAATTTCAGTGTGATTTTGGTACAAGTACCAATCTCCCACTTTGTGTTGTTTTGAAAGCTATAGGATCCTCCTAATATTTGAACTGATTCTTTGAGGAGGGCTGCCTATCAGCATTGTTACAATATGATGTACAAAAATATCTATGAAGTCTGTATAGGGATAGGAGGAGTCATACTTATGGATCGAAGAAGTCCAGAAAATCACTGACCTAGGGTGACCTTTAGTATCAAGCTTTTGGAGAGTAAAGGGGAACTTGTCAGCTTGGTAATATAGAAAAAGGTGGTACAAAACTGAGGAATACTTGAATACTCTCTCATTACTCATCCTAAGAAATTGGTCATGCATCCTATCAGCTATGAACCTAGCATAATCATACATGAAAATAGGAGGATGTCTTGGAGTGAAAATGGACATGAATGCTAAGATGATTTCATCTATATACTCACTGGTGGTATAGCCTAAGACACAAGAAATCATTGCTACAATGTCCTAACCAAATGGGGAAATATGGTAGCCACATATGGAGGAGGATCTTTTTGGATATACTTTTACTCCTTGATGAAGGTTTGGAACATCTCAGCAAGTTTTGCAGTGGTAAGCTTGGGGAATCAGTCTAATAGATCTCCAATTGAAATAGGGGTTAGATTTTGCCCTGGTTGAAGTTGCAGAATTTCATTCATTGACTCGGCAATGATGGTGAAAAGTATGCCTTGGTCAGGGGACATCATTGCTCTTTGACTGGGGATGTAGTTTACATGGCAATAATGGACAATTTCTGGAATGATGTGCACCTCAGGGAATTGATACTTGGGCAAATTAGACTCCCAAAGACCAATTTTATCGGCGTGGTTCAGGTATCGATCTCTGTATCGACAGTATAGTTTGAGAGGGGATTCAAGGACAGAGGTGTCCTTGATTTGGAAGTCTTTATTAGCAAGGGGAAGGTGGTCCAAGTCCAAGTGAGGAGTGGAAATTGGTCTGACATCCATGGCAATTGGGGCAGCCATTCTCAGTTCTTGTGGATTTGAGAATGGGGGGGGTAAATTGTCAGTCTTTTAGGGCAGAGGTGGTTCAATTCCGAGTGGGTTTAAGTTGCTAGAGTTTTTCTTTAATTTAAATTAAGAACGCTAAGCAGTTGACTCTGAAATTGACAGAGTTTTCAGTGAATTATGGTTTAAGTACCTGGAATTTGAAGAAAATTGGGTCTGAACTGAGTAACTAGTGAATGTGAACGGTTGAAAAGGCTACGAGCAGGCTGGAAGGCCCATCTAGGAGCTTTGTAGTGTCTTTAGGGTGCAATTGTATGTGGGTTGATAGCTTGGATGTTCACGGATGCGTGCATGGAAGTTTACAGTTAAAAAAACTGATAAAAACAATAATTTGGGGCTTTTTTTGGCTTTATGCGCAAAAGTCAATTTGGCGGGTGCAGGTGAACAATGGTCGTTTGTCACGTAGCGGGGTGAACAGTGGTTGTTTTGGCATGTAGCAGGCTGGTGGTAAGTGGTTTGCTTCACACAGCTTTTGGGCGCTTGGCAGTATTGGGGGGAGGCCGCTCGATTCCATTCATCGAGTGCCACATTGCCTCGAGGGCCCAGTGGAAAACAACTCTTTTAGGGCGGGTAACATTCGGATTTCGGGCCCTTCTGAAATCAACACAGGTTGTTAGATGGGGAGGGGAGAGATCATGTGGTGGTCAAGCGATGGAGTTGCACGAAAGGTAATGGGGGGACCCGGCGGGCATTTAAGCCCGGTGGTTTTGGTTTAATGTGAGATTAAGGTGGGGGTTAAGGTATCGGGTGAGATTTAATTGGGTTTTTAACAAACTTAATCGAGGATAGATTAGTTAGTGGGTCTGGGGTGGACAGTCTTACTTTATATAATTAAACTAGGGTGGGATTAATTTATATTGCGGGAGTTAATATATATACGAGAAATGGTTTCTTATTAGAGATTTAATAAATAAATTAGTAATTTAGTCACATTATTGGAAAACGGGCACAATATCCCAAATACATGACATCTCATGTTTTACTGCTTTCAAATAATCACATAAATACTTAGGATATAGTGTTTTTATGGGGTTTTGATATGAAAATGAATTATGTGGGGGAACAAATTCTTTTCTAAGGTAAAAGTGATTTAACCTTAGGAAAGAATATTATTTAGGGAAAATGAATGAACTGAAGGGTTGGGGGGGGGGGGGGGGGGGATGAATGCTTATGAGGGGATTTAGTACTTATTGCCTATAAGTCTTTGAGCTGAGTGTCTGATCCTTGCAAAAATCAAAGAAATTCTCTGAGCCTCTTTGACTTAGGGTTTTTTAAGTACTTTGATCTTTATTGTGGGAAAATAGTTAAGTAAGAGGTGAAATGAATGAGGGAAATTAATTAATTGACTTTGATATCCATCTGCATGTTTAAGTGCCCATTCACATTTGGAACTTTTTATGATAAAAAATATGATACACATGCTTTTGTGTAATTAATCATCAAAATTCTACAACCTTTCTTCTACTTACCTACCTACTCATCCCACTGTTTTTAATTCTCTTTATTAGGGTGCATTTGAGCTAGAAAATCCTTATCAAACATTTTTCTTTTTCTTTACAATAGTAAGCTAACTAAATCTAACCTTATTACATCCAAGGGCTCAATTTAAACAATTGAGCTCCTTTTATTTACTCTACCTATCTACTTATCTGCCAAGATTAAATAGTTTGGTCATATTTTATTCTCTATCTACAGACATGAAATTTAAAACATGAAATATCCAAGTTTAGACATTTTGACTATCATGGATTGTGGCAAAGGTTACAAACTACAAACAATAATTTATTATACACAACAGTAAATAGTAGTGTTATTTTGACTTGCTCACTTTCATGGTATTTTTATTTTCTTGGGTTTCATATTCTTCATCTTTTTTGGCCTTTTTATTCTTTTTGTCCTTTGATTATTCTTTTAGGACGTACCCTCTTTACATTTTTTAATTTTTTTTTTTTGAATATGGAAAACATTTGCAGAAAGAAAAGGTATGTACATATTACAGGTTTAATCTCAGCCATTAAAAAATTATGACTCCTATTGGTATAAGAACCTAACAGTGGCTCCACTTGGGGATGGAATTTCCTGGTGAAATGTCAAGAACTTTGTAGACCAATGGCCTTTTGAATTGCTATGATGTTCTTCTGCAACTTTCCCTTTTCACTTTTATGCCTTATTGCTAACTATGACAGTAAAACCTTTGAAGCTTAGGGCCTTCTCTTTGGGCTTCAACTTCAACAAAATCACCATCCAATCAACTTTAGACTTTTGAAAAACAGAATATGTACAAATGATTAGTGAAATTAGTAACTAGGTTCAGTGTAGTGTTTAAGCATTCGACCATTAACTGGTCCTCCCTCTGCTTGTATGCCATCCATTTCTCTGAGGAAGAAATCATTATTACCTCTGAAAGCATAGATGATATATGGGCCTTCCCATAGGAAATCAAATTTGCCATGTTTACCTTTATCCTCTCTTCTTGAATCCCACTTCAAAACTTTGTCCCCTAGGTAACAATCCTCTGCCTTAGTCCTTTTATCAAAAGTCTTCTTGATCCTTTCATGCACAACTTGAGATATGATGTAAACTTCTTCCCTGGTTTGTTGTAAGTGAATTGTTTGGTTGATTCTTCTTTGGATGTCATTAGGTTCAACTTGCAACTCTTGGAGTAGTTTCATCACTGGTGTTCCCAAGGAATATGGGAAAACGACTTCCATTCCATAAACTAATTGATAAGGACTAGTACCAATGGATTTATTTGTGGTTAGCCTGTCTGCCCATAAGGCATTTATTAGCTTCTTGTTCCATGTTTTCTTGTCTTCTAACAATTTTTTGATGATATTTACTAGACTTTTGTTTGAGGACTCCGATAATCCATTTTCTTGGGGGTAATAAGCTGTGGAATGACCCAAAGTTATGTGGTACTTATTACAGAAATCAATCATTCTCCTAGATTTGAAGGTTGCTGCATTATCAGTGATGATCTTGGTTGGGTACCCAAATCTAGATAGGATGTTGGATTCAAGGAAGGTTATTTTAACAGTGTCAGTGGCTTGCCTTGATGGTATGGCTTCTATCCATTTGGTAAAATAATATGTAGTAGTGAGGATCCATTTGTGTTGGGCAGAAGAAGGCGGGTGGATTTGCCTAATGAAGTCAAGACCCCATTGTTGAAAAGGTGCTTCAACACATATTGGTTTTAGGGGAAGGGGTAAAAGCTTTTTCTTTGCTTCAAAAATTTGGAATTTATGACATGAGGTTACAAATTTATTTACATAAGAAAACAAAGTGGGCCAATAGAAACCGGCTCTAAGAATCTTGTTAGTAGTGGCTTTCCAGTAAACATGTCCTCCACAGTCACCCGCATGAAACTCTTGTAACACCTTGTCAGATTCTTCTTTCAGTAAATAGTTAAGAAGGATACCTTCATGATTACTCCAAAACAAAGTATTGTCAACTATGAAAAATTTTAAAGATTTCATTTTTAAAATTTTCTTTTGGTATTGGATAATTCAGGAGGAGCTTGTAGATTTTGTAAAACATATATGATGTCAGCATACCATGGTGATTCAATGAAGGCCTGGCTGATTGGTGGAGTCGCCATCTTGTCCCCATTATCCATTTCTGCAATAAAATGTATATCTAAGGCCTGACAGTTTGATTCATCCATGAGCTTGGCTAAAACTTGTCCTTCGATTAACTTTGTTGGCTTGATTTCTAGGTCATATTCTAATATAGTAGCAATCCATTTCCCTCTCTTTCCATCTGCACCATCCTGAGTGAGGATATCCTTGACTACTAAATTGGGGACATAGGCTATTATATGAGAATATAAAATGTAAACTCTAAAATATTTGATAGCTTTGACCAAAGAAAAAGCTTGATTTTCCATTATATTGTATTTTAAAGGAGCATCCCTCAGGGATTTTCTAAAAAAGGCAATAGATTGTTCATAACCCTCATCATTTTTCTGTAGTAGGACTACAACAATTGTGTGTTCTGAGGCAAAGGAAAATATAATGAAATCCCTGTCAAACTTTGGACTGAACAAAACTGGTGTTTTTGTTAAGGCTAGCTTAATATCTTCAAAGGACTTCTTAGCCTCAACTATCTATTTTATGGTCGAATCTTTTTTCAACATATTGTTTAATGACTAGATTAATTCTGCTAAGTTAGAAATAAATCTTCTAAGAAAGTTTATTTTCCCTAAAAAGGCTTGTAATTCCCTAATGCTCCTAGGATGTTGTATCTGTAAGATGGCTTCAATTATTGCAGGATCTATTCGGATACCATCTTTAGAGATTGTGTCCTAACAATTTTCCCTCTTCTAACCCAAATAAAGATTTTTTAGGATTCAAAGAAATTCAGTACTTCCTACATTTGATGAAGACTTGCCTTAGATGATCTAAGTGTTGTTTATCATATTTTGAGAATACAATGATATTATCTAAGTATATTACTAGGAAGCCATGAATTTCCTTAGCAAAATCTATGTCCATAGCTCTTTGAAAAGTGGCCCCTGCATTCTTTAATCCAAAAGGCATCTTCACATACATGAATGTGCCCCAAGGAGTAGTGAATGCAGTTTTAGCCTGGTCATCTGGGTGAACTAAAATCTGATTGTAACCAAAAAACCCATCCAATAATGAGATTTTGGTTGATCCTACTACCCTTTGTAATATATGATCCATTTTAGGGAGAGGGTAATTGTCTTTGAGTGAAACTTTATTGAGATTCCTGAGATCAACACACAGTCTAATCTCACCAGTTTTCTTCCTTGTTGGCACCAAATTTGAAACCCAATCAGAGAATCTAATTGGTGCTATTATCTTGGCTTCATACATCCTTCTGATTTCCTTTTCAATAGAAGGCAATAGAATGGGATTAATCCTCCTAAGCTTCTGTCTAAAAGGTTTCTGGTTTTCTTTTATGGGGATGGTGTGTTGTATTATGCTGGTGTCATAGGACTTGAGGTCCTCATAACTCCAAGCAAAGACATCTTGGAATTCCTTTAACAGTTCAATGTATTTCACTTTTTCAGTAGGAGGTAAGGACTTCGAAAGTTTTATCAATTTTGGATTTTCCTCAGTACCTATATTACACTCCTCTATATCAGATTTTAAGGGTTCCATCTTTGGTTTTCTAGGGACATCATTTGAATCAAAAAAATTCTTCCAAAGGGGTTAATCCTTTGGGAAAAACGTTTTCTTTGAGATTAATGTTTTTAGAATCTTCGTTAATTATCTCTTTAATTTCAACTTGCTTTAGGTTTTATACATCTGATTTTGTAAATTTAATGGGATGGAATCTATCTATCTCTTCATCTTCTATTTTATCTTTAAAATTAGGATCTAATGTTATGTCAGTATCTATATTACTATTTACGAACTCCTCCTCTAAGGTTAAAAAATTGTTTATTTGTTGGTCATTAGCAAATACTTATTAATTTTTCAAGTTATCTGGGATAGCAGGTCTGTGCCTAACCTCAGCAGTGTACTGATGGTTAGGTTGGAATGGTAACTTACAAGTGCTGGCAAACATTGCTAAACTATGAGCCTGCATATTATGCTTCCTAGGAATTACAACAACTTTGGTTTCTAGGAAAGTGTTTAGTATTTCTATAATGGTTCCTCTGTAACAACTTAATCTAGGGTCTTTGGTCATATATACAACTTTAATCTGATTTATCACTAATTTAGAGTCTCCCATAATAGAAACTCTTATAGCTCCTAACTTTCTAACTAATTTAAGACCTAAAAGAAGTGCTTCATACTCAGCCATGTTGTTAGTGCATTTGAAATTCAGTCTGTAAGCATGGACCTCTGAGTGATCATTCTCTAGATTATAAATCCATACTACTGCTCCTGCTCCTAACTTGTTCACTGATCCATCAAATTCAAGGTGCCATAATATCTCCTGTTCATAATTTTGATTGTGAGGGGGGAGGAAAATTTTCCTTATTTGAGGTGTTTTGATCATCTTTTTATCTTAAATATCTTGAGTTTGGATAGTCTCTTTTTCAGCGGTTATTGCAATTTCTTTTGGATGTGAAATAGTGTTGTTTGAAGTGGTTTGTTGTGTTTGTTCAACATTATACAAAATAAAAGAATCAATGTCAAAGTGCATGGAGTAGATAGGGAAGTTTTGAGGTCTATCCCGGCTACTAACCACATATTTCATTAAGGTCTCTCTATACAGCTTCTTAGGTTGTCCAAAGACTGATATTGTGGCATATGACATGTCAAGTTGCAAAGACCCTTGGAGTTTGGCTCCCCATAATCTAAACAAGGGCATGCCATATTTAGGTGGGATGTCAGCTACTACTATATCCATGAGAATAGTCTTAGCAAGATATTGTACTAAGGAAACACACAGGTCTTTGATTAACCCTAGACACTTTACTTGACTTGAATCAAATGAAAACAAGTCTTTGTAAGGTCTAGTAATATCCAAATTTAACTTTTCCATAACTGATTTAGGCATTAAATTATGTGAAGCTCCTAAATCTAACATTGCATTGTGTAAGATTTTATCATGAATGCTAAGGCTAATGTAAAAGGGTGGTATCCCTCCTTCTAATGGTTTTCCATTAACATCAGGACCGAATATAAGCTCAGGTTGATCATCAAACAAGTTAACAGAGTCTTCATTCTCAACAAAGTTTAAGGTCTTGTTTATTTGAGACTTGTAAGTTTCATTTTTAATCAGCTCTATTAAGGGGACTGAAATTTTTAGTTTAGCAACCTCTACTCCCAAATTGAAAGGCAAAGGGGCTTTTTCTGTTTGAATGTTTGGAATTTTTATAACAGGATTTGGAGTAGGTCACTCTTCTTTTCTGCATTTGAATTCTTTTTCTGTGGATTTTATAATAAGGTATTTGGATATTTCTCCATTGTCTCCTTGGAGGGGATTGAAGTGGATGATTAATCATCAGGGGGTTGGTCATTGGTTATATCTACAATGGTGGGACCAAAAGGGTTTTGATTTGGTCTAGAGAGGATTTGGAAAGTCTTAGTAACTGGAATTGTTTTGGTTTTATTGGGATGATTTAGCACTGTTTGCTTGGCTTGGTCAGGAGTATCAGAATTCTTTTTACTCCTTAGGTTGTATTGTTTATGTACTTAAAAAATGGTTGAATCATACCCTTTCTTATAATCAAATGATTCTCTGGATTGTGTCTACAATTGCTGCAACATATGCAGTTCCTTCTCATCTTGGGTCAAAAAAAACAGTTTCCTCATCATCTAATCCCATCAAGTTAATTTTTGTGTTTTGTTCAGGGTCTTATGAATGGGATGTTTCAGCATAGTTTTCTTGAAATGGAGGCCTAATATTCTGATCAGGCCCATTCTTCCCAGTGTTTTGATTTTGATTCTTTCTAAAGTTTGTATTTCTCATCGGAGGTGCTTGTTGATTATCCCAGTGAGGCTTCCTCTCAATGTTCTCTGCTCTATCCATAAGGTTTTCCATACCCTTGGTTAGAACATCTATTTTAAGGTCAGAGGGTGAGGCTTCATCTTTGGTAGATCCTCTCCTCTCATTTCTAACTCTAGCTCTTTTTGCCAGCAGGTTGGCTTCTACATTAACTACTACACTCTGCATATCTTCTAAAGTTGGAGGATTTCTCTCTTTGAGTTGGAAGGGCATATCAGTATCAAACCCATCAGGAAAATTTATTAGAGCTAAGCCAGGTGGGGGTCTAAGATTGACTGGTATTGGATTGTATATATTGTTAAATCTAGTACAGTAATCCTACACTATTTCATTTGGTCCTCTCCTGATGTTTTCATATTCTGAAAGGATTTGCAGAGGGTTATTTTTCTTTTCCCATCTATTTAAAAATTTCTGATAAAATATTTCTAAATTATCTATGCTATTATCAGGTAAATCTCTAAACCATCTCCTTACATCACCAACTAGAGTCTGAGCAAAAAGTCTCATCTGAACATCTCCAATATCAATTTCATGTAATTCAAAGTAGTCTGTCATTTTGTTTACATGATGTTGTGCTATATAAGGTCCTATGCCATCAAATTGGACAATTTTGTTCTGGTAATCTTGTGGCATAGGTCCAAGTGGGGCAGGTAACACAAGAGGAGCATATCTATTTGCCATGGCTCTAAGTTGGGTAGGGCTAAGAAGTGGGGTTGGGGTACCAGGAGATGATACAATAGTTGATGGAGAACTGGAGTAAGATGTGATTGAGGAGTAATGATAGGTTTGTAGGGAAGTGAAGGTATAAATGGAGGTGAGGAATGAACTTCAAAGGTGGAAGGAAATAATGGTGAACTAAGGGTAGTTGAAATTGGTTCAGAGAGCTCGGGGATCTTAGCAGTAGTAAGGGATGACTGAGGGGAATTTAGAATATACTGATCAATTGACAGGTTTGCCTTTTGGACTTCAAGATCTGCAATAAACTCTGGATCTAGAACTATGTCATCAAGTGCACTTCCAGACGTGGTTCTAAATAGGGAAAGGTCAAATGAATCATCAAAGGGGGGGTATTCTAAAAACAACCACTCATCAGGGCATAAATCTGCTTTGATTGAAGGTGTTGGAGTTACTGAACTCTCTTGTCTTTTGGATCTTCTCAAAATCAAGTTGGAATTATCCACTACTAGGGGAGGATTTGGATCTGGGTTGGCCCTAGTATTGTGAGTTCTCCTTGAAGCCAGAGTTTCAAACTTTGCTAAATACTTTCTTTTTTTATGAAATTTTGTAAATAACTTCTAATAAACCCTTCAAGAGGTTTGAAATAAATATTTTAAATTTCTCAGAGGTTTATTAAGACTGAGGATTTGAGTCCCCAATATGGTCGCCACTATGTTATCACTCAGAAGTTTTCCCTAAAAGTTATCAAAAGAAGGAATAATCTGAGGTAACCAAAAACCAATCTTTTAGACTCAGGTTCTAGCCAACCTAAGTCCAGAGATGGATCTCTCTTTATGATTTAACTTTGTTTTTATTAGATATTAGGCTAGTTCTTAGTGTTCATGAGTATTTTGATTTTAGATTGAAGGTTGGGTGGTGGAATTCTTAGAACAGATGGATAAAGCTAGGTCTTCAAGCCATTTGGCTATGGAGTCAATCAAATGATAGCATAACTGGACTAGATCATTAAAGGGAATGTTCACAGGGTAGGCTAGCAAAGAAAAAGGAAAATCTTCAGGTTTAATGGATGAGATGCTTCTAACCAGGGTGAAAGGGAAATGAAGAATCCTTAGATCGATATCAGCATGAAAGAAAGCAGGTTATCGTGAACAAAGGGAAATTAAGAATCCTTTGCTATATACCAGGGGGGAACTACGGAAGCAAGGGAGCAGTTAAGAATTCCCTAAATAAGATAGTTTAGCAGAAAACATTAAGAATGTAAACAGTCAAGACAGAGTGCATTTAATCAAGTTCTGAAATATCATTCCTAGTTTAACATTCATATTTCATAGAAACACATATGATTATTAGGAAACACAAGGAAAAACAATAATACACATGAGAGAATACTTATTTGATTTTCACTTTACACAAGAATCCTATAAAATATCTAAGCTTTATTCCATGATCCAACAAGCCAATCCAGTCGTTGATACAATAGAAATTAGAATTGAGAGAGATAGTTTATAGAAATGTCTTGGAATCCACACTAAATACTTCGAAATATGAAGTATTTATACAGAAAATATTTACAAAATATCTCATAACAATATGATATTTAACCTAGAGAATCAAAATATCTTCAAGCATGAAGGTAGGGACAGATGGAAAACTACATCATGCTGTCCCTCTTATTGTGGTAGTGTTCGTTGTTGCAGTTGAATTTGAGACCTTTAAGCTGGCTGATATTTGTACGATGGAATCATCTTTATCTTTAATATTTCACTAATAATCTTTAACCTGCTACTCTTTCACCCTGCGGATCTATCTTTTACCTGGTTCATCTAGCTGCCTTCAAATTTATTGTGGTAACTTATAGTAAATCTGTCATTTTTTCCCACCATTAATCCTCAGGTAATTTTACTTCCAGCATTCTTCTGTAGATTTCATCTACCTACGTATTTAGCAAAATTGGGCTTGGTGACAAACAAATGTTTCACCTCATGCTCTAGAAAAAATAGATTCTCCAAAGTATCATACAATACTTTTCCAGTTGGCAGGGCTTTGATACCTGTAGTGCTTGCTTGTTCCTTGGCCAACTTCCTTAGTCTATTTGTGTAGTCCAATTGGGTCATAAGTTTATCATGGATGACCATAGGACTAGGAAGGCCTTTGTCCCTCAAAATTTGAAATTTGGCCATGAATCTATCAATGGCCACCTGCATGTTATGGCATTTTTCTTCTAAGTTGACCATAAGGTTTCTTTTGGAAATAACCTTTTTAACTTCTAGGATGGCTTCAGTCCTATCCTCTACACCAAGCTCATTAAGCTCATGTTTGTTCTTACTGTTCAAGAAGTGGATGAGTCGATTTTCATCCTCAGGTTGGTCTCCTAAATCTTCCCTTACTTTTTGAATAGCCTCAGTGGCTACTTTAACCAATTCATTTTGCTCAAATATAACTTGACTTGATGGCCAAATATCATTAACATAGTCAATGATATTGGCCTAGAGCATCTCTTTGGTCTGTCCTAGTGGCTTTTGCAGTGTTAAATCTTTTTCTAGGATTTTGATCTTTTCACCCATCCTTAGGGCTTTCTGCGTTTCTTCTCTTTGCTGAATTTGGGCAAGCTTACAATTAGTTTCTAAGCTTGCCACTTTCTCCTTTATCCTTTTGAGCTCTATTGCTTGGATTAACATATCCTCCAAGGCTTTTACTAGCTCTGTTGTTTTCTCTGTTGAAGTACCTGCTGTTGTAGATTCATTTGTGATTGGAATTGTTGTGGCAGGTGGAGATGTAGGTGCCAATGATGCTGCCAATGTAGAAGGAACTGTTTTTGTCACTGTGGGAATGGCAGTTGTGGAAGTTGTTTGCGGGTCACTTTGTTTGGACTAAATCAAAATGTCCAACTCCTTCTCTATATATTTCAATTGGTTATTTAGCTTTAGGACCAAGTCCATGAGCTCTTCTTGTCCTTTTTGTGTCTCCAAGACTTCTGCTATTTGTGGGTGATGTAATTGTGGAATCTTGAGTTGCTTCTTTAAAGAAGCTATGTCATCATTCTTCTTCTTTATCAAATTTTCAGTGGCCTTTACATCTTTGGGATCGTGTCCCAACTCAATGATTAAGTCCTCTAAGGACTTGATTCTGGTGTCTTTGGCCTATGAAGAGGCCTTCTCCAATTGGAACTGAGCTGATATGTTATTCAGGGAGTTTTGCAATTGGTGGGCTGCGATGGCTTTCCCGGTCAAGATGGAGTAAATCATCTCCCCTGTCTGCTTGTGCAGCTCAATCTGTGATGAGCCCCAATTTTTGGTACAATTTGGGCTCATTTGGCCTACTTGCTCTGCTCAAACCATTCATTTTTTATTGCTTATGCATTCATTTCTTGGTTTATTCGTGTTGTTTGTAGGAAGAAGGGTAGGCATTCTATCTATGTGACTAATGCATGATGCTTTCAGGTTTTTGGCATTAAAAGGGAGAAAAGACCACGAGAAAGGAGACAAGGAGACAGTAAGGTGGCACTGCTGATTTTTAGGAGAGGATGTCCGCAGTCTTGGGGACCTTCCTCATGATTCCCACCATAGCTCCGAGCTCCAACCAATCTCCCCACCGAGCTTAGAGGCAGCCAACCGTTCTACAGGAACCGCAGTTACAACTGTTCTACAGGAACAGCAGTTATAACTGTTCTACAGGATCAACAGTTTAACCTTCAGTTGGACAGCCGAGCTCCACAAATCAAGGACACCTGTTGGATGATCATTTTGCATAAATACTGAGGCCGTAGCCTTGGATAGGAGCTTTTTGAACTTTTGCATTACTCTTGTAATTTGGAAGTACGAGCTACAGCTCGATGTTTGTTCCTTTTGTAAGCCAGTTTTGGCATGACATGTGATTTTTGGTTATGAATAAAGGCAGGCAGATTTTGATCTCATTCTGAGTTTCTAAGGAAGCTATAGCTCTCAGGTTAGGGCCCAACCTGAGAGCAATAGATCTCCTCGGTGTTGTAATGTTATTTGCTTTTCGTTCCAGCACTTCGTTTATTTACTTTGACATGCAATTCGAATTTACAGTCTGCTAATTCAGTCTTTTTCATGAGCTTGAATAGGATTAGTTTATGGTGATTTTGTTTCCAGTTGCTTAGGATTAGAAGAGGATCGTTATAATTTATTGGAGCTCCAGAAAAAGGTTGTTAGAGCTCACTGCCATCTCTGCTTAGGGATTGGGGTGCAGTCCATATCAACCACCAAAAAGAAACGCAGTTCTTCTCACTTCCATGCAAGCTGCAACATAGTCATTTTCGTTGAAGATCCATCCATGCACTTTTGATATTGAACCATACTTCTACATTCCACTTCCATGCACGAGTTTCTTTTCACGGTTTTCCATTGCTGTTCATAGGTTTAATGGCACAGTTAACATAGGTTAAAGAGTTCTCGTTTTTGGTAACATTCATAGACAATTTGTTTCATCTACACTGCTCCACACCATTCCATTACCTTCCTCATCTTTCCAACCACCCCCGAAGCCACTCAACCGACCTCTGCTCAGCTCATTTACCTTCCAGCTCTCCCGTTTCTCACATAGCTCCATTTACTTAAACTTTCGTTGATCCCATCCTTCCAGCCATCAACCCACTACATGCACTCTTCCTCCATCTGACTTCTCTGCTCCTGAGCCATCACTAGTTCCATCTCCATCTCACCTATCCTCCCACACCACTCCAACACTTCACCATCTCCCAAAACTTCCACGGTCAAACATCCTGTAGAATTGCACAGACTTCCTGTAGAAATCCCTGAGTTTCCTGTAGGATCCCCTGCAGACTTCCTGTAGAAGCCTGCAAACTCGGTTGCTGAGCATCCGAACGTGGTAGACTTCTGTGGACTGATGCTAGAGACCCTCTGGGACCTCCCCTAGCCATCCTGACCTTGCCCATGCTTTCCTTCCATTTGAACCGCTCCTGCAAAGTCAAACCCTAATCAAAAGCACCATCACAATAAATCCAACCACTTAATGACAAAATACAAAAACATGTCTTTTTAGATGCAAATAGCTTAGATTCATGTATTTCAACTCACTGCAAGTAATGGCATCATTGGTAGAAGTTTCATTCACATTTTTGCATTGTAAGGGTCAAGCTAGTTAAATTAGGGTTTATTAGGGTTTCCATGCTTTGTTGTCTTTCAATTTCCTTTTTGCAAATAGGTTAGCTTCCTTCAAGATAGCTTTCGTCCATCACTCATAAAGCTTCTTCTGAGAGCATATAGAAGTTGGCTTGAGCCCTAGCGGACTTGTGCCAGCTGACCAAGTGACAGCTGTGACAAGAGCTAGTACTTGTGCATACAGCACCGTCGCTTCCAAGTTTGTACGAACTACCGGGTTGATAAAATTAGAGATAGGAAGCTCCAGGAGTTGTAGCATCATTGCTACAATACTAGAGCCCACCATCTTTTTGGCGCCGTTGCCGGGGACGCGTCAGAGTATTAGTAATTTTTGCTTTTCTTCTACTTTCTTACTGTTGCCTTCTGCTAAGTAGTCTACTTCATTTCCATTCTGCAAAAGTAGCATAGACATTTCCTGCTTTCATAGATTAGCATTTCCTACTTTCATAGATTAGCATTTCCTGCTTTCATAGATTAGCATTTCCTTTCTGCAAGCGTAGACTAGCATTTCCTTTCTGCAATTTCATTTGAGCAAAGTAGATTAGTTCTTTCCTGCTTTCAGTTCAATTCTGCATCTTTCATAGTTAGTTGTAGATCAATCTGTTTCAGTTTTGCAGGTACCAAAAGAAAAGCAAAGCAAAAACAATCAAAAGAAAAAGAAAGTCTTTTCCATTTCATGCCTCGTAGGAACCGAGATAGATCAGGCAAATTCCTACCAAACACCCCCACCACATCACTGAGTCACCCTTCTCTCTTCTTTGGTGACAGTGACCCAGAAGAACCTATAGGTGAACATCCTGAGATATACAAAGATCCTATAGTAGAAGAAGAGTTAGAGACCACTCCATCTGAAGCTATGACTGACAATAGAAGAGAAGATGAGAGAATAGAAGGTGCCTTCCCCATCCGAGAGACCAATGGAGAGATGAAAATGAAGAACATTAGCCCCTCCGCCTTACCTCACTTCCATGGGCTGACCACTGAAGATCCGGATACCTTCCTGTTTGAGTTTGCTGTCCTTTGTAGAACCTATGACTATACTGAAGATGAGCAAAAGCTGAAACTTTTCCCTTCCACTCTTAAGGATGCAGCACTGCGCTGGTTCATGGGCTTACCTGGGAATAGTATCACCACTTGGGCTCAGATGCAGCAAGCTTTCAATACCAAGTACCGAGATTACTGTAGGTCCAAGGAAACAAAGGGGGAAATCTTTCGGATGACCATGGGAAATGATGAGTCCTTAGAGGATTATGAGGAGAGGTTCCAACTAAGCTATAAGCGGGCCAGGTGCACACTTGACCCTGAATCCCTCAAGTTGGTCCTGCTCCGAGGAGTTCCTGAAGACCTCTTAGATACCCTTCACATGTTAGCTGGGGGGACATTTACCAACTGCCTTATGAGGACATCAAGACTGTGTTTAGAAACCACTCCAGGGCAGCTCGGAAACGAGGTAGAGGAAACCACCTCTCAACTAGTGTCCCTTTCTCCAAACATGAGCTCGCAAATCAATTAGAAGATCTTAAGAGTGAGGTGAGACAAACCATTGCCATGCAGCTTGACACATTCAGGATTCAGCAAAAGAAAGAAGAAGTTGAGAGAGCCTTGGCTGTCTTCTGCCCTAGGTGCACAAGGAGACACCCTAAGAACGAATGTCCATTACATTCGGTTGAAGTGTGTTTCGTTTGTGAGGAGGACCATCCCACAAATCAGTGTCCAACCTTACCTGGGTTTAAAGCCATGTACCAAGGGGCAGAAGCTCCCACAGAGCCTCTCTATTACCTCAACCAAAGGAGGCCACAAGGATCTAGACCTTATCAGCAGGGGATGCAAGGGGCATCTCAAGCTTATTACAGCCCCAACCAATCGACTCCTATGCCTTCCATGGTCTTATCCACCTCAGTACCCCACTCAACCTACTTCTCATTCATATCACTCACATGCCCAGCCACAGCCTCAATGGAATGCACCTCAGTCGGGGTGGAGGCCCCAATACAACACTCCTCCTGCCATCTTGCCTCCACCGCCAGTTCAACCTCAGCCATTACCTCCTGCTCCTCCAAGGCAACCTCAAATGCCTGCTCAACCGAACCCGAACCCCAACAATAGACAGGCCCAGCAGGTATACACTGGGGAAACCTCATGCCCTACCTATGCTGTGGAGATCCAGGAGATCAATCTTCGATCTGGAAAGACTCTACCAGATCGCCAACCTCCTCCCCCAGAGGATGAGGAAGATAAACAGGAAAGTGAACCAAAGGCTATTCCACCCTTTCCTGAGAGACTAACAGCCACCACACAACCCAACCCAGAGGAGGATGAGCTTCTGGGTGAGCTCAAGCAGTTGTGTGTAAAAATTCCACTTCTCCAAGCCATCAAGGATGTGCCAATATACAACAAACTGGTTAAGGAGAAGTGTTTCAAACACCCAAGCAGACGGAAGAAAGATGCTTCAACTATCAATGTCATAGGACAACTGTCTGACCTTATGTTAGGACAAGTCATCTGCCCAAAGTACCTAGATCCTGGAAGTCCTGTAGTAGATGTTCACATCAATGGCACCATTATACCTCACACCTTGATTGATCTGGGGGCTGCCATTAATGTGATGACCAGGGATACCATGCTTAAGCTTAATCTTCAGGGTTCCTTGAGGAAGACCTCGACAGTACTGCAATTAGCAGATCGCTCCACCGTGACTCCCGAAGGGATTGTGGAGGATGTCTTGGTCTCTATTGACTCTTGGGAATACCCTGCAGACTTCCTGGTTCTGCAACCAAAGGCCAAGCTTACTGGATATCCTCTCATTTTGGGAAGGCCTTGGTTAGCTACTGCAGATGCTTACATCAGTTGTTGTGCAGGAAACATGACCATCAAAAATGGTCCCATGTCCAAGCAGCTAGTCCTATACCCTCCTGCCCAACCCTCCTTAGAGCATGAATTACCACTCTGGTTGGAAGAAGGAGAGGAAGACGAGGTGTACTCAGCACCTCTGTGCACTTTAGATACCACTAGAAGAGACCCCCCAACCAAGGATGACTTGATCGAGACCTTGATCCAGAATCCACCTTCCAGTGCACTACCCTTAGAGAAATTGGTGGAGGATGCCCAAGCCAGCACCTTAGTGGATCTTTGTACAACCAACCCTGTTACTCCCAGAGTCAAGAATGTGGAGTTCGGCCCTGAGAAAGCATTGAAGATCAGCTCCTCCCTATCTCCTTCCCAGGAAAAGGAGCTGTGTAGTCTGTTGGCCAACCACCTAGATGCTTTTGCTTGGAGCTATAAGGAAATGAAAGGAGTCCATCCTTCGGTCTGTACCCATCATATATACATCAAAGAGGATTGTAAACCGGTTAGGCAACCTCAGAGGAGAATGAACCCAGCCCTTAAGGACATTGTCAAGGAAGAATTGCAAAAACTGTTGGATGTCGGGTTCATCTACCCCATCTCAGATATTGAATGGGTGTCCCCTCTAGTGTTGGTTCCCAAGAAAAATGGGAAATGGAGAATCTGTGCGGACTACCGAGAACTGAACAAAGCTACCAAGAAGGACCATTTCCCTCTACCTTTCATAGATCAAGTGTTAGATGGACTGGCAGGAAAGAAGTTCTTCTCTTTACTGGATGGGTTTAGCGGGTACAACCAAATCCAAATCAGCCCGGAAGACCAAGATAAGACCACCTTCACTTGTCCTTGGGGTACCTTTGCCTACCGAGTCCTTCCCTTTGGGCTATGCAATGCTCCTGCTACCTTCCAGAGAGCTGTCTTGAGCATCTTCTCGGAGCTGGTCCATGATGCAGTAGAAATCTATATGGATGACTTTACTCCTTATGGGGCCAACTTCCAGGAAGCATTGTCCAACCTGGGAAAAGTCCTAACCAAATGCACCGAGATGAACTTGTCCCTTAGTCCTGAAAAATGTGAATTCCTAATGACTGAAGGGACCGTGCTAGGCCATACCATTTCTTGCCAAGGGTTGCAGGTGGATCCTAACAAAATTGCTCTCATCAAGAGGGTTCCACCTCCTCAAAAGGTAAGGGATGTCCGGAGTTTCTTGGGATTAGCAGGATACTACCGGAGATTCATTAAAGATTTCAGCAAGCTAGCCTCGCCATTGTTTGGCCTGTTGGCAAAAGATGTGGAGTTTAATTGGACTGACGATTGTCAGAGGGCTTTAAATGAATTGAAGGACAAGTTGGTGTCAGCCCCAATCCTGAGAGGTCCAAACTGGGCCCTACCTTTCCACATCCACACTGATGCCTCGAACAAAGCCATAGGTGCAGCTTTAGGACAAGTTGAGAAAAAACTTCCATATGCCATTTACTTTGTTAGCAAAAACTTGTCCAAAGCTGAGCTGAATTACACTGTAACCGAGAAAGAATTCTTGGCTGTGGTCCATGCACTGAACAAGTTCCGACACTATATTACTGGTTACCAGACCTTTGTACATACTGACCATGCTGCAATTAGATATTTAATGAATAAACCTGATGTGAATGCTCGTATTATTAGATGGTTACTTTTATTGCAGCAGTTTGATTTGACCATTGTTGACAAACCAGGTAGAGAAAATGTTGTTGCTGACTTTTTATCTAGATTGGATTTGTCTGCAGATGAGGATGGAACAGTGGATGACCAGATGCCCGATGAACATCTGTTTGCTATTTCAGTACTCTCTCCATGGTTTGCTGATATAGCAAACTATCTTGTTTCAGTACAGTTCCCTCCACACCTATCTTCCAGAGAGAAGAGCAGAATCATCAGAAAAAGTGCCTCATTTACTTGGATCGGGGGCAATCTGTTCAAGCTTGGCCCCGATCAGATCTTAAGGCGTTGTGTAAGGGAGGAGGAAGTCTTTGATATCCTCCTCACTTGTCATGATGGGCCTTGTGGAGGACATTTTGCAGCAAAGAGAACTGCCTTCAAAATCCTGCAGGCAGGCTACTATTGGCCCACACTTCATCAAGATGTCAGAAGATATGTCAGTCAGTGTGACCAATGCCAAAGAATGGGGAAACCGACCCAAAGGGATGAGATGCCTCTCCAACCTCAAGTGACTCTTGAGCAATTTGAGAAGTGGGGCATGGACTTTGTGGGCCCAATCAACCCCTCTTCGAGGCAAAAGACTTACATCATTGTGTGTACTGACTATTTGACAAAGTGGGCAGAGACCAAAGCAATCAAAGCAGCAACAGAAGAAAAGGTGGCCGAGTTCCTAAGAGAAAACATCTTCTATAAGTTTGGCTATCCAAGAGAGCTGGTCACCGATCAAGGGAGCCAGTTCACCTCCAACCTGGTTGAAGATCTACTAGCTCATCACAAGATCAAGCATAGGACTTCCACCCCTTATCACCCTCAAGCAAATGGGCAGGTGGAAGTCACCAATAGAGCATTAGAAGGGATCTTGACTAAGGTGGTGAGCAGCAGCAGAAAGGACTGGGCAGATCGCCTGGTTGAAGCCACATGGGCTTACAACACCACTTGGAAGACCACCACCGGCTTCACACCGTATGAGCTGGTCTATGGGAAGAAAGCTTTGCTGTCCATTGAGTTTGAATACAACACTTTGAGGATGGCAGCTCAGCTGGACCTAGATCTCAGCCATGCACAACAAAAAAGGCTACTGCAGCTGAATGGCCTGGATGAGCACTGAATGCAGTCCCTCCTTCACTCAGAAGTGGTTCAACTTCAGAGAAAGGTGTGGCATGACCAACATCTCCATGACAAGCAATTTCAGCCGGGAGATTGGGCTTTGTTGTATGACTCCAGATACAAAGACTTCAAGGGGAAGCTGAGAACCAGATGGCTAGGACCATATGTAGTGAAGAAATGCCATGGCAATGGATCTGTCCTCATTCGAACCATTGATGAGGAAGCCATTCCCATGCTTGTCAATGGGCATCGGTTGAAGATCTACAAGAGACCTCTCTCAAGACAAGAGTTCATCAAAACTATGGAGAAATCTGTATTGGTCATAGAGAAGGGTTCTGCCTCTGCTTTTGGCATACCCTGAAGGATATATAAAAAAAAAAAAAAAAGGAAAAAAGAAAAAATAAATAAAGATCCTTGGGTGAAAACCTCTCTGAGGCGCCCAAGGCAGGTAGTAGGGGTGAAAACCTCATTGAGGCGCCCCTATTGTCTTTCAAAAAAAAGAAGAAAAGGTTTGAAAAAGATCCTTGAGTGAAAACCTCTCTGAGGCGCTCAGGGCAGATGGCACGGGTGAAAACCTCTTTGAGGCACCCCTGTTATCTTTCAAAAAAAAAGAAAAAAAAAAAAAAAACAATAAGCAAAATATGGTAAAATTGCATGCAGGTTGAAGATGTTCTATGGAGGAGAGGAAGCCCTTCAACTCAAAGCCAAAGGTCCTTATCATGCTGACCTCACCAACACCTCCTCCAAGGGTATCCATGTTTTTTCAAGGTATGTGCAATTTTATCATGGTTTGAGTCCTCTACAAGAAGATGCAGTCTTTCTACAGGAAGAAGCAGTCTTTCTACAGGAAGACGCAGATTTTCTACAGGAAAGTGCAGACTTTCTACAGGAAGCCCGAACTTTCTACAGGAAGCTCTGTGTTCTACAGGAAACTTCCTGTAGAAGTTTGGGACGGCCCAGAATTCGTCTTAAAAGGAGATTTAGCGACTATGGATTGGTTTGGATGCATGCAAGCCTCTGTTGGCACCCTTGCACATTGCTGTCACCTTGCTCCACCATCCTTGTCGACATGCAACCAAGTTCCCTGCACCAACAAAGCAGATCGATGAGTTCTCGCGGGAAAAGCCATTTTCGAAGATAAACAAATGCTGAGATCTCATACCACAGGCATCAGAAGCTCCGGGAACGTGATTGAAAGGCCAGATCCTCCGTCGTGCAGCATGCACCCAAGGAGGAAGAACTGTTACGAGAAACCTCGCGAGAATCCTGTAACAGTTCAACCTGCTAGAGTGGATACCATTCACAGCACCGCCATCTGCAATGAAACGCGGGCGCATGCAACCCAAGCATCCACTCCATCGTCGGCAGCCTGTAACCACGAGCCTCCGGGTTTGTGTAAGTTCGCATGCAGCAGGTAGATCCACTCACCATCGTCCAAAGACTGGAAAAATCGTGTGCAGCCACACAGGTAAGTGTCTCGACCCTTCCTTCCATCAAATCACATGAATTTTACTTTGAATTGTTTGTATGGCGTAAAAGTGAATGGTTGAGCGGCCGTATGGCCAGTCGACTGGCCACGTCGGCCAGTTATGGTGTAATTGGATGTTTGGGTGGCGGCCACGACAAAGAGAATGAGCGGCACGCACGTGAGAACACTCCCGTCGGAAACAATGAGTTTAGCAGAAAAAGGCGGCGACAGATCTGTGGGAATGGATGCGGCAGCAAGTGAATACGAAGGCGAATGATGGATGACGTTGCCCAACGGTCCGGCGGGGACAGCTCACCCCCCGCGCCACGGATTGCGCCGATTCAAAATCTAATCGGCTAGATCATGCGCATGCATTTATCAACCACCACTTCAAACTCGGGTGGCTATTCTGATCTCCTCTGCACTTTGATACGCCGAGCTGTTGGCTACCAGAACACCGGTGAAGCACACCTCGCGCGCAGGCCAACTACAGTCCTCCCCGAAAATTGCGCACTGCTCCTACAGGAACACAGTTTCTACAGGAACGCAGTTCTACAGGAACGCAGTCTCTACAGGAACGCAGTCTTCTACAGGGAAGCGGGTGCCTCACGAAAAAAGGTGGCCAATTAAAGAGGTAACCCTGAACTCTTCATGCAACTGGTTAGTAAGAGTGGCAAGACCATCGTCCACAGTCTGGTCATAAAGATATCAGTGAAATTGTTGTTTGTTGTGCCTATGCTGTCGTTCTACAGGATGTCAGTATAAGTAGACTATGTTGAATTTTGTGGATCATGTGCATGCTCTGTCTTAATAGACCAAATCTCTTTCGCATTTGCCACCTTTAATTAAAACAACCGTGTTCATCATGCCGGGTGGATTTATAAGACGGGAACCCACTGATTCAGCCAAATTAAGGGAAAACCCGGCAGTGGTAGAGCTCTTTACACGAGCACAGTGGATGTCTTTTTGTGATAAGCTGCAGGGCTACGATGATGAAGTGGCCGAAGAATTCTTGCAGGCTCTGAAGCCGAAATCCCAGACACTGGCCACAGTAAACTTCAGAGGTCTAAGCCTCAAGCTCACCCCGGAGCATATCAGTCGGATCACAGAACTTCCTATGGGTTTGCTGTGGGATAAGGAAGAAAGAAAGCTAAGCCAGCAGGCAAAGAAAGAATTCTTCCCACCTGAGGAAGAATTCTCGGAGGACAAAAATGGGGTGCGAAGAACGAGCCTGTTGCCACCTTGGAATGAAGTCAGTTTGCAAATCATGAAATATATCACTTGTGAAGGCCGTTTCAGCATCGTGTATGCATATCATTTTCGGCTGCTCACTGAATTGAGGCACCGGATTGATCTTCCTGTAGAACAAAAACTGAGCATCCCTTATTTCCTATTGCAGTCTCTAATGGAGTATGCCACAAAGCTAAAAGAGGGCATACCAGATCAGATAGCCCACCATGGGTTGATCAAGATTCTTGTGGAGTATGCGCTGCACTCATATAAGGTCCCCCTCTCATGGGAATCCTTCCGGAATTTGACAAAAGATGGGGACATTAAAATGTTGATCGAAGAAACGGGTTCCTCCAACAGTGAGGAACAAGAAGCAGTGGCCGAGGGACAGAGAGAAGAAGGCCAGAAGACCCCGACCACAGTACAGAAGAAAGAACAAAGGAGGAAGCATGAGGAAAAGGAGGACAAAGAAAAAGGTGGCACACCTATCTTGTCAGCAAGAGAAAAGAGGATGAAGAGCAGAATGGAAAAAGCTGAGGTGGTCCACGTCAGCCCAAGTACCTCAACAGCACCTGCAACCAAAGCAAAAAGCAAAACTCAGGCAGGCAAGCAAGCAGAGGTGGAGACACCTGTGTCTACAGGAAAGCAGAAACAGGCTTCTACAGGAAGCCCGAAAACAAAAACAAAGGCTTCTACAGGAAGCCCGAAAATCGTTGAGAAACAGGCTTCTACAGGAAGCCCAAAAACAGAGACAAAGGCTTCTATAGGAAGCCCGAAATTGCAGAAACAGGCTTCTACAGGAAACCCCGAAAAGGTGAAACCCAAAGAGAAGAAGGTAGATATTCTGGCACGGGAGGCAGCAGCTGTATTAGCTGGCCTTAGCACACCGCCTAATCCAAAAGAAAAGAGGAAGAGGGAGACCCCTCTATACTTTAAAGCTCGAAGAAGTGTTAGGATAAAGACGGGCAAGCCACAGCCCCAATCCAGCAGCCCGATTGTCATCGAAGATACACCTGCTTCTCCCAAGGAAAGGTCACCCTCCAGGATCACAGTCACCTACGAGAAGGGGAGTCCAAAGAAAAATACGTGGCAAGAAAGGTTAGAAAAAAATCAGCTACAGGAAGCTGAAAATGTTCTACAGGATACTCTGGCCCGGCTACAGGAAACGGAAAAAAGGGAAGGAGAAGGACCCTCCTCACCACCAAGGGAGGGTGAGGTAGAACCGCCTGAAGAAATAGAAAGGGAACATATACCAGAACCTAGCCCTTCGCCTAATCTGAATTCATACTACACCTTTTTAGAGGCGGGCAAAATCATACCGCAGAAATTTACTGTGCCTCTATTTTTTGCACTAGAAGAAGAGAGAGTCCGTTCCCACACATGGATGCAGATCGCCAAATCAAAGGGTGTGGCGGACATAGGCCCTTTACAAGAGCAACTCAAGGAGGTCAGGAGTGAATTCACCATGGCTAAACATGTGGCTAATTGCCAACGTGTGCTTCTACAGGAAGAAAATCAGAAGATGAGATTGCAGCTACAAGAACTAAGGGCAGGGGCAGGAACATCCTCCAAGGACACCACAAAAGAACAACAAAGCACAAAGGAGCTGACCACCAGTCTTGAGGAGCCAATGACACTTCTACAGGAAGCGGAACAACAAACAAAAATTGAAGTGCAAGCCCTAAGAGAACAGCTGCAACAAAAGGAAGCACAATTGGCCTGCATGGCCAGTTGGGCCATGGAGGCAATGCAGACTGCTTGCAAAATCCTATGGATTGTTCTTAAAATATCAATGGCTGCAGTTCCAAATAAACACCTTGGCACAAAGAGGTATTTCACATATCCAAAACCCACAACAATTTTCTGAATTGTGCAGTACTAGTTCGTCAGAAGACAAAGCCAAATTAGCAGAATTTTACCTCCACAACTTGGCTTTGCCTAATGAAGTCTCCTGGGATCCCAATATTGCCTTGGGTGATATGCAATTGATGGCGTTTGCCTCATGGTTAAACCATGAGGATCAAAGAGCAGCTGAAGCAAAATCGGTCATGAACCGAGAAGTGAGCGAGCCACTGTTCATTAGGCCAGAACTAGAGGATCCGGTGGCACTCATCTCAGCCCACCAACAGTTGGCCACGGATCCCACAGCTTCCTTGAGATTTATGGACCAACAGGCCCAAGCCATAGCTCACTTTGAAGACATGGAAAGGTTGTTGGGAGAAAGTGCTGCCCAAGCATGTGCACGCAGATGGAATACCCTGGCCCACAGCTTGAAAATCCGAGAGTACCATACCCCCATTCGGATGAGGGAAGCTTTGGCAAGGGTTGACCTTTACAAGAAATCCATGCAAAGCCTCCAGGCCAGCTGGATTGGCCTTAACCTCAGCCCACCACTACTGCTAGGATTGACTGAAGGCAATACAAAGGAGGATGACAGTCAACAATGGGAAGAGGTGAACAGGAAAGCAGGGTTTCATATCCACAGAGAGGACACTACCACAGAGCCTTGGGATGCAAGGGAAGCAGTGAAAGCAATGAAGGATGAGGATTTGGACTAAGTTGCTCAAGGATGAGCAAATAGTTTAGCTGGGGGGTGATGATGAGCCCCAATTTTTGGTACAATTTGGGCTCATTTGGCCTACTTGCTCTGCTCAAACCATTCATTTTTTATTGCTTATGCATTCATTTCTTGGTTTATTCGTGTTCTTTGTAGGAAGAAGGGTAGGCATTCTATCTACGTGACTAATGCATGATGCTTTCAGGTTTTTGGCATTAAAAGGAAGAAAAGACCACGAGAAAGGAGACAAGGAGACAGTAAGGTGGCACTGCTGATTTTTAGGAGAGGATGTCCGCAGTCTTGGGGACCTTCCTCGTGATTCCCACCATAGCTCCGAGCTCCAACCAATCTCCCCACTGAGCTTAGAGGCAGCCAACCGTTCTACAGGAACCGCAGTTACAACTGTTCTACAGGAACAACAGTTATAACTGTTCTACAGGATCAGCAGTTTAACCTTCAGTTGGACAGCCGAGCTCCACAAATCAAGGACACCCGTTGGATGATCATTTTGCATAAATACTGAGGCCGTAGCCTTGGATAGGAGCTTTTTGAACTTTTTCATTACTCTTGTAATTTGGAAGTACGAGCTACAGCTCGGTGTTTGTTCCTTTTGTAAGCCAGTTTTGGCATGACATCTGATTTTTGGTTATGAATAAAGGCAGGCAGATTTTGATCTCATTCTGAGTTTCTAAGGGAGCTATAGCTCTCAGGTTAGGGCCCAACCTGAGAGCAATAGATCTCCTCGGTGTTGTAATGTTATTTGCATTTCGTTCCAGCACTTCGTTTATTTACTTTGACATGCAATTCGAATTTACAGTCTGCTAATTCAGTCTTTTTCGTGAGCTTGAATAGGATTAGTTTATGGTGATTTTGTTTCCAGTTGCTTAGGATTAGAAGAGGATCGTTATAATTTATTGGAGCTCCAGAAAAAGGTTGTTAGAGCTCACTGCCATCTCTGCTTAGGGATTGGGGTGCAGTCCATATCAACCACCAAAAAGAAACGCAGTTCTTCTCACTTCCATGCAAGCTGCAACATAGTCATTTTCGTTGAAGATCCATCCATGCACTTTTGATATTGAACCATACTTCTACATTCCACTTCCATGCACGAGTTTCTTTTCACGGTTTTCCATTGTTGTTCATAGGTTTAATGGCACAGTTAACATAGGTTAAAGAGTTCTTGTTTTTGGTAACAGTCATAGACAATTTGTTTCATCTACACTGCTCCACACCATTCCATTACCTTCCTCGTCTTTCCAACCACCCCTGAAGCCACTCAACCGACCTCTGCTCAGCTCATTTACCTTCCAGCTCTCCCGTTTCTCACATAGCTCCATTTACTTAAACTTTCGTTGATCCCATCCTTCCAGCCATCAACCCACTGCATGCACTCTTCCTCCATCTGACTTCTCTGCTCCTGAGCCATCACTAGTTCCATCTCCATCTCACCTATCCTCCCACACCACTCCAACACTTCACCATCTCCCAAAACTTCCACGGTCAAACATCCTGTAGAATTGCACAAACTTCCTGTAGAAATCCCTGAGTTTCCTGTAGGATCCCCTGCAGACTTCCTGTAGAAGCCTGCAAACTCGGTTGCTGAGCATCCGAACGTGGTAGACTTCTGTGGATTGATGCTAGAGACCCTCTGGGACCTCCCCTAGCCATCCTGACCTTGCCCATTCTTTCCTTCCATTTGAACCGCTCCTGCACAGTCAAACCCTAATCAAAAGCACCATCACAATAAATCCAACCACTTAATGACAAAATACAAAAACATGTCTTTTCAGATGAAAATAGCTTAGATTCATGTATTTCAACTCACTGCAAGTAATGGCATCATTGGTAGAAGTTTCATTCACATTTTTGCATTGTAAGGGTCAAGATAGTTAAATTAGGGTTTATTAGGGTTTCCATGCTTTGTTGTCTTTCAATTTCCTTTTTGCAAAATAGGTTAGCTTCCTTCAAGATAGCTTTCGTCCATCACTCATAAAGCTTCTTCTGAGAGCATATAGAAGTTGGCTTGAGCCCTAGCGGACTTGTGCCAGCTGACCAAGTGACAGCTGCGACAAGAGCTAGTACTTGTGCATACAACACCGTCGCTTCCAAGTTTGTACGAACTACCGGGTTGATAAAATTAGAGATAGGAAGCTCCAGGAGTTGTAGCATCATTGCTACAATACTGGAGCCCACCAATCTGGTCAATAGGCTGAATGCCCTTTGCCAGTACTTCTAAGTCTATCTTTTTGAAGTCTATTGCTATTCTTGGTTGCTGAGTAGTGGCCTTCATAAATGTCATCTCCATTTTGCCTCCTTTCACATCATAGGCTGACATAAGCCTTGTCTGATTCGTAGGGGCCATCTTTAAGTACTATGCATAAGTTCGGGCTTTTAGTCTCTCATTTATGGCTTTTATGTGCTTGTACCTTTCTCTGATGTCTTGGTCTCTGTTAGCTAGCATCCTAAATGAGGAAACTTCAACACTCGGTTGCCTTTCCAACATCTGAGTGTGTGATGTGGAAGGTTCTAGTGTGCCCCCAGAGGGAGTGGCATGCATGCTTCACTCTCTTTATGTGCTGGTGGCCCCAACTATTTCTTCTGTGAATTCTTGTTCAAAGACATGATTTATCCTTTTCCTTTTGACCAGGTTGGTCTCTACATATTCCTGTGCAGTTGCTTTGCCTGAAGTAGTGGCCTCTTCCCTATTTCTTTTGAGGATTTTCTCCTCATTCAGAGGAGTTTGCAAGACTAGGGGAGTAATCATGATGGGCTCTGGTATACCTGTTTGAGTGAACTCCTATGATAGGTCTAGTTGTTATGACTCTTCTTGCACCTGAGATTCTTCTTATACATGTGATTCACTTTGTGCTTGAGATTCTCCTCATGCCTGAGATTCTCCTTGTGCATGTGATTCTTCTTGGGCTTGAGATTCTTCTTGGACCTGAGATCCTCCTAGAACCTACAGGAAAGAACCCTCATCAAGTTGTTTCTCTAGATCAATTAGAGCATTTTCAATAGTAACTTCAGTGCTATCCCTATCCACTAAATTATTCTCCACCCATTCCAATTGATTTGGATATTTTTCTATTTCATGGATTCAGTGGTGAATGTAGGGAGCCATCTTGTTTTTCTGTTTTCTGTTGCAAATGAAGTCCAAGGGATCACATCTCCACATGAAACACTGTTTTAGATTAAGTCATGAAGGATTTGCTCTGCTTCATTTCCAGATTCTCGGCTATTACACACAAAGGAGCCTAGTTGATATTTGATTCTGAGCTGGGCCTTCTTTTTTGCTTTGACAAAATGCACCTCATCTGACTTGATTATCTGCTTGTAGTACTCCAGAGAAAATAACCTCATTGGGAGGTATGTGGGTACTTTATATGGGGCCAACTCACAATCATAGATCCTAATTTTAGTGTGATTTTGGTACAAGTACATTTTGGGAAGCTCAAAGATGCAGGATCCTCCTGATATCTGAACTGATTCTTGGAGGAGGGTTGTCTATCAGCATTGTTACTATAGGATGTACAAAAAGATCTATGAAGTCTGTATAGGGATATGGGGAGTCATACTTATGGATCAAAGGAGTCCATAAAATCATTGACCTAGGGTGACCTTTAGTATCAAGCTTTTGGAGAGTAAAGGGGAACTTGTTAGCTTGGTAATATAGAAAAATGTGGTACAAAACTAAGGAATACTTGAATACTCTCTCATTACTCATACTAAGAAATTGGTCATGCATCATATCAGCTATGAACCTATCATAATCATACATGACAACAGGAGGTTGTCCTGGAGTGAAAATGGACATGAAGGCTAAGATGATTTCATCTATATACTCACTCATGGTATAGCCTAAGACACAAGAAATCATTGCTACAATATCCTGACCAAATGGGGAAAATATGGTAACCACATATGGAGGAGGATCTTTTGGGATATGCTTTTCCTCCCTGATGAAGGTTTGGAACATCTCAGCAATTTTTGCAGTGGTAAGCTTGGGGAATCAATCTAATAGGTCTCCAATTGAAATAGGGGTTAGATTTTTCCCTGGTTGAAGTTGCAGCATTTCATTGATTAACTCAGCAGTGATGGTGAAAAGTATGGTTTGGTCAGGGGACATCACTGCTCTTTGATTGGGGATGTAGTTTGCATGGCAATAATGGAATTTTTTGGAAATATGTGCACCTCAGGAAATTGATACTTAGGCAAATTAGACTACCAAAGACCAATTTTGATCGGCGTGGTTTAGGTATTGATCTCTGTATCGACTGTATAGTTTGAGAGGGGATTCAAGGACAGAGGTGTCCTTGATTTGGAAGTCTTTATCAGCAAGGGGAAGGTGGTCCAAGTCCAGGTGAGGAGTGGAAATTGGTCTTACATCCGTGGCAATTGGGGTAGCCATTCTTAGTTCTTGTGGATTTGAGAATGGGGGAGGTAAATTGTCAGTCTTTTAGGGCAGAGGTGGTTCAATTCCGGGTGGGTTTAAGTTACTAGAGTTTTTCTTTAATTTCAATTAATAACACTCAGCAATTGGCTCTGAAATTGACAGAGTTTTCAGTGAATTATGGTTTAAATACCTAGAATTTGAAGAAAAATGGGTCTGAACTAGGTAAATGACAACTGTGAATATTTGAAAAGGCTACGAGTAGGCTGGAAGGCAATCTGGGAGCTTTGTAGCATCTTTAGGGTGAAATTGTATGTGGGTTGACAACTTGGATGTTGACAGACATGTGCATGGAGGTTTGAAATTAAAAAAACGATAAAAAAATAATAATTTGGGGGTTTTTTTTGGCTTTATGCGCAAAAGTCAATTTGGCAGGTGCAGGATAATAGTTGTCCTTTGTTGCATAGCAAGGTGAACAATGGTTGTTTCAGCATGTAGCGGGCTAGCAATAAGTGGTTTGCTTCGTACAGCTTTTGGGTGCTTAGCGGTATTGGGGGGAGGCCGCCTGATTCCATTCATCAAGTGCCACGTTGCCTCGAGGGCCCAACAGAAAACAACCCTTTTCGGGTGGGTAACATTCGGATTTCGAGCCCTTCCAAAATCAACACGGGCCATCAAATTGGGAGGGGAGAGATCATGTGGTGATCAGGTGATGGAGTTGCACAAAAGGTGATGGGAGGGCTCGGCGGGCGTTTAAGCGCAGTGGTTTTGGTTTAATGTGAGATTAAGGTGTGGGTTAAGGTATTGGGCGAGATTTAATTGGGGTTTTAACTAACTTAATCGAGGATCGATTAGTTAGTGGGTTCGGGGTAGAAAGCCTTAGTTTATATAATTAAACTAGGGCGGGATTAATTCATATTGCGGGAGTTAATATATATACAGGAAACGGGTTTTTATTAGGTATTTAATAAATAAATTAGTAATTTAGTCACATAAGTGGAAAAGGGGCACAATATCTCAAATACATGACATCTCATGTTTTATTGCTTTCCGATAATCACATAAATCCTTATGATATAGTGTTTTTATGGGTTTTTGATATGAAAATGAATTATGTGGGGGAACAAATACTTTTCCAAGGTAAAAGTGATTTAATCTTAGGAAAGAATATTACTTAGGGAAAATGAATGAACTAAAAGTTTGGGGGGGGGGGATGAATGCTTATGAGGGGATTTAGTACTTATTACATATAAGTCATGGAGTCGAGGGTCTAGTCCCTCCAAAAGTCAGAGAAATGCTCTGAGCCTCTTTGACTTAGGGTTTTTTAAGTACTTTGATCTTTATTCTAGGAAATTAGTTAAGTAAAAGGTGAAATGAATGAGGGAAGTTAATTAATTGTCTTTTATATCCATCTACATGTTTGAGTGCCCATTCACATTTGGAACTTTTTATGATAAAAAAGATGATACACATGCTTTTATGTAATCAATCATCAAAATTATGCAACCTTTCTTCTACTTACCCACCTACTCATCCTACCACTTTTACTTCTCTTTATTAGGGTGCATTTGAGCTAGCAAACCCTTATCAAACATTTTTATTTTTCTTTACAATAGTAAACTAACTAAATCTAACCTTATTACATCCAAGGGCTCACTTTAAACAATTGAGCTCCTTTTATTTACTCTACCTATCTACTTATCTGCCAAGATTAAACAATTTGGTCAGATTTTATTCTCTATCTATAGACATGAAATTTAAAACATGAAATAGCCAAGTTTAGACATTTTGACTATCATGGATTGTGGCAAAGGTTACAAACTGCAAACAACCATTTATTATACACAATAGTAAATAGTAGTGGCATTTTGACTTGCTCACTTTCATGGTGTTTTTATTTTCTAGGGGTTCATATTATTCATATTTTTTGACCTTTTTATTCTTTTTGTCCTTTGATTATTCTTTTAGGACATACCCTCTTTACATTTTTTATTTTTATTTTTAATATGGAAAACATTTGCAGAAAGCAAAGGTATGTACGTATTACAGGTTTAATCTCAGCCATTCAAAAATTATGACTCCTATTCGTATAGGAACCTAACATACCCAAGCAACCTATAAAAGAGAAAAATTCATTCTTTCTCCTACATAGGACTTCCTACACGATTACACAGGAATCCTACATGATACAGTCAGACAGTTTATAGGATTGGCGGAGAGCAGTTTCAGAAGGGAAAACACAGGAGTTGGCTATAGCAAACACCATGAAGAGGTAGGTTCTGCATTTCCTTCCATTTTTCCAAGAGAATAGAACATAAAAATCTCCTAATTTGAGTGAATTTGATAGTTGTGTAAGGGAATTGTCTCCTCACGTATTTCAATCACATTTCCTCCTGCATTAAAATTTGTATCAACCATCTCTGCTCCAAATTCACCAAATAAATGAAAGGGGGATTTAATGGAAGGGAGCCCATTAACACTGTGAGGATTCACCAAAACCCTCCTATGTTAGAAATATTCACAAGGCATAATTGGATGGCGTATTTTGAGAAATTGAGGGTGCATGTTGATGAGGTGGCCGAAGATTTTTCTCTCTCCCTCATTCCACTAACCAGAACCCATGCCATTGTTGTGGTGAGAAGCCTCTCCATAGAGCTCACCCCTGGACATATAAGAAGAATTACCACACTTCCCCTAGGAGTGCCTTGGAGAAAGGAAGACAAGGGAGATAGCCAGACTACCAAGAAGAAATTCTTTTTAGAGGGAGAGGAGCCCATTGAGGACAAGAATGGAGTAAGGAAAACAGGCCTACCATTCCCCTAGAATGAGGTAAGCTACAACCTTATAAAATACATATCATGTGAAGGTAGGTATAGTGTGGTTTATGGTTATCACTTTAGGCTCCTTGAAGAATTATGATTTGGAGCAGAAATAACTCCTCACCACAGGCTCAACATACCATACTTCCTTCTGTAATCACTGATAGATACAAGCATAAAGGTGTAGGAAAGAAACTGCCAACAATTAGTCCACCATGGGTTAATTAGAATCATCATAGAAGATGCCCTCCAAAACCTTAGAATACCTATCCAATGGGAAATTTTCAGAGACATGCAGACAAACGAGGATATCAAATCCCTCACAGATGATATTAGGCGTACTATCAGTGAAAAGGATGAAGAAGAGGCAGAAACAGATGGAGAAGAAGCAGAGATGGATGAAGAGGAGATAGATGAGGATGAAGAGGAAGAGAAAGAGAAATAAGGTGATGAAGAAACAAAGGAAGATGTCAAGGAGGAAACTGATAAACAAGATGAGGATATAGAGGGAGAAGAAGAGGAGAAAGGCATAGGTACAAAGGGCAATGGAAAAGAGGAGGCATAAGAGAAGGAGGAGTCACCTAGGGTGTCTCCAGAACCCACTGAGATAGAGGTAGCAGCTACCCTCACTGCCCTTAGCATCCCTATCAAACAAAAAGGAAAAAGACAAAGGAAAACCCCCTTATACTTTAGAACAAGTAAAAGCACAAGGATAAGGCAGGGAAAACCCCAAACTCCAACCAAGGTTCCCATTATTATTGAGGAGTCACCTAAACAGCAGGAGAATATGGCTCCTCCTATAAAAACCCAAGAAGAAGGATCCTCAACACAAACCTCCCCTAAGACTCCTATCACTTATGTGAGAAGGCCTGCAACCAGGTCTACCTCATCCAAAGGAAAAGGCATCCTACAGGATACACAACAGGACCTAGAGGAAGCAAAGGCAGTCCTACAGGAAACTCTACTAAACCTATAGGAAACTCAAAAATTGGATGAGGAAAGAAGTAAGCAGCTGAAAACAAAGAGAGAGTACCAAGAGCTAAGGTAACTTAGTCCTCAACCCAACCTTGACTCCTATGTAGGGTCATTCCACAAAAAATTTCCATCCCATTATTCTTTGAGCTTGAGAAAGAAAGAGCCAGAACTTATAGATGGATGCAGATGTCCAAGTCCAAGGGAGTGGAGGACATTGGTCACATGGAGCAGAAGCTCAAAGAGATGGGAACATAACTAGGTAGCTTGAGGGACAGAGAGGCCATAATGAAAAATTAGTTGGAGAGGGAAATGCATGGTTGAAAGCAAAACTGCAAGAAAGAGAGAATCAATTGGCATCCATGGCCAGTTTATATTTGGAAGCAATGTAGTGTAGGATTCCAGCTAAGTGCTATGCACTATACCTTAAGGAACGATGGCTGTAGTTCCAAATCAATAGCCTAGCACAAAGAGGCACCATGCCATTGCAGTATTATAGATAGTTCATCGATCTCTGTGATCAAAGTACATTAGAGGATAGGGCTAAGATGTCTAATTTATACTTGCATAACATGAATTTGACATATATGAATGTATGGGACCCTAATGCAAATCTAGGGGATTTATGGTTGATGGATTTGGCATCGTGGATGAACCATGAGGAAGCAAGGGCTGCAGAAATGAAGAGGATATTGGCAAGGGAACATATAGAGCCTCTTATGATCAGACCTGAGCAATCCAATCCAATGGTTTTCATTAGCACACATAATTTAATTGCAAATGATCCTCAACTTGCACCCAAGTATCTTGCTACTCAAGAGCAAGCCATTACACATTTTGAGGACATGTTCAGATTGTTAGGGGATGACAGCGTGCAAGATTTCCTAAGGAGATGGAATACTTTGCCATACAGTTTGAATATCAGAGATTACCACTCTCCTCAAAGGATGAGATAAGCACTGAACATGACACCCATGTACAAGAAATCCATCCAAAGGCTCAAAGTCAATTGGGTTGGCTTGAGACCCAGTCCACCACTACTCTTGGGGATGTTAGAGGGAAGGAAGGAAGAAGAAGAAAGAAAGCAGTGGGAGGAGGTAGAAAAGAAGGCAGGATTCTATGCACAAGAAGAGGAAACCACAACAGAAGCATGGGATGTTAGGGAGGCCACTAGAGCTATGAAAGACATGGATATTGATTAAGTTGCTCACAGGATGAGCAACACTTTTAGTAGTGGGGTGATCATGAGCCTCATCATTGGGTAATTATATGGGCCTTAATTCACCTCCTAGCTAGTCAAATCAACTCATTTCACAATTTATTACATGTTTTGATTATATTTTGTTTAATGAAATGAGTTAAAGTGAGATATTATGCCTAGTGGACTAGTATGCAATGAATGCAAGTTTGGAAGAGAAAATCAAGGAATTTTTGCAAGAATAAGGTTTGAAACTCGAATGGGAGAAGGGAGAGAGATTGTAGGAGGTAAATCCTCCTCATTTACTCCTCCCCCATTCAAATATTCCTCCATTAATCACACCAGCTCAGAGTGCAATTAGCCAAGTCATGAAGATCAAAAGGTAGCCGAGCAAGTGATAGACAAAGAGTTAGTTCATCTCGAGTTTGGGAGCTGAGCCTCCCTAGATTTAAGGAATTTGTTGGGGACTTCAGTTGTATAAGTAGAGAGGCCTAGAGCCTCATTAGGATTCAAATTTTTGTTGTAAAAACACTAGTTATTTTTGAGCTCCAGACTTGTGGAAGACATTGATGTAATTTTCTGTTTTGATAATGAAAATGAGCTTTTTCTTGATCCAGCACTAAGTTAACTCAGAGGGCTGAAGCTCTTGGGTTAGGGCCCAACTATAAAATCAAATGTTCCTCTTCTTGTATATGTATTCTTGGCTTAGTTTCATAGATTCATGGTTAAATTGTCTTTAGAAGTATTTCATTGCAAGTAATGTAGATTTGATTAGTTGTTTATTAGTTTGCTTCCATTTGTGCTTTACTTCAGTAGCAGGTTAGAAGGGATAAAAGGAGCACCACAAAGCTATTAGTAGGTGTCTTGGCCTCACCTCTTTCCTCAGGGATCATGATTTAAGTAAAAGACCCTTATGCAACCCCAAAAAGACAGATTTCCATTTTCTCATAAGATTTAGAGCTTACTGTACTTGAACCAACATTTGATTAGTTTTGAAAGTGTAAGATTTAATTACAATCTCTTCCATCTTCAGTCTTATAGTAGATCGCATCCATGATTCCATTTTATTCATCAATTTTCCTCATGCATGAAGTAGACATCTAGTTCATTAAATTCTGCTTTTCTAGCTTGCTAGAATTCTTCTTGCTTACATGACTTTTTGGCAATTATAAATGTTTGATGCAGAGAAGGTGATTCAGAAATATAAAGAGATCTCATAGTAGGAAACCACCTTCCAACTTCATTCATCCATAATCATTCCTTGCTTTCACCAAGATCTTCACCAATATCATCATTTTACATAGAAATTCCTCCAAGCATGTTGAGCGAATCCAACCATCTCCTAACCTTGGTTTTGAGTTCTGAGTGATTCTAGGAATTTTCTCACTCCATTCCAGCCATCCACCACATTCCCTAAGCCTTCCATCACCTTCAACATCCATCAATTTTCTCTCGGCTGTATCCTATAGAAATACAGGGAATCTTGTAGGTTTCTAGTACATCTTGTAGGTTTTCCTGTAGTGGCCTCTTTTGAGGCCGAATTGAGGGAAAACCTCTAGGAGGCCACACCAGGTCACTCAAGGGCCTCCCAAACCTTTCAACCATCTCCTAAACCTCCCAACCATCCACCAACATCCATAAGCCACCTGCCACATCACCAAAAGAGATTAGGGTTTACACTTGATTTTCCATAAAAAGAATAAAAAGAACAAAATAGATTTATTTCAGTCCTTTACATGCATAGCAATAATGTTTGATTATTTTAATTTCCATGCTTAGGATAGTAGCATTTCATACATGTTAGCTTGAAATTATTGTAAAGCATAGTTTCTTAGTAATTAGTTAGGAAATGGTGTGTTTTAGCATTGAGTTTCAGTCTCTTTCATTATTGCAGTAGATAAGCTTTCTCATAGAGTAGATTCCTCTTTCTTTCATTAGTTATCAAGCTTCTTCTGAATCCATAGAAGTCTGGCTTGAAACCCCTAGTGGTCTCTCACCAGTTGAACAGTGACAAAAGGCAGAACCATCACTTTTACTTGTGTATACAACACTATCACCTCCAAGTTTGTATGAACCTCGAGTTGATAAAGTAAAGCTGGTATCTCCAAGAGTTGCAACATTCTTGCTACAATAATAGTGCTCATCACCATCTTGTCATCAAATTTCCCTTGAATTCCTTAAATTTGGATTCATATAACAAGTCCCAATCTCCTTCTTGGAAAGTCCTTTCTCTGATGTCTTTATCTTCCTCTGTAGTTGTATTACCTCAGTGTGTAGGAGAGCTTGCATTATGAGTTCATCTAGACCATTGAATTGGAGCAACCTTTCCCGTTGTGCTAAAGTGAGATCTAAGTATAAATAAGTTCTATCCTCAGGGTATTGTACTTAAATTCAATAGATAATAGGGATTTCTTCCCATATACAAACTCAAAGGGAGTGAATCTAGTGGTGGTCTTCCAACTCGTGTTGTAGGGCCAAGAAGCTTCCACAATTCTGTTTGCCCATTCCTTTCTACTGCCGCTAACAACCTTTGTAAGAATTTTCTTCAATGCTCTATTGGTGACTTCCACCTACCCATTTGCTTGAGGTTGATAGTCAATGGATTTCCTATGCTTGATTTGGTGTTGCCTCATGAGATTTTCAATCATATTTGATGTGAATTCTTCTCCTTGATCGATGACTACCTCCCTTGGATACCCAAACTTGTAGAAGATGTTTTCTCTTAAAAATTTAGCCACTTTGTGCTTAGTTGCTACTTTAACTACCTTTGTCTCAACCCACTTTGTCAAGTAATCAATGCACACAATGATGTACTTCTTCTATCCCGATGGTGGATCAATTGGCCCAATGAAATCCATGCCCCACTTTTCAAATGGCTCTAAGGCCACTTGAGGTTGTAAGGGAATTTCATCCCTGGGTGTGGGCTTTCCCATCCTTTGGCACTGATCGCACATGATGTTGTATCTACTTGCATGATGATGTAGAGTGGGCCAATAATAACCATCCTGTAAAAATTTAAAGGTTGTCCTCTTAGCAGCAGAATAACCCCCACAAGGTCCATTATGGCATAGTGATAGGATGCCAAATACATCTTCTTCCCTTACACATCTCCTCAAGATCTGATCTAGTCCTAATTTCAGAAGATTTCCCCCAATCCAGGTGAAAGGAGAACTTTTCTTTATAATCTTGAATTTCTCCTTGGATGACAGATTAGGAGGGAAAATCCCAACAACCAAGTAGTTGGATATGTCAGCAAACCAAGGAGAGAGCACCGAGATGGAACATAGGTGTTCATCTGGAAGTTGATCATCCACCATCTCCTCATTATCTATAGGCAAGGTTAGTCTCGACAAGAAATATGAAACCACATATTTTTTCCTAGTTTGTCAATAATATTCAAATCAAACTATTGTAACATAACAACCATCTAATTATCCTCCCATTGACATCAAGATTATTCATTAAGTACTTAATTGATGCATGATCAGTATGAACACAAGTTTGATACCTAGTTATATAGTGCCTGAAATTGTTTACAGAATGTACTACAACTAAGAGTTCTTTTTCAGTGATAGTGGAATTCAACGAAGCTTTAGACAGATTCTTGCTAATGGAATAAATATCATAAGGCAATTTATATTCTACTTTCCCTAAGGCTATCCCCACAGCTTTATTTGAAGCAAAAATGTGGATATGGAAAGGAAATGACCAGTTGGGACCCTTAAGGATGGGCACATTGGTTAAATTTTCTTTCAACACTTCAAGGGCCTCTTGACAATTGATTTCCCAACACAAATATGAATCCTTGGCCAATGATCCAAAAAAACGTGAGGCCATTTTACTAAAATCTTTGATGAAACTTCTATAGTACCAAATTAATCCCAAGAAACTCCTGACATCTCTTTTTTTTTTAGGGGTAGGGACACTTTTGATGATGGAAATGTTGTTTGGGTCAACCTATATCCCTTCCTTGGATATGGAATGGTCACGGACATTCCATTCATTCATAAAGAATTCACGTTTCTTAGGGCTCAATGAGAGATTCATTTCAATACATTTCTTCAATACCTTGCATAGATTGGAGAGAGTTTCATGGAATTCACATCCATAAGGAGTGAAATCATCGATGTATATTTAAATAGATTCATGAAAAACTTCAACAAAAATACTTATCACTACCCACTAGAAAGTATTAGTAGAACTCTATAGGCAAAGGTACCCCAAGGACATGTAAATGTGGTATTATCTTGGTCCTCAGGGATGATTTGGATTTGGTTGTGTCCACTAAATCCATCCAGGAATGAGAATAATTTCTTCCCTACATGGCCATTTAGGACTTGGTCAATGAAGGGCACAGGAAAATGGGCCTTCTTTGTAGCCTTGTTAACTTCCCAATAATCAACACAGATTCTCCAATTCCCACTCTTCTTCAGAACTAAAACAAGAGGTGACACCCACTCACTATCTGAAATGGGGTATATGAACCCTACATCTAGTAGATTTTGTAATTATTCTTTCAAAATGTCCTTAAGAGAAGGGTTCATCCTTATCTAGGGTTGGCACACACGCCTGCATCCCTCCTTGATGTAAATATGACGAGTAGAAACTGAGGGATGCACACCTTTCATTTCCTTATAATCCCAAGAAAAATCATCCAAGTGTTTCCTCAGTACATTGCACAACTGTTCTTCTTGTTTGGCAGAGAGGGAGGGGTTGATATTTAAATTTCTGGATGGGAAAAACTCTACAATATTGACATATTTTGGACTTGATTCAATAGAGCATAAGTGAGTCCAAGGACTATTCCCAAATTCTTTCAACAACTCATCAATTGGTATTGGAGCATGAGGTTGATTCTAAAGGATATGGTCAATAAGGTCATCTTCATCAAGTCGTGGCCCTCCTATAATTGTATATAGAGTGCAGACAGGGTAGCGGGTTGTATGATACAATTCATCCTCCTCCTCCTCTTCTAACCATATAGGTAAATCATGTTCAATAGAAGGTTTAGCAGGAGGATAAAAATACGTTGTTTCGATAAATGTCCACTCTTGATAATCATGTTCCTAACCCTAAAACTAATGTAGGAATCAACAATGGTGAACCAAGGTATTCCCAAGATGAGAGGATAGCCATTAAACTTGGTTTTGGGCTGGAGAACTAGGAAATCAGTAGGATAATCCTAGGAGTTAATGGAGACCATAATATCTTCAATGATTCCCTCAGGAGCTACTATGGATCTCTCTACAAGTTGAAGCACTGTGGTGGTCTTCCTCGAAACCCCTTGGAGATAAATCTTTAGCATGGTTTCCCTAGTCATCACATTGATTGCAACCCCAATATTAATCAGGGTATTAGAGACCATAATGCCATCAATGTGAAAATCCACTACTGGGCTACCAGGGTCTAGGTATTTTGGGAAGATCACCCTCCCAAGCATTAGATTAGATAGTTACCCAACAAAATTGATGGTGGGGTTGTCTATTTTTCTTCTCTCAATATTTCTGAAACATTTTTCCTTGATAATATTATTGTGTTTTGGAACATCTTTAATGGCCCAGAGAAGGGGTATCCTAACACACAAATTCTTCAATTCTCCCAAAAGTTCAACCTCTTATGGGGTGTGTTGGCTAGGGTGGATCAGCCTTTCAAGAAATGAAGGTGGATTGACTTGAGGAGCACTTTATTCCTTTTTTTATTCAAGCTCTTCAGATGGAGAAGCTGGATGATTATATGGGAGTACTCTCCCAAACCAAAGATTGATCTCCTGGATTTCCACAACATAAGCAGGATATGATGTCTCTCCACTGTAGACATGTTGTACCTGCTTGTTTTTCAGGTCAGATTAGGTTGATTAGGAATTTGAGGCTTCTTAGGTGGAGTAGGATGAGTGAGTTGTGGTTGAGGTTAGGGTGGAGGCAGTAAAGCAGAAGGTTGGTTGGCTTGAATCTTCCAACCTTGTGATGGGTTGCCCCATTCAGAATATTGGGGTGGATATGGATGAAGAGGATGAGTAATAGGCTGAGGAGAGTATGGAGGAGCATAAGGCCATGAAGGAGGCATGGAACATGATGGATGAGCGGAAGGGTACCAAGGATGGAAAGGTGCATTTTGATTTGGATTGTAATAAGAGTAATGTGAACCTTGCATGCCCTATTGATATGGCCGAGGTCCTTGAGGCATTATTTGATTAATCAATAAAAGTTGCTTTGACCCGCTTGCTACCCCTTGGTATACATATTTTAGGCCTAGAAAAGAGGCATATTTTTCTGTTGCAAGATTTTATTCACAAACTAGGCGAACTTCTATGACATTCAATGGGCATTCATTCCTAGGATGTATTTTAGTGCATCTATGGTAGAAAATAGCTAGTGCCCTCTTTGCTTCCTCTCGATTTCTTTTGATTTGCATAGTATCCATTTTCAATGCAAAGGTATGCAACATTTCACTCTTGAAATCCTCTAACATGTTCCCTATTTCATTCTTGATGGATGTTGTGGAGGGAGAGGAACTAAGTAAGCCTTGACTAGCCCTACCCTTCTTCCTAGAAGCCCTAGAGTGATTCTTGAATACAATTTTGATGTTATCATAAGATAATTGATAGATATGTCCTCCAGACAAAATTTTGAGGGTTTTGAACATATCCTCCCTGATCCCTCAGAGAAGAACTAGTTTGAGTCACTCAGGGTCAAGGTAATAGTTGGCCCTCCTATAATTGAGTTGAAATCTCTCCTCATAGTCCTTTAGGGATTCATCAAGTCAAAGAGTCATCCTAAAGATTTCTTCCTTTGTTTCTTTGGAGGTACATTAGTCCCTGTAATTTCTATTGAAGACATTTTGTATTTGGGCCCAGGTAATGATTCTATCCCCACGCAGACCCATAAACTAGTGCAAGGCTGAATTTTTAAGGGTAGATGGGAATAACCTTAGCTTCTGCTCATCAGAGGCATAGTCATAGGTACTACAAATAAAAAAAATTCAAACATGAAGGTGTCAGGATCCTCAGAGGTTAAGCCATATAAGTGTGGAAGTGAAACAAGGCGTATATTATTCATTCTAGCCATTCCATTGGTTTCTCTGATGGGGAAAACCTCATTGTTCCTATTTTCAACCATAGTTTGGGTAGGTGAAGTGGATTCTTCTTCTTCCCCAATAGGTTATTAAAAAATTTCAGGTTGCTCACCTAGAGGGTCTTCTAACTCCCTTGTAGTCAGAGAGGGAAGTTCATAGTCACCGAAGAAGAGTGAAGGTTCACTGCTCGAGTGTGTGGGGGTTTGTGGTAAGAATTTTCCTTGATTATCCCCATTCCTACGAGGCATGGTTTTTATTTTTTTATTTTTTATTTTTCACTTTTTCGAAAATTAATGCAAAACATAAAACAATTCTTTAGAAGAAAAAACATCTACTTAGACACCTCCCCAACAACGATGCCAAAAAGTGGTGATCCTTGGTATTGCACCAAGAATGTTGCAACTCCCAAGGGCTCCTCAACTCAAATTGTCAACCCAGGGTTCGTACAAACTTAGAGGTGATAATTCTATATGCATAGCAGGTTAGATTCTACTCATGCCACTATGATCCATGACATTAGATCAAGGTGTTGAGAGATCGTTCCTCCTACTATACTATGGTGAAAGATTGTTGATGAAAGAATAATTGAAAACTGATTCTAGCTATGAAAGTGGAAATGGCATTTGCTCAACTTGTAGATGCTAATTAATCATTTCATGAAAGGAAAAGGGATAATATAATTGTAGAAGGAAAGCTACTATATCATTCATAATTAATCAAACCAACAACATAATTGCATGTATCATCTACCTATTTCACACTTGCTTGAAAATCAGAAACTTAACTTGCATCATACTTGTGAATGAAAAACACCAATTCTACTCTGTTTTGGAGTGAGGAAAAGGAATGGTTGGAGTGGTCTAGGAGATTCCCTTGATCATAAAATCACAACTTGGGGTCATTATTCATCTTGAATGAGCTGAGGTTGAAGTGGAGAGTAAAGTAGGTGAAGAAAAGTGGTGCTAGAGGCTTGTTATAGGTGCTGCTACAAAAGGTCCTGTATTGCTATAGGAGGACCTGCAATGCTATGGAGGGGTTCCGAGAGCATTTTTAGGGTGGATATGAGGTCTTGAGGGCATGAAGAGGTATTTTGAGGTTGGATAGAGTAAAGGAAGTTTGTGCAGGCCTCCTAGCCAATCCCATGACCTCTCAGAGGTATGCATTGTACCAGGATGAATGCCCATAGTGTCTTAAATTTCCCAGGCAAAGTGACTGTGGAAACAATGTTTTGGGGGTAGAATTGAAGGATGGAAAGAGAATATCGAGAAGTCAAAAATGGAGGTGAAAGAGGTTCCCTCCCTTGCAGCTCAACGTGACCCTGTAACCAACCACAAAAACATATCCATTGTTCATTAACATAGTGATATAAACTATGATGGAAAAGATGAGTTGAATTTGAATAACATCTATTTCATGCCATAACACCACCCTGACCACTGAATTGACTCATAAGTTATAGAAAGTAAATATGAAGAAGGACAAGTAACATTATTTATTTCCAAGAAATCATAAACACAATGTTTTTGGATTGAGATTGTGAATCCTTCCAACCATTCTCCCACAAGAGAGGTGATGTAGAAGCTTGCAATCACAAGTTTTTATAGCTTAACCTCGACTGTAACGAAAGAAAGCTATGAAATGATTGGAACTAAGAACAAGATAAAAGTACAAAATAAATACCAAAGCCTCTAGGTTGGGCCCAAACCCAAGGGTCTCAACCCTCTAAAACTAACTACGATGCAGTTGAATAACCAACTTATCATTATCAGAAAGTAAAAGTCTCATACATCACATGAAAGTAAAAATAACAATGTGAAGATCTGAGCACAATACCTACACCTAGATGAATCAAAACTTCAAATCTTAATGAGATTTTCATCTTGTTTATTCATACGAAAGGGTAGCTAATAACATCTCCCTTGAAAACAAGAGTGATTCCTTCCTTGATCTCGGAAATGGTGGATCTTGTCCCTCTTGAGCTTCACTTGTACTAGTAGTTACTCGGTTTTCAATGAATTTGAACTATTGAGAGAGGATGCTATGATACGAAGCTGATTTAAGGAGTTAAGGAGGTGGAAAAACCCCCTAGATTTTCTCTTGATTGTCTCCATCAAGCCCTTGTATAGTAAATACCTAAAAAATGCTTCATTTTCCTGCAATTAAACTACACTAGACCACATACTATGACAAACAACTTTTACTCTTCCTACTAAGCATATTATGACAAAAAAGATGAATTAATGATAGAAAAGGATAGTTTTAAGGTTGGAGGATGACATGATGATCTTCAAAGTATACCTATTGATGGGACTCGTCATAGTGCAGTAAAAATATACTTTGGAGAAATAAAACTATTCAGAAGATCAAAAGATAAAAAGTATGGTGATTCACTCCAAACCCTACATAGTAAAAATTTTAAATTGTATTGTTTATTTTACTCATAATGTTCTTACAATTTCTGTTAGGGTTTACTTAAAAGAGAGATCATTTGAAAGAGAGACATACTGGGAGCATTGTGGAGCAACAAGATATTTTGGAACCGCAGAAAGATCTAAATTTGAAATGAATGGTGATTCACTCAAAACCATGGATAACAAAAATTTTAAATTTACTATTAATTTTTTTTACAATTTCTGTTAGATTTATTCAGAATTTAGTAAAAAGAAAAAGATTAAAACCCCATATAATAAAAAATTTACTATTGACTTTACTAATAATTTTTTTTACAAGCTCTGTTCCTCTTTAAATTTATTAAGATTTAGGAAAAAAATAAAAAAAATCAATACTTACGTTAAACCCTTGCTTCTTCCTGCAAAATTTCACCTTAGGGTTTAATTTCCTCTACCACTTCACAATTAGTGTTTTTCATTTTAGGCATTTTAAATTTAATGGGTTTGTGTACTAACTATATATAGGGTATATTAAATGTAAATTAGGGGAATCACTTACTGAATTAGATCCAAGCCTTGTCGGCCCTATCCGTTAAAAAAATAAAATGGATATATGTTCCATAGTGCGCCCTATGTGATATAACGCACCGGTGCACCTTGTGTAATACAACACATTGATATATTATAACACTATCAGTTATGTCCAGTCTATTCATCGTTGCTCCCGATGTAATATAACGCACTGACGTGCCTCTTCCAAATAACACTGTTAAATCATTGTGGTGCATTTAGCATTACAAATTACATCGTCATAATTAAACTTAGTAATTGCACCAGATGTTGCAAAGGAAACACCGTAATTCAGTAGCATCTGGAGGAAGAGCATAGAAGAAGAGAGATGTGATATGTTATGTGATCCAAATGTTGCATCTCCTCTTCAATTCCTCCAATTCCTTGTTCTTCATGCCTCCTTAGGCTGCTCCTCTTCATGGTAGAATCCTCATAGTCCTCAACCTGACTACCATTCACAAACCTTCCTTCCCAACACTGTCTCCCAAGATCTACACTTCTAGCAATCACACATATTGAGACGACTTTGTCTGAGATCAGAAAACCACAATTTCAAACTGAAATAAATCCGAACAGGAACAAATTCATAGGAATAGAGATTTGTCTTATACCACTTGATGCAAGGCTAGGTAATGCAGACTCAAAAATTCTCTGTTGCAGAAACAAGCTTTCAAATGCAAAATCAAAACATTCTTTGTTGTAGAAACAAGCTTAACTAGATTGATCCAACCAAAAAAGTTTCACATACACATGGACTTGTGAAAACAACAGAACCAACAACAACAAAAAACAACAATGAGAATGTAGGAAAATGCAAACAACATAGGAGAATGAACATAATCAAATTTTATTTTGCACAAAGCATGAAATTGGTTTGTCATAGCTTTGTTTAGGGGTCCCAGTCTCTCTTTGACATGTGCCACCCTTTTTTCTAGCATCATTGAAATTAGTCATAAAGTGCATCCCTTGCAAGTTTTAGAAATACAGACAAGTGCATTTTCCATTACCTAAACTATACAACCCTTTTTAGTAATATATAGTAATATAAATGAGGACATTACTCACACTATACATCCTAGTGAAATTACTAATATTGTACATACCTTACTAGATGGTATGTACTATCATAGCAACCCTACATGCCAACAAGTAGACATTTGTAAATATAGCAATAATATTTATACATCTAATTTTGTTTTCAAATAAATTTTGTGTTGCACCCAGAACCATGTAGGTGGAAAGAGTGTCACATATTTTATAAATCATACCATAATCTAGACGTACATTATTAGCGAAGCTATTGAATAACACATTACTTTAAAAATATGTTCCAATTTTTGTCATAAAGCCTAGTCAAATCCTTACCACATATCTGATTAGTATACATAATGCAAATTTTAATAAAAATAGTATATATAAAAATATTTGTTTAAAATTATTTTCTAATGAATGGTTAGGATAATATGCAACATGTAAGGTAAGCGAGGTAAACTAGATTGATAATACGTACTTAAATGGTATGTTAATAAATGTTTGTGCTAATGGGTTGCATATGCGGTCAAATACATTATGTAAAGTAATTTTCTTTCCCACCAATTATTTTATTATATTTAAGTTTATATATATATATATATATATATATATATATATAAATATAATATAATATAATATAATATAATATAATATAATATATTTATATAATATATACGAAGTTATGTAGTATAATAACATACTAAAATGAAGTTATATATATGAAAATTTTGTATTTTTAAACAAGGTAATTTATCTAATATATTTGTAGATATGATATTAATATATAATATATATTTATTATTTTAGAAGTTAATGCAATCATATAATATGATAATGAGATATAATATGTAATGATTATTTATATTTCATACGTGAAAGTAATACATGATTTGAGATTCAGATGGTAACTTAGAATGTGCATTTACTATATTTGAAATTAATATCATCATTTCCGTATGAGATGTTAACGTATATTGTATATTTCTATATTTGAAAGTATATGTATAATTCGCTGTTAGGGTGCTAATATGGATTGTGTATTTATTATATTTGAAGTAATGTCATTATTAAGAATGTCATAATAAGGCACATTATATATTATCATATTTGAAATTAGTGTTATTTGAGAGTAAAATGTTAATATATTTTATTTGTAGTGGTAAAAATTTGTTATGAAATCAGCTCACAAAAAGATAGAAAATATAGAAAAGATAGATGAATACTTTACAATTTAGCCTCTTCAAGGGGGCAACCTCCTTTGCATTATACAAATGAACAATTTTTGAATGATACAAATGACAAAACCTCTTTTCTATATATAGAAGTCCAAGGGGTCACAATATAACCAAGCCAACCTAACAATAATAATATAAAGGCACAAAAATAACAATAGAGGGATTTTATGGGGCACAGTAACAATATTGGGACAATGGGGGCACAACAATATTAATAAGGGATACAACTACAATAGTAATGGGGGAATCACTAGTATTATAGGGACCTAACATGCCCCTCTCCTTCAAAAAAGTGTTGTCCTCAATGCTTGAGTAGTTTCGGATGCTTCTATATAAATTCTCATCCTCCCATGTGGAATCTTCAGTGGATAAGTTCTTCCACTTGATGAGATACTCTAAAATTGATCGAGTTCATAGCTGTCGAGTTCTTGTTTCTATGACTGCTTCCGGTTCTAATATAATTTTTCCTTCCTCGTCAAGTTCTGGAAATATTGTTTGAACTAGGAGCTTGTCGCCTATAACCTTCTTTAAACATGAAACATGGAAAACAAGGTGCACTCGAAAAGCTGCAGGAAGCTCCAATTTGTATGCCACAGTACCAATCTTTTGCAACACCTTGTACAGACCATAATACTTTGGTGATAATTTATTATCCTTCTTAGCTTACTTGAGGGACATTTGTTTATATGGTTGTAGCCGTAGGAATACTCAGTCACCTACATCAAAACTTCTTTCGTTGCAATGTTGATCTGCCTGTTGTTTCATTCTATTCTGCGCCAACACGAGGTTATCCTTTAAGAGTAGGAGAACTTGTTGTTGATGCTTGATGTAATGTTCCACTGCTCGAACCTTAGAATTTTCTCTTAAATATGATGTGATAAATGGTGGTTGATATCCATAAAGTGCCATAAATGGGGTCATTTTTGTTGCAGTATGGAAGGAAGTGTTATACCACCATTCAGCGAGAGGCAACCATTTGACCCATTGTATCTGTTTATCAAATACAAAGCAACAAAGATATCCTTCCAAACATTTTTTTACTATCTCAGTTTTCACATCAGATTGAGGATGATAAGATGATCTATGAGCTAACTGAGAAACAGGACAAGAAAATAATTTTGTCCAAAAATTTCCAGTGAAAATGGGATCTCTGTCACTTACAATAATCTTTGGGTTTCCATGTAGCTTTTTAATTGTTTCCATAAATGCAGGAGAAACTATACTGGCTTTAAATGAATGTGATAATGCACAAAAGTGTGCATACTTGGTAAGTCTGTCAACTACCACCATGATGACACTCTTTCCCTCAAACTTGGGTAAACCTATTATAAAATCCATTGAAACCTCCTCCTAATGTTGGCTTGGAATGGAAAGATGTTGTAATATACCTGGGGTCTTAATTGTTTCAACTTTATTTTGTTGGCAAACCAAACATTCCGCCACAAACTTTTGAATATACGATTTAAGGCCATCCCAAAAAAATTCCTTCTTAACCCTGTGGTAAGTTTTTAAAAGTCCTGAGTGCCCTCCTAAGGGAGAAATGTGCAATTCCATAAGAATCTTTTGTTTGAGTTGGGAATTCTTACAGAGGTATAAGCGATCTTTGTACCATAACAAACCATTTTTCCAGCTAAATGTATCAGATGTATTGGAATCTTGTTGTTACTTTCGAATAAGTGCCCACACTTCTTCGTCATTCTTTCATTCCTCCCTTGCTTTGTTTATCCAATCTGGTTGGATAATAGAAATGGCGCACAACAATGCTTCCACATCCTCATCCTTTCTTGAGAGTGCTCCTGCCACAACATTTTGCTTGCCTTTTTTGTAGATGATTTCAAAGTCATAACCCAACATCTTTGTGACCCATTTTTGTTGTTCTTCAAAGGATAATCCTTGTTCTAAGAAGTATTTAAGGTTATCATGATCTGTTTTTACCTTGAAGTGTCTTCCCATTAGGTAGGGTCACCATTTCTTAAGTGTGTGTAGTATTGCCAACATTTCCTTCTCGTAAATAGCTTTGTGTAAATACTTTCCCTTGATTGGGTGACTTTCGAAAGCAATGGGCCTTTCATCTTGCATTAAAATAGCACCAATTCCATTTCCTGAAGCATCATATTCCACAATAAAGGTTTTTGTGAAGTCCGGTGTAGCTAAAACCGGTGCTTGGCAGATTGCCTCTTTAAGGTGTTCGAATGCCTTTGTTGCTTTAAAGTCCATGAAAATGCAAATTTCTTCAATAATGTTGTTAGAGGTGCTGCTATTCTCCCATAATTCTTAACAAACTTGCGATAATACCTTGTCAACCCAAGAAATCCTCGCATATGCTTTATGGATGTGGGGATTTTCCATTCCTTAATGGCTTTAATTTTGCTAGGGTCTACCTTAACTCCTTCATGAGATACAATATGACCCTGATATTCCACCTCTTGTACTCCAAAGAAACATTTGGATCTTTTTGCATATAATTGTTTCTCCTCCAATAGTTGTAGCACCCTGTCAACATGTTCAACATTATCCTTCCAAGACTTGTTGTAGAGTAGTATATCATCAAAAAATACTAACACAAATTTTCTAAGGAAGGGTTTGAAAATGGAATTCATCAAACCTTGAAATGTAGAAGGTGCATTAGTAAGTCCAAAAGGCATGACCAAAAATTCATAATTACCCTCATGAGTTCTAAATGTTGTTTTCGAAATGTCTTCAGTATTCATTATGATTTGATGATATCCTGAATGAAGATCCAACTTGGTGAAGTAAATTGATCCATGCAATTCATCCAATAATTCATCAATGACAAGAATGGGAAACTTATCTTTAATAGTGAGCTTGTTGATCTCCCTGTAATCTGGACACATGCGCCATGATCCATCCTTCTTGTGCACCAATACTACTGGAGCAGAGAAAGAACTTTGACTAGGTTGAATTATACTAGCCTCTAGCATTTTTGCAACCATACATTCAATTTCACTCTTTTGGGCATAGGGATATCTGTACGGCATGATGTTTGGAGGAACACTTCCTGCAATCAAATGAATAGCATGATCATGATCACGAATAGGTGGGAGACCTTTGGGAGTCTCAAATAACTTGGAATGATTATCCAAGATTTTTTGGAGATCTAGAGAAATAGATGATTTCGATGTGGAAACATCTAGCGAACATAATTGTGCAATTACACCTCATTGTTCCTTTTTTAGAATCTTTGTCATACCGTTAGAGCTGATTATCTTTCCTGCTTTCCCTGCAATACCCCTTAATTCAACTTCCTTTCCTTCCATAGAAAATTTCATGAAAAGTTCTTGAAAATTAACATCTATTGTACCCAAGGATTGTAGCCATTGGACTCCTAGTACAACATCAGCACCTCCCATTAGAATGGAAAGTATTGGGCTATTCAATACATATTATCCCATGGATAGCTTGATATTATGGCACTTTCTAGAGCAATTTATGGTTCGTCCACTTGCAACCATCACTTGACACTCTAGTGCTGGATATAGGAAGCAATTAAATTTGTTAGCTATCTTACAATGAATAAAATTGTGGGTACTTTCTGAATCAATCAACACTATTACCTTTTTCCTCTTGATATGTCCTTCTATCTTGATAGTTTGAGGAGTGGTAATTCTAGCCAATGCATTACAAGATATGGTCGGATTCATTACTTCTTTATCTAGGGTTTGTTCCTAGAGTATATCCTCTTCTTTAGACATTTCTTGTTCCTTTTCTTCCTCCTCTTCACAACCTATATATAATAATTTCTTCTCAACACACTTATGACCTTTAGTGTATTTGTTATCACAACCGTAACAAAGCCATTTTGCTCTTTTTTCTTCCAATTGTTGTGGTGTCAACCTTATAGGTTGTGGAAGGCTAGGGGCAACAACAATTTCATCTTTATAGTTGTGAGTGGTAGGCTTCCTGGTTGCCATAATTTTGCTTTCCATTTTTCTTGCTAACCTGAATGCCTTCTCCAATGAATCAGGTTCCCAAAGGTGAACCTCATGTTGGATATTATCCTTTAAAGTCCCTATGAACACATCAATCATATGCTCCTCTGGAATATCTTTTACCCTTATGTTCAATTTTTGGAAGTCCTCAATGTGCTCCATCATTGAACCCTTTTGTTTGAGACTTATCAATTGGCTAAAAAAATTGTTGCTTTTTATATCCCCATAATGTGTTGTCATTTCTTCTGTAAAAATTGCCCAAGTGACAATTTGTTTACGAGAACAAAGCCATCGATACCATACAAACTGATTTGGTTCCAAATATAAAGTTGCAATACGTATCTTTTGTGTGTTTTACACATTATGGAGATCGAAAAATTGCTCCATCTGTAGTATCCATGTTGTGGGATCCTTGCCATCAAACTTCCTCATATCGATTTTTGGAATATGGTGGTTCTTCAATCCAAAGTTAGAGTCTATGAAATCATGATTAACATTTATTTTGTTCTCATCATGAATTTCCTTTACTACCCTTTCACCATTAGTAAGCATTTCTTGTAGAAACTTTGTCAAATCTATCTTCAAATCTTCCACGCCTATCTTCAAATCTATCTTCAAATCATCCATCTTAGTTCCACGTCATTCATCTTAGCTTCCACACCATACATCTTAGCTTCTACATCTTTCTTTAAACCATCCAACTTAGATTCTGTTACTTTTTGTGCGAGTGACATTTGTTGCACTTGGTCTCGTAATTTTGATATATCATGTTGCATTTCTTCCTTTTCTTCATGAGCCATGCTAGAGCTTTCAGGTTTTTTACTAGGTGTTTGTATTTTCTTTCCTCGGGGCATTAGTTACCAATAATAATTCTTTATTATGACCTTTGAATTCCTTCAAACTAATTTTTCAAACCAAGCTTATGCAAAAATTAAAAAAAAACTACAGACTTTTTTTCACTTTGTATGAGCTTGATATTAAATTTGATGTATCTCTGTGATTTCGGACCATCCAATTATGAAATTGTGACCTACAATATCTCTCTGCATCCTATTTCCAGTGCCACTAGTCTGATCAAATTTAGATTCTCCAAGAAAGAGTTATGCACAATCTCCTAAGATGACCTGATTATATACGTTTTCAAAAGAGCGAACTTGTATGAAGTGCCACATGTCATTGTTTTGACCTTCGGATATAAAAAATATACACAGGAAACTGCAGTCCATCCTCTTTCTGTAACTTCTTACGAAATTTTAATCTGATGCTCAAAACAAAAGTTATGAATATTTTCCTCCGGTCACCTGTTTGGAATGTAATTCGGGAGTCTGCAAAAAGGCCAACTTCCTCAGATCATATCTCTGCAAATATAGAGCAAAAATCTCTAAAATTTGGATCTGGGGTTCAAAACAATTTCAGTCCAAATGGGTTTTTTTGTAGCGTCTGAAACGTCGCAGAAAAAAGTTATAACGCAAATGCCACGATGACCTGTTTGGAGTAGCGAAACCCTAGAATCCAGAGCTTTGATACCAAATGTTATGAAACCAACTCACAAAAAGATAGAAAAGATAGATGAACAACTTACAATTCAGCCTCTTCAAAGTGGAAACCTTCTTTACATTACACAAATGAACAATTATTGGATGATACAAATGAAAAAACCTCCTTTTTATATATAGGAGTCCAAGGGGTCACAATATAACCAAGCCGACCTAACAATAATAATAATATAAAGGCACAAAAATAACAATAGAGGGATTCTATGGGGCACAATAATAAAAATATGGGGACAATGGGGGCACAATAATATTAATAAGGAATACAACTACAATAGTAATGGAGGAATCACTAGTATTATAGGGACCTAACAAAATTACATTGAAACATGTTTTGAATACATGTGATTTCATAGTGTATAGAGAATCCATATTGATGTAATGAACTAATTTAATTTATAAATGGTTTGATAGTAGTGTAATAAAAGGGAGTTCATAGATGAAAATAATAAATATAGGAATAAAAAATAATTAAAATTTATAGAGTATAAAAATGTATATAATTGATAATGACCAAATGAGATATTCTATCATTGATAAAACACGATGTGATAATATACTTATATACGTTGACTAGTCATAATGGCAAATAATCATGTCCCTTAGTTAGGTTATGTCTTTTTAGTTTTTATTATTATTGTTATTGTTCATATATTTTATGTTGACTATATTACCTCTGCATTTGAATATACTTGGTCCTCAAAGCATTTTATATAAAAGGTCATGTCTTCATTCTTGTGTATAAGAACTTGTCATAATTTTTCATTCTTGAAGTTGAAGACTTAAGAAAATATGATATTTAAAGTGTGTTATGAAACCAACTCAAGAAAAGATAGAAAAGAGAGATCAACACCTTAGAATTTAGCCTCTTTGAGGGGGCAACCTCCTTTACATTACACAAATGAACAATTCTTGGATGATACGAATGAAAAGACCTCCTTTCTATATATAGGAGTCTAAGGGATCATAACATAATCAGAGTCGACATAACAATAATAATGTAAGGGCAAAATAATAACAATAGTGGGCTTCTATGGGGCACAATAGTAACAATATGGGCACTACATGGGTACATCAATATAATAAGTGGTTTGTACTAATAACAATAAAGGGTTACACTAGTAGTATAGGGGCCTAACATGCCCCTCTCCTTCAAAAAGCGTTGTCCTCAACGCTTGAGTGGTTCTTGATGCTTCTGTATAAAATTCTTGTCCTCCCATGTGGAATCTTCAGTGGGTAAGTTCTTCCACTTGATGAGATACTATGAAATTGATCGATTTCGTAGCTGTCGGGTTCTTGTTTCTGTGACTACTCCAGGTTCCAATATGATTTTTCCTTCCTTTTCAATTTCTGGCAATATTGTTTGAATTGGGATCTTTTGCAACTTTTGAATAAGTGGCCATACTTCTTCGTCCTTCTTCCATTCATCCCTTGCTTCATTTATCTAATCTGGTTGGATAATAGAAATAGTACAAAACAATGCTTTCACATCCTCATCCTTGAAGAGTCTTCCCATTCAGTAAGGTCGCCATTTTTTAAGTGCATGCAGTATTGCCAACATTTCTTTCTCATAAATAGCTTGCTTGAGATGTAGCAGTAAAAATACCCAATCACCTACATCAAAGCATTTTTCACTACGATGTTGATCTGCCCGTTGTTTTGTTCGATTTTGCACTGAAGTGGCGTTATCCTTTAAAAGTTGGAGAACTTGTTGTTGATGCTCGATGTGATCTTTCACTGCTTGAACCTTTTTCTTCTTGATATGTCCTTCTATCTCTAGAGTTTGAGGAGTGGCAATTTCTTCCAATCCTTTACAAGATATGGTCGGATTCATTTCTTGATGCTCGATGTGATCTTTCACTTCTTGAACATTTTTCTTCTTGATATGTCCTTCTATCTTGATAGTTTGAGGAGTGGTAATTTCGACCAATGAATTACAAGATATGGTTGGATTTATTTCTTCTTTCTCGATGTGATCTTTCACTTCTTGCACCTTTTTCTTCTTGATATGTCCTTCTATCTTGAGAGTTTGAGGAGTGGTAATTCTTGCCAATGCTTTACAAGATATGGTCTGATTCATTTCTTCTTTCTCTAGGGTGGGGTCCTGGCGTATATCCTCTTCTTTTGATGTTTCTTGATCCTTTTCTTCCTCCTCTTCATATTCTATGTAAAATAATTTCTTCTCAGCACACTTATGACCTTTAGTGCATTTGCTATCACAATTGTAACAAAGCCCTTTTTCTCTTTTTTCTTCCAATTGTTGTCGTGTAACCCTTGTAGGTTGCGGAAGGCTAGGAGAAACAACACTTCAATCTTTATAGTTGTGAGGGGTATGCTTCCTGGTTTCCATAATTTTTCTTTCCACTATGACACAAAGCCCTTTTACTATTTCCAATTGTTGTGGTGTTGCTCTAAAAAAGGTGTTGTTCTTTGTATCCTCATAATGTGATACCATTTCCTTCATGAAAATTGACCACGTAACAAGTTGTTTACGAGAACAAAGCCCTTCATACCATAAAAATTGATCCGGTTCTAAATATGAAGATGCGATACATACCTTTTGTAACAATGTTACACCATGTAGATCAAAATATTGCTCCATCTGAAGTATCCAATTTATCGGATCCTTGCCATCAAACTTCCTCATCTTGCTTTTTCTTGATTTTAGGAGCTCGATCTTGAAACGACTATAACTCTGCAATTTCCGATCTTTAAGTTTTGAAATTGCATCCTGTAGTAGCCCTCTATGTCCTCTTTCCAATGCCACTAGTCTTATCCAAATTGGATTCTCCAAGAAAGGGTTATGCACAATATCCCAAGATGACCTGATTATAGACCTTTCCAGAAGAGCAAACTTGTATGAAGTGACACATGTCACTGTTTTGACCTTTGGCACTAAAAAATATATGCAAGAAACTACAGTCCTTCCTCTTTCTACACTTTCTTACAAAATTTCAATCCGATGCTCAAAGAGAAAGTTATGACGATTTTCCCCAGGTCACCTGTTTGGGATGTAATTCAGGAGTCTGCAAAAAGGCCAACTTCCTCAGATCATATCTCCACACATATAGCACAAAAAGCTCTGAAATTTGGACCCGAGGTTCAGCGTGATTTCGTCTCAAATGGGTTTTTTTTTTAGCTTCTGAAACATCTCAGAAAAAAAGTTATAGAAAAAATTCCACGATGACCTATTTGGAGCAGCGAAACCCTAGAATCCAAAGCTCTGATACCAAATGTTATGAAACCAACTCAAGAAAAGATAGAAAAGAGATATCAACGCCTTAGAATTCAGCCTCTTCGAGGGGGCAACCTCCTTTACATTACACAAAAGAACAATTCTTGGATGATACAAATGAAAAGACCTCCTTTCTATATATAGGAGTCTAAGGGGTCATAACATAATCAGAGCCGACATAACAATAATAATGTAAGGGCAAAATAATAACAATAGTGGGCTTCTATGGGGCACAATAGTAACAATATGGGCACTACATGGGTACATCAATATAATAAGTGGCTTGTACTAATAACAATAAGGGGTTACACTAGTAGTATAGGGGCCTAACAAAGTGTTGAAAAAAATTGCCAAATTGTGAAAAGGTAGAACCACCCTTATTTAATCCTGAAGAGAATAGTACATTTTAAGATTACCAAGATGAAATTTTTGTATTGTGATTTCCAAAGTGATTTTTATTTAAGCATTTTTTTTATGAAATTAAATATTCTTTGAATTGTAACTGAAATATTTTCTTTGTTCTACCTAATATTGATATACTAATTAATGAAAGTATTAAATCTTGTAATTAGGATATTGATAAGGCATCCTCATAACCTGATATTTCCTTATCATATTTTCATTTTCTTCTTGTCTTAGTTTTGGTATTATGTATTCGTTGTATATTTGTGTCACTAATTGGATCATTAAATGGTTATTGATAGTGATACTTGGATTTTCCATATTTTTTACTTCCACATTTAAAGTTATCCTATTTCGATTGGATTTGTATATTTCTATTTTTTTAGGGTTATTGGATCAATATTGGTTTATGTCTCTATGGTGTCTCTATGGTTTCCATTTTCACATTTAATAAGCTCTCTAATTCAATCGGATAAATTGTTACTCTAGTTTTTCCTATTGTAAATTCTTTTCAGTTTTCAACTTCATAATTGTATGATGAAGCTTTTACAATGGTTCTCAAAGTAACAAGTTTATTCATCTTTGTTTATGAAAATCTTTTCAACTTCTTTATAGTGATTTTGTATCTTTTGTATTGACTTTTGGTTATATTGAAGAATCACTTTTAATATAGATTTTAGGTTATTTTTATGAGAGTGTTACTGAGTAAAACTTCATTGTAATTTCTTGTAATGTTATCTCCTTCTTCTTATAGGAAAATACAAAAAAAATCATGAAAGTCCCCCATCCAAAATAAACCTAGAATTATATTAACATCTTCATTAAACTTAGATGTAATGATAAATTGAGATATGAAAATATATCATTAATTCTTATTTAAAAATTATTTATTCCATATCATTTTTAAGCAAGCCAATCACTTTACTTGAATATACTTAATATAAAATTAATAATTTATAACTAACTTGATATCAATTAAATATTCTTTTCATTTTACCCAATAATAATATTAATATCCCTCACTAAATAATCCCCTCCCATTTGAATAAAACACTAATATAAACATTTTGCCAGATATATATTTAAAACCCACTTCCTCGATGTGAAGAATATAAAGTTGAATAAGACACTTTTTATTGAAAGCCTTCAATGAAACTTTAATATTTAAAATGATATAGTTTCTTCGCTTGGACCCCATATCAAATGCTTCTCATTCCTTAATATTACCTTATAGATATCACATATAACACTTTCTTGTCAGCCTTATTATACAGGCTAATATATTTCGGTGTATTCTTTAAATTCCATTTGCTCAATTTGGTGGCTTTTCAAATATGACCCTTATATGTTTCAGAGAGTCATGACTTTCAACCAGTCACCATTAACATAATCACCCTCCACACCATTTACAATTGTTAATGACTCTGTTCAACACAACTTATGACTGGCAACAATTTTGCTCTGGATTGGGCAAGTTTCTGAAATGGCAGTGGCAATGATTTCACTATAACCAGAGACCAATTGGTATGCAACAATCTCAATTTCTCTTTGAAGATTCTTACATCCACAACACCTCTCTATTCTACTGAGCGATCACCGATGTTGCCTTCAGATTCTTTTCCAAACTTTCTGAAATGGTGGTGCCTATGATTTGATTATAATTTATAACCACTGACCCAACCTGTCTGCAACAATCTCAAATTCTGGAGATTCTTACATCCACAATACCTATCGATTTGACTGTCACCTTCAGATTCTTCTCCCAACTTTCTGAAATGGAGGTGGCTATGATTTGACTGTAACCACTGACCCAACCTGTCTGCAACAATCTCAATTTCTCTGATCTGGAGATTCTTACATCCATAACACCTTTCTATTTGACTGAGCGATCATCGATGTCACATTCAGATTCTTTTCCCAATTTCTAAAGTGATGGTGCCTATAGTCAGACCATAACCACAGACTCAATCTCAATTTCCCTTTGAAGATTCTTACATGCACAGCACCTCGATATTTGACTGAGAGATCAACGATGTCACTTTCCGATTCTTTTGGCAACTTTCTAAAATGGTGGCGGCTATGATTTGACTATAACCACAGACTCAATTCAACTGGTAAGTAACAATCTCAATTTCTCTTTGAACATTCTTCCACGCACAGTACCTTTCTATTTGACTGAGCGATCACCGATGTCTCCTACAGATTCTTTTCCTATGGTAGCCTGTAGTTTATGGCAGTTGTCAGTAATTCTTTCGTGCTGTTAAAAGGAACACAGAACCTATTTGGAATTCTTCGTTTACAGGGGATGATGCTTCAATCATTTTGGGTCCAAGTATCCATGTGAGGGACACTGCCACACTGTTATCTTTCCAAAATTATTTCAAAGTATCTTTAAAAATTGATGGTTTATGCTTTTACATGTTAGTTTCTATTATAAACCACTTGAGGGATATTAAATTAAGCGAATATATATATATATATATATAATTGTTATTTATTTTTTAAATATATTAGTATTTATGAAAGGTAAATTTTACAATAATTATTTTATTTTATTTTTTTATAATTATATTATTATTTAGCAAGAGTATTTTACATTTCTGTGTTTGGGTAATAAATAATTTGGGTTATTGTCAACTGAGTTTAGCTCAAGTGGTAAAGGTACATATTGTGTTTCTGGTAGTGGCTGGTTATATGAGTTCTACAGGATACTCCCATGACATTAGTTATATGAGTTCTACATGATAGTCCCATGACATGTATAACTAAAACTTGAAAAGATAAATTCACATCAAATGTATAACCAAAAGTCAAAATTAAACTTAGTTATAATAAATGTGTAATTAAAAATCGAATACTCTAGATATTAGCAATACTTATTATGAAATGAAAATATTGTCATTGCAATTAATTAAAATATAAATTTATAATATTTATTATTGTATATATACTATGTTAATTGTATTATTATATTAAGAAGGGTGTTTATTTTGAAATAGGGCTTCTACAATTTTAATTTAACTATTAATAATTATTATATGGATGGTAGAGATTTAATCTCCATGGAATATTTTAGAAAATTGATAGTACTATACACAAATTAAAATTTAAGCCCTGAGGGTTAGCTTGGTTGATTGGTTGATTCTTTGTGGTTAAAGCACCTTTGCTATTGAGATGTCATGGTTCAATCCTCTCAACACTCTTCCTTGGATGTAAGTTGGGATTTTGGTTGATTGGTTGATTCTCTGTGGTTAAATGACCCATGGTAATGTAAGAAAGTCTAAGTTGAGATTTAACTTCAAAATAGTTAAGTCTTTTTTCCCCTTTGAGTAAATTGATTAATTAAAAAAATGTCATACAATTAAGTATTATTTGAAGTGAGTTATGGTTATTTGAGCAAGTAGAATTGATATTCTATAGTATTGACCCATGGTAGTGTAAGAAAGTCTATGCACAAATTAAAAATTTCCATGGTTAAAAATCTTCATCCATGTGTTTTTAAATATATATATGTTTAATTTATATATTAATTATTTTTATAATAATAATAATAAAGTTATAATTTAGTTATTTTTTAAATAATAATAATAAAACTAGCAACTTGAGATGTATAGTAAAAATAAGTGTTTTGATGTTTATTACATATTGATGTCTATCTACGTTTATTAGCCATTTAATTTATATAACTCTATTAGTTGCCAACCTAGATCCATCTTAATTGTGGATGTACCAAGTGTCCAGAGAGATCAAATCACTTTTCACTTTAAAAGATATTTGTATCACAAAAGATTTGATCCATCTTGATGCCTGGTAGATCCAGAGTTAAGATGAATCTAAGTTAATGTAATTATTAATTCTAATTATAGGACATAACATTACATGGCAACATCTCTATCATATTAAATTAGAGAGCACCTCTCAACACAATAATATACACTAAAAATGCATTGTTTAGTACAACTCCAATCTTATTAGTCCCTGACATAGTAGGGATATAAAAATTGTTTTTCAGCTTTGACTTTTATTTTTGACAAAAAAAACATTGTTTAATATTTTCAAATGTTTTTAAATATTTTTTTATTAAATTGATTTTTTTGAAATTTAAAATTATTTTTTGGATTCAAAAATAAAAAATAAAAAACTAATTATTGAATTAGTTGCAAATGTTGATGGGACTAATTACCTATAGTCATATATGTCATATACTTAAAGAAATTAATTAAAAAAATGAAAAAAAATGTTGACACCATTGGATTTGACATTATAGGAAAAAAAAAAAGAAAAAAAAGATTGCCCAATAGCCTTTCCAATATGGCCAAAAATAAATGCAAACTAAATACAAGGATATAATAATTTGTGTTTATAGTATAACAATATGGGTCTATTGTACTAAAACAAAAATTCCGCCAGCTTTTTTATCACTTCCAAAATGGGTCTATTGTACTAAAACAAAAATTCCGCTAGCTTTTTTATCACTTCCAAAAGTGGCGATGAGATTGATCGCATTCATTAATTAATGTAGGTGGCAATGTGTAGAGAGGAAAATCCAATGCAAGTTATGGTATATATACCCAAAATATTTCTCAGTCATTTTTACATTTGTTCAGGACCTTTTCTTCTCTCATATCATTTTATCATCTTCACATGTGAATCTAATCTGTATTGGCATTTTTTCCATAATATAATTCGTAGTAGGTTAGATTTTGTTTGTGGGTTGTAACATTTCTTTTTAAATTTGAGATTTTTAGGTCCAAGGTTTAAGGAAAGGAGCTAAAATTGTGTTCCCTCATGTGGGTTTTGTGTGCAGGTTATGCATTGGATTTGAAGAGCATAACAAAGAAACAAAGGAGGAGGGCATTTGGGCTAGAGCATGTGATACATTTTTCCTTATAGATGAGATTGAAAATAAATAATGAACTCATGGCTATCAAATACATTTAGCGGAGAAAAAATTCGTTTTTCTATAATTAGGTTCTAAGTAGAGCAAGATTATGCATTATTTGACAGAATATTTTATGGCCCATGGTTTCAGTGTTGAAAATATCTATTATTATCTAATATTTGGATAAGAAGTCAATGCACATAGTGGATAGCACCTTGGGTTCTAAGATAAGTAAGTTACCATTCTCTCTGTGAGAAGAGGATGAAGGAGACTAAAGGAACTTTTGCAAAAGAGTCGTTGGTTTTACTTTACCTAGTTAAGATGCTTGTGGGTTGTTTTTTGAGTTTTGTGGCCATGGAAACTTGATACAATTTGGATTTTATTTGTGGATTGTATTGTTTCTTTTTAAATTTGAGGTTTTTGGGTCTGAGGTTTAAGGAAAGGGGTTGAAACTGTGTGCCCTCATTTGGGTTTTATGTGCATATTATGGATTAGATTTGAAGAGCATAGGAAATAAATAGAGGAAGAGGGCATTTGGGCTTAAGGATGTCATACATTTTTCCTTTATATGAGATTGAAAAGAAATAATAAACTCATGGTTGTTAAATACATTGAGTGTCTGTTAGTAAGTTCTAAGTAGAGCAAGATTATGCATTATTTGACAGATTTTTTTATGGCCCATGGTTTCACAGTTGAAAATATCTATTATTATCTAATATATGGTTGAGAATTCATTACAGATAGTAGATAGTACTCTGAGTTCTAAGACAAGTATGTTTCCAATTCTCTTTGTGAGAAGATGATGAAGGAGACCAAAGGACCTTTTGCAAAAGAGTGGTTGGTTTTAGTTTCCCTAGTTAAGATGCTTGTGGGCTACTTTTTAGGTTTTGTGGCCATGGAAAATTGATTCAATTTGGATTTTGTTTGTGGGTTGCATTGTTTCTTTTTAAATTTGAAGTTTCTGGGTCTAAGGTTTAAGGAAAGGGGATGAAAATGTGTGCCCTCATTTGGGTTTTGTGTGCAAGTTATGGATTGGATTTGAAGAGCATAGCAAATAAACAAAGGAGGAGGGAATTTGGGTTGAAGGATGAAAAAAAAAATTCCTTATAGAGGAGATTAAAAATCCATGAAACGTGTGGTTGTCAAATACATTGAGTAGGGAAAAAATTCCTTTTTCCTATTAGTAGGTTCTAAGTAGAGCACAAATATGCATTATTTGACATATTTTTTTATGGTCCATGGTTGTTTAATGGGGTTGTCAATGATGCCAACATCAGTTATTGAATGCTCTTAATATTTTTCATCGATTGGAAGCTCCATTAGTCAAAGCCCCTAGAAAACCCTAGAATCCCCACATTTTTGAAACATTTGGGGATGAATACTTGGAATTTTGGGCTTAGTACCATCACCATTAGATAGTGCTTGTCATTTTGATTCCAATAGTGTATGGCACGTCACGAGATCCCTCACAATTTCTAAGATATTCCCTTTAGAAGGTCAAAGTCCACCTCTTGTGGTTAATAACCCCAAAGTATGATGATGTGGCAACATTATTTTGGCTGGATTGTGGCACACATCATTTAGGAAAATAGGATAATTCTATAAAGGAGAAAATATAATTAATTAAGTCATCAAATTCCATTTTGGTTCATATATTGGATGGAAAAGTAAAATTCAAATTTTTTTTCAGTCCAAAATGAGATGGATATTTTGGCTCCAAGTTTTAAATTTTAAATTTAATGATTTTCCATCCATATTGAAGTCATCTCTATAAGAGGCATATTTTTTATATAAATTTATGTCTCTATCCTTCAAATGGTAACCAAGATAAATTTGATCTCCTCTGAAATTATTTCCGACCCTGTGAAAGAAAGACCTATCTTTAGGAGGCACAAAAAAATATTGTCTATTTGTTGTGGTTTAGCAAGGGTTTCATTGGGAGTTTTATGTGGTTGTTTGGCTCCTTTTGAAGATACATTTCTAAGAAGTAATATGATGTTCTCCATAGGTCTCTTTTTATTATTTGCAGGTTTCCTTAGTAAGCTTTGTTGACAACCAGTTTAGCCTATGTTTGATATCATGAGGACTACTTGTTCAACATTGTGGCCTAGTGCAATTCTATTTAGTTTGCAAAGTAGGTACAAAACTCATGGAAGTTGGCCCTATTTTAGCCTTAGCTTTGGTTTTAGCCTTTAGAACATTGTACTATCTCATCACTAGACTTGTTGCAGTCTAATCTATACTCTAAGGGCATGCGTATTTTGCTTAGAGAAGGATTTGTGGCTCCTCTGTGAAGATTTAAGTTGTCGACAGTTGTATGGTTGAAGGTGTACCAACCTAGAGCACATTCTAAACATCACAAAAATCGAATTTGATACTGATCCAAAACTTGAACCAAATTTGACCCTCAAATTCACAGAAGTCCAAGTCAAGGGTTGATCATCTCATAACTCCAATAGTATGACAAGTATGAAAATTTTGAGGAATATTGTTGGTATAAATTCCCTAACCAACGAATCTTCTAAATCCTTGAAGACAATCAAACTTGTAATCTCTTCAATGAAGCAACTTTGGCCTAGTAAGACACACAAGAATAATACAGTTTGAGTAACCTTCCTAACATAAATCTAAAGAAAACACCTCATGTCCCATAGAAGGAATATTGCATTATTCCCCTTATTTATGTGCACATTTTTGGTGAAGTAATGTAAAGTATGATTATGTTTATAGAAACTTAGATGTATGGTGAGCATTCTACTTAATATTATTTTGATGAATAAATATCATTAGCTAGGGTTTGTTGAATAATGTAACTAGTGTCAGACTTCATAATTATATTTTATTCATGATGTAATGTATTTGTCAAAAGAAAAGAAAAGAAAATTGACTTATTAAAGCATGGGTTTCATGCTTGGGTAAATTATTTTTAGGTAAAATCCCCCGTTGAGGGCTTCTAGGGTTTATATCAAGTGTCTTTGTCCATTTCATATTGTAACATACCCTTCTTGAGTGTCATTTGTCCAAGAAGAAATTCATTTTAATGTAAAATAAGTCAATTAGGCCTCCTCCACCAAGTTAGCCTCAAACTAGAGAAGTCAACCCAAACTGAGGGGTAGAAACACCTATATAAAGCCAGAAAATTGGCCTCATTTGTCACATTCACTCATCAAGTTCGATCTAAATCTTCTAGGGAAAAATCTGAATTTCAAGAAGGAAGAAGGAGAAAGCTAGTGAAGGAGAAGGAGGAGACTATATATCTAAGAAATTCAAAATTTTCTCTCTCTTATCTCACACGTGCGAAGAAATTGAAGTTAATGGAGGGAAAAAACTGCAGTTATGTAACTAGGCTGAAATTTTGTAGCTAGGGATCGAAGTTCTGTAGCTGGGAAGTCGAATTTCTAAACTGTTTTTGGGCTAAATCTATTGGACAAGAAGAGACTACTGAAGCATATTGGAATGCTGACTTAGTGTAGGAGGAAGGTATTTGGGTCTAAGGGTTTGGTCTATCTCATTTTGAATCTACTGAAGGAAGAGTTTTTGACTGGATTTTCCCCTATATAGGGGTTTTATCCCTAGCTGAGTGCCTACATCTGGTGTCCATGATCTTCATATTTTTTCTTTGATAATTTCTTGATGAGAAGAACACAAAGGAAGAACATAAAGAATTTAATAAGAACATAATAATATCACAAGTAATTATCATCATAAGAAAAACTTTCTGCCTTTCTGATTTTCTAACATGGTATCAGAGCTAATATGAAGAAAGAAAATGCAGCCTGAATATTTATTGAAGAAAAGGATATTGAAGGAAGTTCATTAAGAAAAAGAATTATACAAGAAGATAAGCCTAATATCTATAGAAACTATGTCAACTTCAATGAAGGGAGAAAACAAGCTAGAAGGAGCCTCTAATTACAGGGCATGGAAGAAGAGGATAGATCTTATCCTTGCTAAGCACAAAGTGTTGGGCCTTGTTTTATGAAAGGTCAAGAAGCCTACTGATGAAGCAGAGAAAGAAAAGTTCAAGGAAACCAAAATCTTGGCTATGAGCCTAATATTGGATGGAGTTAAATGGAACATAATTCCATATATATCCAACATAGATTCCGCTCAAGAAATGTATGAGGCTCTCTCCAAACTATTCACCATCAAAAACATTGGTCAAATAGCAAGCCTCAAGAATTAATTAAGAACTATTAAGATGACAAAACACAATACTGTGGCATCCTATTTTATAAGGATATCTAGAATTAGAGATGAACTCCAAGCAATATATGAAATTGTACCAGAAAAGGAGCTCGTAATTACTACTCTTCTAGGTCTACCAAAATCTTGCAGTGTGTTTGCATAAGGAATTAACAATTGGAAGTATACTCCAACATTTAAACAAATGTGCAATGCATGCAGTCAAGAAGAAGCTCGAGTATCATTAGTAAACAATAAGGAGGAGGATGAAGAAAAAAACACCTCGAATGCATATATTTATCATCATAAGATGAAGGGAACCGTCAAGAAGCTCAAGGGTTCAAATATGAAAGTAGACCTATCAAAAATTGAATGCTATAATTGTCATAAGATGGGTCATTATAAAAATCAATGTCCTGATAATGCAAGGAATGGGAAGAGAGAAAGAGAACATGCAGATGTTGTTGATGAAGCTCCACCAAAGAAGAAAAAGACAAAAGAAACTGAAGTCAAAGGCTTATTTCCTAGAGACTCTTAGGGATATTGTCCCTTGCATATCCTTCTACTTTAAGTTTTGAATTGTTTTCCTTTATGTTTTGATTTCTAGAACTTGTAGCTCTAACATATCTTGTTAGAACATTTTTGAAGTACTTTGATAAGTTGTAGGTATCCCTCAGAAATATTAGATTAAGAGGGAGCCTCCACCATTTTACCAAAGATATGTATCTTGTTCCCTATTTCCTATTTTATGTTTGATTTCCCTCTCATCAAGGTTTGTTTGCTAATAACATTTTGTTTGTATTCGCCTTAGTAGGAAAAGATTGCAGAATACACAATGGTTATGGAGGAGACTTCAAAGGATAAACATGAGCATGGAAGAAGTTTCTTTGCAAAGGAATCCCTTCAAGAATTGATGTCCTACAAGGTTTGTCAAGGAACAACTTAAGGTATGTCTTAAACTATGGGTTGTGTTACAAAGTTCTATTCATGTAAAAGGTATGATCATTCTTCTTTTAAAACTTGCTTTACATTACTAACATTGTTATGTCTAGGGTTTTGAATCACAAAGATTCTTTTTAGGGTGATTAATCTTTAGATTGAATCTACCCTCATGATATTATTTAATCATTCTTGTGTAACCCTAATCTTTAGGGTTCACTATAAAACCCTAGCGTCTTGTTAAGGGTATGCCAATATTGATTTTGAAACCCTAGTCTACCTAGGGTTGTCGACGAAGTTTAGAAATCCTGTTCTTTTTATGTTTAGGGTTTTTGTATTGCTATGCTAGAACCTTAGTTCTTTAGGGTTTGTTGTTAATGTCCAAAGTTATGTATTGAAACCCTAGAACATTAGGCTTTGGTAAATTAGGGTTTATAAGCAAGACCCTTGTATTAGTTAAAATAAGGTCTTAGGAACAAAACCCTTGGTGTATATTCGTCTTTATTATCAAAACCCTAGTCTGAATGAAATTGTTGTATATCTAACTTCGATATATTGAGTATGACTAATGATGATAGTGCATCCTAGATATGTATATGAGAATATGCTAACTTAGTAGTTGATGCTCATGTTTTAGTTTGTGAAATATAGGGTTTGTAACCAAACCCTAGTAGAGATTAATATTCTAGGATATGGTGATATTGCTTTCAATATGATTGAGCTTTGATGATAATATCTAGCGTTTGCAACAAACCCTAATAGTGTCTAACATGCAAATTCTGAAAATTTTTGAAACTTTAGATGCATAATAGAATTGTTATTTGATTGAATGGTTGATATCTAAGGCTTTGTAATCTAGGGTTTGCAATGAATCATAGTAGAGTCTATCATATATATCTAGAAGTCATATTGAGGCCCTAGATATAATGAGACTGATTTATTGATTGAATCGTTGATGTAGTCTAGGGTTAATGACAAAACCGTAACAAGAAGTTGAAGCCTAGTATGTGTCTATTTCTGATTATGAACCTAACTAGGTTTAGGTATTTGATGTTTAAAGTTTGAATGGTTTGATGCTTCCATTGTATTGACATAATTTTGGTATAGTTAACTTCATGTTTCACTATGTTTGTATTTGGTTGTACCTACTATTAAAGTTTTGCAAGTACATAATCTTCAAAATGATGAAGATGTTTGTATAAGCATGATAAAGGAAGATATATATAAATATGGCCTTAATTCCATGAAAATTTCTATGATGTCAGAGAAAAGGAAGTGGTTGATCTCCCTGAGTATAGAGGAAGCCCATATAGAAGAAAGGGTATATCTCCCTAGTTTAGAGGGAGGGAATATTATGAGATTCATGATGAATACCTTGAAGAAAGAATGAATGGAAGAACTACAGATAGATGTTCATGTTTCATGAAGTTGCAAACAAAAGACTTGAAAAGTTCTGGGGATGTATTTTGTGCTACTGCATAAATGAAAGAAGAAGAAAGCTTCCAACAAATTCTATATGGATAACTTGATGATGAAAGTAGAATCAGAATGATTGAGGACCCTGTAGGTTTGTGTTTAATTGTATTTGAAAGTTTATTATCGATTGGGTTTGTGTTTGTACAGGTAAATCCCTCCATAAGTAGGTGAAACACTTTGGAAACATGCCTAGACAAATGGATATATCTGATTTAGTTTATTAGGAAGAAATGAAGCATCTAATGGAAAGATGCTTGGAAGTACATCTGGTCAGCCTATGTGTTGATGTCTAGATCCCAAGGAGGGAGGGTGGCGCTGGTCATGGAGCTCCGACCTTGGATATGCACCTAGATGCCTAGGTTGATGGTAGAGCTAGTAAGCATGATGGTACCTAGAGTGGTTGAAAGCCTAAGTCCATCTTAGTCCCATTCGAATGAATACCCTGGTCAGGTATCGATTCCATAGCACTGAGTTTGCTAGAGATATTTGTAGTTCATTTTCAGATCTTCCATGTACGTCTGTATATATGTAATTATGAATACCTCCCTATTTAAGAGGGAGTGTTGAAGAATGTAACTAGTGTCGATCTTCATAGTTATATTTGAGTCATGATGTAATGTCTTTGTCAAAAGAAGAAAAAAAATGTATTATTAAAGAAATTGACTTATTAAAGCATTTGTTTCATGATTGTTTCAATTGTTTTTAGGTCAAAGCCTCCATTGAAGGCTTCTAAGGTTTATGTCAAGATTCCTTGTTTATGTCATATTGTAACAAATTTTTGTTGGGTGTTATTTATCAAACAAGAAATTTATTTTAATGTAAAAATAAGTCAATTAAGCCCCCTCCACCAAGTTAGCCTCAAACTTGAAAATTCGGCATAAAATAAGGGGAAGAAAAACCTATATAAAGGCAGCAATGCGACCTCATTTGTCACACTCACTCATCAATTTTGATCTAAATCTTCTGGGGCCAGAAAAAATGCGAATTCCAAGAAGGAAGAAGGAGAAATCTAGCGGAGGAGAAGGAGGACACTATCTATCTAATAAATTCAAAATTTTCTCTCTCTTATCTCACATGTGCAAAGAAATTAAAGTTACTAAGGGACGAAACTGCAGTTGTGTTACTAGGATGAAATTCTGTAGTTGGCAATCGAAGTTTTGTAGTTGGGAAGTCAAATTTCTAAATTGTTGCTAGGCTAAAGCTGCCAAGATGCAAGAAGAGACTACTAAAGTATATTGGAAGGTTGACTTGGTGGAGGAGGAAGGTCTTTGGGTCTAAGGTCTTGGTCTATCTCATTTTGAATCTACTAAAGGAATATTTTTTTACTGGATTTTCCCCTATATAGGGGTTTTAACCCTAACGGGGTGCCTATATCTGGTGTCCATGATCTTCATAATTTTTCTTTGATAATTGCTTGATGAGAAGAAGATAAAGGAAGAACATAAAGAAGTTAATTAGAACATACTAATATCACAAGTAGTTACCATCATAGGAATAAGGTCTTTGGGTCTAAGGTCTTGGTCTATCTCATTTTGAATCTACTAAAGGAATATTTTTTTATTGGATTTTCCCCTATATAGGGGTTTTAACCCTAGCTGAGTGCCTATATCTGGTGTCCATGATATTCATAATTTTTCTTTGATAATTGCTTGATGAGAAGAAGATAAAGGAAGAAATAAAGAAGTTAATTAGAACATACTAATATCACAAGTAGTTATCATCATAAGAAAATGTTTCTACCTTGTTGATTTTCTAATAGGGTTTGCAAAAGTAAGTTGCTTCACATATGACTGAGGTGTTGGATTGGTGATAGACCAAAATTGTGGTTCTAGTTGATGTATAGTGAAATCTATGGGGTTTGACATTTGTGCTCTTGAAAGGAAATTGCAGTAACCTCCTTAAATAATTGTGAAAAATATTAAACCCCAAATTAAGATCTTGAAACGGCTTATGTCACTCATCTCTCAGTTTCATAAGGGTTTCATTATTAATAGTATTAAGGCATAGTTATAGATGTGTTGTTACAATGGTTGATGATATTGTTGATAAATGTATTTTTATGGAATCAAGTTTATCAAGGATTGACTATAGCATCATTCAGAGTGAATATGATTAGAAATTATAAAGGTTGCATTATAGCTTTCTGCTTCGTTTGAGAACAATCTGAGTTGTTGTTAGAGTTTGCTAGAAGTTGTGTCAAAGTTTAGAATGCTTCTATCTTGCTTTATGAATTAGGCTTTGTATGACTAATGTGATTTGAGTAGAGATGAAAAGATCCCTTGAGCAAAGATCTTATGCATATCCTTACGTATATGTGAAAGTATTCTTGAAAAGAAAGGATTGTTAATGTTGGCTAGGAATTGATAGTGTGTAGACCTTCAACATTAGTACTTGGTGGTGGATCTAAGTGTTTGTGCTAAGATATGATAGATACACCTACTTCTAAATTGATGAGTGTGCAATGAAAACTAAACCTTGTAGTAACAGTCATTGGATACATATGAAAGAGAGTGAAATTTTGATGACTTGTTTGATGTATTGTTGAACCAGGTTGATTTCACTTGAGCAAAGCCATCACGGTAGAATACTTGACAATTTTTAGGTTGTTTTTTAGAATTTTGGCAGCTTGATTAGTAGAAAGCACAAACTACTACTAGACTATTTCGATAGTAAAATGTTATAACACAATATTATGATTATATTGCAATTGTATTATATTTGGCAGACCTTTGAGCTAGTGTTTACAATGCTTCTATGATAATTTGATGTAGCTTGAGTAGAAGAATAGCTGTTGATTGCCAGATATGCATTGGGACAAAGTTTGATGTGTTTCTACAAGATCGATAGTGAAAGGTTATGTTGCCTAGGGTTTCATCTTGATTATTGAATAGTGTTAGGGTTTCATAGTGTTGCAAATATCATATCAACAGTTGAGTCAAATTTGATGTGAAAATATAAATGATAGATGAATCAGAGACATCTATGTGGTTTTGATACTAATGTTGAGTAGAGACAGACTTTTTTGATAAAGTGGGTTGAGTAAGCGGAGCATATGTGCTAAGGTTTACAATCAGGGTTTGATGTTTTGTGCAAAAAAATGTTGTATCTACTGATGAATTCATGCTAGTACTACAAAACGACTAAAACAAGTAAGTTAATTGATATATACTATTTTTAGTAGAGTAGAGACAAGTGGATCCAATCTAAAAAAAATTGAAACATTTCCACCAGCTGATAAGGTTGGTAAGGTGTGCAAGGCAGGAGAGTTGAGTCTCCTTTAGGTTGGATCCAAGGAACACTTTAGGGCAGAAGGGTCATGTTAGGCTAGGTTGGAGCCTGTAAACCTGAGCGTTGGAGCGTCCACTTAGTAGCAACTGGTAAACAAGGTATTGGAGCATCCTTCAAGTTGTAGCCTGTAAGCCTAAGTGTTGGAGCATCCTTCCAGTACCAATTGGTAAATAGGGTGTTGGAGCATCCATCAAGTTGTAGCCTGTAAACTAGGGGGTTGGAGCCACCCTTAGTTGTAGCTGAAAATGATGGAAGTTGGAGCTTCCTATTGAAGTAATTATTGAACACAAATATTAAGAAGTGTTCGATGGTTTTTCTACTGTAAGGGTTTCCACCTAAAAATATTTGGTGTCTACTATCCTAATTTTATGCATTGTTGAATGGTGTTAATGATTTTTTATGTTTAAATAATGCTAATAATATTTAATTCTCTTAAACATTAAAAATACTAATTAAAGTAAAAAAATACAGATTCATCCACCTCTCAATATTTCTAACAATTGGTATCAGAGTCAATTCATTCATTTGCAGCTTAACATCTAGAAGCCATATCTCAAGTGAATTAATATTGGGAATTCAATGAAGAAAGCTACCAAGCATTCAAAGGGATCAAAGGAAGTCCCTAATGTTGAAATATTTTCAGAACCTATTACAACTGGTGAAGAGAAACATGTTGGTCCAATTCCTATGTTCAATGAATCGACTTTTGTATTTTGGAAATGTAGAATGGAAGCCTATTTTGGAGATATTGATTATGATGTATGGGATTATGTTGTTTCTGGAGACGTCTCAACTAATAAATCAAGAGAATATAATTCCAAGGCCATGAGTATCATCTTAAATTCCCTGCCAGATTCTATGAAATTGAAAGTAGGACAATGCTCATATGCCAAAACATATTTTACAGAGAATTCAAAATCTTCATGTTGGTCAAGACAAAGATGATGATCATTATGCTTCAAGTCAATCAGATTCTCATATGGAAGATTCTTACAATGAGGAAGAAGACAAAGAAGAGGAAATGGACGTGGAAAAGGTATTAATCAATGCTTTGAAAGAGTTGAATAACACAAAGGAATAAAGTCATAGGATCAAGGAATAAGTCAATAAAAATAAACAAGAACTTGATGTATCTATTGTAGAGATTAATTTGGTTTAGGAACAAATATAGGACGTTGAAAAAAAAAGGATCATGTTATTAATGGAATGGAACAGGAAATTGTTCATCTTAAAGAAAGATCTAAGGTTGAAGAAGACCTTTTGAAAGAAGAAAACATTTGTATGAAGACCCAACTTAAGAGGATCAAAGAAGAACATGTGTCAAATGCAGAAGAAAGAAGTGGATTGCATGAAAAAAGAAGAGGAAATCGTATCATTAAGAACTGAAGTAGACAAGTCAAACAAGTGGATGAAGAGCACACAAACTTTGGACGATATTCTCAATTTACAGAGATATCCATATATTAAAATAGGCATTAGTTATGTTATAAAATCGCCATCTAAAGAAGAGGAAAGGCCCAAGACCCCACAGAGCAAAGATAACAAGATTCCTGAAATGTCAAATCAAGGACAAAGGAAAGTTGAAAATGTCGTGGCTCCAACAAGCAATTCTAAAGCATATGAGAGTCATCAAAGGGTTGTACCCCCTCCAAGAAGGAACGTTTATGGAAGATCTTCCTGACAATGCATCTCATCCAGGTACCCTGGCATGTTTAATGATTATTGTTTTTCATGCTCTAACTTTGGGCAAATAGCTAGGGACTCAAATATGTATAACAAGATTATTTATCTCAGAATGGATGCTTCTATGATTCATGATTTAAGAAAAAAAACTCTTCTGGATAAATCAAATCAATGATGTAGGGTCGATGCGTTTCGAACCCCTACTAAGGTTCTTCATCGGGACAACAATTTATAGTGAGATCAACAAATCACATAATATAGTAGAGATGCAATGGTAAAATCTTAATGGTCACTAAGAAAAAGAATAAAATAATGAAATGGAACATTATAGTCAATTTATTTATTTGTTTTTTTTTTAAGAATTTATTTGGTTTTGTTGAGGAAACAACTAGAAAAAGTTATTGTTATTATTATTATTATCTAAAAAAGATAATTAATTAGAAATTTTCCAAACTAACAATAAATAAATTAACAAAGAAAGGTATTAAAAATAATATAAAAATGTATGTTGATATTCTTATTAAATTTTTAATATAATTCTTATAGTTTTCAATAAATACTATAAAAGAAATTAAGGAGAAGATTCAAAAACCCTTGTTTTAATATTAAAAAATGAATAAAAAAGAAAGAAAGAAAGAAAGAGTAAAGGAAGAATAAAATAAATTATAAATGAAAACAAAAACATAAATTATAGTTAGAAAGTTAAAGGAAAAATTTATAAATAAACAAATCTGATAATATAATAATCATAAAGGTAAATAGATGAGTAAAATAAATTACAAATAAAATATAAATATAAATATACATATACATATAGATAGTTAGAAAGTTAAAGGAAAAAAATAATAAAATAATAAAAATAAAACTAAAAGATGAATAAAAAACAAAACATAAATTATAGTTTGATTTTTTTTAACAAATTTAATAAAATAATAAAAATAATAGTAAAAAAAAAAGAGATGTTGCAAAGGACATAATAATGGTAAAAATGAAAAGTATCCAAAAAAAATGTCAAAAGGACAAGAAAAGGAAACCAGAGACGACAGAAAAACAAAAAGGAAGAGGCATAGGAATAAAGGGATGGGATCCACAATTAATTATCAAGCACATTATCAGAAACCTAGAAGCAAGCTTGCAAGATCAAAGGGAAGATTTCAAAATAATTATGCCAGCATAAATAATATATCGGTTGCTCCATCATTTAGGTCCGATATAAAATGCTTCAAATGCAATATCTATGGACACAATTCTCTTGCAGACACTAGATGGAACCTTCTAGGAAAGAGAATTCAAAGATTAGGTACATGAAAGTTTGGAGAAGAAAGAAACAATAAGAAGATTAGGAGAATGAAGATGTCATCTAATAAGCCTCGGAATTGCAGTAAGAATGTTGCAACGCCTAGGGCTACCAAATTTACTTTATCAACCTAGGGTTTCGTACAAACTTGGAGGTGACAATGCTATACACACATCAGATGCATCATTTTACTCAAGTCACTTCTCAGCTGGGGTACTTGACCATTAGGGTTCCATAACAATCCTCTATTTAACTAAAGGGATTTTGACTACTGACAGTGAATGTAAAGCTAGTTCTAGTGCAGGGAAAGTAAATGCTTGTATATTCAGGAAATGAAAGCTACCAAATGGTAAATGCAATGAAATGCCATAAATCATCTAGCTATGAAATGAAAAAAATCACTTGCAAGAAGGAAACTATGCTAATATTGAAATTGATCATCTAGCTATCAGGATTGCTTGAAAATAGAAAGTTACTCTATCACCTCAGAATTTAAACATGCATGCATTAACTATCTCATTCACATTTGAAAAAAAAGTCTTAATTGCTAACTTCATAAATATAAAAGCTAATGTTATCTGATCTTGCAAGAGGGAAAGGAATGGGAAGGCTAGTCTAGGTGGAACTTCTGGTCATGGAGTCCAAGCTGAGGGATTAAACTACTCTTATACTAGTCTATCCTATCATTTTAGGTAAAAACAGGCTGTTATAGGTTTGTTACAAGAAACTGCTACAAGATGTTCTGAACTACTACAAGAAGTTAGCTGAGAGGTTTTGGAGGGTAATAATAGTGAGATGAGGTGTTGGAGGGGTGCAGGAAATTTTCATAAGGTGTAGGGAAGGTGAACATCGTTGAAGGCCAAGCCCAACACCCCAAGGAGGTCGGATTTGCCTAAGGTAGCTTGCTCATGGTGGCTGGAAAACAGAGGTTCGGACTATGGGTTGGTATGCCTCGACAGAAGGTGGAGAAGACCTAGGTGAAGCTAGTTGGAGGAGTCCCTTCCTACAGATCAACAATCCCTGCAATGAAACCCATTTCTCTTTTCATTTATAAATCGCTACATGTCCACATGGAAAAGATGAGTTGAATTTAAGGAAGTTGATCTATCTACTATTAAGGACTAGATCTATAACATGGACTACCTTTTAAGCTACAACAACCTTAAGCAAACAAGATAACATCTGCAAATGCTTCCAAGAAATCATAAACAATTATCTAGCTAAGAATGAAACTTAATCTATGCAAAAAAAAAACTGTGTTTGGGGTTGTGAGAGTGGGGCCCTCTAATCATGATCCCATTAAGCTACCTCCTTAAACTAATGGAAACAAGGTTAAACAACAATTTAAGTAACTTGCTAAGCTAGCATAAAGACATAAATAAACTTCAGCAGCTAACTATCATTCTAAGCTAAGAATACAACTACAAAAGAGGAACTTCTGCTACTAGGGTTGGGCCCTAACCTAAGAGCTTCAGCCCTCTGAGTCAACTCAGTGCTGGATCAAAATAGAATTTCTCATTATCATAAAAATGTCAAGTACATCATAACAATAACAGTCAAAATGTTTCAACTCAAATGGCCTCTTGGCTACAACAAAAAATCAAATCCTAATGAGTCCCTTGGCTCTCTTATTTATACAAAATTGGAGTTACCAACAAATCCCTCGAAAATAGGGATACTTGGCACCCTAACTCGGGACTAAATCTTCCTTAACTATCACTGGCTTGGTTACAAATGAACTCAGCTTTCTTGGCCGTCAGTGACACCAGGCTGATGAGATAGAGTGGAGGAATCTTCGAATGATTTAAGGAGTTAAGGAGGGAGACCAACTCCTAAAATCTCTCTTTCTTGCCTACTCCAAATTCCTACACTTAATTCAACCCAAAACTGCTCCAATTCCTGCATTTAACACACATTAGGCCACATGACATAGTAACTCACCTTTACTCTTCTCACTAAGCAAAAGATAACAAAATATGTAAATAAATGTGAGAAAAGTCAATTTAATAAGTTGGAGAGTGCTATTGTGACCCATATAGTTTAGCTATTGATGAGCTTCATCATCACCCCCTATTGAAACTATTGCTCATCCTCTGAGCAACCTAGTCATCTATATCCATAATTTTGATAGCCCTAGTGGCCTCTCTGACATCCCAGGCTTCTGCGGATGGTGTATCTTCTTGAGGATGGAACTCTGCATTTTTATCTATCTCCTCCCACTTCTTTCTTTCCTCTTCTTTCTTCCTACATTCCATCAAACCCAACAACAAAGGTTGACTGATATTTATTCCAATCCAATTGATCTTTAGTCTTTGCATGGCGTTCTTATACAAGGGTGTCCTTTCCAATGAATTTCTCAATCTCTTAGGAGAGTGTTACTCTCTTATCTGGAGACTGTGTGGCAGGTTATTCCATCTCTTCTACCATGCCTGTTGACTCTCAGTCCCCAACAATCTTAAAATGTTCTCAAATTGGAGATGTCTTGTTCTTGGGCAGTCAGGTACCTTGGTGCAAGTTGAGCATCATTGGAAATGATGTTGTGGTTACTAATAACAACCATGGAATTTGAATAATAATAGTAATAAAATTGGAATTGATGCTTTCGAGCTCTGGCGATTTTTTAAAAAACTGACGATAATGGGTTTTGATGCGTGACCTAGGGTTTCACCTAGTGTGGTCCTTAACATCCCAAGCTTGGTTAGGGGTTCCCATGGGTTTTTGGACCAGTGCCTCTGTGAGCACTTGGGTTCACATTGGGGCAACTGAGAAAGTGTTGTTAAACATTTTTTTATCAAGGCGCTGACAGTTTTGTTTTGAAGTGGGTTTACCTGCACCAGTCATAGTTTATCTTTGCTCACTCTGGTTTACCTCTTACCCTAACAATTTTTGGTGTGACACCATTGCGAGTCGTGGTCTCATGCATCCCATGACGGTCTCGACGGGGAAACGGAAGTTTGTGAAGGGTCCCAAGGCAGTGTTCATGGGGTTTGACTTGGTTTTTCTGCTTATTCCCAAGACTAAGCTATCATTTACCTCTGTTAAGTTGTGGTTAGCATGAATAGAGGAGGATTTAGTTGACTACTCCTCGAACAGTCTAACACATTCGGACATCTGGGTGGAGTCACGCCCGTTGCCATGATTTGGGCTTAGACCGGCATCACCCACTCCACTGGAAGATCAGGTAAGCGATTTAGTGGTAGGGTTGGCTGATATGGAGGAGTCTCTACAGGGCCTGGGCCTTGCGGCTGCGGCGGTTTCTGGGGGGTTTATTCACTTAGGAGAAGGCACAAGCTCTGTTGACCTCTGAAACTACATCTCTTCCACACACTTTTCTAGAATTTTTCCCCTCACCAGTTCCTCACAAGCTATCAAAAATCATTACATATTGATTTTGAGAGTACATTTAAGTGGTTTTCTAACTATGTTTTTGTGTTTGCTCATCAGTTGGGGAATGCAGCCACTTTCCTCAGCTGACTCAACTTTCTGCATCTATTTTTGTTGATCTCTATATTACAGGTGTCATCAAGCAAAACGAGGCACGTGGGCAAGTCAGGAATGATCTGGACATGGACCAGGTCCTATTGGTTTAGCCATAATCATAGAGGAAAGCCATGGTCAAACGATGGTCAAACGAGGAGTCCTACAGCAAGCAGGTCTCTATTTTTCAACATGTGAAGGGTCCGAGACCGTTCCTAGATCCATGGCTATATTTTGACAGCTGTATACTACCCCCACGATGCAAATCCAACAACCACCTTTTGGTAGATTGAATTATCTTGGCAACCATCATGCTAAGCTCACGGATGCTATCCTTTTACGTGTCAGTAGTTTCATAGGAAAATTGTTATGTAATTTCCCTTATAAATAACGCGTTTGCAAATGCATGTAGAGTTAGTTTTTGTTGATGTAATCTTGCTATTAAGTTTATGAACTCTGTCGTGACACTAGTCTTGTTGTAACGAGAGCTTCCTCTGTTTTGCAATACAATAAAACTCTGTTTTATATGACTGCGTGAGCATAATCTCGCATTGACAGCGTGTTAACCAAGGTCGTGCAGAGGGCCCCTACTGGCTAAGGTTTTGTTCTTTTAATTATGTAAAGTTTTCATGTGTTGTTGTTTTATTTTCATTGTAAATATTTCGTAGTTTGTGCACTTGTGTATATTTCACATTTCAGTGATAATGCTAATGTTTCATTCTTGTACATGATTTTTCAAGCATTGTCTATTTGTGCTAACACTGATCAGTGTGTTTCAGGTTAGGATAGGCCTGGGCATTTTCATACAATTTTTGCAGTAAATATTGAAATGAGATTGTCCTCTCTGCTGACTGTGTTTTTCTTAGCTTTCAATTTCAGTTATGCTTTGATTTCAGTCTTTTTCATTTGTTGTTGACAGTTAGTTTAAATATCAAATTCTTCATGTCATTTAACATTATCTCCAGAGCCATGGCTTAACCCCGAAAAGCTACTTGACGAGCTATCGGATTTTGAGTGAAGTGATTTGATTCTTCATGTTATTGACATTATCTCCAGAGCCATGGCTTAACCTGGAAAAGCTACTTAGCGAGCTATCAGACTATAAGTGAAGAGACTTGATTTTATTTTTATTTTGCAAGTAGATGATTTAGATATCAATTCCTCATGTTATTGACGTTATCTCCAGAGCCATGGCTTAACCCCGAAAAGCTACTTGGCGAGCTATCGGACTATAAATGAAGTGAATTGGTTTTACTTTTATTAGTTTGCAGTTTTTGATTTGTTTGAGTGCAATAGCTTAACTTTTATTTTTGTATTTAGATGAGCAGTAGAGATTGAGATTTCATGATCAATATTTCATCATTTGTTTGATTCAAATAGCTGCACATTTACATTCTTGTTTAGCTGCACATTTACATTCTTGTTCAAAGTATTAATTTCATCACTAGACTGTTTTGAGATCTTCTGAAGTGTTAAGTTCTGGAAGTCATCATAAAGGACATAATTACCTTAAAATATATACCCAAACTTGTCTTCTAAAGTATTCTTAAAATTTAGGAATAGGATTTCCATTTGCATTAGGAGACAAACCAAGATAAAACCCCCAAAAACAAGATAAATTTGAAAACAATAAAAAGTAAGAAAGAGGTTGTCTTGCACATATAGTGCGCCACACTTCATCAATTTATGACTCCCGGATTGATAATTAATGTAGCAATTTAGGACATACTAAATTGACTAAACAAGCTCGCCCTTTCTTTCTATCCCGTCTTTGTCAGATCTTTTAACCTGGACTGATCAAAACCACCATGTTGAGGGTTTTCAAAGCAACGAGGGTTTTACAGTGGAAGGGACTAGGGGTTTGCGACATCGCTCAACCAAACTAGAGAACCTTCAAGCGATGGTGAATTTTCCCGTAAGCAGATAGGAATATTACTCAGAAGGCTTTACAAGCCTACCTCCAGCAAGAATCTCTCTACCATCTAGATTCTTCGACGACATTGTGAACAAGGTCACTGAGTTGGATGAGGGTCGTGCTTTGGACTCGGATGAAAACCCTCTGGGAGCCAAACGACAGCAAAATTTAGGCCTTGGCTCAAAGGAAAAGGCCGGAAAGAAATAAAAGCTATCAAAATCATGAGAGAGGGGTTGTCTGCTAGTTGTTTGGGAAGGTGTAGGCATGGAAAATGCGGCATTGATAGAAAGCATAGTGCTGGTGGGAAGGGTCCGAGGTAGGAACTACTCCTCAGGTCGTTTGAAGAAATGGACAATGGAGGTGTGGGGAAATGTGATGGAGTAGCTTCCTGCGGTCTTGTCGATGTCCAGGGGTTGGTTTTCCCTTATTTTCCAAAATCCTGAGCAGGTAAACTAGGTGCTAACATGCTACTTTCATCTTGAAATGATCCCCGTCCTGCTAAAACATTGGTCACCTCTATTTGACCTGGAGAAGGAAAATCTAGGAGCGGAGCCAATTTAGGTTCATTTGTTGGGGCTCCCACTACAATTATGGTCCGAAGACATATTTTGGTGTATAGGGGATGATTTGGGCACTTACCTTGAACATGATAGATCATATATGGATTCTAGTTATCTGGCAATGGCCAGAATTCTCGTCCATCTGGATACCAGAGAAGGCCTGGTGGAGAGTTATCACTTTCAAATGGGAGACATTATCAGATGGAAGGAGTTGGATTACAAGGGCATTCCCTTCAGGTGTCGGAGGTGCCATGAGGTTGGCCATCTATACAAATCTTGTCCCTTGGTAATCGGGCGAAGGCCGAGTCCTCCGAAATGTTTTGCCTCTGCGAGCACTCAATAAAAGTTGAGGATGGAAGATGATCTCGCATCGCTTCAAGTCGAGTTGAGGAAGGGTCAAGGAAGGCCTAGTGCTCTGCAGTCTGAGTCGACTGCCAGGACCACGGATGTACTGATCACCAGAGCGTGCGCCAGGGAGAAAAATGTGTTTTTGGGTACCTCCTCTCCTCCCCATCCTATGTTTACAAATGATTGTATGCGATCTAATTTTGCATCTTCAATTTTCATGTCAAATCATGTTTCCAAGGTCGGTAAGTTGAGCCTCGTTATCTGTCATGTGGTCTCTGCCCCTGCACCCTCCATCTGTACCCCTTGCACTATTGTTCAAAATGACCTCTCTCAAGACCCCTCAGGGGATTCGGCCTCTGGCACTTCCCATCGATACAATTTGTGTTCATTACCGCCCACCCTCCACACTTTCGGTTTGGATGAGGACCCGCACCCATCCCTTCCACCCAATGCCCCTCGGGGCAGACAATCTCGCATATCAAAAGCTGTCAAAAGGGCCAGCTTTGAAGTGGCCTTAGGTATTCAGTCCCCCATAGATCAGGTCCTTAGAGAAAAGGGGAACCCTGCCAAGGTTGCCCCATGAGATGCATCTCTTTTAACTGCAGGGGTTTGGCTAGCCCGGATAAAAAATTGGTGCTAAGAAGACTGTGTCTGTTGGAAAAGTTGGATTTTCTCTTACTGCAAGAAACCCTAGGCGATGGTCCCCTTGTAAATAAAACCCTAAAATCCTTCCTACTGGATTTGGAATTCTTCTTCCTGAATGTGAGAGGGAGGTAGGGAGGTTGTGCTCTAGGTTTCAGTAACAAATCGATCAAGATCATAAACACTTGGTGTTGGGCATGGAATCCCCCCCAAGGCATGTTTTGGGGCTCAAAGCCCAAGTTTTGACCTAATATTGTTGTAATGCTCCACGAATTGCGGGTGCGGGGTGCGAAAGTATGATAGAGTCACAGGGTTGTCCACCCTAGTTTTGTAATGTAATGTCAGCTAGATATACCTACCCATGGTCCGTGGACCATGGGATTGTATAAATAGAGCGAGGCTCTAAGTAGAAGAGGGAAGGAACAAGTAGAAGTGACTAAGTCGAAGTGTAAAGTGTTTCTTTAGGTTGTAGAGTAGGAGAAGCCTCTACAGGTGAGTGCGCAGAGACCTAGTAGTCCGTAGTTGAGTGCGCAGAATCCTGCAGTTGAGTGCGCAGGGCGAGTCGACTCTGTAACCAAGGAAGGAATTAATAAAGAGAATTTTTGTCATAATTTTGTGTATCTGTTCTTGGGTTAATGCATGTTTGTTATGATTTGCAAATATACTATTTATTTACTGCGTGCACCTGTATGAATGATTTATATTGTTAAGTATAACTTAAAGCACGTAAGTAGGCTAAGATAATCAACTAACATTGGAATACTAGTAAGGTCTTGGGTAATAATGTAGAAGCGCAACGTTCAACCCTTGGGTAGGGTTGCGTGAAGGCAGTATATCAGACTATGAGGTATGAGAAAGTGCGCGAAGCAACCTGCGTGCAGGGCGCAGGGTCAAACCGCGAACCACTTGAACTCATCAGACATCTCCAAG